>CM060678.1:175913252-176523252 GCA_030686995.1 Artemisia argyi | reverse complement strand
TTTGACATAAATAATTATTTCCGAAATTTTATTATTAGCTCCTAACTTATTTTTCTTTCTAAAATTACATAAGTAGTATATGGATTCTTTTGGTTATCACCAATTTGAGTATTTATAGGGTATATGTTTGAACACCTTAAACACTATCTTTTTATCTATATTTCAATAACAATAGAACAATATGAAAATTTAAGTGGTGTTTGCGGGTAATATGAAATTTGAGTAACTGAAATGAAACCTTGATTAAACTTAGTTGCAACAACGTGACATTTTCCCTAGATAAAAATACATTTCTTGTTGAAAAGAGTAGTAGTTAATAAATAAACAAAAATACTTGACGTTAAAATTAAAAAATAAAGACCGAAAAAGTTAAACGGAGACTATGGGATAAAGAGTGTATGTTTTTACTCTTAATTATGCCAAATAGCATACGCATGATCCACCCTGAAAACTCATATTGCGTTTGCCCAAACATATATAGATTGATGGCTAATGATGGCTTTCCCTTTCGTACAAATTCTCGTTAAGATAGAATCCTTCTTACTAACCTATCTATACTACATTTTAATGCATTTGAGATTATTTTATAATTAAAAAGTCTTAAAATTCAGACTTAAACTTGCTAATTATGCAATAGTCTCAATTGTTGGTGGCAAGTGTTGTACATTATGCTTCATCTTCTGCACAGTGGTACTGCAGCAGAACTGATGATTGTCTGTTCACATGGTCATGGTGCAGTTTTTATCTATGAATCGTGAAAAACATTTGCTTCTCACAAAATTAAGTCAATGGTTACCCGCTGCCGCATTGCGCGGATACCTTTCTAGTTCTTTATAAAATCTCATACGCTTTCTAGTAGTTTTAGCCTTTTAGATACCAGAGAATAATGTCTAGCTACCCGTTTGAGTTGTTGGCTCAACTGACCATCCAATTAGAAGAAACAGAATATGCACCGAATTTATTCCATTAAACTCATTTTCTTCGCAATTACGCTTATTTAGTTTAAAATGCATTGTAGGCTAAATTTGTATATTGGACATGTTAGGTATGTTTGATACACAATATTATTGAGAGTTTATGTTTATCTTTTTGAAAGACAAAACTTATAAGAGATTATAAAAAGATAATTTTTTTATAATCTTGGAAAATTGAATGCTACTTCATGCAAATTTTAGAAATGATATCTTTTTTATAATCTCCTACCTCATCTACATTTACAACTCAATCTTCAGTTTCAACAGTTACTTTTTTCAAACATATCCGCTATTAAAACTCTAAAATAAAAAAAAAAAAATGTAAAGAACAAATGCGTTTTATTATTTATATAAAAAACACTTTTTTAGTTTCCCGTATTAGAAAACTTCAAATATAAAACCCGATGTTTTCTTAAAGAAAGAAGATTACTTCATGCCAAGCAATAAAATACTCTTATGTGCAGTCTTTGCCGTGTTGAGTTTTTGACATATATGGCTATTTAATTAGCAGCTGTAACATCATAAAAAAACATATACTTCATTACCAGTAAAAGGTATATATATAGTTACATAAAATCTTAGTCAAACATCAGGCCAAACTAATTAATAAATACTCCGTAATATTTATCCGTGTAACTTTGATTTAAAAAAAATGCAACCAAATATTAATGATATTAAAAACACTATCGATAGTTCCTAGATGCCAGCTAACCAAATTAGAAATATATACAAGTCTCTAACCAAAAGAAAATTCGACCAGTGATCAAATACTTTTTACCTGACCTCATCGACATATGATCAGCTTATGGAGTTGTCCAAGAGCAATACACATTAACATGGGCCCTTTTGAAGTTCATGGTGTTTGATCATTAACTTATTGTTGATTATTTATTGTGAGGATAACCAAATGATTTTGTCATAATGGTACCTCATGTTATGTTGTGTGAGAAGTTCTCAAAACTTATCTTTGATAATTTATTGCGTTGATAACCAAAAGGTTTGTCTCCCAATAATTTCTCATATTGTGTGAGAAACTTCCCAATCAAGTATTGTGGATTCAAGTCCTGCTTAAAACATATGAGAAAATTTTTAAATAGTTAAATCAGTCGTTCTAAAAAAAATTATTGCGATGATATTAAAAGTCAAGCACAATACATGATTTATCTTAGCTATACTATATATGAGAAAATACATTAAAACCGTGAAATTAGCAATCTAATCAAAGAAAATATTCATTTGAATATTATCTCTTACATCTGTATATTTTATTTTTATTACTACATTACATCCATATGCTTTTCATTCATACTCAAATACTTAACCACAATTTCACAAATATAATTATTTGCCTATTAAATTTCTGCCTCTAAATATGAATACTCGCCTATTTTAAAAAGATGTTCATACATAAACTAACTCATTTATATTTAGTCTTCAAATAACACTTTGGTCCTTTGTAGAAATTTCAAAACCACATGACTTTTCTCCCAAAAAGACCCTAAAATGGTCTTATGTTCAATAACATCAAGCTTTATTTAATTATCTGGATTTTTCTGTAGGCTTTGAGAATGTACTTGGTTAAATGGTTCACCAACCTTGTTAACGGTATTGCTATTTAATTTTATATATCCCTCCGTATATACAAATGCCCTTAATTTTGCATTTTTGAAAAGATGTATATATATGCATGATATAATAGTTTTTATGCATGTTTTGAATGTATATGTTATTCAATTTTGTAATATTGAGCTTCTAATATCTCACTAGGATGCTCTATTTAACATAAAAATCTCTCATCGGTGTTAAAAAAACAACTAAATAAATATATGTGTTGTTAACATTTTAAAAACCTTTTAATTAATCAGGCATAAATAGGCATTAATATTCCCAAGGGTTTATTAGCTAGTGTTCAATACAAGCATGCTAGAGCAACAAAATTAAAACTTGCTACCATGAATACATTCCAATATCAGCTACGTGAGCATCTCGTTAAAGCTCGTTTTATTTGATTATTCTTTCTTCGTATAAGAAAATACCGTACTTTATTTAACATGTAGCATAATTAACTTTTTACCTACTATTAAAACCTTTTGAAAAGCGAATTGAAGCTATTACGACTTCCATTTCCATAATACCAAACGTGGTTTTCAGATCCACAGTAGTCAATCATTGGGTACACAATAACTAGTCAGCATTTGACATTTTTTACTTCACCGTGAATTAGCATTCGATCCATACGTTGTACATGCAAACATGCACAGTCTTTTTCTTTTTCAACACGCAAGCATGCATGTATATTTCTTCCTATTCATATTCACAGGATCCAAACATCTAAACCTCGTTTAAATGAAAAGAGATAACACAGATTATATTTTTGTGAGGGTAAGAAGATGAGTAAAAATAAAACGTATGAGAATATAACGGTGGTCATATACTCATATAGTACATGCATGCAATTAAAATAATCCCTGGCATACAAATAATTTTTTTAATTATAGAATTGTTGTATTAAAATGTATCTAAGAAAGTAGTAATTATTTTTTTTGGTAAAAGGTCAAAAACACCAGGTAAATATTATGAGTAAAGTCGGACCCAGGTGATGGATTTTGTTGTTTTATAATAATTAATATACGTTACAAGAAAATAGATGTTTAGTGACAGGAATTTTAATAACATAGAAAAATGTCATTAATTAATCTTTCAGTGACAATTTTTAAAAGGTGTCAGCAAAAGTTTAACATTTTAAGATATAATGACACTTTTAAAGAAAATGTGTCACAAAAGACAAAACTATGTATTCACATTTTTTTGTGTCACTATAACTAGACTTTTTCTTACTGGATTTATACCTATATTTTTTTACGTGGGTGGGAGAAGCGCATAATTTTTTTTGTGACATATTTTTTCTATTATTGGTGACATTTTTTACTTTTTAGTGATACATTTTTAACTTGCCACCACATGACAACTTTTTTTAGTGATAGATGAGTCCAATCGAGTATTTGATCTTATGGATGTATTTTGACGCAGAGCGTTTTGGAGCATTTAGAAAAAGTGAGTTGTTAGCGTTGAGAATTGTGATTTTTAATGCTCGTTTGACAAGAAACAAGTAGTTTTATCTATTTTTTTGGAATGCTACTTTTTCAACACTCCATAAAATAGCATTATGAGCGTTGATCATTTAGGAGATGTTTTACTCATTATGGTTATATTCTCAACTACGTTATCAAACGTTTTTATCAAAAAAGAGCTATTGCTATTGCTCACTGCTACTGCTACTTTTGCCCAACACATCCATAAAGTCACTTGTATAACAAATATTCAAGGGGTTCAAGACGGATTTAACATGTCAATGGAAAATTAGAATCAGACCTTATTTCACAAGATTATGTTTAACTCGAAACAAATAAAATTAAAAGTGGGTGAAAACAGACGCGTCAACCCGACTCGAGACATACATAACCCGGACCCTTTAGAATATGTGTTCTCAAATACACCGTTTAGACCTGTTACCAATCTGACCCACCCATTTTACCACT
Organism: Artemisia argyi; assembly: GCA_030686995.1. Classification (NCBI taxonomy): domain Eukaryota; kingdom Viridiplantae; phylum Streptophyta; class Magnoliopsida; order Asterales; family Asteraceae; genus Artemisia; species Artemisia argyi. The sequence continues at coordinate 176,518,739 of CM060678.1, read as the reverse complement.
TATAAAACAGAGTGACTATTACTTATTAACTTTTTGGTCACTTACTGATAATAAATAGTCACTAAAGCTTTCTTTGGAGGCTCTTATGAAGGAAACCCAAAAAGTACGTACAATAAGAGTTATTATTATATGGACGTATTAGCATCATATTTTTTAATTCCCTACCAACCTTCTGAAAAAATGAATATAAGACAACATATGAAAATTAAAGACCTAAATCATTTTTTTTTCTCCATGTAACTAAATTTCTTTATTCGATGTCTATTATATGCCAACGCGTTACGTGCTCACCTTAACTTTCGAAATGTAATAATTAGGGTCAACCCACTTACAATTATGTGTGTGTTTATGTATGAAAGAAATAGAAAACGGAAGTAAAACCACAGCTTCATGAATCATGACATCCTTTGCATGATAATATACTTCCCCATCGTCAATTAATGGAATAATTAATAATTTGCATGTTGATATTTCTATTCGATAAATGGTCCAACAAGTAATTACAGTAAAACTTATATAAATTAAATAATGTTGGGACCAAAAAATTTAATTAATTTAGCGAGATTTACATAATGAAATCTTATGAGCCCAATTATATATTTATATATACAGAGTATATTACAAACTATTTCATACATTCATATTACAGGTTGATCTTCACAACTAGGCTATGTATTTGACGAACGGCAATTGAGTTATAGAGCCTATTAAAACTCTAGGAAGAATTACAAATATATATCAACGGAAGGGGAAAAAAAAGTTTTTATTACATCGTTGAGTAGAAGCTCCTTTTTAGGCCTTTTGACAGAGATGGGCACTTTATAGTTTATTCCGATTGCGCCACGCCGCCACAGGATCCAAGGAGATATATGGTTGCTTGTAACAATGATATTATCAAATACACCGTTTAAACTATACATACTATTTGTTTCGAAATATAGTATATATTATTGATCTATATATTTTTTTCGGTGAAAAGGTGAATATATATTATCGATCTATATATAATTGAAACCTCGAAAGTTATTTCTTGCATCTCGAATAAATTCTCCTACGAATGTACAATCTCCATTAAATTCGTGTACTACCAAGAGTCCATCTTTGTAGTCTCTTTGGTTTAATAAACCTAACTATATACAGAAGTCAAAACAAACAAACAAAACCCTAAAAAAAAAAAAAAAAAAAAAAAAAACCCTACTACGATTAATTAAACTGGATAGCGTAGAATTTCTCAAACCGCGACTGATAATTAAGTTGGTATTCCAGAAGTGAAGAAAGAATTATTAGTTGGAGAAAAGGAATAAAGAAAACAGTTTAGAAATGAGTATGCACATACACAACTTTGTTTTAAATATACACGGGCGCCCCTTGCTCCCTTTTGTTAAATTTAAAACTTCTATAAAAGGCAACCAATTGAACGCTACAATCCACACAATCCTTACTTGCATTTCAATACCAACTAACCAAAGTAACTTGCTAAGCAAAATTCCCTATTCATTCTTCATCTTTTATGATGAAAAGCTTCCTTTTTTTAGCAACTCTTGTTGCAAGTGTTTTTCTTTTCCTATCCCCTGTGGTGCATGGCTACACGAAGTCTGAAATTACGTCTTGGTGCAGCCAAACACCCCACCCGCAACCCTGTGAGCATTTCTTGGGCACAAACTCGAACTATGGTCCAATCAAACAAAAACCAGATTTTTTGAAAGCTTTGTTAAAAGTCACATTAGAACGTACAAAATACGCTGGGTCACACACCAAGACACTTGGCCCAAAATGCCGTAACAAGCTTGAGAAGGCTGCTTGGGCTGACTGCTTAGAGCTTTACGAACACACCATCCTAACCATCAACAAAACTGTTGATCCCGATCAAAAGTGTAGCCAAGTCGACATGCAAACGTGGCTGAGCACAGCTCTTACGAATCTAGAGACATGCAAGGCTGGGTTCCAAGAGCTAGGTGTTAGCGACTACGTGTTGCCACTAATGAACAATAACGTATCATCTTTGATTAGCAATACATTAGCAATGAACAAAGGAGGGAATTCATCGTATGGTGCCAAAATTCCGCAAAAATCAGGATTTCCAACATGGGTGAAGACTGGTGATCGAAAGCTATTGCAATCAGCGGCTCCTCGGGCCAATGTTGTGGTGGCTCAAGATGGTTCTGGTAACTTCAGGACAATTGCCGCAGCCATAGCAGCAGCAGGAAAGAGGTCAGGGAGTGGAAGGTATGTGATTCATGTGAAGGCAGGTGTTTACAGGGAGAATATCGAAGTCGGCAAGAAATTGAAGAACATAATGTTATTAGGAGATGGTATTGGCAAAACCATCATAACAGGCAGCAAAAGTGTTGGAGGAGGCACCACCACTTTTAAATCAGCCACTCTTGGTAAGCTATTGATAATGGGTTATACATTTGATGTTAATCAGGTATTAGTGACGGTCTTTCGCGACAATAATTGGTTACCGCACGGATTGTTACTAAGATTATTTTCTCTTGACCATGCAATATGTATTTATAAAAAACCTTTACTTTGAATACATAATTACGTTATTGACTTATTGCTTGTGATTTTCAGCTGTGGTTGGAGATGGATTTATCGGCCGTGGTATCACTGTCAGAAACACCGCCGGTCCCGGAAATCACCAAGCTGTGGCTCTCCGCAGCGGCTCCGATCTCTCGGTATTTTACCAATGCAGCTTCGAAGGGTACCAAGACACCTTATACGTCCACTCCAACAGACAATTCTACAAAAATTGCGACATCTACGGTACAGTTGATTTCATTTTTGGCAACGCGGCTGCAGTTCTCCAAAATTGCAACATTTACGCCCGTAAGCCACCAAACAAGACCAACACATTAACTGCTCAAGGCCGAACTGATCAAAACCAAAACACGGGAATTTCAATCCATAACTGTCGTGTCACAGCTGCCTCGGACCTAAAAGGTGTTTCGGGTGTTAAGACATACCTCGGGAGACCATGGAAGCAATACTCCAGGACGGTTTTTCTCAAAACAAACCTTGATAGCTTGATAGACCCTGCAGGATGGATGCCATGGAGTGGTAATTTCGCGCTTAATACGTTGTATTATGGTGAGTACATGAACACGGGGCCTGGTGCCTCGACATCGAGAAGAGTTAATTGGAAAGGTCACCATGTGATCACAAGCAGCACCGAGGCGTCGAAGTTCACTGTCGGGAATTTCATCGCTGGTGGTTCTTGGTTGCCTGCAACCAGTGTACCATTTACTTCTGGTTTGTAATTTAAATGTTCATATGCTGTACGACCTTAGTTCTTTTTTCTTTTTTTTTCCTTGATTAATTCTCCTTTTTAATACCCATTTGTTTGCTATCAAATTTATTTCTTGGATTATTGAATAATATTCAGATTTCTTTCTAAACTTATTTTGTCCTATAATTCTCTTGACTTTTGCACCTATCAATTTGTTGGATTAATGTATTATTTCGACTTCAAATCTTTAATCCTAATCCAGACATCCAGCACTATAATCGACAAACCATATTTGTTGGATTAGAATAGATTTTGTAACAAGATTAGTAGATTGATTACTAGAGACTATTTCAAACAATCGTTTGCATGTCTACTTTGACAGAATTTTTACAGTTTTACTTAAAAATCAGTTAAAATATTCCACTTGTACCGTGGTCAATTCTTGCTTTTTATTCAAAAGCCATGACAATGACTTTTTTTTTTTTTTTTAAAGGTGAATTTCAACTTAGAAACGACCACCTTCGCGGACAGCGAAGGCCTCATCGCCACCCCCGCCAGACTATGTTGTCTTAACCGGGTCCACGCTGATCTCAGGTGGTAACGGGTTTCCCCCGGAAACCGTACTGCCTCCACACAAGTTTACCTTGCTGGAGAAACAGCCGGATGAAAACCGGGCCATGCTCAAGATTTGAACCCCCGCAACGAGTGGCATGAAGGTTCAAACAATGACTTCGAACTAATTAATTGAAATATATATTAAAAATATTAATTAAGTACTCTTTCTATATAGTTTATTCTTATAAATATATGTTCATACAATTAGCTTCTTTTTATACAAAATGTAATTGAACTAAAAGAAGATTCATACCTTAAGGGTGTTTGTTCCCTATTGAGCCTTTTCTTTCTTTCTTTCTTTTTTTGGAAACGACAATTTTATTAAGAACCTTGCAAGAAGCTAGCATCAAGCGTTACAATGGTTAGATATAGCGTTACGAGGGTTAGAATCCCACTCTATCAAATTACAAAAGTTTTTCCTACATCTACTAGAAATCTAATTAAACGAGTGAAGCTTCACATCATTTAGAATCACATCTTTGTTTCTTCCGTTGTTCTTGAAGGTTATCTCGTTTCTATTCACCAAAGAATCCAAATAGCTGATTGAATCACACCATTAAGAAGGTATGTGAGAGTAGATGTGAGATTTGCTCGATTCGCCCAGGTGATTGCCTCAAAAAGATTAGAAGGAATTAAGTTGTGAAGATTCCATAATTTTAAAATGTCGGCCCACGTTTGCTTTGCTATTGCACAATGAACAAAAGATGTGCTTGTCTGTTTCGAGATCATTGTCACAAACAGGGCATCGAACTGAGTGAAGATCAAATCCTCTTCTATCTAAATTAACTCTTGTTGGAAGTCTTTCATTTGCCACTCTTCAAGTATTGATATTAACTTTGATAGGAATGCACTTGTCCCTTTTGAGCTGTTATTATGGTTTGTTTTCTAAAAGCCTTAAAGCCAATATTCAATACTTTTGTATGTGTTTTAAGTTTAGTAGCAATTAATTAGCTAAAAGATAGTAATTTATTTTTCTTTTTATTTTTAATAACGAATGGTAATACAAACAACGAACAACTAAAAAGAAAAATGAATATTTGAGCTAAAGACAAGGCCCAACTCTATGTCTTTCATATCACTGCAAAATTATAAACTTCATCTTTTTAGCGAATAACAAACAGGGGAAATGATCATAGCCATTGACAAAGTTGTGTCGTTTTAATTTGTATGTTCCTTTCCTAAAACAAACATAAACTTATTTTAAATTATACAAAAAGAAAATATATTCAAATCATGACAAAAGTTTCATACAGAACAACTTTTATCTAAAGATCAATCCACGCGATCCTGGCCTTTCATTGTTTCATCATCCGACGGCTTAGATTTAAACTTCTTTTCATTTTAGATTACATGGAGGGGCAGTTACGTACTTTCACTATATCTTCATTTGCTCACCATCAGATGTCTCATTTACTCATCTCTTTCAATCCTACTCTTTCTTTTTATCAATAATTTCCCCCCAATTGATCTCTCAAACCACAACTACCAAATTCATATCTGGTCTTTCTCTTCAATCGAAGGTCCAAGATGTTATTCACCATGGATTATGGGTATTGCCTCAAGATCTCCTTGTTAAATACCCATTTCTTAATACTTATAATACTCCTATTAGAGATGATGCTCGTGATACTTTGGTGTGGCACAATATTCATGGTAATGTGAAGAAATTTTCGGTTAGTCAAGTTTGGGATGATATTCATCATCGTGACTCTAAGGTTAACTGGTATAGCATGGTTTGGTTCCCATCGTGTATTCCTAGACATGCTATAAATCTTTGGTTGATTATTCGAAGGAAGTTGAAAAGGCAGGATCTTGTGCCTATGTGGGATGTTTCTGATTCGCTAGGCATGGTATGTTCGCTTTGTGAGAGTGTCCCAGATTCTCACAATCACCTCTTTTTTGAATGTCCGTTTGCTAAAGGGATTTGGGATAGGGTTAAAGATTGTGCAGGTCTTGTGCATTATACGGCCAATGTTTATGACATAATTCAGTCTTTAATGCCTATTATGAAGAGGCGTACTACGAATAGCGTGGTGGCGAAGCTTGTTGTTGCCGCTGCTACATATTATGTATGGCAAGAGCGGAATTGGAGATTATTTAAGAAAGGTAAAAGCAACCCGGATCAGATTGTTGAATGCATAAAGTCCTCCGTGTGGCGCAAGCTTCTCTCTTGCAAACTAAAGAAGTCCAAGAATGGTGAAAGATTGGCGAGGCTTTGGGATCTTAGAACTATCTAAAGGACGTGCATCTTTTTCTCTCTCAATAATTTACTCATCACAGTGGAAGTTAACAGTGATGAAAAAAATAGGAACTGTCGTTTTTCACAAGATTAGTTGATCAATTAACTGTTTTTCACAAGATTAGTTGATCAATTAACTGTTTTTCACAAGATTAATTGTTGTAATTGTTGTTGTAGCAGTGGTTATTGTAACCTTCGTGATGAAAATATGGATTTCCATTAAAACCTTTGGATGTTCTCGATGATTTTCGTGTTTGTCGTCATTTTGCCCCCCTTACAAGTGAATGAAATTAAGTCAGTAGAGCTGAACATCAATGAAAGAATCGGAATAAAAGAAGAAGAAAAAATTCTCTTGCCGTATACAAAATCACTGTGGACAAAAAGAGGAAGTGGAACCAATATGGAAGAAATGTTAAAATGAGGATAATATGCTTTCTCTCTCTTTGCTTGTATGGTGGGGAAACAGTTGATTTTGTAATTTGATTTAGACGAATCCCATGTGATTCTTAGACGAATCCCATGTGATTCTTTGACGAATCCTTTGTGATTCATACAGAATCCCATGGGATTCTTTGATGAATCACTTGTAATTCATCCCTAATCGCATGTGATTCATCCCTAATCGCATGTGATTCATACAGATTACCCATGTGATTCAAACAGAATATAAGTAACAAACATTCTATATTCAAAGTAAACAAGATATATTCAAAGTGAACAAGAATTTTTCTTATAACATTACACAACAAAAATTGAATCTCACGTGATTTTGTACTTCCAGTTTATTTAAAGCAAAATGAGAATCCCATTGGATTTATACAGAATCCCATGTGATTCTCTGATATTTTGTGATTCATTGATTGGCCCCAAATGGTCAACTTATATTGACCAATGAATGGTCAACAAAGTCAAACTACCTAAGAGTCAATCTCCGTGGAAGTATAGTGGTTTCCCCGGGTCGTTATGTCCCGACGAGGTGTGGATGGTATTAAAACGGGTTTGTGATCGGGTGAATTTGGACAGAAAGGTAAGGAATTTGGTTTGTATGATTACGCTACGAGATGAGGAATGAAAATAACTTAGAAACACTATATAAACAATTACTGACGATAAGATATACTAAAAACGTGAGCTAAGCCTAAAAACGTGTACGTTTGATTTAAATTTACGTTAACGTACGAAATAAAACGCGAGTTTTATAGAAATAAAATACCTACGATCATGAAAATTACATTTTTACAATCCTAATAATAAAAGAAAATTTTTAGAAAAAGAAAAATAATTTTTACACTATTTAATTAATTACTATTTAATAACTAATTAATTATATTTAAAATACACTAATTATGAATTTAAGCTAGAAAAATGAAAATTTAATTCTAAAAATTCTAAAATAATATAAAAGTAATTTTAAAACTAAAAATATACTTTTCCTACTTTTTATCTATTGATTATTAATTAATTAAGATTTAAATACCAATTAAACTAATTAAATTAAAGAAAAATAGCAAATGAATAGTAAAAATTCTAAAACTTTTTCTAAAAATGTTTTATGACATTTAAAACCTAGGAAAAATATAAAAACATAGGATTAATTAATAAAAACTATTTATACTATTTAATTATCTAATATTAATTAATTAGTAATAAAACTAATATTAATTATTAAAAATAGCAAATGAAAAGAGAAAAATCTAGAAAAATTCCTAAAAATACTTTAAACTATCAGGAACTTAAGAAAAATATGAAAATACAAAAGTACTTAATAATAAGCTAGAAGGAAAAATGAAAAAGATAACTTCTATTAAATAGAAGCTATCACTAAAAATTAAAGTGGGCTTTTTTGAATTTTTATTTTACAAAACTACTTAACTAAGGAAAATAAACAACTTTAATAAAGACACAATGATCAGAACTTAAAATTATGCACAATGATAAGCTAAATGGATTGGCAGTTTTGAAATTTAGCTTATTAGGACATATAGCAGTTTGAATAAACTACCAAAGGATGTCACAAATTCAAATAAGCTACAAACAGGTTGAGGTAACTTTGAAATGAGCAAAATAAAGTAGAAAAGCTCAAAGTATAAGCTGGAATACCAAAATAAGCAATCCCAAGTACCTCTCAGAACCAACAGGTCCAAGAGCCATGTTGCAGGCGTTGATTATAAGCTGATCCAATAAGCTAAAAGCCAAAAGGATGCAGGAACCTTTAAGATGGGTGCAAGGGTTTTCCAAAAACCCAAATCTCACAAGCTAGGGCCCACAGATGAGCTAGGAAAAGGGTGGTGAAGGTTTGCTTGTGAGCCTGCCACCATGGTGCAGGGCAGTCCCAAGTGGCTAACTTAGGCCTGAAAATAAGCTACAAAACCAAAGGGTTCAGGTCTAAAAGCTACAAAATGATACACACAAGCTGCCAAGGAACAAGTAAAAGCAAATACTAATTAATTTAGGCTTGTACTGAGCTTTTTATGGGATATACTACTTGGGCTGTTTGGACAGGTAAAATAAGCAGTGAGACCATTGAGCTCATAAGCTGAAACTAAATCAATCATAATCAAACAAGCTCAGAACAAACAACAATACACAAGTAGGCTGGAAATAAGCAAGAACTAAGATCAATCAAGAAAAATAACAAAGCAATCAATGCTTAGGTAGGGTTTGCTATTGCATACAGCAGATCTGGAAAAGTGGACTAGTTTGGGGCAAAATTACACGACCTAGCAAGCAATCTAAGGCAATCTAAAAGCGTAAACTTAAACTCTACCTAGGGGGCTTTCCAAAACACAAAGATTCAAACTAAATGCTCAGGAAATGGGCATGATATGCTTATTTGAAAAACGGGCCAAGACTGAAAGGCCTGGGTGCAGGGCACATTTCAAGCAAATAGGTGACTTTAAGCATGCAATAAGCTGATAGAAATAATTCTAAAAAATGAAATAAAAATAGTCTACTAAACGTAAGCTAACAATGATGAAAAATTCACAATTTCAGAGTCTAAAGTTAAAGAATGAGATCATCAAAAATCACCAAAGATTTGGAAAAATGACCACTAATGCAATTTTGACTTTTTCACTTTTCACCTCAGTTGACTTATTTGAATTTCTAATGAACCTATATGACTTAATTTGTTGTAATAAGCTAATGTAGGACAAAATTAAGCTATGATGATAAGATATGCAACTAAGTATATGATTATGGGACCTAAATTCTATCAGTGAGATGCAAGGGTAAGATGAGGTATGATTTTGACTATTTATGAACAAACAATGGATAAAATGAGTTAACCCTCTATATGAACCCTACATGTGATATCTAAAATGCTTGCACCAACTGAAATCAACCACAACTTTAGTAACTCTAAAAGACCAAACACCCCTTAAAGTGCTTCTGTCATGAGATTTTGAGCTACCAAGGGCTGATAAGGGACAATACTTAAGCACAAACAGCTAATAGGGATAACTTAACTTTAAATGAGCATAAATTACCTAGAATAAGCAATAAGAGACAAGCAATAAGTACACTAATAAGCAGATAAGCATTTGATAGTTAACTTGAGCAAAGAAAAGAAAGAAATAGTAAATGATAAAAAAAACTTACAAAGCATAAGTAAAACAATTCTTATGAGCTTATAACAGCTTTTGAGAGGCTTTAACAACAATAAAAATCAAGAAAAATTAAAATGGCAGATCTTTGGTTTAAAGCTTAAGATTTCATTAACCTTAAAAAGAGTACAATCGTTGGAACCAAATTACATCTTAAACTTAAATAAGCATAATGAAGACTATACTAAGAAAAACTTAAGAACTTAAACTAAAAACTACTACCTACTACTAAAAATCTAACTGCCTCTAAAATGGCATACAAGAGATTTATTTATACTAGTAGAAAACTAGGGCTTCCATCTCTCTTCTGCTCCCTTTCTGACCATTCTCAGCCCTCAGATTAGTCTCAAATCATCTCCACCTTTAATTGGGACTTTGGCGGGAAAAGGTTATTGGTGGATTGGTGACCTGGAGGAGAGGGAAAAGGTATTAGCACATGGTTTTGTGGAAAGTGGAGTTTGTAGGGTGGTTAGTAGGTCTGTTGGAGAGTGGAGGGGGAACAATCTTGTTGGAGTTGCAGGGATGGTTGTCTGGGTGTGTTTGGGAAGGAGGGAAAAAGATGGGAGGTGGGGGTTGACTAGGGTGCGTTGACCCTAGTTGTTATGAAAAGGGACGGGGTGGATTAATTGTTGGGGTTGGGCCAGGTATTGAGTTGGGCCTGGGTATATCAGGGATTGGGATTTATGTTTGGGTATTGGATTAAGGTAATTAACAAAAAAGGGTCCATGAGATTTACTAGTTAAAATGCATAGGGACTAATAATGTAATTTCTGCAATCTTGAGGGGTTGAATCTGCCAATCTTCCAAACTATCACCGAGTTTCAAATTTGCCAAGTCATTAATTCTCAAGGACCATAATTTATAAATTTCCCATTTTAAAATGCCCGGGGACTAATTTTGCAAAAATCCAAACATGAGGGACCAAAATGTAAATTTTTAAAACTTTTCATCCAAGGACCATTTTTGAAAAATTTTGATTTTCCAAGGACCTTTATTGACTTTTCTTACAAAATAAATGCCTAGGGACTATTTTTGTCAATTTTTGAAAGTTAGAGGACTGAAACTGCCAATTATGCGAACTTTGTACGTTTTTTATCTGTTTTTACTCGTTTTGCATCTAAAACATATAAAACACAATTTTGAAATATTTTTAGTATTTTGATGCATTTCTTAGTGTTTTTGTATGTTTTGCAGTTCAGATTTGACCAAAAATGATGTGTGTTTGAGCACATATCATTCCCCCACACTAAATTATTGCTAGTCCCTAGCAATAAACTATTTTGAAAATTTAATGGATTTTAAAATCTTTACCAAAAGCCATCACTTCTGGAGTAGCCAAATGTATCAGTTCAAGTAAGAACTATGGTCCACTTGATAACCATGTAATTTTGAGCAAACCACCAGCTGTCAACGGATTTGATTCGTCTTTACCAAAAGCCGTTTGCTTCTGGACTAGCCAACTCTTGATGGACAAAGTCAACATCTTGGTGAGCTGATTACCAATTATGGTTTTTCCACTGCCTTTACCACAAGCCATAATCTTGCGGGCTAGCCAACTCTTTCACTTTTTAGGATATGGCGAGTTGAGATACCATACAATTTTGGGCAAATTGCAAGCCGTCAACGGATTTGATATATCTTTACCAAGAGCCGTTTGCTCCTGGATTAGCCAATCCTTTTGTCGGTTAGACAAGGCAGACTGATAACCACAAAAAATTTTGAACTTAAGTGAATTTTTTTTTAAAGTTTTGCCAAAAACGGGGGTATTAGATAGTAAAATTTGCTAGAATAGCGAAATACCCCCCCCCCCCCCACACACACACACACTTAGAATGAATATTGTCCTCAATATTCAAAGTCCCGGCTATTATGTCGACTCTTTGAACGTAAAAGGGCAACATTATAAGCTAAATGTGGAAACACCATTTTTTAACTTTTATTGGTAACCACAGCAGGGTAACTCCCCCACACTTAGGGTGAAAACCCTAAGTACATGCTACTGTTTTTGTTTACCGAGTTGCTAGCTTGACTCGACCCCGAATTCATTTGTCCTTGGGGAAGCATGATGTGGAAGAAACAATCTCCATCGGACTTTCATTCAAGATGTTTGGACAAACATTTGAAGCACGTTAAAGTTCCACACCGATGAGATAAGTTCCCGGCTCAAGATAATGGTAAATGAAAATGCCGGGATCAAAGATGGTATCCTCATTCCCGAAGGAGTGAAGAACAAGAGAAGTCACCCTGTAGGTGAAGAAAAGGAAGAAAACCATGACGAAAAGCATGATTAGATCTTCTTCCTCGAGAACAGGCTCATTAGCCTGAATTTGGATTTCAAGGGTTAAGCTCTTTGGTTTTGACAACATATCGGGAGGGAGGGTGGGAAAATTTTTCGTAGAAATACAAACTCTCATGATTGAGACTCTATCCCCCCGATCATGGTTTTTCTTGTCATCCAAGTAATCACACTCCGGAGGAGTCATGATATGAGTGAGTTCACTGGAGAACTCATGAAGGATATACGGAGGTGGGACATGTGCGGTACTTTGTGGGCTATGAACATGCACCTTGTCCATTATAGTCTCCGTTTCAGACTCATCACTATCAAAGATTGGATTAACTGAATTTAGAGTAAATTCAGAATCGAATTCAAACAAGGGATTTGTGATAGTCGTATTGAAAGATGTGGAAACCAAGTGGTCAACATCCTCTTCTAGGTTGACGATCTCGGAACGGGGAAGTGATGCATCAATAAATTCGATGTCTTTAGAATATAAAGAATCGGCATCACTATAATCACTGTCAGAATCAGAGAAAGTCTTAACAAGATCATTTGGAAAGACAAGAGGAGGAGGTATATCACACACATGATCAAGAATATCCTCGGACTCACTTGGGATTGGGATAAGGTTCTCAACACTAGACTTTATGAATTCGTCCGATTCCTTTTCAGGGATAGTGTCAAGATGCTCATCCCCCATTATGGGAGAGTCTGTGGAATATTCGGGTGTGAGCTGAGGGAGTTGAGAAGGACTAGCACACATGGAATTTTCAATTTCCATTTGTTCTTTTGCTAATAAATCTGTCCCACTCTTTTCTCCCTGTGTTTCCATAGATGCAGTTTCAACTGAAGTCGAATCATAAGCTTTCTCAAATACCTTTGGGATTGGAACAAGGTCATTTATTTCCTCAAGAGGATTGACTTTGACTTCCTTGTCCCCCATTATTAAGATATCTGAAGGTTCCTTAGGGTTTTCTTCTTCAAAGGGCTCATCCTCATCACTTTCATCCTCAAGATAAAATGAGTTAACAGGAGGATTTTGTCTCCTGTGAATCAGATCCTTAAGACAGTTTATTCCATCTTGAATGGTCTTGTTGACTTGACTTTGAGTCATAATCATTTTAGTAATCAATTCAGCTCTAGCTAACTAATCCTGAGGCAGTGGTTGAGGGTTTGTGTATTGTGAAGGCTGGTTAAAACCAAATTCATGATTGTTACAAGGAACCTGTTCATAGACAAACTGATTCCTAATTTGACAATCAGAGCTGTAGTGAGGGTCTCCACAATACTGACAACAGTAAAACTGTTGGGTATCATGGTGTGGAAGCTGATGGAATGAACTAGTCGTTTCATGGTAGGAATAGGGATTCTGATTATAGACAGATCCGTTTCCTGACTCTACCGTGCCACAACCGGGGCAATTACCACCATTATAAGAACTACCACACCATTGGCAAACAAGAAGGTGTGGGTGAGACATAGAAAGAATCAAAAGGTTTGGGAGGGTAAGGAATGAAGAATCGAAAGGGTAGGAGGGTAAAGGTGAATCTTTTTGGAATTTTTTATAAACATTTTTATAACAAAGAAAATCTTTTTGTGTTTTTGTGTTCGTTGAAAACTAATTTTAAAAAGTTTTCGGGAACCGTTTTTATGAAAATATACACAAGGATGGTAAATTTACAAAGTGAATTCCAAAATCACTAATCTGAAAACCGTTTTAGAATAACGCGCACTACCTCTCCGGCAGCGGCGCCAAAATTTGATTGGCTCCAAACGGTCAACTTATATTGACCAAGGAATAGTCAAAAAGTCAAACCGCCTAAGATTCAATCTCCGTGGAAGTATAGTGGTTTCCCCGGGTCGTTATGTCCCGACGAGGTGTGGATGGTATTAAAACGGGTTTGTAATCGGGTGAATTTGGACAGAAAGGTAAGGAATTTGGTTTGTATGATTACGCTACGAGATGGGGAATGAAAATAACTTAGAAACACTATAAAAACAATTACTGACGATCAGATATACTAAAAACGTGAGCTAAGCCTAAAAACGTGTACGTTTGATTTAAATTTACGTTAACGTACGAAATAAAACGCGAGTTTTATAGAAAAAAAATACCTACGATCATGAAAATTATATTTTTACAATCCTAATAATAAAAGAAAATTTTTAGAAAAAGAAAAATAATTTTTATACTATTTAATTAATTACTATTTAATAACTAATTAATTATATTTAAAATACAATAATTATGAATTTAAGTTAGAAAAATGAAAATTTAATTCTAAAAATTCTAAAATAATATAAAAGTAATTTTAAAACTAAAAATATATTTTTCCTACTTTTTCTCTATTGATTATTAATTAATTAAGATTTAAATACTAATTAAACTAATTAAATTAAAGAAAAATAGCAAATGAATAGTAAAAATTCTAAAACTTTTTCTAAAAATGTTTTATGGCATTTAAAACCTAGGAAAAATATAAAAACATAGGATTAATTAATAAAAACTATTTATACTATTTAATTATCTAATATTAATTAATTAGTAATAAAACTAATATTAATTATTAAAAATAGCAAATGTAAAGAGAAAAATCTAGAAAAATTCCTAAAAATAATTTAAACTATAAGGAACTTAAGAAAAATATGAAAATACAAAAGTACTTAATAATAAGCTAAAAGGAAAAATGAAAAAGATAACTTCTATTAAATAGAAGCTATCACTAAAAATTAAAGTGGGCTTTTTTTAATTTTTATTTTACAAAACTACTTAGATAAGGAAAATAAACAACTTTAATAAAGACACAATGGTCAGAACTTAAAATTAAGCACAATGATAAGCTAAATGGATTGGCAGTTTTGAAATTTAGCTTATTAGGACATATAGTAGCTTGAATAAACTACCAAAGGATGTCACAAATTCAAATAAGCTACAAACAGGTTGAGGTAACTTTGAAATGAGCAAAATAAAGTAGAAAAGCTCAAAGTATAAGCTGGAATACCAAAATAAGCAATCCCAAGTACCTCTCAGAACCAACAGGTCCAAGAGCCATGTTGCAGGCCTTGATTATAAGCTGATCCAATAAGCCAAAAGCCAAAAGGATGCAGGAACCTTTAAGATGGGTGCAAGGGTTTTCCAAAAACCTAAATCTCACAAGCTAGGGCCCACAGATGAGCTAGGAAAAGGGTGGTGAAGGTTTGCTTGTGAGCCTGCCACCATGGTGCAGGGCAGTCCCAAGTGGCTAACTTAGGCCTGAAAATAAGCTACAAAACCAAAGGGTTCAGATCTAAAAGCTACAAAATGATACACACAAGCTACCAAGGAACAAGTAAAAGCAAATACTAATTAATTTAGGCTTGTACTGAGCTTTTTATGGGATCTAGTACTTGGGCTGTTTGGACAGGTATAATAAGCAGTGAGACCAATGAGCTCATAAGCTGAAACCAAATCAATCATAATCAAACAAGCTCAGAACAAACAACAATACACAAGTAGGCTGGAAACAAGCAAGAACTAAGATCAATCAAGAAAAATAACAAAGCAATCAATGCTCAAGTAGGGTCTGCTATTGCATAAAACAGACCTGGAAAAGTGGACTAGTTTGGGGCAAAATTACACGACCTAGCAAGCAATCTAAGGCAATCTAAAAGCATAAACTTAAACTCTACCTAGGGGGCTTTCCAAAACACTAAGATTTAAACTAGATGCTCAGGAAATGGGCATGATATGCTTATTTGAAAAACGGGCCAAGACTGAAAGGCCTGGGTGCAGGGCACATTTCAAGTAAATAGGTGACTTTAAGCATGCAATAAGCTGATAGAAATAATTCTAAAAAATGAAATAAAAATAGTCTACTAAACATAAGCTAACAATGATGAAAAATCCACAATTTCAGAGTCTAAAGTTAAAGCATGAGATCTTGAAAAATCACCAAAGATTTGGAAAAATGACCACTAATGCAATTTTGACATTTTCACTTTTCACCTCAGTTGACTTATTTGAATTTCTAATGAACCTATATGACTTAATTTGTTGTAATAAGCTAATGTAGGGCTAAATTAAGCTATGATGATAAGATATGCAACTAAGTATATGATTCTGGGACCTAAATTCTATCAGTGAGATGCAAGGGTAAGATGAGGTATGATTTTGACTATTTATGAACAAACAATGGATAAAATGAGTTAACTCCTCTATATGAACCCTACATGTGATATCTGAAATGCTTGCACCAACTGAAATCAACCACAAATTTAGTAACTCTAAAAAACCAAACACCCCTTAAAGTGCTTCTGTCATGAGATTTTGAGCTACCAAGGGCTGATAAAGGACAATACTTAAGCACAAACAGCTAATAGGGATAACTTAACTTTAAATGAGCATAAATAACCTAGAATAAGCAATAAGAGACAAGCAATAAGTACACTAATAAGCAGATAAGCATTTGACAGTTAACTTGAGCAAAGAAAAGAGAGAAATAGTAAATGATTAAAAAAAAACTTACAAAGCTTAAGTAAAACAATTCTTATGAGCTTATAATAGCTTTTGAGAGGCTTTAACAACAATAAAAATCAAGAAAAATTAAAATGGCGGATCTTTGGTTTAAAGCTTAAGATTTCATTAACCTTAAAAAGAGTACAATCGTTGGAACCAAATTACATCTTAAACTTAAATAAGCATAATGAAGACTATACTAAGAAAAACTTAAGAATTTAGACTAAAAACTACTACCTACTACTAAAAATCTAACTGCCTCTAAAATGGCATACAAGAGATTTATTTATACTAGTAGAAAACTAGGGCTTCCATCTCTCTTCTGCTCCCTTTCTGACCATTCTCAGCCCTCAGATTAGTCTCAAATCATCTCCACCTTTAATTGGGACTTTGGCGGGAAAAGGTTATTGGTGGATTGGTGACCTGGAGGAGGGGGAAAAGGTATTAGCACATGGTTTTGTGGAAAGTGGAGGTTGTAGGGTGGTTAGTAGGTCTGTTGGAGAGTGGAGGGGGAACAATCTTGTTGGAGTTGCAGGGATGGTTGTCTGGGTGTGTTTGGGAAGGAGGGAAAAAGATGGGAGGTGGGGGTTGACTAGGGTGCGTTGACCCTAGTTGTTATTAAAAGGGACGGGGTGGATTAATTGTTGGGGTTGGGCCAGGTATTGAGTTGGGCCTGGGTATATCAGGGATTGGGATTTATGTTTGGGTATTGGATTAAGGTAATTAACAAAAAAAGGTCCATGAGATTTATTAGTTAAAATACATAGGGACTAATAATGTAATTTTTGCAATCTTGAGGGGTTGAATCTGCCAATCTTCCAAACTATCACTGAGGTTCAAATTTGCCAAGTCATTAATTCCCAAGGACCATAATTTATAAATTTCCCATTTTAAAATGCCCGGGGACTAATTTTGCAAAAATCCAAACATGAGGGACCAAAATGTAAATTTTTAAAACTTTTCATCCAAGGACGATTTTTGACAAATTTTGACTTTCCAAGGACCTTTATTGACTTTTCTTGCAAAATAAATGCCTAGGGACTGTTTTTGTCAATTTTTGAAAGTTGGAGGACTGAAACTGCCAATTATGCAAACTTTGTACATTTTTTATCTGTTTTTACTCGTTTTGCATCTAAAACATATAAAACACAATTTTGAAATATTTTTAGTATTTTGATGCATTTCTGAGTGTTTTTGTATGTTTTGCAGTTCAGATTTGACCAAAAATGATGAGTGTTTGAGCACTCATCATTCATATAGAATCCCATGTGATCCTATGTGATGCACCAAAGAATCCCATGGTATTCACAATGAATCTCTTGAGATTCATACTAAATCCCATGTGATTTCATACTGAATCCTTTGTGATTTTTGACAAGATAAATACTACAGAATCCCTAAAGATTCATACAGAATCTCAAGTGATTTTGTACTTCCAGTTTATATAAAGCAAAATGAAAATCACATGGATTTATACAGAATTCCATGAGATTCTCTCTGATTCCTTGTGATTCAGATTGAATCCCATGTGATCCATATAAAATCCCATGAGATTCTTTGATGAATCACCTGTAATTCATAAAGATTACCCATGTGATTCATACAGAATCCCTTGGGATTCTGTATGAATCACATAAAATATACTCTTCAAGTATCTTTATGGAACACATGGGATTCTATATGAATCCCATGGAATCAGAGAGAATCACATGGGATTTTGTATAACAACATACAACTTTTTAATAAGGAGATTCTAATAACTCATTTCAACAATCATATATAAAAACATCTACCCTTAACAAGCTGTGATATAAAAGTATAAAACTTAAAAAATAGTGATTTACTCATTTTTACAAATCACTTGTGATTTTTTTAAAATAACAAATCACAAGTGATTTTTTTACGAATCACATGTGTGGAAAACTAGAAGGGGGGGTTGAATAGTTTTATGTCCTTTTAAATTTATTTCTAAAAATATTTTGTTGGTTATAAAAACTTTCGATTCGATCTTAAGTGAATTCAAGCAACAACCAATATAACCAAGTCTAAACTAATATTGAAAGTATTGAAATATAATGAAGAAAAGATAGAGTTAGAAAGATCAAACCATAACACGTGAATTTATAGTGGTTCGGCTACAAGGACACCTTCCTTGCCCTACTCCACTCCCCGAGTACCACACTCGAGAGTTTTCTTCACTATGTCAACAAACTCCTTACGGTGGAGAAACCTTACACACCTTGGCTTACACTAGTTAACGACACTAAGCTAAATGTCGAGTTCTAATCGTAGCTAGAACCAATCTCACACCAAATATCACACCACGTGATCTTCACACCTTAATCACACCTTCACACCTTCTTCAAGACTTCACACCGTCTTCACACCTAGTCAATCTTCACACCTTCTTCTATGCACAACTAAGTCACAACTACTAAACTAGTTTACAACACACCAAGATTCTACAATCAACAAATATACACAACACCTTTACAAATAACTATCACTAGTACTATATGAAACTAGCTATACACAACACCACTACAATAAGATGGATGTAGAGAAGTGTTCTTCTTCTTGCACTTGAATGAATGAAGCTTTGGATCACTTGGAAACAAAGACTTATGAAATATATGATCAAAGGATTTTAGATCTAGAGAAGAAGATTGGATCAGAAAGTTTATAGTGCAAAAAGGTGAGGAAAATGTGCAAAATGATCCAGTATTTAAAGGGCCAGATTTTACTGTTCGGGAGCGTGCCGGTCCCCTTAATTATAGGCCGGTCCCCTTAATGATTAAGGGGGCCGCCTAGTAAAATTAAGGGGGTCGCCCTCCTGAACGTTTGAAAAGTTTTTCTGGATAAAATTTGCCCTTTTTGGTTGGAAATTTGAAATCACATTTTTGTGGTTTAATAAAGCTTTACCAAAAATGATTTACAAATATATATAAAATGTTAAAATCATTTTATATAATGTTATGTATTAATGTAAAATTTCCTTTGATCATGTAATGCATAAGTTACTAAGTTTATGCATACCTTGAGTGATATAAGATGTAGAGGTAAATATTTGTCACCAAATACTTGTTTATGTCTTATTCTTGACTTAATTTGATTTAAGTTTTGTGATTATCAAAACATAGGTTTATTGAGAAATATTAATAACATTCACAAACATTATTTATATCAACAATCTACCCCTTTTTGATGATTACAAAACTTAAATTCATTAACTCAAAAATTAGTTTTTAAACAAGTATTTTAGTGAGTTTATATGTACTTCTCCCCCTTTTTGTAACATCAAAAAGGTTAAGCCGACAAGTTTTCATTCATGAAAATTTTGACGGGTAGAAACTCCCCCTTGATGTGTGCTCCCCCTCGTTTGGGGGCACCAAGAGAACGAGCTATGGAATGCTTGCAAAACAAAAATATTAGAAGCACAAGTATAAACATGCACACAAATATAATGTAATAAAGAAAGAAAGAAACATTCATATTAGAGCAATGGTTGTGTCAAGACACAACAATACAAGATATTAGCAACTACATAATCTAACAGCACTAGAAATACATCATCATGCAAAGGGTACATGGACTCCATAGAGCTTGCACGCAAAAGGGGATGGTAAAGGCTTTATTTATTAAGCATATCATATGCTTAATTTGGAGAGCATGATGGTGATGGTGGAGTAATGGGTGAGAATTGTGGTGGAGGGATTATTGGAGAGGATGGTGGAGTTGGTGGTGGTGGTGGGTTGGTAAGCAAATGTTCAATATATGAAAACATATATTGAATTTCATCTCTAAGGCCAAAGATGACCGTGCGGTTGTGGATACAACAAAGACAAGAATCACCATGTGATTCAAGCATCCTCCAAGGTACGGGATTGGCAAAGTATGGTGGTGTAGTTTGTGGAGATGAGAGTTGAGTATCAAGTGGTGTTATTGGTGAAAGTGAGATGGTAAGATGAGTAGACATGGGTTCTTGTGTAGGAGGTGGTGATGATACTTGTGGTGACAAGTGTAAGTTGATGTAGTCATTTATTGATGAGGTTGAGGGTATGGATGATGAAGAAGTTCCATGAGTGGAAGGTGTTTTGGATGGTGCATTGGGTGCACTTGGGGATGAGCATTTGGGTGGAGGTGATGGTGTTTTGTTGTCTTCATTTGTTAAGTCAATGAAGAGTTGTTTTGGAGGAATGACCACAAGTTTTTGTTTCTTGGAGGTTTTGGAGTTTGAGGTGCTTGGAGGAGTCATAATGATATGATGAATGATGAGATGAAGAATGGTGATAGTGGGGGGAATTTATAGTATGAAAATGGGTGATTTAGGTAAATGTTTGAAATGGTTGAAAGAGATTCTAAAATCAGTTTGGTTAAAATGGGAAATGATAGCTGAAACTAGAGAAGGGGTTCACAAGATGCAAAAGAAAACAGTGAATCCAGTTCCAGATGGCCGGTCCCCTTAATTGTATGCCGGCCCCCTTAATCATTAAGGGGACCGCCTAGGGAATTAAGGGGGCCGCCCATCTGGTGTTTTCCCAGACGACCAGAAACCCAAAATTTGCAGAATTTGGCCATTTTTCAAGTTTGTTTTTCCAGCAAGCTCTATTAGAATCATATGCACTAGGAATGATGATATATAAACATATATGTATAACCAAATTTTGCATACAAATTGACATATTATAATCCATATGAAAAGAGAGACATAGCATATCATATAATTAAGATTGTAGCATGATAATTATTCAAAGACTAAAAATCATCCAAGAGATAAACAAGAGCTAACACAAGTACTTCCGAACACGTCGGACAAATATTAAACCATACATATGTCAAATAAAAACAAATAATAAGTAGCAATACATCAAAATCTTTTATTTCTTTTTCTTTCCAACCATCATCCTAAGCATCTTCCCAATGGATTTGAATCCCCCTCGAAGTTCTTCATGCATTTGTTGTTGACGATTGATGATAGACGTTTGACGAGTAAAGAGAAGCTCATCGGTACGTTCATGAGGAAGAGGAATTTGATACTCGGTATCATCAAGATCGGAAAGATCTTCAACAAAGGTCGTGGGGGATGGAGTACTAACACGTGAGGTGTCTTCCTCCTCATCATCATCGTCATCACGATGAGATGTAGAATCACGACCCCTAGAGTACAAGGGAACACGAGATTTTCCTTTGTCACTACGAGGACGGCGAGTACGAACACGAGTAAGTTGGTTCAAAGTAGGAAGGATATGAACGTAGTAGTCTCTTTGAAGATGTGGGTAATGTTCCATCACATAACGATAAAGTCGTGTGAGAAACATACCGTAAGGAAGATTGGCATTTGGGGTGTTTTTGGCGGACATGATTCGATGAACAAAAAGATAAGCCAAATTGTATTGCTCTTCAGCAATGACACAATAAAGCATGTGGGCAATGCTCGCCATGACATGATCACGGTGACCACCAGTACTAAACGCATTCTCTCGAATGAGTTCTTCCCACTTTTTCATATCTTGGCTTAGCTCTTTGAGGAGGATTTGATTGGCATGAATATCGACATTCTTCGACTTGATTACTCGACTAGTCGTACGACGTTCTAGTTCAAGCATTCGACGAATGTCTTCAGGACTAGGAATCTCAGAATAGTAGGGGCCATCCTGAGGACGATTTCTTTCAAGAGTGGAAAGATCCCATTCATTTGAGAAAACGGCTTGGCCGTTGAATGGGATTCTAAGAATTTGCCCAAATTGAGCAAGAGAAAGAGTGATGAATTGATTTTGAATCATGAAGGAAATGAGGAGATGACCATAGGGATCGGTTTGCACCGTCACTTGGCTATAGAAGTCGAGGATAAAACGAGGGATGATAGGTTCGTTGATTTGGAAAAGACATTCAAAACGAATATTGGTGAACATTCGTTCGGTTTGATCATTTTCATAGAAAGATGGATCGACAATTCGTCCTTCGTGAATGTTTCTATTTTCAATAGGACGATAGAAACATGCAACTGAAGGAGACATGCCGAGAGTGGAAGAGACATTTGGAATGTATTGTTTGGTTTTGGAGACATCACCAACCGTGGTCTTAGGCATTTTCACCTAAACAATATAACAACAAAAATAAAATTAATATAAAAACAAATATCATGCATATGTTATATATTTATATAATTATATGCACTATATGTGGAACGAAATTCTACTTCGACACAAAAAAAATATTCAATGAAGTAGTTTCATGATGTTCCTTTTATTTTTATTTTAAACTCGTTTAGAATATATAATATCGAAGAGTATGATATCATAATTCATTTCGAAATAAGGCTAGATATATATTAGATTATATATCTTCCATTCCATAAGAGTTTGAGACAACACAAGTTTGTCTAAAAGATTAAAATACGAATTTTAGTTTTCAAAAAATATCATTTTTGAGACGAACCAAACGCTCCCTTAACTAGATAACAATATCATAAAAATATCAATATATATATTGATTATATATCTTGATGGCCTCTATTGATTATAGTATTATTAACAAAACTTATAAGCTAGTTTTAGGTTTCAAATAACTTCATATAGTTATGGTTTATTCATGAACCAAACGCCCATGTTGTCTTCATGAACCATTTAACAACAACTTGAAAAGTATGCTTTGATTGTTTAGAGCGTTAAAACAATGTAATGTAGTAAGTTTTAAATGGTTTTTAAGAGTTATATCAACAATGTGCCTTTTGAAAAATAAAATTCGACTAGGGTTTATGGGCGATTAATGATTTTGACAAGATGATATGTTATACTAATTTTGAGTTGCAAAAACATCATCCTAATCCTATGGGGAGCATTTGGTAGTTCAATTTCTAGCTTCAATTACTCTTAAAATCGAATTAAAATGAATTTTAATAAAATGCATGATTATTGATTAGACACCAAATCGAATAAAATGTGATGAAATGCATGTTGGAAAACTTACAAAAGATGTTGTTATATGTTTGGTTGATGTTTGCCCCTTGCGAAATAACCCCGGATTGGTGATATGATGGAGGATTTTGAAGTTTTTGGGGGTTTTGGTTCGTACTCAGTAGCAGTGGGGAAGAACAAATGAGTGAATGAAGTGTTTGGGAATGGAATTAAGAAGGAAAAACGGATTTGGAACTGTCAGATGGCCGGCCCCCTTAAACATTAAGGGGACCGCCCTCGATAACAAGCCGGTCCCCTTAATCATTAAGGGGGCCGCCTTTGAAATTTTCAAATTTCGCGGAATTCGTTTCTGGAACAAAAATATTTATACGTATATAATTAGATTTATAATATATCAAAAATACGTAAACGTCTATTGGCACGATGATAAAATCCTTAACAATTTTTAATTATCGTTTCGATAATTAAAAATATATCTTTGACAATTTTTTTTGGATAAAATGATCAAAGTATTAAGTTGATGAAGGGTTTGAGGTGTGTTCGGGAATATGTGAATAAGTGTATATATATATATATATATATATATATATATATATATATATATATATATATATATATATATATATATATATATATTGTTTATATATAAGTATAAATGTGACTGAAGGATGGGTTGATGAGTGAGAGTTGAAGAATAGTAGCGGAGATAGGATATAGTTGGCGAGAGGAGTTTGTTTCATCCATAGTGTTCACGTGCGAATGCGTTCTTGCATTATAGAAGTCCACTTGACTCATATCCCTTCATCATCATGAGTCTCCTAAAAGAGGACTTACTGGAATAACGTGAGGGGGGGGGGGAATGAAAGGGTTCGATAAAGAACGATTTCTTGGAGTTCTAGAAAGTCAACTAATGACGTATCTAGGTTATGTGCAAGTGAATATATATATGTATAAATATATTTAATATATTACGTATATATATATATATATATATATATATATATATATATATATATATATATATATATATATAAGTATATATGTGATTCTAACAAATAGAAGACAATAACAAATTATATATAAATAATTGACAAAATCAGCAATGCATATTTATCTAAGCATGGCAATGAGTTGTGAAAGAATGGCGTACCCGGTGGTCTTCAAAAGAAATCTTCAACATCATCAAGATGAGATATAGACTTTGAAAAAGTCTATGTTGAGAGAAAAATCAAGATTGCCTCAAGGAATGTTCGTCTAGCCATTTGATCTCCATTGTCCTTTTGGTCCAAAGTTGTTTGGTCCAAACATGTTTAACATTTGACTCGGGTGCATGAAAGGTGGTAGAATGCCCCAAGGATTGTAGCTTTGTTGGTAGTTCCACATTTGATTACTATTGTTATTATAGTTTTGTCTATTTTGATTTCTTCTTGGTTGAGGTGTTTTAGACCTAGGATGAGAATTATTTGGTTTTCTAGGTGGTGGAGTTTTAGATCTTATTTTGGGTTTAGAAGATCCTACTTCGGTCTTTAAAGATGGTTTATAAAAATCTTTAACTTCTTCATCGTTGGCAAGAGGTATTTTCTTATCATCAATAAGTATATACTTAGGATTAGATTTTAAAGGTTTTTGTTTGTTGAGTTTACTTTCAAATTTTACATTTTTAATCTCACTTGTTGAAGCCTTATTTAAATTAAATCCTAAGCCGGTTTTGTCTCCGGATGTTCTTTGAATGCTTATTATTTTACTAAGTGATTGACTACTATTTTCAAATTTGTCAAGTTTGCGAATTTCTTCCCTAAGTATTTCGTTTTCACCTTTAAGCTCTTGACATGATTTACATTCTTCAAAAATTTCTTTACCTTTTTCTAGTTGATGTATTTTAATTTTTAGTTCAAGTACTTCACTTTCTAATTGATTGTTAATGTATTTTAGCGATTTGTTTTTGGTCATTACTAGTTGTCCTAATTTGCATAGTTTAATATATTCATTTTCTAGATCTTTTTCATCTAATAATATACTTTCATCACTAAAATATTCGGTTTCGGAACGTACCACATTTGGTGTATTTGCCATGAGACATTTTTCTTCCTTTGTCGCTTCATTCTCATCATCATCACTATCACTCCAAGCACCTCCAACAAATGCTCTTTGATTTTGATCTCTTGTCATCATTGGACATTTTCCAATAAGGTGATTTGGATCTCCACACTTGAAACACTTTCTTTCAATCTTGTTGTTCTTGTCATCTTTACTCTTTTGAAATGTTTTCTTTTCATCATACGGTTGTCTTACGAATCTTCCTCGCCTTTTGAAGAATTTCTTGAAATCTCTTACGGCCATGGCGTATTCTTCGTCATCACTTTCGGAAGATGAACTATCTTCGATACTAGATTCCTTTCTAGCTTTCAAGGCGATTGACTTGCTTTGCTCTCGTTTTTCCTTGACCATTTCGGAGTCCTTCTTAATGATGACTTCGTAGACTTTTAGATTTCCAATTAATTCGTCAAGTTGCAAAGTTGACAAATTATTCGATTCTTCAATAGCCGTCACTTTAGCTCGCCATTTTGGATGAAGAGCCCTAAGAAACTTCCTAACAAAATTCTTACTAGAAAAATTCTCATCAAGTGCTTTTAAACTTGTGATGATAGTGTTAAATCTAGCAAAAGCATTGTCAATTGATTCCTCTTCCGGAATCGTGAATTGCTCGTATTGTTGAACAAGTAGATCTATCTTATTATCTTTGACTTGACTATTACCTTGGTGAGTTATTAGTAAAGAGTTCCAAATTTCTTTTGCGGTTTCACACATAAAGATCATTTCGTACTCTTTACGTGGTAGCGCATTATAAATAACCATTTTTGCTTTATTATTTTTAGCAAGTTTTCTTTTTAAATCATCATTTTGTTTTTCAAACGGTACGATTTCATCTTTCATAGTTTCCGGGTTATTTTGAATAGGTAAAAAATCACCATTAGTAATAACATGCCAAAGATCTAGATCTTTTGACTTCACATAAGTTTCGAATTGATTTTTCCAATATAAAAATCCATCACTTTCAAATAGTGGTGGTCTTTGCATAGATTGCCCTTCTAAATATTTTTCAGATTCCATAGATCGTTACAAGTTTTAAAATACAATATATTTTAAAGATCTTGCTAGACGTGGCTCTGATACCAATTGTGGAAAACTAGAAGGGGGGGGTTGAATAGTTTTATGTCCTTTTAAATTTATTTCTAAAATTATTTTGTTGGTTATAAAAACTTTCGATTCGATCTTAAGTGAATTCAAGCAACAACCAATATAACCAAGTCTAAACTAATATTGAAAGTATTGAAATATAATGAAGAAAATATAGAGTTAGAAAGATCAAACCACAACACGTGAATTTATAGTGGTTCGGCTACAAGGACACCTTCCTTGCCCTACTCCACTCCCCGAGTACCACACTCGAGAATTTTCTTCACTATGTCAACAAACTCCTTACGGTGGAGAAACCTTACACACCTTGGCTTACACTAGTTAACGACACTAAGCTAAATGTCGAGTTCTAATCGTAGCTAGAACCAATCTCACACCAAATATCACACCACGTGATCTTCACACCTTAATCACACCTTCACACCTTCTTCAAGACTTCACACCGTCTTCACACCTAGTCAATCTTCACACCTTCTTCTATGCACAACTAAGTCACAACTACTAAACTAGTTTACAACACACCAAGATTCTACAATCAACAAATATACACAACACCTTTACAAATAACTATCACTAGTACTATATGAAACTAGCTATACACAACACCACTACAATAAGATGGATGTAGAGAAGTGTTCTTCTTCTTGCACTTGAATGAATGAAGCTTTGGATCACTTGGAAACAAAGACTTATGAAATATATGATTAAAGGATTTTAGATCTAGAGAAGA
The DNA here is from genome assembly GCA_030686995.1 of Artemisia argyi. Classification (NCBI taxonomy): domain Eukaryota; kingdom Viridiplantae; phylum Streptophyta; class Magnoliopsida; order Asterales; family Asteraceae; genus Artemisia; species Artemisia argyi. The sequence goes on along the minus strand of CM060678.1, from coordinate 176,491,427 downwards.
AGATTGGATCAGAAAGTTTATAGTGCAAAAAGGTGAGGAAAATGTGCAAAATGATCCAGTATTTAAAGGGCCAGATTTTACTGTTCGGGAGCGTGCCGGTCCCCTTAATTATAGGCCGGTCCCCTTAATGATTAAGGGGGCCGCCTAGTAAAATTAAGGGGGCCGCCCTCCTGAACGTTTGAAAAGTTTTTCTGGATAAAATTTGCCCTTTTTGGTTGGAAATTTGAAATCACATTTTTGTGGTTTAATAAAGCTTTACCAAAAATGATTTACAAATATATATAAAATGTTAAAATCATTTTATATAATGTTATGTATTAATATAAAATTTCCTTTGATCATGTAATGCATAAGTTACTAAGTTTATGCATACCTTGAGTGATATAAGATGTAGAGGTAAATATTTGTCACCAAATACTTGTTTATGTCTTATTCTTGACTTAATTTGATTTAAGTTTTGTGATTATCAAAACATAGGTTTATTGAGAAATATTAATAACATTCACAAACATTATTTATATCAACAAAATGGGATTTTTCTGGACGGAAATTTTAAAAAAAAAAGTTTGTTGAAAGTATATAGAAGTACATATCTATAGAAAGATGATTTAATTCCCGTCATGATAGTGTATTTTTTATAGCTAGAAGATTTACCATTTGCAAGATATGTTGTTTTTTTTTTAAATGTGAAAAGTGGGTTTTTATATTAAATGTGCTAGAATGACAATTTTGCTCTTTCATTGTTATTTTTGGTTTGATCTATACCGTTGGATGAAATCAAAATGAAAAGGTTAGAATGTGATTATTTGTTATTTAGATTTTTTTTGTTTGACATGGATCTTACCTCTGCATATTATATATCATAAAGTGTTCCAAAAAGATTCAATCATGGCAGAATTGATATACATTATTAACAAATAACATTGTTGTCATCTTTAAAGGCAATAGGTGTAATAACGCCACCTCCGGCATTATGCTGAGTTGGCCAATGTTGATGTAGCGTTATGATACCATGAGTTGAGATCAATATATATCTCATATTTGCCAAGATTCAATAAACCAATTATACCCAATTTTTTTAAATTAAAACAAAAATAATAATAATTAACTTTCACCTTTTCTTAAAAAATTAAATATCTCGCAAACCGTTAATCGTTTTGCGAAAAAAAATCATATCATCGTGGCGAGAATTAAATTATGTTTCTATAGATATGCACTTATATATATATATATATATATATATATATATATATATATATATATATATATATATATATATATATATATATATACACACATATATTTTTGACTATATTTTTTTTCAAAAATTTTGCCTAAAAACATCACATATGATTCAGAAAAATCACATGTGATTTTAAAATGAATCAGATGTGATATTTACAAATCAAATGTGATTTTTCTCGTCATAAATTAAAAAAAAAAAAAAAAAGTTCGTTGAAAGTATATAAAAGTGCATATCTATAGAAAAATAATTTAATTTTCGTCGCGATTGTGTATTTTTTGTAGCTTGAAGATTTACCGTTTGCAAGATATGTTTGTTTTAAAAAAATAGAAAATAGTTTTTTATTTATTTTTATGAAAATAATGACTAAGATTAGTTAATTGGATCTAGGGCAAAAATAGGATCTATATTGATCTTTCGTCATGATACCATTGATCCAGCGTTACACTTTGCATTGAGGCAAGCGTTGCCATGGCAACATGATGTAATGCAAGGACTTTTTAGAATATATATATATATATATATATATATATATATATATATATATATATATATATATATATATATAGGAGATCTTACCTACATTATAATGTAGGTAGTTACCTACATTTCCTTTGAAAAAAAAGGTAGGGACAGGGACTGAATTGTATCAGGAGCTTTACTGCAGGGACTGAACGATATATTTTTAATTTTTTTTTCAAATGAAATGTAAGTAACTACCTACATTATAATGTAGGTAACATTTCCCCATATATATATATATATATATATATATATATATATATATATATATATATATATATGTCACCTATGCCCTTTATAACTGTTACGATTGGTTTGAATTTCAATTTTTTTTATTATTTATTTATTTATTTATTTTTAAATTAAAATCATTAATAAACCATTATAAATACCCATTTAATGCATAACTTTCTTTTCACACTTCTACAACGCAAACTCATATACATTTACTTCTATTTTCTATATAAAAAAAAAGAAAAAAAAACTTCGGGATTTCCTAAAAATAACGAGAGTTCCTTGAACCTCTTCGAGTATAATAACCCGAACGCGAGGTCTTCCTCTTCAAGCCCGGATGCGAGGTCTTCTTCAACCCAAATCCCTTTGCCTAACCTACTCGGCTTTACTTCCGAGGAACTTTTCCTACAACATCAACAATTTCTAATGTGGACCCGAAGCCAACAAATGCTAAACGCCAATTTCCAAAATCTACAATTCGATCAACAATCACAACCGCCATCCCAATCCTCACGTATTCAAATTGAAACGAATGAAGTATCCGAAGCACCTACGTCTCCCCGAAAGCCCACAACCCGTGATAAACGAAAGGGTAAAAAATCCAAAGATCCCGAACCAATTTCCAAAAGAAATCCCGATGTAAACGATACTACACATTACGTTGGCAACCAAATGAGGAAAAACTACTTGCATCGTGTTACTTTGCCGTTACCGAGGGGAAAAAGTCGAGCGTTCACAACCAGGCAACACGTTTTGGTATCGGGTTATGAACGAGTTTAATAAAAACAATTTTCAATCACGCAACAAGGATATGATGACAAGCAAGTGGCATGCGGTGAAACATAATTGCCAAAAGTTCAACGCGATCTGCAAACGTGCAAAACATTTGGAAAAAAGTTGGAAAAATGAGTTGGATAACATGTGACAGGCTAGACAAATGTACCATGACGAGCATAGAGGAGCGGCGTTTCCTCACGAGGATGCGTGGGAATTTTTGTCAAGCAATAAAAAATGGGACGCGCTGAAACCGGTTGATTTAACCCGCGATGTACTAAGCCAAACAAACGAGGAGCTATTCGGTCATGATGCAAAACCAATTCCGATGGGCAAAAACGTGCTACGAAGAAAGCCAAATCTGAGACCACGATGAGTACTGGGGGAGCGAATACTGGGGGAATGATGAGTGTGTAAATACTCATCATTTTTAGTCAAATTTGAGCTGCAAAACGATCAAAATCACTAAAAAAAACGCATCAAAATACAAAGAAAATCCCAAAGATCGTATTTTATATGTTTCTAATGCAAAACGAGTGAAAACAAATGAAAAAACGAACAAAATTTGCATATATGGCAGTTTCAGTCCCCCGACTTTCAAAATTTAACAAAACAAGTCCCTGAGCATTTATTTCAAAGAAAAGTCAACCCACACTCTTTAAAAAGTCAAAATAAATCACAAATGATCTTTGGGTGAAAACTTTTGGAAATTACACATTTAGTCCCCGTACTTTGGCAAATTGGCAGTTTACATGCTTCCAAACCTGCTATCACCATCCACCCATCACCATCCTCCCATCACCCTCAAACACTAACCCCAATCCCACTACAACCCTCTATCACTCACAAATTCCTACCTAACACCGTTAACCTGTTACATGATGCCAAGCTGGCCATCCGCGCCTCTCCATTTGGCGCCAAAGTTGAATCAAGGGGTAATATTGATGTCATTCTAATCCAAGGGTGGTGAAGTATTCTCAAAGAAAAAAACAAATGATGACGACTCAGCATTTTTCCTCACAGAAGAAACACACAAGGATGGGGACAAAGCAAGGAAGCCAAGAAACACTAGAAGATTGAGTATAAATAGTGTAGGTTATGTAAGCCACAAAGGCAGTCTAGTTTTTAGTTTTTTTTTTTCAGCAGTCAGTCATATTTAGTTTTTTATATAATTAGTCAAAAAATTAGGTTTTAGCAATCAATCTTAAATTAGGTTTTATTGTCTGTTAAGTCAAGTAGTTTATTTATTTCAGTCTTAAATGTGTTTTGTACTACTTTCCAGAGATTCAATGAAAGTCTGAAGTTTTTCCCATTACTATTATTCAATTTTCTTTCTTATATAATGCTTTATATTGTTAAGTTAGTCGTATTCTATCTCACATGTTTTCCTCAAGAAGTATTAACCAATTTCTTTGTTTAAATCAGTTACAGTCGAGTATTGTTGGGTGTTTTGAGTTAAAAGTTACTTGCTTATGACCCTTTTCTTTGTTAACTGTTTCATCAGTCAACCTATCTCAAACAACCACTTTTGATCTTGAACTTTAGAATGCTAGAATAAGTTTTAAGATTCACAATTAATTTTACAAGTTGTTGGTAGTATAGGGTTCATGATTCTGAGCTCATTTTATATTTTCTAACTTGTTTGGTGACTCAATTTTAGCCTGCAAATTCCCCCACTTGGCCTGCACAATCAGTACCCTTAGGCAGAATTATAGTCTCTCTTGCTTAGTTTTTCCAGACATTCTTAGTTATAATTAATTTTTATGGTTAGCATAGTATAGATTTAGACAAAGTACTTTGTAGTTGCTTCTTTGGCTGTGTTTTAATCCCCATAAGTTTGTGCTAGTTGGGTAGTTATGTGGTAGTTTAGTTAGGGCTGCTGTTCACTCTTAAACCTGCCCATCAGCCCCCCTTTTTGTCTTCATTTTAATTGTGCCCAGGTTAGATTTAGGAGTGGATTTAGGTTTGCATTGTTAGTTGGTAATATAGATTTAATCAAACTTAGTTTATCTAGGTTTTTACAGCTTATTCGTAGTTTTTGTTGGGCTGCTTAATCCCCGTACAGGTCTGCTCTTATTCCTGATACAAACAGCCTCATTGTTGCTTTTTTTTTATCTTGGATTTCAATCCAAGACTGCTTGTTACTAGGGCTCCTTAGTTTTATTTTTTTCCTCTTATTGTCTTAGCTTATTTGTGCCTTAGTTGTTGGATTTAATGGTTTTTGCTTAGCTCAAACTCAACACCTCAGGGCTGTTTCACCCTTATGATACGTAGGATGGTACGAGCTTATTTAGGTCTTTGTAAGCTTCTGTTGACTACTTACCCCTATCACTATTAGTGTTTGTTTAAGGTTCTCTAGTAAACCATTTGCTTGTCCCTTTTAGATGTAGCCTAACTCAGCTTTTCAGTATTTATTTTTAAAGTTTCAAGAGCACATTGGCCTGTTTGGTTGCTCGCTGCACCATTGGGCTTGATTGATTTCTTGAGCTTTGTCTGATCCTGACTTATTGTTTGTTAGCTAATGAAATTGTGTTTCAAGTTTCTTTAGTTTCTTTATGATTATTTGACTAGTGCCAAATCTTCTTTTTAGCTCTTGAATCTATTTGTTTTCGAGCCCTGCATAAGCTTGCAATTCAGCTAAAAGTTATCTTATAAAAGTTATGATTTATTGATGGTAAAAGGTTTGGTAAGGAGAGAAATCAAAAAGAAAAAAAATTGTTTTGCAAAAAGTAAATCTCCAGGAATCGAACCTGGGGTGCCACAAACAACACAGACAAACAACCAAACCACCAACCATCTGTGCTATTTACTTTGTTGTTTATTTTTCCCTTTGTTTTGTATTTATTATAGTTTTGTTTATTTTAGCTTATCTAGCTTATCAATTTCTGCACTGCTTATTTTTTGCTTATTTTGTACTGTACATGCCCTTTTATTATTTTTTCTAGGTTGAGATTATCTAGTAGTATTTTACAAAAAAGTTTCAGATATTCTTAATTGTTAAATTATTTATTAGAGTTTAATTTAGTTAAAATAGTATTAAATTCGTATTAAATAAAATTTTTGTCGAAAAATTAAATTTCTTTTTTCTAAAATTTTCTTTTGTCTTTTAGTAAGTAAGAAAATTAATTAGAACCCCGTAGGACGTTTTGAACTTAAAATTCGCGTTTTATTTTGCGCTCTCGCATTATTTTTAAATAATGTTCGCGTTTTTAATTTAGTTTACGTTTTTAGGATTCCCAATACCTAATTATGTTTTCCCGTAGTGTTTTAGGTTTTTCCTAGTTTGTTAGTTGCCTTAAGTTAATTTAATTTTATTTTCGTTCGTTAATTTTCAATTTCGTTAATTTAACGTATCATAAAACCAAATAACCTTTCCAATCATACAAGATTTTAATCCAAATCTCATTCGAAGCTTTCCATTCACACCTCGTTGGGGTACGACCCGGGAAATCACTTCCCGGTCTCACAATTTGAATATCACTTTCACAAGTTTTGCGAGGTAATTGTTTTCCTAAACGGTTTACTCGTATTACTTCACGTTTATTTGTCTCACGACAAATTAAACCTCACGTTTGTTGATATTTTGATAAATTGTTGTTTACACACACCAAAACACAACGAACCAAATGGCACCGCTGCCGGGGAGGCTGTGTGTCGAAAGTCTCGATAAGGTTTAGACGATTAGTCTTGTAGAACCTTCGCAAGAAGTTACGCTTTTATAAAACATATAAAAAACCAAAAATATTTTTCTTTTGTTTCTATTATATGTATTATATCTATAAAAGTTAAGAAAAAAAAATAAATAAAAAAAATAAAAAAAAGATTTTGCCGTTTCATTGTTTAATAATTACAATATTAAAATCTTACCACCGCAAACCAAGGCAGAACACCTACCAACTGGGGGTGTGACCATAATAAGTTCCCAAACAAAAGATCAAAACTTGCCTTTGTATCACTTGCGTTTTGGAAAACTTTTAAACGAGAAACACACTTTAAGAGGAGTCGAAACGGTATGCGGCGATCCAACGAACTTCGCCTAGTGAGAGATCCATTCTTCTCTCCCGCTCCTTTGTGCGTTTTTCCTTAAAGGTTAACCTTGCATTTGTGATTATTGGTTTAAGTTCCCCTGTCTTTATGAGTGGTCTTGTTTTAATTGTTGTGTTTTTCGAAAAACTCAAAAATAATCTTCGTCTCCTATACGTTTAATTCTCGTCTTCTCATCCTCTCAATCGTTTAATTCTTCCTTCTCATCCCTCGTTAATGTTTAATTCTTATGTCATCACTCGACTATAAATGTTTTCATTGTGCAGGTCCAGTGGATGATAATCATTGTTGTTACAAGTGCGCGTGTAGGCGGTGTGGGAGTGATATTAGTGACGGATTTTGTAAATGGTGCAAAGCAACTCCGAACGCTTTCAATGATTCTCAAATTCCTCCCGACCACCCTCCACAAACCCAATTATCTTCATTTGATCAACATCATTGTTATATTTGTAGAGATCTCTTAGAAGATGGTTCACTTTGTAATCGATGTTTTTGCAAGGAATGTGGGTTTACCCATGGACTTTGTATTTGTTGCACTTTTGAAATCGAAAATACATTCGCGTTTCCAAATTTTCAAAACGATTTCAGTTACCCTTCTCAGAATTCCTTTGAACAAGAACCGTGCTATTTCAATAATACACCAGTTCAAAATGCACCGAATGTTTCTTGTGAGTATTATGGAGGGCCTCACTACAACTCTGATTGTCAAACTAGGGATCAGTTTGTCTATGAACAGGTTCCTTGTAACAATCATGAATTGGGCTTTGACCACAATCTACATGAATCACAGTCACATCAGTTTCATTGGTTTGACTACTGTGGGAACTCACATTTCGGCTCAGAGTGTCTTGTTAGGAACACACCTGTCTATGAGTATGTTCCTAATGACAATTCTGACGAAGATGCTGAAGATGCCCTTCTCATTGATCTTTTGCATTTAGTGAAAGATTTGAAGGGTAGCAAACATTCCCATGATAATCCAAATCAAAAATCCATGGGAGAATTGTTATCTAAAGAGCAGGCTGCTAAATTAGATTCCCAAATTGCCTTTGAAAACTCTATTAGGGAATCAGTTGCAAAAGAAAAAGCAGCCAGACATAGCTTTCGATTCCGTTTCATTCCGGATGACAGTGATGATGAAGATATCTTTGATGATGATTCATCCAGTTCATCAGCTGAGACTCAATCTATGGAAACGCAGGGAGAAGAAAGTATAATTGAATCACTAGCAAAAGAACATATGGAAATTCAAAAATCCATTGATGCTAGCCCTTCTCAACTCCCTGAGTCCGCTGTTATCACACCAGAGGTTCCCACTCACTCTCTGAGCATGGGGGATGAGCATCTTGACACTATTCCTAAAAAGGAATCGGACGTAGTCATAAAGTCTAGTGTTGAGGACCTTGTCTCAATCCCAAAAGAGTCATAGGGAATTATTGAGCATATGTGTGATATCCCTCCTCCTCTTGTCTTCCCGAATAATGATGTTGAGATGTTCTCCGATTCTAATGATGACAATTCGTTATCTTGTGGAGACATCTGCTATGTGGAAGAATTCCCTTTTGAGCTAGTTAGCTTGGAAGAAGAGAATGATGAAGAAATAATCCAAGACGAATCTCTTCGTCTTACATTATTAAATGATAATCTTCTCATATCTAAAATTGAGGCTTTCAAAGAAAAACCTATTTCATCTCCTATCCCCATTAAGGATAGTGACATTTTCTCCAATGATCCTATTCCGGAGTTTGAAGCCTTTACGTTTGATCCTATGGGAGAGAAGATTAGTGGCAGTACCACTTCTCATTCTCATAATTCTCTCCCTGATTATGAATCATTTACCTTCGATGAGTTCTCCTGTGAACTCACTCACATCGATCTCGAATATGATTCGTTCACATTTGATGAGTTCTCTTGTGAACTCATTCATATCATATCTCCACCGGAGTATGATCACTTCTACTTTGATCTAGACACACCCAGGATATGTCTTGATCACATGAGCTTAAATGATGAGATTGATGATGATGAATCCATGAATCCTCCTCCTGATGATGACGAGTTAGTCAAGATGTTTATCATGACTTTCTTTCTCTTTTTCACCTATCGGGTGACTTATCCTGTTCTTCACTCTTTCGGGAATGAAGACATTGTCTTTGACCCCGGCATCACCGCTTATAGTTCATACTATTTTGAGCCGGGTACTTATCTCATCGGTGTGGAACTTTCACGTGCTTCTAATGTTTGTCCAAACATCTTGAATGAAAGTCCGATGGAGATTGCTTCTTCCACATCATGCTTCCCCAAGGACAAATGAATTCGGGGTCGAGTCAAGCTAGCGACTCGGTAAACAAAAACAGTAGCATGTACTTAGGGTTTTCACCCTAAGTGTGGGGGAATTACCCCTACTGTGGTTACAAATTAAGTGAAAAAAATTGTGTTTCCACATTTAGCTTGTAATGTTGCCCTTTTACACTCAAAGAGTCGGCATAATAGCCGGGACTTTGAATATTGAGGACAATATTCAATTCTAAGTGTGTGTGTGTGTGGGGGGGGGGGGGTATTCTAGCGAATTTTAGCACATTTTACCATCTAGTACCCTCGTTTTTGGCCAAAAATTTTAAAAATTTTTTCACTCAAGTTTCAAAATTTTTGTGGTTATCAATCCGCCGTGTCTAAACGACAAAAGGATTGGCTAATCCAGGAGCAAACGGCTCTTAGTAAAGATAGCTCAAACCCGTTGATGGCTTGCAATTTGCCCAAAATTGTATGGTTCCTCAACTCCCTATGTCCTCAATAGTAAATGAGTTGGCTAGCCCGCAAGATTATGGCTTGTGGTAAAGGCAGTGGAAAAACCATAATTGGTAATCAACTCACCAAGATGTTGACTGTTTCATCAAGAGTTGGCTAGTCCAGGAGCAAACGGATTCTGGTAAAGACAAATCAAAACCGTTGAAAGCTGGTGGTTTGCTAAAAATCACATGGTCATCGTATGGACCATAACTCTTACTTGAACCCAATAGCATCCGGCTACTTCAGAAGTGATGGCTTTTGGTAAAGAGACTTCAAATCCATTAATTTTTCTCAAAAAGATTGCTAGGGACTAGCAATAGTTTAGTGTGGGGGATTGATGAGTGTGTAAATACTCATCATTTTTAGTCAAATCTGAGCTGCAAAATGATCAAAATCACTCAAAAACGCACCAAAATACGAAGAAAATCCCAAAGATCGTATTTTATATGTTTCTAATGCAAAACGAGTGAAAACAAACGAAAAAAACGAATAAAATTTGCATATATGGCAGTTTCAGTCCCCCGACTTTCAAAATTTGACAAAACAAGTCCCTGAGCATTAATTTCAAAGAAAAGTAAACCCACACTCTTTAAAAAGTCAAAATAAATCACAAATGATCTTTGGGTGAAAACTTTTGGAAATTACACATTTAGTCCCCGTACTTTGGCAAATTGGCAGTTTTAGTCCTTGGTGTTTCAAAATTTGGAAAATTGCATTTTTGGTCCTTTGGTTTATCTAACTTAACAAAAATGATCCTCGAATAAAGTTTGGAAGGTTGGCAAGATCGGTCCCGGAGGAATTCAAAAATTACAAAACCATCCTTGGGCTTTATAGGATATTAAACCAAACGGATCTTTAATACTAAAAACAAACCTTACAACACTACCCTAGCCCAGTCCACACACCATATTATTTGGCCCAATTCTACCCAAGCCCACCAAGCCCCTTTTACACCTAAATAACGAAACAAAACCCTTGAGTGGTCAAAACAATTCATCTTCTTCCAAAGCCCCCCGTGACTACATCCTTCCAAACCTGCTATCACCATCCACCCATCACCATCCTCCCATCACCCTCAAACACTAACCCCAATCCTACTACAACCCTTTATCACTCACAAATTCCTACCTAACACCATTAACCTGTTACATGATGCCAAGCTGGCCAACCACGCCTCTCCATTTGGGCGCCAAAGTTGAATCAAGGGGTAATATTGATGTCATTCTAATCCAAGGGTGGTGAAGTATTCTCAAAGAAAAAAACAAATGATGACGACTCAGCATTTTTCCTCACAGAAGAAACACACAAGGATGGGGACAAAGCAAGGAAGCCAAGAAACCCTAGAAGATTGAGTATAAATAGTGTAGGTTATGTAAGCCACAAAGGCAGTATAGTTTTTAGCTTTTTTTTTCAGCAGTCAGTCATATTTAGTTTTTTATATAATTAGTCAAAAAATTAGGTTTTAGTAATCAATCTTAAATTAGGTTTTATTGTCTGTTAAGTCAAGTAGTTTATTTATTTCAGTCTTAAAAGTGTTTTGAACTACTTTCCAGAGATTCAATGAAAGTCTGAAGTTTTTCCCATTACTATTATTCAATTTTCTTTCTTATATAATGCTTTATATTGTTCAGTTAGTCGTATTCTATCTCACATGTTTTCCTCAAGAAGTATTAACCAATTTCTTTGTTTAAATCAGTTACAGTCGAGTATTGTTGGGTGTTTTGAGTTAAAAGTTACTTGCTTATGACCCTTTTCTTTGTTAACTGTTTCATCAGTCAACCTATCTCAAACAACCACTTTTGATCTTGAACTTTAGAATGCTAGAATAAGTTTTAAGATGCACAATTAATTTTACAAGTTGTTGGTAGTATAGGGTTCATGATTCTGAGCTCATTTTATATTTTCTAACTTGTTTGGTGACTCAATTTTAGCCTGAAAATTCCCCCACTTGGCCTGCACAATCAGTACCCTTAGGCATAATTATAGTCTCTCTTGCTTAGTTTTTCCAGACATTCTTAGTTATAATTAATTTTTTTGGTTAGCATAGTATAGATTTAGACAAAGTACTTTGTAGTTGCTTCTTTGGCTGTGTTTTAATCCCCATAAGTTTGTGTTAGTTGGGTAGTTATGTGGTAGTTTGTTAGGGCTGCTGTTCACTCTTAAACCTGCCCATCAGCCCCCTTTTTCTCTTCATTTTAACTGTGCCCAGGTTAGATTTAGGAGTGGATTTAGGTTTGCATTGTTAGTTGGTAATATAGATTTAATCAAACTAAGTTTATCTAGGTTTTTACAGCTTATTCGTGGTTTTTGTTGGGCTGCTTAACCCCCGTACAGGTCTGCTCTTATTCCTGATACAAACAGCCTCATTGTTGCTTTTTTTTTATCTTGGATTTCAATCCAAGACTGCTTGTTACTAGGTCTCCTTAGTTTTATTTTTTTCCTCTTATTGTCTTAGCTTATTTGTGCCTTAGTTGTTGGATTTAATGGTTTTTGCTTAGCTCAAACTCAACACCTCAGGGCTGTTTCACCCTTATGATACGTAGGATGGTACGAGCTTATTTAGGTCTTTGTAAGCTTCTGTTGACTACTTACCCCTGTCACTATTAGTGTTTGTTTAAGGTTCTCTAGTAAACCATTTGCTTGTCCTTTTTAGATGTAGCCTAACTCAGCTTTTCAGTATTTATTTTTAAAGTTTCAAGAGCACATTGGCCTGTTTGGTTGCTCGCTGCACCATTGGGCTTGATTGATTTCTTGAGCTTTGTCTGATCCTGACTTATTGTTTGTTAGCTAATGAGATTGTGTTTCAAGTTTCTTTATGATCATTTGACTAGTGCCAAATCTTCTTTTTAGCTCTTGAATCTATTTGTTTTCGAGCCCTGCATAAGCTTGCAATTCAGCTAAAAGTTGTCTTATAAAAGTTATGATTTATTGATGGTAAAAGGTTTAGTAAGGAGAGAAATCAAAAAGAAAAAAATTGTTTTGCAAAAAGGAAATCCCCAGGAATCGAACCTGGGGTGCCACAAACAACACAGACAAACAACCAAACCACCAACCATCTGTGCTATTTACTTTGTTGTTTATTTTTCCCTTTGTTTTGTATTTATTATAGTTTTGTTTATTTTAGCTTATCTAGCTTATCAGTTTCTGCACTGCTTATTTTTTTTCTTATTTTGTACTGTACATGCCCTTTTATTATTTTTCCTAGGTTGAGATTATCTAGTAGTATTTTACAAAAAAGTTTCAGATTTTCTTAATTGTTAAATTATTTGTTAGAGTTTAATTTAGTTAAAATAGTATTAAATTCGTAATAAATAAAATTTTTGTCGAAAAATTAAATTTCTTTTTTCTAAAATTTTCTTTTGTCTTTTAGTAAGTAAGAAAATTAATTAGAACCCCGTAGGACGTTTTGAACTTAAAATTCGCGTTTTATTTTGCGCTCTCGCATTATTTTTAAATAACGTTCGCGTTTTTAATTTAGTTTACATTTTTAGGATTCCCAATACCTAATTATGTTTTCCCGTAGTGTTTTAGGTTTTTCCTAGTTTGTTAGTTGCCTTAGGTTAATTTAATTTTATTTTCGTTCGTTAATTTTCAATTTCGTTAATTTAACGTATCATAAAACCAAATAACCTTTCCAATCATACAAGATTTTAATCCAAATCTCATTCGAAGCTTTCCATTCACACCTCGTTGGGGTACGACCCGGGAAATCACTTCCCGGTCTCACAATTTGAATATCACTTTCACAAGTTTTGCGAGGTAATTGTTTTCCTAAACGGTTTACTCGTATTACTTCACGTTTATTTGTCTCACGATAAATTAAACCTCACGTTTGTTGATATTTTGATAAATTGTTGTTTACACACACCAAAACACAACGAATCAGGGAACGTGCTCGTTAAGTTAATTCGGGGAGTTTATTACATCCGAGATTCACATCAAACAAAAATCGGCCAAAGAGGCGTACGAGGCGGCCAAAGAAAAAGATCGTACGATTATGAGGTTGGAAGAGATAAAATTTCTCGGTATTGACACTTCTAAAATGGATACAAACACCGCGTGTTGTATCAACATGAAAAAGGAGAAAATCATAAAAAAAAAAAAAATGCAAACAAAAGAATAGATTTATTTGTATTACATAATTTCTTTTATGTCGTACTTATTTTATTTCTTAATTGTTTTTTATTTTATTAATCTTTTCGATGTTGTAAATTTATTTATTTATTTATTTATTTATTATTATTATTTTTTAATTCGTGTTGTAATGTTTAAGTTTTATTTTTTTTTAATTTTATTAAACTTCAGTTTCCGTTCACCACCACGACCGGTCACCAATTCCCGATCACCGCCACCGTACGTATGATGGGCACATTCGTGTCTTAGTCACAAATACGTTTTTTTACTCGCAATTAACACTATTTTTAATCAATTTTGTATTTTAAAATTACAAGTTCCAAAACCTCCAACTAAACACTTTTACTTACTTATAAGCTTTTTAACATACAATTAGCAGCTTGTGGTAACTAAAAGAATGGTCATTAATTACATATTTTGAAACTATTGTTATAAACAAATTAACTATCCTTTTACAAGTGATTTATAAAACCCGGTCATTTGCGTTTTTATAATTTCTCATTAACAAGATATTTATGAACTTTTAAAAACTTTTAGACACTTTCATATTTGGTTTTGTACAATTAGTAGTTAATCATTTAACTTTTAAGCTCAAAATGCTAATTACAAACACGATATTGTAGCATTTTTTTTAAGGTTGTTCCTTAAGTGACATTATTTTGTTCTATAATTATTATATGCTACTTACAGAATGCTTGCCCTATTTTCTATTCTTTTTTAATCATATTGGAGATTTTTTAATTATGCATGTTTAACTACAGGGTTTTAAGAATAATAGTAAAGTTTAGACACTTCGATATTTGATTTTGTACAATCAGTAATGGGCTAAATGCATGAAAATATATCCAACTTGCCATTTGTTACATATGCATATTTTAATTACGCATGTGTAACTAAAGGGTTTTAAGAATAGTAAAGTTTAGACACTTCGATATTTGGTTTTGTACAATAAGTAATGGGTTAAATGCATGGAAATGTATCCAACTTGCCATTTGTTGTAGTTGTGTATAGCATACTATATATATATATATATATATATATATATATATATATATATATATATATATATATATATATATATATACATAGGGAGATGATCAGGTACATTTTTGTCTTTTAGTGCGGATGGTACGGACGAATCTCAGCCCTCCATCTAGTCAACCATCTGAAAAAGGCGGAGTGGCAATATCGTAAATATACCGTCTTTTTTTAAGACCGTTACTATCGTATTAGCCTTTTTTCTGAAAAAAATTCAAAAAAATCTGAAAAAATTAAAAAAATAAAGAAGACAACAAATAATTAAGAATCGCTGAAAAAAATTTCAAAAAAAAAATCGTTTTCATCGTTAAAAGTATTGTGATATCAGAATCTGATTTTGACTTTTTTACAAAAGTCAAGATCTGATCTTGACAAAGTCAAGATCAGATCTTGACTTTTGTAAAAAAGTCAAAATCAGATTCTGAAAACTTTTTTTTTAATAAAAAATTTAATATCACAATAACTTTTTTAATATCGTAAAAACTTTTTCTTAATAAAAATTGTTAATATCGCCGTAACTATCATGCTTTCTTAATATCAAAGTTAATTTTTTTTAATATCACTTTAACTTTTTCTTAATATCGTAATATCACGGTTCATTTTTACATGTAAAAAAGCTTAATATCACGGTACCACTCATAATATCATTAATATCACATTAGCACTCATAATCAAAAAAGAAAAAAGTGCTCAGAAAAATCTGAAAAGATAAAAAAAATAAAAGAACACAACTAGAGTAAGGATCGCTGAGAAGAAAAAAAATCAAAAAAATCGTTTTCATGATCAATTGGTACCGTGATATTAGCGTCAGATCTTGACTTTTTTACAAAAAGTCAAGATCAGATCTGGAATGGGCGGTCCAGATCCATCTGCACGTCCGCACAAAAAAATTGTATCCGCACGTGATCCTCACTATATATATATATATATATATATATATATATATATATATATATATATATATATATATATATATATATATATATATAATTGAGATCAAATGAGAACTTTCTTAAAGTTGTAAAAATGAGAACCAACCAAAATCTCACAAATGACACTCAACTTAAAAGAAAATAAAAACATAATTAATTACAACTAAAATTGTTAAAGATTTGATGTGTTTTCTTATGAAAATTGACGTAAACTAAGTGATACACTTTGATTCAACGTGTAATGTGTATCAAGGTTTAGTATTGTGTATCAAGTTTTTAGTGGTTGTTGTGTATTAGGTGTGTCAATTGATTTATAAGAAATTAGTTTTTTTAAGATTTTAATGTATATGTATAAAAAAATTTAATTGTGTATCAGTAATCCGTTTCTTATGTATGAGTTGGTTATTAGTCGATTTAATGTTAACTTGTATTAATATATAATAATTTGGTGCATCTTTGCTAAAATGGTTATGTATCAATGTTTTATTGGTATTTTAGAATAGTTCTCATTTTTACAACTTTAAGAAAGTTCTCACGTTATCCATCCCCTATATATATATATATATATATATAGATCTTTGTATTATATATAACAGTCATCAGTTTTTGAGTGCCATGTCATCAGTAGTGTTAGGCATGTCATCACATTGTGGAGATGTAAGCATTTCTTTAAGTTTTTTAATTAATTTATAAAACATGTCATCACAGGCGATATTTTAGGTGATAATTCGGCTATAATTTTTTTTTCAAAAAATCAGATGCATGGGTTCGAACTCAATACCATGCAGATATCATATGGTATGTTACCCACTGAACCACCTCAACTTTTTGATTATATTCTGTAGCCAAATTTCTATAAAGGTTAACAAGTAATTATCTCTTTTAAAACTTATTATACATGTCTTTTCTTTAAATATAGTTTCACAGAATATATTCTTTTGACTGATCGCAGGAAAAAAAATACGCCTCTTTTCCTCAAAACCCTAATGATGAAAAGAGGTACGTTTTATAACAATGAATTCATTCCCGATTCATGAAGAGGTTTAATTCAGTATATATGTTGTCCATGTTGCAGGCTGTATCAGCAGCTTATGTTGGTTATGCAGTATACATGAGGCTCTCCGACTTGGTTTTTGTGGATATTTAATTTTTATTATATACCTCATCTACTGAATTTAAACCACCTTTAGGTTCTTTGTCACGTTTTTTGTTTGATCAGGTTATGAAGATTGAATTGTCATCCACCATAGAAGTTGGATCAGAAATATACATCTGTTAACCAAGAAAAGCTCTTCGTTCTTAGCTTTGAGGTTTATTGCTAAAAAAACGATATATATGCATGTTTCTAATTCATACATTAGAATTTTACTAAAGTTTTTTTGGTATGACCACAAGGTCACGTTTTGGCTCAGGATTTGTGTTTTAAATCAGCTGAAGGTTAGGTCTATTTTCTTTGAAGATGACCCATGGGTTTATACATATTCATAACTCTTCAATCTTTTTGTGGGAAATCGCAGAATGTATGTATTACATATATGTTATTTGTATCATTGACCAATCAGGTTTGCACCATTGGTTGTATTTGACAAAATTGTGAGTAAGTTATGGTGTAGTTATGTTAGATTTTAAAAGCTGTTATTGGGCAAAACTAATGTTACCTATTGGAGTTTGGTTATTTGCTTATGTAAATGATTGTGAATATTCAAGAACTGGAATATAAACAGGCACATTGATGAGAAAAGAAAGTATGAATATGAATGAATTTGTGGAAATTTTTTCAGACTATGATGACAATAATGGTGTGCAGGTCTCATTTGGAGAAGGTGAAGAGTTTCGAGAGTCTATTTAGGCCAAAAAAAGAGGATGAGGAGACGGTAATAGGAAAAGGGACTGATAAGTACAGATTCACATACATGGTTTCGTCCGTTTGAATGAGTGGAAAAGAAAGAAAAGGTGTTTACGGAATTGTTTCAGGTAAGTTGGTAGCGGAATCAGTCTTTAGTTTTTGTAGTGTGAGTTAAGTGGTTTCCGTAGCAGTAATATTAAGGATTAATTTTAAGTTCGTAACTTAACTGGTAAGTCCTAATTTCAGTATTAGAGTGAATGGTCCTGCCCCAAAGACTAGAGATGATGGTCTTAAGAACAATGGCTTTCCCTTTATTGTAATTCATGATATGTATGATTATTATTGAAGGTACTAGCCATGAAGTAGAACGTCGTCCCTTTCTCATCCCCAGCACCTGCTCCAAGGAAAGCTTAACCAAGGAAACAAGAGCAGCAGGTGAACAATGTCTTACCAACTGCAAGACAATTGAAACCGTCTCCTTGATAGCGTATCTCATGGAAAAAAGGGCGTGACTGGGCTGCACTTAATCGTGGCCCCAAAAGGAGTACTACGAAACTGGATTAATGAATTTTCAACATGGGCTCCCAGGTAAGAAGTGTTTGTTTAGGCACTTACGAGCTGAAATATATGGCTTTTGTCATTTAACTTCATACTGATTTCATGGGTTGATAGAGTCGCACGTGTAATCATACTCAGACATACTAATATTGTATAAACAGTTCATTAGTTGACAAAATGTATTTTTGCTCAACGAAACTTGACCCGCGTAAAATTACCCATTCTGACCCATTATCCCACCTGCATCTTATAGTCCTACCAAAACTGATAACTCTATTTACCATATTTTTAAATGTTATTTTGCAGCTATCAGATTTGACGGAGTCTTCTTTTAACTGGCACTCCCGGTCAGAATAGTTTACAAGAACTTTGGGCCCTACAAAATTTTCTTCTTCAAATAATTTTTAATTTAGTTGATAATTTTGAGGAGTGGTTCAATGGAACAATGCCAGATGCTGAGATAATAATGAAAAGGCTAAAATCAGGTTAGTTACGCCTCTTTTATATTGTTCTTTCGTACAAAGGCGTCTCCGGTTATGTATAGAGGCTCATGAGAAATATACGCAGACGATATTGGAAAAAGCGTGTCAAACCTTGTCCAAGGATCAAAGGGACGCCACAGCAGGTTATGATAGCAATAAATAAGTTTCTTTTTGTTCAAAAATATCATACAACTAGGATTTACACCCGACTCATCTCGAAGGCTCTTATATTTTTAATGTTATTAACTATCATTATATTAACAGGGATACTTATACATTAAATGGGAAAAAAATTCCTTTAAACATTTTTAGTATAATAATAAATTTAATTATTTATTAAAAATATTTATTTTTAATAAGCCTGAAAGACGTGGTGGATATTGTCCGAGGTGAGATGACTATTACAATGGAGATGCCGCTGAAGGTGAACGCCAAAGGAGGGTGTTTGAGCACCACAGTGGAACCGGTCGCGGGATAGTACTTATCTATCTCATGAAGTTAGCTTTTTTACAACACAATGATTAACGTTTTTGTCTAAAAAATGTTCATGTAAAATTTTAATCAAAATTCATATAGTACATTTGAGGTATTATAACACAATCTTCTCTATCTTTAGATCTAAAGTTAACATCACCACTCTTTCTATTTTTATCATTATTTCTATCATGTTTAGGGTAGGCTTGTTGGTCATATCAGTTGGTCGCGTCACGGCTAGCATGAGTTGTTACGGTTATTAGTTCATTACCAAGTAAGCTAAAGTTGGATATTGTTGACTGTGCAACATCATTTTTATCTGCTTATTTATTGTTAAAAACAACGTAATAGTTGGCTTTTGTCAATTGCAGGTTTCCTGTACTTTTTTGGAGTCCTCAAGGAAAGTGTTGAAGTCCTAGCGAGCCGAGTATGAATTTAGACAGGACGATCTCAGTAAGCATATATTCCCAAACACCCCTTAAGTAAGGAAGCAACAAATGTAAGCATGCGAAAACTTTTCTGTAGTAGTTTTTGGATGCTATATTTTGCAAGGACCCATCATATTGTAATAGCAATTATAAACAAATATACTGGAAAAGAGATAAAGTTGTCTATTTGTATATGAGAAAAGTCAACTTCTAATATGTACGACTCAAAGTTGTTGCAGCAAGACAACTATGACTATAAAAAAATAATTATTCTATTGAATTATCATTTAGTTTTTAATCTAAGTTATCTATTTGAAAATAAGTAATATCAAAATATGGTAAAAATGCAATTTCAACCATTTACTCAACCTGTTTACTTGGTCACCTGTAATTGGTTGGGATTTGGATGTTTGTTGAAATTTAACCATGATTTGGTTTGCATGCTGGATACACACTTGACGATAGAATTACATGACGTGCTGAAGTTGTTGTTAACATTAACCTGGACTAAATTTAAGACTGTTAGTGGATATATGTTGAACCAAGTTCTTTTTAACTGTAGGTTTAAAGTTGTTGGACAGTGGGTTTAGTTGGATGTATACCACATATGGTATCAAATTTATATGATGTAGTTAGGTTACGTTAGTATGATGCATCTGCAATTTTGGATCCATAATGTATCGAATTTTGATTTTTGTAGTATTTCCATAATCATGGGTATACGATAAAACGCATCTTGGGTGTCTACGAAGTCATAGTTGCATGTGATCTTATTGATGGTAGCACATCATTGGTCCGTTTAAGACTTACCAACCTTAAACCATCTGGTATGTCATTATTATTACTACTATATATTTTGAGTATTGCCATTTTTATACTCAGTTTGATGCTGCAAACAAGCGGCACATTCAAATCCCATATAACTTTTTCCCTAATAGTACTACAACAGTTTTGACCCTTTTAGGTAAAAATGGGTTGGTTATATGAAACGGTCATTAGAAAATGCACCACTGTAGAAAGAACTCTCATCAGGTTAGTGCTACCTCAGAAACTTTATTTTGCTTCTTAAAAATTCAAAAACATTGTATGTGGAAAGCAACATCACCTTATTATTATTGTTGGTCCAAATTTTAGTCGGTTTTAGAAAATTGCAGGTGAATTAAGTCATTCTCAGCTGATTAAATGTCAAAACTGTGTTTCGGATGTCTGGAAATCAGTAAGAGTCTTTGATTTTTAATTTCCAAACCATAAGGAATTAGAAGGTCTCTTTTTACAGGGGTTAAATATATGTTATGTTTTATCGAAAACGTGAGAAAACATTTTCTCTCTTATTTACTACGGCGACGAAGAATCAAATTGACTTCCTAGAATTTTTGTGGATTTTTTTGAAGTGTCAAAATGGGTTTGTTAAAGGCAAACTTTCTATGACCTTCTGTAGTTAATTTTCCGTGTAGGTTTGGGAAAACGATTTTTGAAAAGGTAATTTTCCTTTGAAATAAAATCTAGAAAAAATACGGTAACTACCTAACATGTATAAGTATCCATGATAATTATTTGAGCACTTCAGTAAGTATATAAGTATGGTTTTAAATTCATAAACCAAGGGGAACTGAAGGTGATAAAATCTGAAATACGTTATAAGTTACGGTTATGGTGTAACCTAATCCCATTAAATATGCTTTGACCCTAATTTCATTTGAAGCATTAATCCGGATGCTATTGAACATATGTTAACTTAATTTCACATATGAAACCCTAATCACATTAATGAATAGTAATGAGTAATTAAGAATCCGTTATGGCGATAAATTAGCTAATAAGGATAATATGAACCCTAATCCATGTAGATTCGCTGAAGGAGTGACCTCCTATTCTTATGTTATGATATGGTTTCGTTGGCGATTTAAGGTATGGATATTCTACCCTTTTTCAGTAAGGGTGCTTTCTCTATCATGATTTGATCCTTGATTATTGATTCGTTATCTTGCTATGATTTCTTTAAGCCATTGCTTTGATCCCTTGTGCTTTGATTCATTCGTTATGAGTCCTTGATATGATGCTTGATATGATTTTTATGATTTGGATATATGATTGACATTTGTTGATACTCCTCTGATTATGACTATGATATGCTATACTTCTATGATTATGATTATGTATGCTTTATTCTCTTCTTGTGCCCGAGTTTTTAACTAGTCATAGAGGTACCATGACCGTGTCATTGAGGCACAAATAGTATGACACTTTCTGTGGAGGTGTGATTGATCCACGGCGTCACCACTTTGATATGATATGATTATGAGCTCTTTTGCGCACTTATGATATGTGTATACCTGTCTTGCGAGCAAGGTGCATACATATATTTATGTATGTATGTATGTATGGGGGGCGTATAGATGCATCCTAGCACTTATGTTTATGTTAATGGTGAATGCGAGTATGTGCTTTATGCTTCTTCACACTTTATGGTACATGGAGCTAGCTACCCCATGTACAACTTATGACTTGATGAATATATGATTATGTATGTATAACACCTATTCGAGTGGCTCTTGTAGGTCGGCTCGTGGCTTTCTTATGTTTCTATATGTCTATTCGAGTGGCTCTGGTAGATACGCCTTTGTTGATACCTGCTCTTGATTCTATTATGATTTGTTTATGCTTGATATATCTATGATGCTTCATTTTCCTTATGATACATTGTGCTAATTCCTTATGAACCTTCTCACTTTGTTTGATTATTACTATTCGATTCTCCATATTCTTCATTTTGTTGACTTATGATATTGTTCAGGTGTTCATTGATCTCTTATTCATTTGACAGATGATATTCTTTTCGGCAGGAGCTTATGATTTCCTTTTCTTATACTTATATACGTTTCGATTATCAGTTTTGTTATATATCTGTTCACTGGGCTTTTTAAGCTCCCGCATTTCTTTTCCAGCGACAGGTTTTAGGTTGGAAGCTGGGTTTGGGTGAAGAGTGCATAGGAGAGTTAGTGGACTACCCCGATGATTAAAAGCCCATTTACATCTGGATTAGACTTGGATTTGGATTTGGATTCGATTAGATTTTTGTTTGGATTTATATATCATCTTATATAGAGTTAGCATTTCTTTTGTAACCTTAGAATGCCTTTGTAACTTTATGTTTATAAGTCTTCCACTTGCGTTTGTATGTTTTGATTTGGCACCATATTATGATATTTTGACCTTTGTCGGGTTGGGATGTTACATAGGATTTTCACTTACAATAAATCTTTGAGTTAATTATATAAATGGTCATTGTGGTTTGAGGGGTATCACGAAGTTAGTCCTAAATTTTTTATAAATTGTCCTTGTGGAAATCCTACTTTGGTTATGATAAAATAAAGTAGAACGTAACAAAGTAGCATCAAACCTGAAAGTACATTGCGTTAAGTGGAACAAAAAAAAGTATATGTACCAAAACGGTACAAAGCTGAAAGTAAGTTGCTATTGTACGGATAAAACCCACAAATGTTTCATATAACATATGTTTCATTATTGTAAGCTTTATACTTTATGTTTTCTTATATTAATGTAGTTCTTTTTAACATATAACTTCGTAATACCCGCAATGTTATTAACAACTTTTTCACATTTCTTTGAAATACTCGTGAATTAATTCACGGATCATTTAGGTGGTATATTAAACGGAGTATGAAACAAGACTTTTTTTTTTTTTTTTTTTTTTTTTTAATTCATTAACCATGTATATCTACGACCCAAATTCATGAAGAGACAAAAAGTTAGTTTTATCATTATCGTTGCCAAAATACTTTATTTAATCTTGTTTTATTTGACTTTTTGTCGCAAAAGAGATAGGGTGATGCTTCATGATGGTTGAATGATGCGCGTCATGGAATTGACTTCGCTTCTTACTTGCTTGTAGTATTGGATCATTAAGAGAGGTACGTAGGTCATTACATTAAAATGTAAAATATTACATCAACTACCTTAAAGGAATAATTCGCCATTCGAATCAAAATTCTCGTTGAACACGAATGTTTTTTTTTATCAAATAAATCATAAATGGATAACACTGTAATATATTTTTTAATATCTTAAACATGCTTATCAACTGCTCATTTTCTAATTCAAACTTACCATGTTTTTTTTTTCGAAAGGCGCCAGACACATGAAGTAGGCCCTAGTTAACACGCGTTATTAAGAAACAGCAGGCCCTGGTGTCTAGGAATATAAGACGTGAATTAGGAAACCAGATTAGCCGCATAAAAAAAGAGTGACAACATTATGATCAAGATTTGATGCTATCGAGTACGCACGTCAATTGTTAGCCAAGTAGACATTAATAATTATTGTTGTTAGTTATATATACCTATTATTATTGACCTTATACTCGTAGATTTCGTAAACATGCATGCAAAATTTATAGATTTATTAGCAAAATGACAACTTTTTATGATAACTCTCTTAGTAACGACCGTAGTGATTTACTGACTGCTTTAGACTTTCCTTGACAACTATCAATCTTTTTTTTTTTTTTTTTTTTTTTTTTTTTTTTTTTTTTTTCCCTCGAATTGCAAGTGTCGCATTTCTTCAAGCGACAAAACTGAAACGTCACAATCAATTACCAGGTATTTCATTGTCTGCATTCGAGATGTATATGGTTAAAAATCATTTTGCTATTTTACATAAACACGTTCTGTAAAGCCGATCATGATATTGAGTATTGCAAGGTTCACGCAGGTGTATGATACAGTATATCTGTACGAATATTTATTTTTTTGGGTTAAATCAGGTTAAGTCTAAATAATACAGTAACATTTATAGATCGTGTATAAAACTTTATCACTATTGGTGCAAACAGAGCAATTAATAGAGAACTATATTCAAATTTCCATTCCATAATTAAGAAATATATGTAATAGCAAGATAATGAAAAGCCTATAAGTACATCAAATAAGCAATTGAATTACAGACCAGCAGTGAATGGAACATTGGTTGCCGGCAACCAAGAACCACCTGAAATGAAGTTACCGACGGTGAACTTTGACGCCTCGGTGCTACTAGTGATCACATGATAACCTTTCCAATTAACCCTGTTCGCGGTTGATGAACCGGCCAGTTCCAGTGTTCATGTACTCCGCATAATCCAATGTGTTAAGTGCGAAGTTACCACTCCACGGCATCCATCTCACAGGGTCAATCAAGCTCGGTGGTGAGGCGCTCGACCACCTTGTAGCTTGTAATCGGTTTAGGCGGGATTAATCGGATTAGTATTTCTGGCAAATTTTATGTATTTTCGGCAAGTTTTGTGTATTTCTGGCGAGTTTTAGGTATTTTCGGCAAAGTTTTCTTTCTAGAAAAAAACATGTAATAGATTTAAACAATTATTATAAGTGATCAAAATAAGTTTACAATGAGTTTTGGGTACTTCCGGCAGGATTTGCAGGTTTCCGACAAGTTTGACCACCATTGACCGTCGTTAATCGCTGTTCACCATGGTTGGCCTATTTGTTTGACCCAGTTACATAAATCGGCAAGGTTGGTGGCCTTGTAGCGCTTAGGTGGTGATTAATCGGCCTTGTAGACCTTTTTTTGCAACACTGATCAAGCTATCAAGGTTCGATTTGAGAAAAACAGTCCTCGAGTATTGCTTCCATGGTCTCCCAAGTTACGTCTTAACTCCTGAGACACTTTGTTAAACATATTTACCATTTTATAAACTATCACTATCAATTAATATACGATGATAAGACTGCGAAAAAAGTAAACTGTTTTATAATATACTTAACATTGTCAGTTAATAACGAAAAGAATTTAATTAAGTTAATGCTCAAAATACACATGTTACAATTTGATTTTACAATCTAGCTATATATTATTATTGTTTCAAAGACACTTGTGTTTGAGCATTTTCGTTATCGTCATATTATCATATTTAACATTTCTCATGTAGCCAAAAAAAATGACGAAAATTTTCTTTAAACATTTTATTAATACTAAAGGAAAAGTCGAGAAAATATATTATTATGAAATGAAAAAGAACAACCCAAGAAAAAACTTAAGTAACAAAGTAAATAAAAAAATAAAGAGTTAAAATTCATTAAGAGGTAGTAAGACATCCCCTTCGTATGTTGTTGGTTAAGAGGTTTTACCATCTGACCACGTCTGAACAAGAAAAAAAAACGCACTTAATAACTCAATTGTTTGACCTCATCTGAAGGAGTCAGGCTTTGATGCTGTTAAAAGGCATTTTTCAAAAACAAACTCTACCAGAGTACTATAGCTTGACAAGAATTGAAGGGCATCAACCATTTGTATGCCTGTAAACGAACTGAACGTTCATTGAATATTTCATAAATCGTTAGGTAAAAGTTCCTTTATATTCATTTATTTATTAAATGAACGAACATGAACAATATTTTAAATGAACGAACATTAACAAAAGTTGCGTCCGTTCATTTATGTTCGTGAACATCCGATTAAGCATTCGTTAACGTTTGTTTATATTCATTTATTTATTTATGTTCGTATATTATATCCTTTAATTATATACTCTAATTTTAAAATTGGTTTGTTTAAACAAAACAACAATTATAAAATAACATTGTGCAGAATTTAATAAAGTTTATATTTGTTTGTCTGTGTTCATTTATGTTCATTTAACGTTCTTTTAGTGTCTTAATGAACGAACATAAATGAACATGAACAACTCATTTTCTTAATAAACGAACATGAAGAAGAAAATTCGTCCGTTTAAACGTTCATGTCAGTTTATTTGTTCGGTTAAGATTAAACGAACGAATATGAACAAGGCTCCGTTCGTGTTCGTTCGGTTCGTTTACAGCCCTAACCATTTGTATCGGGGGGATTAACAGAAAAACAGAAAACACATTTTGCTGATAATGTCAATTAGTTTCCTATAATCGTAAATTTAGGGTTTTAATTTGCTATTTGTAGTCATAAGGCTACATTTAATAATTAAAAATGTGTATTGAAGGTAGCACATTTGGTGGATTGAGAATTTGAGAGTACTTAAATAAATTAGGTGGTTGGTTTATTCTCAAGTTACAACTAATTATTGCATGTCCAAATATTTTAGCTCTAACGTTAAAAGCTGCAAATAACAAATTTATTACTGTATTTTAAATTGGTTTTTAAACTATGGCAAGTTGCAAGAAGAATGTCAAATGATGCATGATTGGTGGTTGACAGAAAGTATGCAATTTCCATTGAGGATTACGATCTTAGTTGTTAACGAAAATTTATAATGAAATTAGATTTAAAATTAAAATGAGAAAAGTAATACGAAATTACAATCATACATTTTACCTTCATTTATAAAAGTAAGTTGCATTCCTTGCTAAAAATTTCTCTCCTAACTAAAATGCAGTAAAACCTCTATAAATTAATACTTGATAAATTGATAACTTCGATAAAATTAATAACTTGTCTGGTACCTACTTGATACCAGTACAAATTTTGACCCCAATCGATAAAATAATAAGATAATAATATTTTTAAAACACCATTGTATATATATTAGTCCTAACGAAACTATAAATTAATAATTACTATAGTAAAAATTTAATATATATATATATATATATATATATATATATATATATATATATATATATATGTGTGTGTGTGTGTGTGTGTGTGTGTGTGTGTGTGAGATATATATATATATATATATATATATATATATATATATATATATATATATATATATATATATATATATATATATATATATATATATATATATATGCACTTCAAAATCCTAAGATTGTTTAGTAAAGCAATGAATCCATAGTTACTTGTTTTTTGTTGAGCTTCAAATGTATATTGAGTTTATCTTAAAATCTCTTTATTGCACTAAAGAGTTGGTGTGTTTTCTTCTCATATTGCAACAAAAGTGTTATTTTTATTTTAATAAAGTGTGAATGTGAATTCATAAAATGTTAATTGGAACTTGTTTTCAAATTTGTTTTTCGTCTCTAATGAGTATACATTGTAACTGGCTAGTATATTAGACTTGAAAATTTAAATGCTATACGTAAAACCTCTTTAAATTAATAATTTATTAATTTATCGATATAATAATATCTCACTAAATTCATAAAATATCCCGGTCCAATCACTATTAATTTATAGAGGTTTTACTGTGCGTTGTTTTAGAATATTTATTATTTTTCTCATTTTTAGTTTTCTTCTTACCAGATTCTTTTTCTTAATGAATATATGTAAATTAAAAAATAATACTAAGATATCTCAAAACTTTAAAAGCATTATGTGACCATAGGGTAAAGACCAACTAGTGGGGGAAAACTATATGCTAAATTTTGTCTTAATTAAATTAAGTCTATCTTTATAAAGGTCCTTAAAATTTTAATAATATTTGATAAATAATTATTTCTGAAATTTTATTATTAGCTCCTAACTTATTTTTCTTTCTAAAATTACATAAGTAGTATATGGATTCTTTTGGTTATCACCAATGTGAGTATTTATAAGGTATATGTTTGAACACCTTAAACACTATCTTTTTATCTATATTTCAATAACAATAGAACAATATGAAAATTTAAGTGGTGTTTGCGGGTAATATGAAATTTGAGTAACTGAAATGAAACCTTGATTAAACTTAGTTGCAACAACGTGACATTTTCCCTGAATAAAAATACATTTCTTGTTGAAAAGAGTAGTAGTTAATAAATAAACAAAAATACTTGAGGTTAAAATTAAAAAATAAATACCGAAAAAGTTAAACGGAGACTATGGGATGAAGAGTGTATGTTTTTACTCTTAATCATGTCAAATAGCATACGCACGATCCACCTTGAAAACTCATATTGCGTTTGCCCAAACATATATAGATTGATGGCTAATGATGGTTTTCCCTTTCGTACAAATTCTCCTTAAGATAGAATCCTTCTTACTAACCTATCTATACTATATTTTAATGCATTTGAGATTATTTTATAATTAAAAAGTATTAAAATTCAGACTTAAACTTGCTAATTATGCAATAGTCTCAATTGTTGGTGGAAAGTGTTGTACATTATGCTTCATCTTCTGCATAGTGGAACTGCAGCAGAACTGATGATTGTCTGTTCACATGGACATGGTGCAATTTTTATCTATGAATCGTGAAAAACATTTGTTTCTCACAAAATTAAGTCAATAGTTACCCGCCGCCGCATTGCGCGGATACCTTTCTAGTTCTTTAAAAAATCTCATACGCTTTCTAGCAGTTTTAGCCTTTTAGATACCAGAGAAGAATGTCTAGCTACCCGTTTTAGTTGTTGGCTCAACTGACCATCCAATTAGAAGAAACAGAATATGCACCGAATTTATTCCATTAAACTCATTTTCTTCGCAATTACGCTTGTTTAGTTTAAAATGCATTGTATGCTAAATTTGTATATTGGACATGTTAGGTATGTTTGATACACAATATTATTGAGAGTTTATGTTTATCTTTTTGAAAGACAAAACTTATAAGAGATTATGAAAAGATAATTTTTTATAATCTTGGAAAATCGAATGCTACTGCATGCAAATTTTAGAAATAATATCTTTTTTATAATCTCCTACCCCATCTACATTTACAACTCAATCTTCAGTTTCAATAGTTACTTTTTTCAAACATATCCACTATTAAAACTCTAAATTGAAAAAAAATGTAAATAACAAATGCGTTTTATTATTTATATAAAAAATACTTTTTTAGTTTCCCGTATTAGAAAACTTCAAATATAAAACCCGATGTTTCCTTAAAGAAAGAAGATTACTTCATGCGAAGCAATAAAATACTCTTATGTGCAGTCTTTGCCGTGTTGAGTTTTTGACATATATGGCTATTTAATTAGCAGCTGTAACATCATAAAAAAACATATACTTCATTACCAGTAAAAGGTATATATATAGTTACATAAAATCTTAGTCAAACATCAGGCAAAACTAATTAATAAATACTCCGTAATATTTATCAGTGTAACTTTGATTTTAAAAAATGCAACCAAATATTAATGATATTAAAAACACTATCGATAGTTCCTAGATGCCAGCTAACCAAATTAGAAATATATACAAGTCTCTAAGCAAAAGAAAATTCGACCAGTGATCAAATACTTTTTACCTGACCTCATCGACATATGATCAGCTTATGGAGTTTTCCAAGAGCAATACACATTAACATGGGCCCTTTTGAAGTTCATGGTGTTTGATCATTAACTTATTGTTGATTATTTATTGTGAGGATAACCAAATGATTTTGTCATAATGGTACCTTATGTTATGTTGTGTGAGAAGTTCTCAAAACTTATCTTTGATAATTTATTGCGTTGATAACCAAAAGGTTTGTCTCCCAATAATTTCTCATATTGTGTGAGAATCTTCCCAATCAAATATTGTGGATTCAAGTCATGCTTAAAACATATGAGAATATTTTAAAATAGTTAAATCAGTCGTTCTAAAAAAAATTATTGCGATGATATTAAAAGTCAACACTACAAGAAAAAAACGCCTTTAGTGACTAGTTATTTTGTGACCACTCATGATTTGGTCTCTATTATCATAGTTTAGTCACCAATATATTTGTCATCACTGCATTTTCATCATTGCCACGGAATTAGTGACCGTTATAAAATGTGGTTACTAAGTTGTCACAATGACAAGTATAGTGACGACAATAATGGTCACATAGTCCCTAAACCGTAAATCTAATATTTTTTGAGAGTTGGTCACTGTAAAAAAAAAAAAAAAAAAAAAAAAAAAAAAAAAAAAAAAAAGGTAACTTAAGTTTAAAGACAAAAAGTAGTGGTCACTGGGTTTCTAAGTTAAAGACCAAGATGGGTGGTCACTGATTTATAAAATATTGAGACAATAAATAGTGGTCGTATAATCATTAAATCCCAAATCTACCAGTGGGCAAATATTACAGTGACCGCGTAAGTAGTGGTAATTGAGTTGCTGAGTTAGATACTAAAAGTGGTCGTTTATAAGAAAGTATGCTAAGTTTAAAGACCAAATATTAGTGGTCACTTGTTTTTCAAATTAGAAACCAAAGTTGGTGGTCACTAATTTACAAAATATTGAGACCAAAACAGTGGTCAAATAAGCCCTAAACTCCTAAACTAAAACCCTAACCCCCCTAAACATTAACCCTAACCCCTAAATTTTAAAGACCAAATATTAGTGGTCACTAATTTTTCAAATTACAAACCAAGGTTGCTGGTCACTGATATACAAAATATTGAGACGAAAACAGTGGTCACATAAGCCCTAAACTAAAACCCTTACCCCTAAACATTAACTCTAACCCCTAAATTTTAAAGACCAAATATTAGTGGTCACTAATTTTTCAAATTAGAGACCAAGGTTGGTGGTCACTGATTTACAAAATGTTGAGACGAAAACAGTGCTCAATAAGCCCAATAAGCCCTAAACTCCTAAACTAAAACCCTAACCCCTAAACTTTAACCCTAACCCCTAAATTTTAAAGACCAAATATTATTGGTCACTAGGTTTTCAAATTAGAGACCAAGGTTGGTGGTCACTAATTTACAAAATATTGAGACGAAAACAGTGGTCACATAAGCCCTAAAATCCTAAACTAAAACCCTAACCCCTAATTTTTAAAGACCAAATATTAGTGGTCACTAGGTTTTCAAATTAGAGACCAAGGTTGGTGGTCATATACCATAACCTCTAAATTTTAAAAACCAAATATTAGTGGTCACTAAGTTATACCCTAAACTTTAGAGGTCGTTTGGTTGATGATCACATAACTATATATATTAGAAACTAAAATTAGTGTTCATTAAATTATAAAAATTTATTTAAAGTTGTTCAATTTAAAAATCAACTAAAAAACGACAATACATCAGTATTATATATCATATCATGTATCTTTTCTAACTTATTTTTTCTAACATGATATGGATACACTAACAATTTAAAGCTTAATAATTACTTCTAAGACTTTATTATATTATGTATTTTTTTTATTTAAATAACTTTGATTAAATTTACACTTAAATTTAAGCTACTAATAAGTAGTAAAAGATATTTACATTTTACTTAATTTACGCTTAAGACAATGTAACAATTTAAGGCTCCATAATCTCCATTTTTATTTTATTTTTTTAACGGCGAGTTAGTAGTTAGTGATTCGACCCCACAGTGACATCCAATTGATCAGTATGCAAGCATCAAACATTTCTCCTTAGAGGATAAACCCAACTCGTGCTTCTATTATTTCGAACCTGAAGGTCCATGGTGACACTCCAATTGAGCTAGCCAGTTGGTTCATAACCTCCATTTTCTTTCAAACAAACGAACACGCACCAGTCTCTCACCTCCGTCTCTCACCACCACAACCGCGCTCGCCACCGTCTATCACCACCACAACCGCGCTCACCACCGTCTCTCACCACTCCCGCCGTCGCTCACCACCACAACCGCGCCACCGCCATCTTCTCATACAACCGCTATCAATTTGAGGTAAACTGTTCAAATTTATCATGTAATTTTAGTTTAGCTGTCAAATTCAAGTTCAATTTCTGTATGCTATTAAGGATTTTAGTAATTTATTGTTTGTGCTGAATAACTGTTCGACGAAATGCCCGAGTTAGGTTAGAGTATAATTTTTGGATGTGCAGATCAAGTGTTTGACCAAATGCCTGACTAGTACTTTAGATTTGTGTATTATGCGTATTGTGAAGTAATTTTTTGTTTGTGTATTATGCGTATTGTATAGAAGCGGTCGTGAAATAACTTGAATACTATAGTATCTATATAGGAAATAATCTGAGTTTGATGTGTATAACTTGAATACTAATTATCACATGCTTTACTCTCATTCGCTTGCCGACCATGTAAATTTTGTCAATATCGCGAAAAGGAACCACCTTTAGTCACAATAGGGAATTGGTTTATTTGATGGACCAGTATCCGCAAAAGGGAAACTCAGTGGGGAAACTCTATGCAGAGCTCAATAAGCAGGGTATTACTATACCTGAGAGGTACTGGATCTTTAGTTAGTTACTCTTGTTTATGTTTCATGGTGTGTCACATAATTAGTGATGAAGCATCAAATCAGTTAGCTTCCAGTTATATATCACTGTGTATTCTTGCAATCTCGTCGAAGCTAAAAAGAACAATATTATATTTTATTTAGTATTGTAAA
Organism: Artemisia argyi; assembly: GCA_030686995.1. Classification (NCBI taxonomy): domain Eukaryota; kingdom Viridiplantae; phylum Streptophyta; class Magnoliopsida; order Asterales; family Asteraceae; genus Artemisia; species Artemisia argyi. Next base: position 176,458,742 of record CM060678.1, on the reverse strand, counting down.
GCTATATATAATGGCCTTTTAACATTTATTTGATGATTATTGTTCCAGGGTGAATGAGGATGCGCTTCGTATATTCTATGCTGTTTCTGAAGGTGACTTTACGAGGTTTTTATCATCAGTTAAGAAGACTATTCGATGGAGACAGAAATTCAGTCTTTTTTCACCACAAGAACTTGAGGATTGGGTCAAGTTGGTCTTTTGGCATCAATCTGATAAGATGCAACGACCTTGTCTCATTATACGCGTTGGACTTGCAGGCTCTGCTTTGGCTTTAAAGGGCCAAGCACAGTTTGTTAAAGCAGTTGGTATGTAGTTTTAACTAATGACTTGCGTATACATGTTTTAAAATGGCTCTGAGTACAAAACCTTCTGATCTTTAATTTATTTTTACTGATTTATTCATTTACCCGCTCATGCTGTTGCCTTAGTTAGATACCAGATATGACCCATTCATGCTGTTGCCTCATATAAAGGAACGAAGTGATTTTGATTCTTGGATTTGCCACTGGTGCTCATCGAACCAACCCTTTTGACCCATCTTCCACCAGAGAATGGTTAAACTACGGTAGATGCTTAGTCTTACTATCAACATACCTGATGAGGCAAAAAATGAACCACTTTTAGGGGGTCATTTAAGCCCGGAATTGAATTTATTTGATCAAATATTGCCCTAAATCGTTCTTTTTGTGATTTTAGGTACTTTGGGAGTGAAATCTGAAAAAGGAAGCAATTCAGACGTTTTTGGAGCATAAAAGTGAAGAAAACGCCAAAGACTTAATTTTCCTTGCTGGGAACAGTAGGTGACGGCGTCAAGAGTAAAATCCTGACGGCGTCAAGAGTAATTTTCATGACGACCCAGTACAGAAATGAAGGCGTCACAAGGTAGAGCGTCAAGAGTAAAATACGTGACGGCCTGGAAAAAGTTATAACGTGACGGCGTCAGAAGTAGATCAAGGCAGTCCGAGAAGTATTTTGGCGGCGAGATGACGGCGTCACCAATTTGGTCTTGACGCCGTCAGCCTCAATTTCCTATATATAGTTTTCTAATTTTCATTCATAAAAAGAGAGAAGTTTTGGAGAAACTCTAAGGCCGAACTTAGTACGAACTTTACAGGTTTTTCAAGGGTTTTCAGCCCTTGAACCCTTTCATGTGTAATTGAGATAAGTATTCTTTTAATTCAATCAATATGTCTATGTGTTGGTTGTCTATATCTTGTTCTTGTCTTAATTCCATCATGCTAGGCTAGATCTATCTTGTGTTTGCTTAGATCTAATGAAACCTAGATGTTAATTATGTGTTGATTACTTGTTTATGGTTGTATTGGATGAATGATTTCGATGTTAGGCTTAAGAAAACTGGCAGATCTCCAATTGGTAACATGCTTGAACGTCTTAGGAAACATGAACTGACGTGCACTAGGTTTTATTGGTTGTATTTAATGTATGAGTAAATTCTAATGATCCCATGTTAGGAGCTTCTTAGCCGGCTCGACATAGGAGTGAAGTAGGCACTCATAGGATTGGGGAATTAAGTGCGCCACCCCATGAATGGTATTAAGGAATACAATCCGTCATCCATGCAACTATAACAAGTAATTAACATGTAAAAGATATCTAGGGAGTAGTGAAATCTAAGTAAACACAACTTCTCCACTTATTGCTCACAACTTTAGTTAATTTAGTTTATTTTCATTTCTAGTATTTTATTTTGATTGCATCTTTAGTATTGGGTTAGTTGACTAGCAACTAATTCCGCCCAAATCCTTTAAACCCAAGATTTTTACTTGCTTTCTAAAAAATATAAAAATACAAAAATAATCATCCCTCACCTTTAGAACTAGTATTTAGGTTTTCTAATCCTAGCGACACTATTCCTAGCTAAACGATCAATCCCCCGGTACTTGTCACTATACTATACTACAACGATCAGGTACACTGCCTGGTGGGGGTTGTAAGCTTCTCGAGATCCCTCGAGAGGTAAAGCCTGGTGCGATTCCCACGTATCAAGTTTTTGGCGCCGCAGCCTGGGGAATAGTTATTGTCTAGGTTAGAATCTCTTTTTATTAGGTCTACTTGCTAGATTCCTTTCTAGTAAGATTTTATTTTTATTTTTAGGTTTTCTTTAGTCTATCTTATTTCTTTGTGTTTTTGTTCGTAACTCTTCACCACCCGACATCATGGACGATGGGAACATCTTTGAACCCGTCATCCCACCACAACAAAACCCACCACTAGAACCTCTTAGGCCCCGAACCTTAGGAGAGTATTCCCGACCTAGCCACCAAGGCTACCGAAACACCATTGAGCTCACCGGAGCCAATGTGACCCCTTTGCAATCCGACACCATCCGGTTGGTGCAAAGCGGATGTGCATTCCATGGACTTCGTTCCAAAGATCCAAACCAACATCTTAAGGACTTCCTTAAAATCATAGACTCCATAGACCTAGATGTTGAAACTAGAGAGACAACCCGATTACGCCTATTCCAATTCTCTCTACGGGATCAAGCTAGTCAATGGCTTGAGCGTTTACCCGCGGGATCCATCACCACATGGGATAATCTCACCAATCGCTTCCTTACTCAATTCTTCCCACCGGGGAAGACTGCAATGCTTAGAAATGACATTTTGATGTTTGAACAAGATCAGGGTGAAACTTTCTACGAAGCATGGGCTCGTTTTAAGGATCTCCTCCATAAGGTCCCTCATCATGGTATAAACCTTTGGTTATTAGTTCAGATTTTCTACGACCATGTTGACTATCACACTAAACGCATAATCGATAGGGCCGCGGGAGGTAAACTGCGTGATAAGAACGCCAAGGAGTCCTGGGAAATTATTGAGGAGCTTGCCGTCGATAATTAAGAGATGTTGGAGTTTAATCATACAATAAAAGTGGCCATCAATGCAGTCTCAACATCGGGAGGAACCACCGAAATCCCCGATGAACTCCTATGCAAACTCGAGGCAAAAGTTGATTATTTTGAGGAAAGGCAAAGGAGACCTTTAAGTCCTAGGCGGGCTACTGTCAATTCTGTCTCGAAACCGACTTCAACACCATTATCAGAGTCACCCTCTAGAGAAAATATTGGGACTTTTCAAAACTATGCCCCACCTTGTTCCCCTCCCGAGGAGCTTAGCTCGGAGTTTGAAGCCAGGATGAGAGAATATATGGCAACTCACTCAGATCGACTTGCTAGATTCGAGGAAGCAGTTTATAAGCAAAAAGAGGAGATGCAGGAGAAAATGAATGAGATGATGAGTCTATTAGAGGAGTATGCCAACCAGAGAACCCCCGAAAGAATGCTACTAAGGAAAGAAAGCGCCACTCCCACTACCCAATTTGTTAATTCCATCACAATTGTCCACAAGGATAACGAGAAGGTAGAAGCACCTACTAAACAGACCTTAGAGAAGCCACCAAAATCCCAACCCTTGAGTCACTACCTGAAACATGATATAAACAAAAACACTATAACAAATTAGATTAAGGGTGACGGGCGTAACCAACCTTCCAAACAGGGTTCTGAGAAAGAGGAAAAGGTAAAAGATGAGTATGATACATTACCTGGGGATTAGTATTCGAGAGGCTATTGGTACAAAAAGTGGCTACTAAGCAGATAGCGTGTGGGAACTTTGAGATACCAACTAGCATCAGGGATTTGAAATATCTTAGTGCTTTCACCGACCAAGGGTCGGAGGTAAACCTTATGCCCCTAACTATTTACATTTAACTAACATCAAAAATGCCGGCCCCTACTCGTGTTAGGTTGTCCCTAGCTGGACACTCGTACGTATACCCCCTAGGAATCGCAGAAGATGTATTAGTTAATGTCGCAGGATTCATGTACCCTGTTGATTTTATGATCATCGATGATAAAGGAGATGGATGCATGCCAATAATCCTTGGGTCACCATTCCTCGCCACCGCTAGGGCTGTCATTAAGTATGAAGGCAGGAAAATTGAGCTTAAATCTGGAAAAAGAAAGATTAGCTTCCCCATGACTCCGCGAAGTGGGCATGAGAATTTGAGTTAGAGAAAGCTCAAAAACAACATTGACACGACACCCATTCGTGTTCAGAATAAAATTCTTGCATGGGAGGCAAGAATCAAAAGCTACAAGGAGGCTAAATATGAAAGAAGCAAAAGCAAAAAGGTTCAGGTCGAATTCGAACATAATCAACCAGCAAAAAGTCATGTACCATTCGAGGAAGGGAACTTGGTACTCTTAAGACACTTGGAAACAACAATACCACCCGATAAACCAAGTCCTTGGTGGTATGGGCCTTTCACACTTGAGAGCATGAACCAAGATGGGATGGCTAACCTGGGAAGTGAAGTAGGTGGAGTGGTGATTGCAAGTATCGATAGGTTAAGGCACTACCACCATAACAGTAATGATCACAACTACATGGGGTATATCATTTCAAGGGATGAGGTCACGTAGTAACCCATGACCTTGAGTCTAGCTACAAGACTCGTAAATAAAGAAAAGCGCTTCTTAGGAGGCAACCCATGTTTTGTGTGATTTTATTTTGTTTGTTTGTTATTTGCTTCCATATGCATGCTTTATTTTTATTGTTGGTAGATCATGTTTCTCAATTAAATAGTGAAAATACTTTACTTTGTTGTTTTGGCCTAGTCTTAACTCCACCTAAAAGTATTTTTGCAAAAGATAAGTGTAAGAGGAAACCCCAAATATGTTTTTAAGAAACAAACCAATCATGATTCTCCACAATATTAAATGAACATGTATATTCGTATTTGTTAGAGTCAAATGCTTGTATTGAGTCATAATGAAGTTTTGCAGGATTTTCCAGGAAGTACGACCAAGTTTTTCCAGAAATTTTCCGGAAACTTAACACAAGAATTTCTGCAGGTCACTTCTGACGGCGTCACGAGATAACTCTTGACGGCGTCACGTGTAAAAATCTGGAAATTTTACCGGTTTTGTTTTTCTAACGGAGTTTTATGGTTTTTGTGAATTATTAAGTTTTATAATCTCCAGGAAATCTGCAAACTTCATTCCACAAGCATTATATCTTATTTTGTTTTCTACGATTTAGTAACTTATGTAGGTTGCCACCGATTTTATGCGAGGTTGTCTTGTCTATTTTCTCAGAATTCACAGATTATGTATGACAAGAAGATGATTTATATTCTGGAAGGGAAGCTTTGATTGTTCATTTTCTTGGAGGAAGATTTAACCTGGCCACCTAATTATCCATACCGAGCGAATCAGGGGAGTATTTGATTTCATTCTTTTTACTTTTTCACTTTTACATTCTTTACTTGAACATTGGGGACAATGTTCATCTTAAGTGTAAGGGGAGGATAAAATGATGATACCTTACATGTACACTTTCGCTTGAGTTTGTTTTGTTTAATGGTAGATGTGTAATAAAACTATGAGAAATACTTGTTAGTGCAATTTTAGCGCCAAATTTAAATTTTTTTTACAACATTTAGGAGTGAAACTTTAGCCATAGCAAGCGTCTCATGGATAGGAGATTGTATGACTAGCACATAACCGTATATTCAAAAAAATTTTCCACCCAAATATGTGAGGTTCGCCTTTAGATTTGATAGGAAAAACATTTACTATTAGTGCTTATGAGTGTACCGGTAGCATTTAGATTCTAGAACTTGCGTTAGTGATGCATCCCGAGACCGCTAGTGAGACTATATTCGTGTAGTAAGATTTACTACATGATAAGAGGCATTAGGATCACCCTTGTGTTAAACCCGTATCAAAATTACTTGACCATTTAAGTCATACTACTTGGCTAGTTAAGTCAACTAATTTTTCCACACCCTTAGCGTTGTACTCATTTTTAGTACACGAAACCCCTAGTACACCCCTCCGAGCCTATCTTTTCGTTTCTAACTTTAGGCATCTTACTTAAAGGAAGAATTTGTTACACCCCACTTAAATGTACACCCAAATCGCCTTAGCCTTCCGTGTATGCACTCATCTTTAGTGCATTATTGTTATTTGTTAAACCCTAAGTTAACTATCTAATTGATTACATGGTTGCTAAGTCGAGTCATATCTTTGTACATATTGTTTTGGGACGATTGGGACTCATGGGTAAAGTACTTATTTTATGGAGTAATAGGGAAGAACATAATTTATTACCCCCATATGTACGTTAATCTTAAAAAGTACTCCAAGTGTTTTGATTTTCTTAATTTGAGTCATTAGATTAGTTTATTGTAAAGTATGTAAAGATTCAAGTGTAAGGGGAATGTTTATTCCCTATGATGTATTATTTTGGATGGTAGGGTAAGAGTGTATGCACAAAAAATAAAAAAAAATAAAAAAAAAATAATAAAAAAAAAAGAATCGAAAAAATCAAGAAAAAGAAAAAAAAAATAGAAAAAGAAAAGAGAAAAAAACATACGGACTACCATCCCTTTTCATTCTATGTTTATTTTATGTTTTTGTTATTTTTCATTTATTAGCTTAAGTCTAGTCTAATCTTGGCTTAGCAACGCCATATTGTACATGTAATTAACCAAGATTGTTAACTCGCCACCAGTAAAGACTGTCTTTATCCAACAAAACCGTGTATTTCATATCCCTACACCTAACGTTACAACCCTTTAAAAGACCTCTTTGATAGTTTATCCTAGGTGCTTACGCCATGTGGTGGAGGTTTGATCCTTTCCCAAGCCTATGATAATCTATTTTGCTATGACAGGTAGTGAGAGATATCTTCCGTTTCCATATTGTATTTTATACTTTATTACACCCGAGAGATGTGAGCATCTAAACACTATTTGTGAGGTGCTAGTGTATGACCTCCGTGCTTTTCTTTGATCTTTAGTGGAACGATTATTTGTTGTAATTACTTTTATATTAGTGTTAAATGACCCCTAACTTGTATTTTGACTAGAATAAAAGCGCATTTGCATGAGGACAAACAAATCTCAAGTGTAAGGGTATATGATGAGGCGAAAAATGAACCACTTTTAGGGTGTCATTTAAGCCCGGAATTGAATTTATTTGATCAAATATTGCCCTAAATCGTTCCTTTTATGATTTTAGGTACTTTGGGAGTGAAATCTGAAAAAGGAAGCAATTCGGACGTTTTTGGAGCATAAAAGTGAAGAAAACGCCAAAGACTTAATTTTCCTTGCTGGGAACAGTAGGTGACGGTGTCAAGAGTAAAATCCTGACGGCGTCAAGAATAATTTTCATGACGACCCAGTACAGAAATAAAAGCGTCACAAGGTAGAGCGTCAAGAGTAAAATACGTGACGGCCTGGAAAAAGTTATAACGTGACGGCGTCAGAAGTAGATCAAGGCAGTCCGAGAAGTATTTTGGCGGCGCGATGACGGCGTCACCAATTTGGTCTTGACGCCGTCAGCCTCAATTTCCTATATATAGTTTTCTAATTTTCATTCATAAAAAGAGAGAAGTTTTGGAGAAACCCTAAGGCCGAACTTAGTACGAACTTTACAGGTTTTTCAAGGGTTTTCAGCCCTTGAACCCTTTCATGTGTAATTGAGATAAGTATTCTTTTAATTCAATCAATATGTCTATGTGTTGGTTGTCTATATCTTGTTCTTGTCTTAATTCCATCATGCTAGGCTAGATCTATCTTGTGTTTGCTTAGATCTAATGAAACCTAGATGTTAATTATGTGTTGATTACTTGTTTATGGTTGTATTGGTTGAATGATTTCGATGTTAGGCTTAAGAAAACTGGCAGATCTCCAATTGGTAACATGCTTGAACGTCTTAGGAAACATGAACTGACGTGCACTAGGTTTTATTGGTTGTATTTAATGCATGAGTAAATTCTAATGATCCCATGTTAGGAGCTTCTTAGCCGGCTCGACATAGGAGTGAAGTAGGCACTCATAGGATTGGGGAATTAAGTGCGCCACCCCATGAATGGTATTAAGGAATACAATCCGTCATCCACGCAACTATAACAAGTAATTAACGTGTAAAAGATATCTAGGGAGTAGTGAAATCTAAGTAAACACAACTTCTCCACTTATTGCTCACAACTTTAGTTAATTTAGTTTATTTTCATTTCTAGTATTTTATTTTGATTGCATCTTTAGTATTGGGTTAGTTGACTAGCAACTAATTCCGCCCAAATCCTTTAAACCAGAGATTTTTACTTGCTTTCTAAAAAATATAAAAATACAAAAATAATCATCCCTCACCTTTAGAACTAGTATTTAGGTTTTCTAATCCTAGCGACACTATTCCTAGCTGAACGATCAATCCCCCGGAACTTGTCACTATACAATACTACAACGATCAGGTACACTGCCTGGTGGGGGTTGTAAGCTTCTCGAGATCCCTCGAGAGGTAAAGCCTGGTGCGATTCCCACGTATCAATACCTTAAATTTGTAAGTGTAAATATTACTAATTGTTCCCTGGCTTTCTCTGTTAGGTTACCCGGATAGCTGTGTTATTATCTTCTTCAATTATCTCAGCTGTAATTTCTTGTATCCACTCATCAGGAGTGAAAGCAAACAACGCTTTACACTCCTCATAATCTCTTTGTGGAAACATGTTTCCTGGCTCTTGCTTACTCACATTCTGGTATGATCTATATTTTATGAGTTTGATAAGTCATATTAGACGTTTGAATTGGCAAAAGCAAATCATGCAATGCGTTCTGAAATACTCCGTATTTACTTATATAGTCATACTGGCTGCATTCTTTTTGCGTATCATACCTGTATCATAGCCCATAGCCACCTGTTTACTAAAACGGGTTGATTCGGGTTGTGCTATATCTGACGGGTCACATGGGCTAAACCAATGATCCATAGTAGTGATGATTTATGGAGCTGATAACTGGACATGGGGTCCTTTTTTTGATCAAATTCGAATTTTAATAATCTCATATAAAAGTTCAGATTCTGCACGTCACTTTTTTGACTTTTCTGCATCTATGCAACTAGTTCATATAATTATTATTTTATCTGACCGAAGTTTATTGCATTTGTAGGGTGACTAAAAGTTCAGTTGGATGCGAGGGCGAGTTAGATGCAAGGGCTGTTTGCAAGTACCAAGTTAAATACAAAGGTCGTTTGGTACAGAGTTTTTTTCAATTTGTCATTATTGAAGGTCGATATGATTCAAGACACGATGTTAAACACTTAAACGTTATGTTTTTCTCTTTTGTGGTTATATTTGTTTCCTTTGATTAGCGAGATACACAAAATTATATGTTAAAAGAATCTTATGTTATGCAATCATAAATAATATTTAATATCTTTGTTGTTCAAATTCGTAGGTTCCAATTTTTATCGCAGTTATATATTTTGTGAAATTGCTATATCGTTTTGTAATTATGTTTGAATAAGTGACCACCTTTTTGCTTTTGAGAGTAAATAGGTAGTGACCACCAGTTGGTCTCTAAATTTAATAAGAAGTGACCACACATATCGTCACTGATGGGTGTTAACGGCGAGTTAACGGGTTCGTTATCTTTAACAAATCAGTGACCACTTTTATGACCATCGTTATCGGTCACTATCTATCAATTCAGTGACCACCTTCGACTCTTAGTGCCCAAAATTAGTGACCGAATATATCGTCACAAATATAGTGACCACCGTATTATCGTCATTGGTTAGAGACGGACTTTAATTTTTGGTCTCTAACAAAAATAGTGACGGAGCTATAGTGACGAAAAGTGACCACTCAGGTTTTGGTCACTAAACAGCGTTAGTGACCCATTTTATACTGATAGTGACCATATTCTCTTTGTCACTAAATCCAACTTTTCTTGTAGTGACAATACATGATTTACCTTAGCTATACTATATATGAGAAAATACATTAAAACAGTGAAATTAGCAATCTAATCATAGAAAATATTCATTAGAATATTATCCCTTACATCTGTATATTTTATTTTTATTACTACATTACATCCATATACTTTTCATTCATACACGAATACTTAATCACAATTTCACAAATATAATTATCTGCCTATTAAATTTTTGCCTCTAAATATGAATACTCGCCTATTTTAATAAGATGTTCATACATAAACTAACTCATTTATATTTAGTCTTCAAATAACACTTTGGTTCTTTGTAGAAATTTCAAAACCACATGACTTTTCTCCCAAAAAGACCCTAAAATGGTCTTATGTTCAATAACATCAAGCTTTATTTAATTATATGGATTTTTCTGAAGGCTTTGAGAATGTACTTGGTTAAATGGTTCACCACCCTTGTTAACGGTATTGCTATTTAATTTTATATATCCCTCCGTATATACAAATGCCCTTAATTTTGCATTTTTGAAAAGATGTATATATATGCATGATACAATAGTTTTTATGCATGTTTTGAATGTATATGTTATTCAATTTTGTAATATTGAGCTTCTAATATTGTTGACGTATCCGTCCGGACGTCATGATCCGGACGTCACGAACTTAGCCGAGCGTCGTCCGAAGACGTGACGCTAGCAACATACTTTATCATTATAAAAATGGATAAGGACCCCCGCATATGGGCACGTGTACTCTGACAGCCACCCTATGAACCTGACCTAGGATCAGAGTACTGTTCGTAGGGACTATTGGCGCCTGACAACTATTCAACTAGGACACTGTTCACAAGTACAAAGCAGGTAAAGGTTGGGTAGTATAAATACCCCAACCCCATTTATTATTCCAACAACACACACACACAAGCATTTACTCACATTTATCACAATACCCCTTCGGTTTCCATATTCTTACTCTCACGCCGGAGCTTGGTCCTGGGATAACACCCGGGGCGAGGCTAACGAGCGTTTTCTCATTTGTGCAGGACTAAAACCGAACCAAGGATCAAAGCCTGCCGATAGCGCCGACCGAAGAGCAAGGATTTGCATCAACAAATTGGCGCCATCCGGAAGGAAATGTCCTTAAGCCAATACGGTTGGATTTCAACGAGGACGACGATAGGATCCCAAATGAAAGACAAGCGAAAGATAAAATGGAGGAAGATTTAGGAAAACCTTACAAGTCCGTTGCTAAATCACCCTTCGCTCGAAGAATAAACGAATTCTCCGGACCATCGCACCGAATGCCGAGCAACCTGAAGTTGTACGATGGGTCCACCGATCCGGATGACCACTTGAACAGATTTGCCGGAGCAGCCAATCAGGGAGAATGGCCGATGCCGGTGTGGTGTCGGATGTTTCAGCAAACACTAGATGGGGCAGCACAGGGTTGGTTTAGTCGCCTGGAACCTGGTGGCATCAACACCTGGGATGAGCTAGAGGAGCAATTCACTACTAGGTTCTCCTTGAGACAGAAGGGAATTAAGGATCCGACAGAGATATTCAATATTTCGAGGAAGGCTAACGAAACCCTGTCTGACTTTAAGGAAAGGTGGACCGATGAGGCAAGTTACATTCCAGGAGTGCCGGATCTCATGCGTATATCAGCTTTCATGACGGCCCACAAGTGTCCGGAGTTGGCCAAGCGTTTCTCTGACCAAGTGCCCCGGACGGTGAAAGAGATGATGACAAGGGTCGATGACTTTGTCAGGGCAGAGGATGCATACAAGACCACAGAACTCCCAAAAGGAGAATTCCCAGAAGGTAATCGAAGGTTCAGTTATCCATTAAAGTCCGAGAGAGCCAGGGGACATGTTGAACGACGAAGGCATGACCGCCGAGGTGACTTTCGCTTCCGAGAACCATATTCTCCTTATGTTGCTCCAAGGGCAGATCAAAACAGGGGAGATTTTCGGAAAAAAGACGGGTGGAGGCCGGAGAGCAATCGACCAGGGCTAATGGCCCTCAGGAAGCAACCCAAGGAAATACTAGCCACTGAACACCAACTCCGGCTTCCACATCCTCCTCCGTTGGTGGGGAAGCCGAGCAGGGAAAATGCAGACAAGTACTGTGACTATCATGGGGAGAAGGGGCATTATACCAATGATTGTCACATGCTGAAGAGACTACTCGAAGCGGCCCTAGAATCTGGAAAACTAGACCATCTGATTCGGAACGTAAGGCAGGGAAAGGAGCCGGTCCATGAAGGGAACAAAGGAAAGAAAAAGGTGATAAACATGATCGGAAGCATGGGAACAACGAAAAGAAAGGCTAGGGAACATGAGGAGCCATGGATGAAGGTCCCCATTACTTTTCCTTCAATACTCTCGGATGATGTATCCGAAGGGCCTCTCATAGTTGAAGCAGAAGTTGAGGGATATTTGATAAGGAGAATATTTGTGGACGAAGGAGCCTCAGTGGAAGTTATGTACGAGCACTGTTTTAACAATTTATGCCCTTCGATTCAATCCAAGCTCAAGAAATCCGGGTCACCGTTAGTAGGGTTCTCGGGAGAAGTAATCAAGCCTATCGGAAAGATAGAGCTGGATGTATGTTTTGGGGACCATGGGCTATTCCGAAAGACCAAGATGAAATTCTCAGTGATAAGGTCACCCTCACCCTACAACATTATATTGGGAAGAACCGGTTTAAGAGAGCTTAAGGCTATACCCTCTACCATCCATGCTATGATGAAATTTCCCACTCCGAGGGGAATTGCAACACTGGTTACTAGAGCGGCAGCAATCAAGGAATGTCGTGGGTTTGAGGAAGAATGGATAGGTTCGGAGGAGAAGACCACGGCTGAAATAGACCCCAAAATAGGGACGGAGCATGGATTTACAGAAGAAATCATGATCCACCCTGCCTATCCGGAGCAATTGGTGACCATCGGAAAGGGATTCTCAAAAGAGTGTCGAAGAAGCTTAGTCGAATTATTAAAGCGAAGTAAAGACGTATTCGTGTGGTTACCCGTGGACATGACGGGTATACCACGTCGCTTGGTGGAACATAATCTTAACGTTAGATTGGAAGACACTTCGATAGCACAAAAGAGACGGACCTTCTCACAGGAAAAGAACCAAGTGATCGCTGATGAAGTGCAAGAATGGTTAAGAGCGGGGATCGTCCGGCTGGTAAGATACCCCACTTGGATATCAAATCCGGTACTAGTGAAAAAATGTGACGGGAGCTGGAGGATGTGCATAGATTTTAAGAACTTGAACTCGGCTTGCCCAAAGGATTACTACCCTCTGCCGGAGATAGACTGGAAGATTGAGTCTGTAATGGGCTTTCGGTACAAGTGTTTTTTGGATGCATATAAGGGCTATCACCAAGTTCAAATGGCTTCTGAGGACGAAGAAAAAACAGCATTTTACACAGAGCAAGGAACTTATTGTTACACCAAAATGCCCTTCGGTCTGAAGAATGCCGGAGCCACATACCAACGTTTGGTAGACTCGGCATTCCGTCCGCAGATAGGAAGGAATTTAGAAGCATACGTAGATGACATGGTTATTAAAAGTAAAACGGAGGTGGATTTACTAGCGGACATGGCTGAAACTTTTGACAATCTAAATAAAATAAACATGAAGCTAAACCCTAAGAAGTGCTCATTTGGCGTAGAAGAAGGCAAGTTTCTCGGCTACATGGTGACCTCCGAGGGCATCCGGGCAAACCCTAGGAAGATTAAAGCAATTACAGAAATGAAATCGCCAAGAACCCTGAAAGAGATGCAAAGTCTCAGCGGCAAATTGGCAGCTCTCAATCGCTTCTTATCACGTTCGGCAGAAAGGTCTCTCCCTTTTTTCGAAACACTCAAGAATATCACCAAGGAGAACAAGGATGAGTACAGATGGACCTCGAATGCCGAAGAGGCATTTCAAGAAATGAAAAGGTTAATCTTGGAGCTTCCCTTATTAACGACCCCTGTTCCGAAAGAAGATCTGCGCGTATACCTAGCAACGGCTTCAAGGGCTGTAAGTGCAGTACTGGTCGTTGAAAGATCTAGAAAACAGTTGCCAGTTCATTACGTCAGCCGAACGTTGAATGAAGCGGAAAGAAATTACGCTCCAATGGAGAAACTGGCGGTCTGTTTGTTACACGCGTCTCGGAGGCTTCGAAGGTACTTCGAGGCACATCCAATAAAAGTGATCACAGATCAGCCGATCAGGCAGGTTTTAAACAAGCCGGAGGCGTCGGGGAAGCTGGCTAAGTATGCGGTATAGTTAGGCGCATACGACATCAAGTACGTTTCCCGAAACGCTATTAAGGGAGAAGTGTTGGCAGATTTCCTTACCGAAATACCGGTAGGGATGGTTGAACGGTACGCAAAAGTGAAGTGTAGACAGGTCTGTGAGATTGATAAGAAAACGGAATGGACGTTGTATACTGACGGAGCCTGTAGTAAGAAAGGTTCCGGAGCAGGTCTGGTGCTCATCAGCCCCACACAGGAGGAATTTACCTACGCTCTGAGATTAAATTTTAAAAGCACAAACAATGAGGCCGAATATGAAGCACTGTTGGCAGGGTTGCGGATAGCCGAGCAGATGAAAGTTAAGTCTATAATTGTCAAGGTTGATTCAAGATTGGTAGCAAGCCAGATCAATGGGAATTTCGTGGCCGCTAAAGACAGCATGATAAGATATTTGGAGAAAGCAAAGCAGTATATCGGAAGGTTTGACAACTTTAAAATCCAACACATACCGAGAACCCAGAATCAGAAAGCAGACGTACTTAGCAAACTTGCCTCGGTGGCTTTCGATCATTTGACGAAAGAAATACTAGTGGAAGTTTTAGCAAAACCTTCCACCGAAGAAACTGAAGTACACACGATAGTAGAAGAAGAAGGCCCCAATTGGATGACCCCGATCATTAGGTGTTTGGAAGAGGGAGTCTGGCCAGAGGATGCAAACGAAGCAAGAAGTCTACGCATGAAGCTTCCCCATTACGTGATGGAGGAAGGTGTTCTCTTCAAAAAGTCTTATCTAAACCCAATGCTCCGTTGCGTAGGTCCGTTGCAATCAAATTACATCATCAGGGAAGTACATGAGGGAGCTTGCGGCATGCACTCCGGTCCCAGATCAGTGGTAGCAAAGTTAATCAGACAGGGATATTACTGGCCTACAATGCACCGGGACGCAAGAGAAGAGATCCGGAAGTGTGATTCCTGTCAAATACATGCACCCGTGCCAAAGCTGCCCAAAACTTTCTTAACTTCAATCATGGCCCCGTGGCCATTCTATCAGTGGGGAATGGATGTTCTGGGACCATTTCCGGAGGCCCCAGGGAAGGTAAAATCTGTCATCGTGGCCATAGATTATTTCACAAAATGGATTGAAGCCAAGCCTCTGGCAAAAACGACAGGGAAGGAGGTAAAAACGTTTGTATGGGAAAATATTGTGTGTCGTTTCGGCCTACCCGGAGTAATAGTGACGGACAATGGGACAAATTTTGTGAATGATCCTTTCAAAAGCTGGTGTTCACAACTGAAGATCAGGCAGATGAACACGGCCGTCGCACATCCGCAGGCCAACGGTTTAGTAGAAAGGGCGAATAAATCCCTCATGGAAGGGATCAAGGCAAGATTAGGCAGAGCAAGGGCCGGTTGGGTAGATGAATTGCCCAATGTATTGTGGTCTCACCGTACCTCACTCAAAACCAGCAACGGTGAGACACCTTTCAGCTTAACATACGGAAGTGAAGCAGTCATACCGGCGGAAATAGGGATGCCGACTCATAGGACCATGATGTTCGACGAAAACCGCAGCGAGGAAGATCAGCTCCTGGTGCTTGACCGAAACGAAGAAGAGCAGCGCCTAAGTCTGGACTTGTTGCAGGAAAAAAGAGAAGCAGCTGCAATACAAGAAGCTAAGTACAAATCGAAGGTAGAACGATACTACAACCAACGGGTGAAACCGATGAACTTCCGAGTAGGCGATTTCATTTTTAGAAAGAATGAAGCAAGCCGAGTGGAGAACCAAGGGAAGCTAGGACCAAATTGGGAAGGTCCGTACAGAGTCATCGAAGCGTACGACAACGGTTCTTATAAGTTACAGAAAATGGATGATACGGAGGTGCCGCGTACTTGGCATGCCATCAACCTCAGAAAGTGTTTCTTATAAAAACTGTTATTGTTAGAATTCCAAAGCTTTTGTATTATGATGCTTTTATATTATGATGTTGACAATATATTAATGAAGTATGTAGCTTCCCGCCAGGGGAACATTACAATTTTGTGAAAAATCATGATACTTATGTCTCCGGAGGCTGGCCCCCTTCGGTAGGCGATAAATGCCTGGGCGATCAAAAACGCTGCGGATGCCCAAAATTCTTTTTGGATGCCCGAATAAACATCTATGCTTCGGACGCCCGCAGTATCAGCGGATGCCCGGACAATTAAACCGCTTCGGATGCCTGAAAGCAATAAACATCTATGCTTCGGACGCCCGCAGTATCAGCGGATGCCCGGACAATTAAACTGCTCCGGATGCCTGAAAGCAATAAACATCTATGCTTCGGACGCCCGCAGTATCAGCGGATGCCCGGACAATTATATCGCTCCGGATGCTTGGAAGCACCTCGAATGATTAGACCAAAGTTAGACTGAATGCCCGAGCGGCCATATCCGTTCGGTTTTACAAAAAATACTTGAAGCAAAAAATATAATATGTATGGTAATAAGTCAATTCTGGCAAAAGAATGATATCACAAAAAGAAAGGAAACTAGAAAATATTAATACAAACGTCACGAACAAGGGTTGTACAAGCGGTAACCAAAATAAGCATCCCATATATACGAGTGTAAAACCTCGTGAATGTTACAAAAGTTAAGATTACAGAAATTAAGACCCGAAATGAAGATTACAAAACATCAACTAAGCCGGAGGGTTGACATTTTCCCCTTCGGATGCAGTTATCCGATTACTCTCTCTCTCTACATTAACTTGGGTGGAGACGTTTGTCAAACCCACGAGAACTGGGGAGTCAGGAAAGAGGTTCATGAGGTCGCCCAACGGAAGACGATAGGCATCACAAATCTTCTTAATATAAGGATAGTCAAGGGAGAACAGCTTATTGAACTCCGCTTTCCATATCTTGGGAGCCTCAGGATTCAGATGTCTCGAAGTGCTCATGATCTTCTCTGCATCTTCCGCCTTCCTTGAAACTTTAACCCCATCTTGCCACCCGGCAGAGTAAGAGAGGCTGAAGGGTTTGCCCAGAGATTGCTTATACTCCCGGCTATCAAGAAGCCTCCGGAAAGCAACGGGGATGAAAGACTTCACCAAGTTCTGGCGAACAATGTCCGCCTGAGCCAAGTTGGCCGTCAGATCAGCTTTGTCTTTGGCCAGCAATTCGGCCTGGCGTTGAGAGGCCAATAGAGAAGCCTCCAGTTGATTAATCCGGGCGACCTGTTCCTCATTTTTCTTGAGCCAGAGCTCTCTCTCTTGATCTAACCCAGTAGATTTCTCCATTAGGTCTTTATACCTTAAAGCGCAGGCCTTATACCGCTGCCCCATAGCCTCGTGCTCAGCGGCCAATTCTTCATACCGGGCGGCCTGGGCATCACGCTCGGCCTCGGCAGTCTCGGCCCTTCCGGCTAGCCCTTGACAGTTGTCATGAATATTGGACAACTCCCGGTAATCAGCATTCAAGTGGCGGAACCGTCGGAGAACCTCTCCCATTGAAACTGTGCTCATCCCCAGTTGTTCGTAAGCTTGCCTAGCGAGCCCAATATTATCCAACTCGTTTAGAGCTTCCTGTTCGGCCGGGGTAGCAAGATGGTTGAGCATCTCTCGGCACGCCCGATAAGAGTTCAGCCGGACGTCCTCCCTGAGCGTCCAACCGGGCACAAAGAAGTCAGCCTGATTCAGAGAGTGATCTAAAAAAAAATGAAAGGTAGTGAGATAAACGACCGTCAATCAACTAAAATATTTCATAGGCAGAATAAACAAAAATACATACCGGATGGATCGGATGCAACCACATGTATAGTAGGATGCCCCTCGAGACGAGACCGTTGTGCTGATTGAGCTGATTAAGAGAAAGCAAATGGTTAGATTCAAAACGTAAAGCTTGCATCAAGGGTCAAAACAAGAATGGTTACCATCAGAGGCATGTGGGCCAGAGTTCCTCGGCTGCTCTACGGCCACAACCCGAATGGGGGAAACGTTAGCCTGAATGTTGGGGTTACTACCCCCCTCGGCTCTTTCCTCCTCGGCCACCTCATTAACCGGCTGTTCCACATTAGCCGGAGGATCTTGAGGAGCGGAATTAGGGGGTGCAAGGTTAATAGGACTTGCGTCCAGTGTGGCCCCCAAAGAAGGCATAACCCCGGCAGAACTAGCACCTCTGTTTTTCTTTCTGGGTGCAGCATGGGAGGGTCCTTCACCAGCTTTTCTTTTCCCCTCGGCTCTCAAACGGTTCTCCCTCTCCTTCCTCTCACGAGCCTTGACTATGTCGTCATTAGCCCTCAACTGCGGGAGGATTTTGACCCTCCGGAAGGGGTTCCACGGTTCTCACAGGAGGGGATTGACCAGCTGGAATGGGAGATCCCTCCACTATATCGGTTCCCTCCCATTGGGGCAACTCCAAAAACTCAGACATGGTAACAACTGCATTAACCAAAGGCAGGCCGACGCAAATACGTGAGAAAAATATACATAAAAAAAAGTAGGGGGGAAAGGTAAAGAAAAATACAAGTGTGTACAGGGAGCATTACCATGCCCTTCGGTATCTTTTAAAATGACAGCCAAATGTTTATTCTCCCATACCGAAGATAAACCGGACAACCAAAGAAGAACGGGAAGAGGTTCCTTTAGAAGTATCTGTGTTTCGGCAAGCTTATCCGCTGCGGATTCCGGATGGGAGAGAGGAAAATCATTTACCTCGGTTATTTTGGAGTCTCTATGTCTCCAAGCCATGGCATCCGGTATGGCCCTGCGGTCGATAAAAAAGAACCTAGATTTCCAGTACTTCAACCCAGTTAGAACCTCCTTAAAACACTTTCTGGCTCGTCGCCCCGTCCGGCTTTCAAAAGAGAACCAGTTGCCCTGCTTGCAGAGTCTATAAAATACCCGGAATAATGACACCGTTGGTCTCTCGTCCAAGCTATGACACCGGATCTCAAAAAGGGTCACACGGTTTAGCCCTATCGGCACTATTTGAGAGAAATGGATCTTAAAATGCTTGATCACTTGTAATAAAAAGCGGGAAAAGGGAACCCTAGCACCCCCAAGATCTAATTGTTGGGTGTATATTCCTATCTTATCCGAGGGCAACCTATCCATTGTCAGGGTGGGATCCGGAAGGATGGGATGAATGTCGGCCGGGATATGGTATGTAGAAATAATAGCGTCCAAGTCCGATTGGGACAACTGAGATGTATGGAGGTGCATGTCAAATTTTCCTACCGGTCCTTCTTCAGCCATGTTTAAAAGATACCGAAGGGGATTGAGTTATAAGAGTGAAAGAAGTATGTGACTAACCTCGGACGAATGGCGGAACGCTCGGAAGATGACGACAATAGAGCTCTCGGATGGTAGTAGAAATAAAAAAAAAACACACAGCGTAAAAGAAAAATGAGAAGTAAACGGCCCTTATATAGGATACTGGGAGTGCATTGGAAGAAGTGAAAACGTCTCATCAGTTATAAGGATGCTGACGTGGCGTCATCCTGGTCGTACACGTGAATAAAAAGCGGTGTTCGACGGAGACACTGTAGCAAAAACGAGGCAAAAGCCCACTGGACAGCCTCAAACTAAATGGGCTTAACCAGGCCCATCAGCAAAAGTCACACATCAGCCCGAACAGTTGCAACGCTAATGGGCTAACTCCGTGGGTACAAAAAAGGAGGAGTGGTGAACGAGTATTTCCGAACACAATATTGCACTAGCGATAAGGGATCGATAGTCCAATACTGGGGGGGGGACATGTTGACGTATCCGTCCGGACGTCATGATCCGGACGTCACGAACTTAGCCGAGCGTCGTCCGAAGACGTGACGCTAGCAACATACTTTATCATTATAAAAATGGATAAGGACCCCCGCATATGGGCACGTGTACTCTGACAGCCACCCTATGAACCTGACCTAGGATCAGAGTACTGTTCGTAGGGACTATTGGCGCCTGACAACTATTCAACTAGGACACTGTTCACAAGTACAAAGCAGGTACAGGTTGGGTAGTATAAATACCCCAACCCCATTTATTATTCCAACAACACACACACACAAGCATTTACTCACATTTATCACAATACCCCTTCGGTTTCCATATTCTTACTCTCACGCCGGAGCTTGGTCCTGGGATAACACCCGGGGCGAGGCTAACGAGCGTTTTCTCATTTGTGCAGGACTAAAACCGAACCAAGGATCAAAGCCTGCCGATAGCGCCGACCGAAGAGCAAGGATTTGCATCAACAAATATCTCACTAGGATGCTCTATTTAACATAAAAATCTCTCATCGGTGTTAAAAAAACAACTAAATAAATATATGTGTTGTTAACATTTTAAAAACCTTTTCATTCATCAGGCATAAAGAGGCATTAATATTCCCAAGGGTTTATTAGCTAGTGTTCAATACAAGCATGCTAGAGCAACAAAATTAAAACTTGCTACCATGAATACATTCCAATATCAGCTACGTGAGCATCTCGTTAAAGCTCGTTTTATTTGATTATTCTTTCTTCGTATAAGAAAATACCGTACTTTATTTAACATGTAGCATAATTAACTTTTTACCTACTATTAAAACCTTTTGAAAAGCGAATTGAAGCTATTACGACTTCCATTTCCATAATACCAAACGTGGTTTTCAGATCCACAGTAGTCAATCATTGGGTACACACAATAACTAGTCAGCATTTGACATTTTTTACTTCACCATGAATTAGCATTCGATCCATACGTTGTACATGCAAACATGCAGAGTCTTTTTCTTTTTCAACACGCAAGCATGCATGTATATTTCTTCCTATTCATATTCACAGGATCTAACATCTAAACCTGGTTTAAATGAAAAGAGATAACACATATTATATTTTTGTGAGGGTAAGAAGATGAGTAAAAATAAAACGTATGAGAATATAACGGTAGTCATATATACTCATATAGTACATGCATGCAATTAAAATAATCCCTGGCATACAAATAAGTTTTTTAATTATAGAATTGTTGTATTAAAATGTATCTGACAAAGTAGTAATTATTTTTTTTTTGGTAAAAGGTCAAAAACACCCGGTAAATATTATGAGTAAAGTCGGACCCAGGTGATGGATTTTGTTGTTTCATAATAAATAATATACGTTACAAGAAAATAGATGTTTAGTGGCAGGAGTTTTAATAACATAGAAAAATGTCATTAATTAATCTTTCAGTGACAATTTAAAAAGTGTCAGCAAAAGTTTAACATTTTAAGATATAATGACACTTTAAAGAAAATGTGTCACAAAAGACAAAACTATGTATTCACATTTTTTTGTGTCACTATAACTAGACTTTTTCTTACTGGATTTCTACCTATACTTTTTTACGTGGGTGGGAGAAGCACATAATTTTTTTTTTGACATATTTTTTCTATTATTGGTGACATTTTTTACTTTTTAGTGATACCTTTTTAACTTGCCACCACATGACAACTTTTTTTTAGTGATAGATGAGTCCAATCGAGTATTTGATCTTATGGATGTATTTTGACGCAGAGCGTTTTGAAGCATTTAGAAAAAGTGAGTTGTTAGCGTTGAGTATTGTGATTTTTAATGCTTGTTTGACAATAAACAAGTAGTTTTATCTATTTTTTTGGAATGCTACTTTTCCAACACTCCATAAAATAGCATTATGAGCGTTGATCATTTAGGAGATGTTTTACTCATTACGGTTATATTTTCAACTACGTTATCAAACATTTTTATCAAAAAAAGAGCTATTGCTATTGCTCACTGATACTGCTACTTTTGCCAAACACATCCATAAAATCACTTGTATAACAAATATTCAAGGGGTTCAAGACGGATTTAACATGTCAATGGAAAATTAGAATCTGACCTTATTTCACAAGATTATGTTTAACTCGAAACAAATAAAATTAAAAGTGGGTGAAAATAGACGCGTCAACCCGACTCGAGACACACATAACCCGGACCCTTTAAAATCTGTGTTCTCAAATACACCGTTTAGACCCGTTACCAATCGGACCCATCCATTTTACCACTTATAAAATAGAGTGACTATTACTTACTAACTTTTTGGTCACTTACTGATAATAAGTAGTCACTAATGCTTTCTTTGGAGGCTCTTATGAAGGAAATCCAAAAAGTACGTACCATAAGAGTTATTATTATATGGACGTATTAGCATCATATTTTTTAATTCCCTACCAGCCTTCTGAAAAACGTATATAAGACAACATACAAAAAGACCTAAATCATTTTTTTTCTCCATGTAACTAAATTTATTTATTCGATGTCTATTATATGCCAACGCGTTACGTGCTCACCTTAACTTTCGAAATGTAATAATTAGGGTCAACCCACTTACAATTATGTGTGTGTTTATGTATGAAAGAAATAGAAAACGGAAGTAAAACCACATCTTCATGAATCATGACATCCTTTGCATGATAATATACTTCCCCATCGTCAATTCATGGAATAATTAACAATTTGCATGTTGATATTTCTATTCGATAAATGGTCCAGCAAGTAATTACAGTAAAACTTAAATAAATTAATAATGTTGGGACCAAAATATTTATTTAATTTAGCGAGATTTGCATAATGAAATCTTATGAGCCCAATTATATATTTATATATACAAACTATTTCATACATTCATACTACAGGTGTAGTATGATCTTCACAAGTAGGCTATGTCTTTTAGGAACGGCAATTGAGTTATAGAGCCTATTAATACTCTAGGAAGAATTACAAAATATATATCAACGGAAAAAAAAAGTTTTTATTACATTGTTGAGTATAAGCTCCTTTTTAGGCCTTTTGACGGAGACGGGCACTTTATTCCGATAGCGCCACGCCGCCAAAGGATCCAAAGAGATATATGGTGGCTTGTAACAATGATATTATCAAAGAACTTGAAACATATATATAGTGGGGAGATCAAGGCACATTATCAGCAAGGGTAATCACGATTAGACTATACATACTATTGGTTTTGAAATAAAGTATATATTATCGATCTATATATAATTGAAACCTCGAAAGTTATTTCTTGCATCTCGAATAAATTCTACTACGAATGTTCAATCTCTATTAAATTCATGTACTACCAATAGTCCATCTTTGTAGTCTGTTTGGTTTAGTAAACTTAACTATATACAGAAGTCAAAACAAACAGACAAAACCCTAATAACCTACTACTTAATTAATTAAACTGGATAGCGTAGAATTTCTCGAACCGCAACTGATAATTAAGTTGGTATTTCAGGATTGAAGAAAGAATTATTGGTTGGAAAAAAGGAATAAAGAAAACAATTTAGAAATGAGTATATGCACATACACAACTTTAGTTTGTTTCAAATATATATGGGCGCCCCTAGCTCCCTTTTGTTAAATTTAAAACTTCTATAAAAGGCAACCAATTGAACGCTACAATCCACACAATCCTTACATGCATTCCAATACCAACTAACCAAAGTAACTTGCAAAGCAAAATTCCCTCTTCATTCTTCATCTTCTGCGATGAAAAGCTTCCTGTTTTTAGCAACTCTTGTTGCAAGTGTTTTTCTTTTTCTATCCCCTGTGGCGCATGGCTACACGAAGTCTGAAATTACGTCTTGGTGCAGCCAAACACCCCACCCGCAACCCTGTGAGCATTTCTTGGGCACAAACTCGAACTATGGTCCAATCAAACAAAAACCAGATTTTTTGAAAGCTTTGTTGAAAGTCACATTAGAACGTGCAAAATACGCTGGGTCGCACACCAAGACACTTGGCCCAAAATGCCGTAACAAGCTTGAGAAGGCTGCTTGGGCTGATTGCTTAGAGCTTTACGAACACACCATCCTAACCATCAACAAAACTGTTGATCCCTATCAAAAGTGTAGCCAAGTTGACATGCAAACGTGGCTGAGCACGGCTCTTACGAATCTAGAGACATGCAAGGCTGGGTTCCAAGAGCTAGGTGTTAGCGACTACGTGTTGCCACTAATGAACAATAACGTATCATCTTTGATTAGCAATACATTAGCAATGAACAAAGGAGGGAATTCATCCTATGGTGCCAAAATTCCTCAAAAATCAGGATTTCCAACATGGGTGAAGACTGGTGATCGAAAGCTATTGCAATCAGCGGCTCCTCGGGCCAATGTTGTGGTGGCTCAAGATGGTTCTGGTAACTTCAGGACAATTGCCGCAGCCATAGCAGCAGCAGGAAAGAGGTCAGGGAGTGGAAGGTATGTGATTCATGTGAAGGCAGGTGTTTACAGGGAGAATATCGAAGTCGGCAAGAAATTGAAGAACATAATGTTATTAGGAGATGGTATTGGCAAAACCATCATAACAGGCAGCAAAAGTGTTGGAGGAGGCACCACCACTTTTAAATCAGCCACTCTTGGTAAGCTATTGATAATGGGTTATACATTTGATGTTAATCAGGTATTAGTGACGGTCTTTCGCGACAATAATTGGTTACCGCACGGATTGTTACTAAGATTATTTTCTCTAGACCATGCAATATGTATTTATAAAAAACCTTTACTTTGAATACATAATTACGTTATTGACTTATTGCTTGTGATTTTCAGCTGTGGTTGGAGATGGATTTATCGGCCGTGGTATCACTGTCAGAAACACCGCCGGTCCCGGAAATCACCAGGCTGTGGCTCTCCGCAGCGGCTCTGATCTCTCGGTATTTTACCAATGCAGCTTCGAAGGGTACCAAGACACCTTATACGTCCACTCCAACAGACAATTCTACAAAAATTGCGACATCTACGGTACAGTTGATTTCATTTTTGGCAACGCGGCTGCAGTTCTCCAAAATTGCAACATTTACGCTCGTAAGCCACCAAACAAGACCAACACCTTAACTGCTCAAGGCCGAACTGATCAAAACCAAAACACGGGAATTTCAATCCATAACTGTCGTGTCACAGCTGCCTCGGACCTAAAAGGTGTTTCGGGTGTTAAGACATACCTCGGGAGACCATGGAAGCAATACTCCAGGACTGTTTTTCTCAAAACAAACCTTGATAGCTTGATAGACCCTGCAGGATGGATGCCATGGAGTGGTAATTTCGCGCTTAGTACGTTGTATTATGGTGAGTACATGAACACGGGGCCTGGTGCCTCGACATCGAGAAGAGTTAATTGGAAAGGTCACCATGTGATCACAAGCAGCACCGAGGCGTCGAAGTTCACTGTCGGGAATTTCATCGCTGGTGGTTCTTGGTTGCCTGCAACCAGTGTACCATTTACTTCTGGTTTGTAATTTAAATGTTCATATGCTGTACGACCTTAGTTCTTTTTTCTTTTTTTTTCCTTGATTAATTCTCCTTTTTAATACCCATTTGTTTGCTATCAAATTTATTTCTTGGATTATTGAATAATATTCAGATTTCTTTCTAAACTTATTTTGTCCTATAATTCTCTTTACTTTTGCAGCTATCAATTTGTTGGATTAATGTATTATTTCGACTTCGAATCTTTAATCCTAATCCAGACATCCAGCACTATAATCGACAAACCATATTTGTTGGATTAGAATAGATTTTGTAACAAGATTAGTAGATTGATTACTAGAGACTATTTCAAACAATCGTTTGCATGTCTACTTTGACAGAATTTTTACAGTTTTACTTAAAAATCAGTTAAAATATTCCACTTGTACCGTGGTCAATTCTTGCTTTTTATTCAAAAGCCATGACAATGACTTCGAACTAATTAATTGAAATATATATTAAAAAGATTAATTAAGTACCCTTTCTATATAGTTTATTCTTATAAATATATGTTCATACAATTAGCTTCTTTTTATCCAAAATGTAATTGAACTAAAAGAAGATTCATACCTTAAGGGTGTTTGTTCCCTATTGAGCCTCTTTCTTTCTTTCTTTCTTTCTTTGAAAGCGACAATTTTATTAAGAACCTTGCAAGAAGCTAGCATCAAGCGTTACAATGGTTGGATATGGCGTTACGAGGGTTAGAATCCCACTCTATCCAATTACAAAAGTTTTTCCTACATCTACTAGAAATCTAATTGAACGAGTGAAGCTTCACATCATTTAGAATCACATATTTGTTTCTTCCGTTGTTCTTGAAGGTTATCTCGTTTCTATTCACCAAAGAATCCAAATAGCTGTTTGAATCATATCATCAAGAAGGTATGTGAGAGTAGATGTGAGATTTGCTCGATTCGCCAAGGTGATTGCCTCAAAAAGATTAGAAGGAATTAAGTTGTGAAGATTCCATAATTTTAAAATGTCGGCCCACGTTTGCTTTGCTATTGCACAATGAACAAAAGATGTGCTTGTCTGTTTCGAGATCATCGTCACAAACAGGGTATCGAACTGAGTGTAGATCAATTCCTCTTCTATCTAAGTTAACTCTTGATGGAAGTCTTACATTAGCCACTCTCCAAGTATTGATATTAACTTTGATAGGAATGCACTTGTCCCTATTGAGCTGTTATTATGGTTTGTTTTCTAAAAGCCTTAAAGCCAATATTCAATGCTTTTGTATGTGTTTTAAGTTTAGTAGCAATTAATTAGCTAAAAGATAGTAATTTATTTTTATTTTTATTTTTAATAACGAATGGTAATACAAACAAGGAACAACTAAAAGGAAAAATGAACATTTGAGCTAAAGACAAGGCCTAACTCTATGTCTTTCATATCACTGCAAAATTATAAACTTCATCTTTTTAGCGAATAACAAACACAGGAAATGATCATAGCCATCGACAAAGTTGTGTCGTTTTAATTTGTATGTTCCTTTCCCAAAACAAACATAAACTTATTTTACATTATACAAAAAGAAAATATATTCATATCATGACAAAAGTTCCATACAAAACAACTTTTATCTAAAGATCAATCCAAGCGATCCTGGCCTTTTATTGTTTCATCATCCGACGACTTAGATTAAAACTTCTTTTCATTTTAGATTACATGGAGGGGCAGTTACGTACTTTCATTATATCTTCATTTACTCACCATCAGATGTCTCATTTACTCATCTCTTCAATAATTTTCCCCCAATTGATCTCTCAAACATAACCACCAAATTTGTAACACCCCCAAAATTTGGTACAAAGGAAGACTCAACAAGCTTTCGGGGTGCTACGGGGATTGGTATCCATTCAAAGTCATGAAAGAACAAGATAAAGTAAACATAAGAAAAACACAACCACACGGGGTTTTAAAGTTTACATTTATCCCAAAGTCAATCAAAGTTAGGCCCAAAAGAAATAAATATAGGTCCACAATTATTTATCAGAGTTTCAGAAAATAGATCCATAACCAGGTGCCATAGCCAAGCCTCCAATCCAAGCATCCAATGGCATCACTTAATTACCTGAGAAAACGTGCTAAAAGTCAGCTTTCGCTGGTGAGATCATATGTTTAAGTTCATGATTAAATAAGTGGACATATACGCAAAACACTTGCTAGCTAGACTAGGCCTCAATCATCCAACCAAATCAAATCAACCCTATAGGTGCACGCTATAGCTCAAATCAATCCAATCAATAGCTTACCTAGCTCATGTCTAGGCCTCGCTCTATAATCAATCCAATAGCTTACCTAGTTCGGGACTAGGCCTCGCTCAACAACCAATCAATAGCTTACCTAGTTCGGGACTAGGCCTCGCTCTATAACCAAATCAATAGCTTACCTAGTTCGGGACTAGGCCTCGCTCTATAACCAAATCAATAGCTTACCTAGTTCGGGACTAGGCCTCGCTCAATCCTACCTAGTTCTATAAGCATAACAAGTTTTAAATAAACAAAGCGATAATAGTCCACATAAAACATTTTGCACGTTTCTCACCCCAAGTATTGAAAACAAAGTTCAAGAGTAAAAGTGGGGCTATAACTCACCTCAAGTCCAGAAATCCGCAAAAGAAACCGATAGATGAAAGACGTAAGTAAACTCAAGTAACGGCAACTACAGACTCGGCACTTCCTAACAATATCAAACTCGTTCAGAATCATTTCCTCAAAAATCAAATATTCCCAATCCCGAATGTATTCCATTTAACTTTCCAAAAATATCCATTTCTCGAATTATCTTCATATTAATTTGAAGTTTGACGTTTGGTATCCATATGGGTGGAGGGTCGACACAACTCAAACCAAGAAGCCACAACGAAAAGAAATAATAAACCATCTATAGGTCTAATATTAGCCCAATATATTATTTAAATAAATCATCGAAGTTTATCAAATCCGTCGATTTGGTAATCCCCCATATATATTTACGTAATACATCATTCTAAGATTATACCCAACCTAAATCACATAGCACAAAAAATACTATATGGTAAATATCGTAGTCCAATAAATTCCCTATATATATCGTCCAATTTGCCAAATTCGTCAATTTAGCCAATTCCACGAGATATTTAGTAATTTATTATCCTAATACACGTACCACAACCTATGGGCGTCGTGGGATACGATGCCCATTAATATACTCATTTTATATAGCTAAATAAACTCGATTTAACCCGTCGATTAAATAAGTTACTTAGTTATAGAAAATGGTTATATTAATCGTCATATATCCGTGACAACACAAAAGTCACATAATAAAGCCCACTTGAACTTAAATAACCACAACTCGCATAACTCGATAAGTTTTTCAAATTTATAAAAGTCATCATGTTTTTATTTATTACTTACCCGACTTATTAGTTCTCGACATTATTTCTAGTAATTTATTTATAATAATACTCCGACATTTATTGCACTATTCGCATAGTATAATAATTATCGTTATATTATTATAACGTTTACTCGTGATCGTTTTATTATTAATATACGCATTTATTATATATATATATATATATATATATATATATATATATATATATATATATATATATATATATATATATATATATATATATATATATATATATATATATATATATATATACATACGTTTATCACGTCCATATACGTATATAAACGATTATATTATCAATAATATTATTACGAGTATTATTTTTAATGTTTGATTTTAAATATTTATCGAGTCATAAGAATTTGGTCACATGTCCGAGTCATCACTCTCGGCTCATAGTCCAAGTCCAAAATAAAACAACCAAGTCATAATAAATAACCAACTCCGTCCAAATCAATCCCAAATCCACGTGCTACAACATTAGGGTCCGACTACGGAACCCGACTAACCTATCTCCGTTACTCTAGTGTGACCGTCTCACAATCGGTTTCCAAATCACTTCGTCAACACAACTCCATAATCTAAATCACAAGTCCAAGTACCACTTCAAGCTCAAAAAAATAACTATGAAACCATAATAATGAAATCAACCATTAATATCATCCAACAAATATAAACCTCAACAATATATTGCAATCGATCACTCTTCATTCACTCTTAGCTTAAACTGATCGATTGTAATTATGATGGGAGGTTAGTTTCTTGAATCATATTGTTATAAACCCTAATCGCTAAGATTAGGGTTTCTTTCTCTTATTTTGGGTATCGCATGCTGCTGGAATATTGGTTTGTTTTTTGTTTGATTTGGTAACGTGGTGGTGAGAGATGGAAAGGGGTTTTTTGAGTCCTAAGCTTGGTAAAATGAATGTTAATGTTCCAATGGTTGATGTTGATCAGTTGGCTGATAACGAGGGTAACGTTAAGGTTGCTTTGGATGATTTGGACTCATCCTCTCATGGTCCAAAACAGCCTAATGTAGAGCAATTAATTGCTAATGCGCATAATAAGTTTGATGAAGCAATGAATAAAATTAACAGTGATATTGCTAATATGGCTTCATCTTCTGAGATGAACAATTCGAGTGGTCTTGGGCTTCAGTTTAATTCGTATGGGACTAATGAGATTATGAATCAGAGTGTTACTTCTGATCCTAATGCACCCAAGGTTGATTCTACTAGTGGTAATGGTGTTAAGTCAGTTTCTTACGTGGGTGTTGCTTCTAATGAATCCCAGAAACACGTGTCTAATTTTCGGAGGTTAGAATGCAGCAAAAAGAAGGATGATGTTGACCTTTCAATCCCGTTGAAAGTAGTGGAAGAGGTGAACATGAGGTTTGAGAATACTCTATACGGTTACTTCCTTGGTCAACGTCTTGCTTTTCCTGTTGTTGATTATTATGTTCGCAATGCGTGGTCTAAGTATGGTTTACAAAAGGTTATGATGAATGCTAAGGGGTTCTTTTTCTTCAAGTTTAACTCGAAGAAAGGTGTTGATGATGTTCTTGATAATGGTCCTTGGTTGATTCGTAATGTTCCTATTATTCTTAAACCATGGACTTTGAACACAAACTTGCTTGAAGAGGATTTAACTAACATTCCAGTGTGGGTTAAATTCCATGATGTTCCTTTAGCTATGTTTTCGGATGACGGGCTTAGTCTTCTTGCTACTTTGATTGGGACGCCCAAAAGGTTAGATGCTTTTACCAGCCAAATGTGCAAGGAATCGTGAGGCCGTAGTAGCTTTGCTAGATGCATGATTGAAGTAAAGTCGGATGAGATGCTTAGGGATAGCATTACTGTTGAGATACCTTTACTTGATGGTACGGGTTCGACTATTGAGAGGATTCGAGTTGAATATGAGTGGAAACCTCCGCGTTGTGATAAGTGTAAGGTTTTTGGCCATACTATTAGTGATTGTCCGAATGTTGTTGTTCCTCCAGTTCAACCTAGTAAGCCGGTTAATGATGGTTTCACGGTTGTCAATAACAAAAAGAAAGGTAAACAAGGTGGCTCTACAAATCAGGGTAAATGAAGCATTACTAAACCTGTTGTGGGTAAGCAATTTCATTACCAACCCAAAAAGAACCCTCCTGAACCAAAGAAGGTGGATGGAACTAAGAATAAGGCTTCTGATGTGGCTAGTACGAGTGGAACCAAGATCACTACTTCTAATCAGTTTGACGCTCTTAATATGGATGATATAGATGGTTTTGGTATTCCTCAGGGTGTTACTAACATGGATGTGGATAATGGCAGTACAATGGAAGTTAATAAGGATGAGTCTGTTAAGACTGGTACTACATCACAAGTCCCTCTTGTGAGTGATATGCAACAACCGTTTGTGAGTGATTCTATGGGAATAAGGGAAGCTGGTTCTACTCCTATTGTTGAGAAAATTAGTAAGCTTGAAAAGCTAATGATCGATGGGAAAGCTACTCTTGTGGATGATGCTGGTCATCCTATTCCGTCTACCTCTACCACTAACAGGTCTAACCCATTTTCAAAGGTGGGTGAGGTTGCGGTCTCTGATAGTGATGAGGAAGAGGTTCTTAACACGTTTGACGAATCAGCAAATCTTTTTGGTGGTGGTCATGAGCGTGAAGATGAGTATGACTATGATGATTATTCGAAGCAAATTTATGATCTTCCAGGGGAATTGGATGCTCTTAATGCCGTTTATGGTTTTAATCTTCAATGTCGTAGGAAGTAGTTTATCTTTTGTCAGAGTCACTACTATCATGTGAGTAATGGTTTGTTTTCTTATTTTGAAAATAGGAAGTATCTTGTTATGTAAGCTTTTCGCCTATGTAACGGGCTGAGATATGGGATTCACCCATATCCGTTGTACTTAACAGTTTTTTAGAGTAATATATTTACCGGGTCGTTGACCTTTTACCCAAAAAAAACCTCAACAATATATATACCATACATACGGGTCGACTTACCAAGTCAAACCCGGGTCACAATGACACCACAATAATATATCATGGGTCACGCCCGAGACCTCTAGGTCTCGGCTTGCTCTAAACGAGCCATACTAACCAAACAA
The DNA here is from genome assembly GCA_030686995.1 of Artemisia argyi. Classification (NCBI taxonomy): domain Eukaryota; kingdom Viridiplantae; phylum Streptophyta; class Magnoliopsida; order Asterales; family Asteraceae; genus Artemisia; species Artemisia argyi. The sequence continues at coordinate 176,426,952 of CM060678.1, read as the reverse complement.
ACCCTTTTGGGTCGTCGGCCACAAATCAAACAACAACAAAAATATACCAAACAACCATAAATCATCCAATACTCCAAATACTCATCCAAACATCCTCCAAATTCACAACTAATGACCAAGAATAGTCAAGAAATCAAAATAAAACCAAAAATGGCACAAGCCGAGAGCATGAGCTCTCGGGTATGCCTCGACCCAACAACAATAACGAGCACCCGGATACCAAACGGATTTATATGACAAAAATATTAATTCCCCATCACTTTTAGTCAAGATTTCATCAAAACCCAACAAGAAATATTCGTGTACCCACGGTTTGAGTACAAATCGAGACACACGAGTTGGAACTCGTGGTCACTCACCTTCAAAATGACTCCAAAACTTGATTTCTTTAAAAACCCAACAAGATAAATCAAAAATGGTAGTGTTAAAGTGGTGGTGGAAATTCGTACGTGGTGAAAAAGGGGTTTTAGAGCACGTGGTTTATACCAAAAGATAGATCGGGATGAGGTGGTGATGATGGTGGTGTTATTTTGTTTAGGGGAGGGGCGGTGGCGGCGCTATTGGGGGTTATAGGGGCGGCGGTGGTGTTGTTTCAAAAAGAGAGAGAGATATGTGTGTTGGTGAAGATGGTGATGGTTGTGTTTGCTTTTCCCAGGTTCACACAAGGTACGATTTTTGTATATACTCTTAAAAAAAATGATTTTTAATAATAATAATATAAGGGGTAAAGTGGGTTAAGTAACTCGGTGTAAAATACACGGACCAAACCCGAAACCTTTTATAACAAATCAACTCTCTCGAACCGAACTCATTCCAAATAATCAAAAATCTCGTGATACGTTCCAAAAATATAAATATCCGAACCAACATTTAAAATAATTAAAATTGTTAGGTTATCCTAGTGCCAGAGTCAATGTAGTGCCACATAATCATCTCACAAATAAATCACCGATAGTAAACCAAACCAATCCAATAATTAATAATCAAATTCCATAAATAACGTACGATTTAAAAATCACATTCCAACGTTTACAAATCTCATCACGAATAAACTTTTCCAATATTCCAAAAATCATAAATTTTAAAGTAATGCGGGTTTTCAAAATGGCTCCCTAATTTGCCAGTTGTCACATCCTCCCAGCCTCAGAAGAAACCCGTCCCGGGTTTCACTCGGAACAAACCATCTATGAAGTAAAAAGCTTCGGATATCTCTTTTGAAACTCATCCTCACGTTCCCACGTGAATTCCGGTCCATGCCGCGAATTCCAACGAACTTTGATGAGCGGAATACGACTTCTCTTAAGTCGTTTAATCTCTCTATCCAATATCTCAATCGGCTCCTCCACAAAATTCAAACTCTCATCCACACGAATATCCTTAATTGGTATAACCGGCGTTTCATCCGAAAGGCATTTCTTCAAATTGCTAACATGAAACACATCATGAACTTTACTCAGTTCCTGTGGTAATTTCAACTGATAAGCCACGGGCCCAATTCTTTCCAAAATGAGAAATGGTCCAATGTAGCGGGGGTTAAGTTTCCCACGTTTCCCAAAACGTATCATACCCTTCCAAGGCGAGACTTTCAGCATCACTTTGTCTCCAACCTGAAATTCTAGGGGTTTACGTCTCTGATCGGCGTAACTTTTCTGTCTATCTCTAGCTGCTTGTAATCAATCACGAATTTGAGTCACTTTCTCAGTAGTCTCCAAAATAAGCTCAGGGCCGGTGAGTTGGCTATCTCCAATTTCAGCCCAACCAACAGGCGAACGACATTTTCGGCCATATAAAGCTTCAAACGGTGCAGCTTTAAGACTTGTGTGGTAGCTATTATTGTAAGAAAACTCCGCTAGGGGTAGATACTTCTCCCAGCCTTTACCAAAGTCTATTATGCATGCACGAAGCATATCCTCCAAAGTCTGAATAGTTCTCTCACTTTGACCATCGGTTTGGGGTTGATATGCAGTACTCATATCAAGTCTCATCCCCAAAGCGGTTTGAAGTGATCGCCACAACGCTGACGTAAAGCGGCTATCGCGATCAGAAATAATCGATATCAGCACTCCATGATGAGAAACTATCTCCTTCAGATACAACCTCGCAAGTTTATCAACACTATCATCTTCACTAATCACCAGGAAATGCGCAGACTTAGTCAAACGATCCACAATTACCCAGATAGCGTCACAACCGCTAGCTGTTTTTGGTAATTTGGTAATAAAGTCCATTGGAATCCGCTCCCATTTTCAAACCGGGAGTTCTGGCTGCGTCAATAATCCAGACGGTCTTTGATGTTCGGCCTTAACCTTAGAGCATGTCAAACACTTACTAACATACAATGCTATATCTGCCTTCATATTCGGCCACCAATATAACTTCTTCAAATCCTGATACATCTTGTCAGATCCAGGATGAATAGAGTATCTTGACTTATGCGACTCATGCATAATCAACTCTCGAATTCCTCCATTCAATGGTACCCAACTTCGCTCTCCAAAACACAATACTCCATCAGAACGCTTAACAAATCCTTTCTCATTTTCTGCCATCCCAAATATGTTCTCAGCCGGTCAATTTTCTGCTTTCAACGCTTTCGTTTGAGCTTCTAATATTTGAGACGGTAACGGCGATACGATAGTCATTCCTAATGACTTAACTCATAACGGTGGTATTCTCTCCTTTCGGCTAAGAGCATCAGCAACAACGTTTGCTTTACCAGGATGATAGCGGATTTCGCAATCATAATCGCTTAACAACTCAATCCAACGTCGCTGTCTCATGTTGAGCTCTTTTTGATTGAAGATGTGTTGTAGACTTTTGTGGTTAGTAAACTGATACGTGGGAATCGCACCAGGCTTTACCTCTCAAGGGATCTTGAGAAGCTTACAACCCCCACCAGGCAGTGTACCTGATCGTTGTAGTATAGTATAGTGACAAGTACCGGGGGATTGATCGTTCAGCTAGGAATAGTGTCGCTAGGATTAGAAAACCTAAATACTAGTTCTAAAGATGAGGGATGATTATTTTTGTACTTTTATATTTTTTAGAAAGCAAGTAAAAATCTCGGGTTTGAAGGATTTGGGCGGAATTAGTTGCTAATCAACTAACCCAATACTAAAGATGCAATCAAAATAAGATACTAGAAATGAAAATAAACTAAATTAACTAAGGTTGTGAGCAATAAGTGGAGAAGTTGTGTTTACTTAGATTTCACTACTCCCTAGATATCTTTTACACGTTAATTACTTGTTATAGTTGCGTGGATGACGGATTGTATTCCTTAATACCATTCGTGGGGTGGCGCACTTAATTCCCCAATCCTATGAATGCCTACTTCACTCCTATGTCGAGCCGGCTAAGAAGCTCCTAACATGGGATCATTAGAATTTACTCATGCATTAAATACAACCAATAAAACCTAGTGCACGTCAGTTCATGTTTCCTAAGACGTTCAAGCATGTTACCATTTGGAGATCTGCCAGTTTTCTTAAGCCTAACATCGAAATCATTCATCCAATACAACCATAAATAAGTAATCAACACATAATTAACATCTAGGTTTCATTAGATCCAAGCAAACACAAGATAGATCTAGCCTAGCATGATAGAATTAAGACAAGAACAAGATATAGACAACCAACACATAGACATATTGATTGAATTAAAAGAACACTTATCTCAATTACACATGAAAGGGTTCAAGGGCTGAAAACCCTTGAAAAACCTGTAAAGTTCGTACTAAGTTCGGCCTTAGGGTTTCTCCAAAACTTCTCTTTTTCTTTTATGAATGAAAATTAGAAAACTATATATAGGAAATTGAGGCTGACGGCGTCAAGAACAAATTGGTGACGCCATCATCTCGCCGCTAAAATACTCCTCGGACTGCCTTGATCTACTTTTGACGCCGTCACGTTATAGCATTTTCCAAGCCGTCACGTATTTTACTCTTGACGCTCTACCTTGTGACGCCTTCAATTCTGTACTGGGCCGTCATGAAAATTACTCTTGACGCCGTCAGATTTTCCTTCTTGACGCCGTCACCTACTGTTCCCAGCAAGGAAAATTAAGACTTTGGCGTTTTCTTCACTTTTATGCTCCAAAAACGTCCGAATTGCTTCCTTTTCCAGATTTCTCTCCCAAAGTACCTAAAATCACAAAAGAAACGATTTAGGGCAATATTTGATCAAATAAATTCAATTCCGGGCTTAAATGACCCCCTAAAAGTGGTTCATTTTTCGCCTCATCATAAACACAACACACTTGGTTCCATACAAGTAATGTCTCCATATCCTTAAGGCAAAAACCACAGCACCTAACTCCAAATCATGGGTGGTGTAGTTCTTCTCGTGCTTCTTGAGCTGTCGGGAAGGATAAGCTATCACCTTCTCTCGTTGCATTAATACAGCTCCTAAACCCTTATAAGAAGCGTCACAATAGACGACGAAGTCCTCGCTACCTTCAGGTAACACAAAGATAGGAGCACTACATAACATTTCCTTAAGTAATTGAAATGCTTCCTCTTCCTTATCTCCCCATTCATATCTAACACTCTTTTGAGTCAATTTGGTCAACGGTTTTGCTATCTTCGAAAATCCCTCAATGAATCTTCGGTAATAACCGGCTAATCCCAAAAATTGACGAACTTCTGTTGGGGTCGTTGGTGCAGCCCAATCTCTAATCGCTTCAATCTTAGCAGGATCTACATGAACTCCTTGTCTATCAATCACATGACCTAGAAATTGTACCGTCGGAATCCAAAATTCACATTTGGAGAACTTGGCATACAGTTTCTCTTTCCTGAGCAATTTTAAGATAAGCTTTAGATGCTCCTCATGCTCCTTTTCACTCTTCGAATAAATTAGAATGTCATCGTTGAATACAATCACGAAATTATCTAAGTTAGGCTTACACACCCGATTCATGAGATCCATGAATACCGCCGGTGCGTTAGTCAACCCAAACGGCATCACCTGAAACTCGTAATGCCCGTAACGGGTTCCGAAAGCCATATTCGGAATATCTTTCTCACGAACTCTAAGCTGATGATATCTCGATCTCAAATCGATCTTTGAATACACACTCGATCCTTGAAGCTGATCGAACAGGTCATCGATCCTCGGTAACGGGTATCTATTCTTTACCGTTAACTTGTTCAACTCTCGATAGTCAATACACTTATGAAACGATCCATCCTTCTTCTTCACGAATAAGACCGGGGCTCCCCAAGGCAAAGAACTTGGTCTTATAAATCCTTTTTCGGCTAACTCTGCTAATTGTTTCGACAACTCTTCCAATTCAGTGGGTGCAAGACGATAAGGCGCTCGTGCCACGGGTGCGGCACCAGGTATCAACTCAATCTGAAACTCCACTTGTCTAGTAGGCGGGATTCCCGGAAATTCATCGGGAAATACATCAGAAAAATCATGAACTATAGGTACATCTCCAATGCATCTTTCCTTCTTCTCCTTCCCTCCTTTCTTAGAAATTTGAGCTAAGAAAAGGCAACATCCTTTTTCCATTAGCTTTGGTAATTTAGTGCAAGATATAACCGCTAATCTAGATGGGCCTCTCAATTCCTTTCGATCTCCTGGTATGTTCAGAATCTCTTTGCTGTAAGGCACATGCATGATCTTCTCATCGCAAAGTATATGAGCACGATACTTTGACAACCAATCCATACCAATAATGACATCAAAAATTCCTAACGTGACGGGTAGAAGATCTATGTTGAAAGGACGGTTCAGAAAGTTTAACGTACAACCGCGAATGATAGTCCTAATCCTTTCTATGTCTCCATTAGCTAACTCTACATCATAACCAATTCCTAAGGCCATCGGGGGTTTCTCTAGTAAGGGTGCAAACTTAGTGGACACAAAACTCTTATCGGCACCAGTATCAAATAGTATGGAAGCATAACGATTATTGAGAAGGAACGTACCAGTAACGACGTTCGGATCTTCTCCTCTCTCGTTCCCAAGTGCATACACTCTCCCATGAGCAGCTCCAGCTTCCACACGTTGGTCCCCATTATCTTGTCGTCCACGGTTTCCTCCAGCTCCACGGTTTCCATGATTGTACCCATTACCACCCGATCCTTGATTTCCTCGGTTCCACGATTCCCTACACTCATTCCTATAATGTCCCTTCTTTCCACATCCATAACAAGTGACATTTGCCTTACTCATAGTTTCAGGAGTAGCTTGAACCATAGCAAGTGGTCGAGCTCTACAATCCTTAGCTATGTGTCCCATCTTAGAGCAATTCTTGCACATCACAGTACATCGTCCAAAATGATTCTTATAACATCGGTTAAACTTGGGTGCATCTCCATTGTAGTTCTTCTTGTCTCCATCTCCCATAGCATAAGCTCTAGTAGTTGTTTGTCGCTTGTTTCGATGATCATTACCCTTAGAATGATTATCCCTCTTCCTCTTTCCATTCTTGTCTTTCTCAGCTTCTTCCAATACCAACGAGTCCATCAATTGTTGAGCGATAGTGATAGCCTCATGAATGTTTGCAGGCTTAGCAGAAATCACATCGTTCCTTGTAGCTACCGGCAACCCATCGGTATACCTCTCAATCCTTTGAGTCTCAGTCCTAACCATATCGGGACAAAGCAAGGCTAACTCTCGATAACAGCGATTGTAAGTTGCCATATCGGTACCTTTCACCTTATGATTCCAGAACTCAATCTCCAACTTCTTAACCTCATTCCTTGGGCAGTAAGTCTGAATCAGCAAAGACTTAAATTGCTCCCAAGTCATAGCTTAAGCCACATCACTTCCAACCGAATTACGGTAATTGTTCCACCAAGTTAAAGCTTCATCCTTGAAAGTAAAAGAAGCAACCTTTACCTTCGCATTCTCCGCACAACCACTGACATTAAACACTGACTCAGTCTTCTCTATCCACCTGACCAAGTAGACCACTCCTTCAGTTCCACCAAACTCAATGGGTCCACAAATTCTAAATTCCTTGTAGTTACATCCATTAGCACGAACAGGTGGAAATGTTCCAGCAGAGTTGTTGGAATGATTTGACTCAGCTAGTAGCTCAGCAACTCGTTGCTCCACAAGTTGGTTGATCATTGCTTGATCCACAGTAGGTGCATTAAGTGGAACATGATCATTGTCTCCCTGAACATCAACATTTTGATTCCTGTTGTTGCGGTTAGTAGTGTCCAGGTTATCAGGAGTAGGGGTTTCAATATTTCGAGTAGGACGGCGTCCTCGGCGACCAGGAGTAGCCGTTGCAGGACCAGTTCTGGTAGCTCTAATAGGGTTTTGTCGTGGGGCCATTGATCTGAAACATCATACAAGGTCCATGAGTCCCCGATAGAACTTATCATACACTCAACAAGAATTAAATCAACGAAGCCATGTCATGGAAAGAATATCAACAATACACCACAAGACATCAACAAGGCGAATAGGGACTCAATTTCCACAATATTCAAAAACCACATAATACCATATAATAATAACCATCAACCATACAATAGAGATCCAAAATCGTTCCGACTACCGAAAAACACAAAAGATAATAATCGTTCCAAACAAGACGAATACTGAACGGAAAATACATCAAAATATGATAACTAGCTTTTCTAACCAAACACTCCTCGGTGTAGAAAGCAACAAGACAACATAACCCAAACATCTAGCTACACTGCTGGCGGAGGTTCCTCAACTCCCGCCTCAAGCCATCAAGCTCTCTCCATAGTGATCCTAACTCCACACTATGGGTGTCGCTGTCTCTCTTGAGGTCTGCCACCTCCTTCTCTAGCTCGGCATTCCTCTGCCATAACTTGCGGTCGGCCTCTCGAGCTGTGATAAAACCTCGTTGTAAACCCTCAATATGCTCATGAATCTCCATCAAACCTCTCCTCATCTCAGAACCTCTCCTCTCAGCCATAACCATGTCAATCCTCAACTCCCCAATGAACTCAACAGTCACCCTATCAATCCGCTCAGACATACGTGTAACTCTCTCACCAAGATCAGTAATCTGAGCCCACATCCTACCAGTCTCACCTAACTCTGCATGCTCAGCAGAAACCTCAGAAGGTGCATCCGACCTAACGGGACTACCAGGTGGCAACTCAAACAGAAATGGATGATCAGGTGAAACAGGCTCTATCGGATGTATAGGTGAATCAGGCTCCTCAGCCTGAGCTGGCGGCACTAACAAACCATCATCATTAGGCATCTCCTCCTCCTGAGGGTCATCCTCCTCCTCAGGGTCATCATCACCCTGCTCAGCCTCCTGAGGGTCATCAGCCTCATCCTCACCCTCGTACTCCTCCTCCTCATCATCGGAAGAGTACGTCATCAATCGTCGTCTCCCAACAGGTGAACCATGTAGAGATGTGGTAGGTGATCTAGGACGACGACGCAATGATGCAGGTGGTGCATCTGACAGGAGAGTGTGAGCATCCAAAAGTAAAGGTGGTGAAGTAGGGCGTACCGACATACATGCCGTAGCTCGGTGGGCAAAACGTGGAGCCACACGAGCCAAAGCCTGATGAAGAGTAAGCTGCCTCGAAGTACCAGGGAGCCCTAGAGAAGATGAGGGTCCCTGCATAGGTGCAGTAGGCGGTGCAGAAGTAGAAGCTGTGGGTGACACAATAGCTGAATGCATGGCAATCCTGTAAGGATAATCAGGAGCCATGGTGATCTGTGCTGGGCGTACAGGTGTAGCAAGAATATCCTCAACAACGTCAAACGTAAGGGAGGCCATAGTCTGTGACAACGACGTAGGGTAGGTGTAAGTGTTTCAAAACAACTAAACTGCGAACTCAAAATACCATATCAAAATCATCATATAATTCCCAATCATATTTATCAAGAAAGATTTAAAATACCGCATTACTAAAATCATTCATAAAACAATTAAGCCATATAATTCCTTAAAACGCCATCATATCACTAAATCAATAAATCTTAAATCCTCAAATCATCTCAAGAATTCCATATCTAATAATCACCTAAATATACCTCAATAATAACAATGATGCTTCGGCTTGGCGGGCTGGCGGGCAATGGTCGAGGATCGTTTTCTATAAAAGTCGGTTATAGTTTAGGTGTCTATTTACCTAGTTCTCTATAACCTTGGCTCTGATACCAATCTGTAACACCCCCCCAAAATTTGGTACAGCGGAAGACTCAACAAGCATTCGGGGTGCTAAGGGGATTGGTATCCATTCAAAGTCATGAAAGAACGAGATAAAGTAAACATAAGAAAAACACAACCACACGGGGTTTTAAAGTTTACATTTATCCCAAAGTCAATCAAAGTTAGGCCCAAAAGAAATAAATATAGGTCCACAATTATTTATCAGAGTTTCAGAAAATAGATCCATAACCAGGTGCCATAGCCAAGCCTCCAATCCAAGCATCCAAGGGCATCACTTAATTACCTGAGAAAACGTGCTAAAAGTCAGCTTTCACTGGTGAGATCATAGGTTTAAGTTCATGATTCAATATAGTGGACATATACGCAAAACGCTTGCTAGCTAGACTAGGCCTCAATCATCCAACCAAAATAATCCAACCAAATCAAATCAACCCTATAGGTGCACGCTATAGCTCAAATCAATCCAATAAATAGCTTACTTAGCTCATGTCTAGGCCTCGCTCTATAATCAATCCAATAGCTTACCTAGTTCGGGACTAGGCCTCGCTCAACAACCAATCAATAGCTTACCTATTTTGGGACTAGGCCTCGCTCTATAACCAAATCAATAGCTTACCTAGTTCGGGACTAGGCCTCGCTCAATCCTACCTAGTTCTATAAGCATAGCAAGTTTTAAATAAACAAAGCGATAATTGTCCACATAAAATATTTTGCACGTTTCTCACCCCAAGTATTGAAAACAAAGTTCAAGAGTAAAAGTGGGGCTATGACTCACTTCAAGTCCAGAAATCCGCAAAAGAAACCGATAGATGAAAGATGTAAGTAAACTCAAGTAACGGAAACTACAGACTCGACACTTCCTAACAATATCAAACTCGTTCAGAATCATTTCCTCAAAAATCAAATATTCCCAATCCCGAACGTATTCCATTTAACTTTCCAAAAATATCCATTTCTCGAATTATCTTCATATTAATTTGAAGTTTGATGTTTGGTATCCATATGGGTGGAGGGTCGACACAACTCAAACCAAGAAGCCACAACGAAAAGAAATAATAAACCATCTATAGGTCTAATATTAGCCCAATATATTATTTAAATAAATCATCGAAGTTTATCAAATCCGTTGATTTGGTAATCCCCCATATTTATTTACGTAATACATCATTCTAAGATTATACCCAACCTAAATCACATAGCACAAAGAATACTATATGGTAAATATCGTAGTCCAATAAATTCCTTATATATATCGTCCAATTTGCCAAATTCGTCAATTTAGCCAATTCCACGAGATATTTAGTAATTTATTATCCTAATACACGTACCACAACCTATGGGCGTCGTGGGATACGATGCCCATTAATATACTCATTTTATATAGCTAAATAAACTCGATTTAACCCGTCGATTAAATAAGTTACGTAGTTATAGAAAATGGTTATATTAATCGTCATATATCCGTGACAACACAAAAGTCACATAATAAAGCCCACTTGGACTTAAGTAACCACAACTCGTATAACTCGATAAGTATTTCAAATTTATAAAAGTCATCGTGTTTTTATTTATTACTTACCCGACTTATTAGTTCTCAACATTATTTCTAGTTATTTATTTATAATAATACTCCGACATTTATTGCAATATTCGCATAGTATAATAATTATCGTTATATTATTATAACGTTAACTCGTGATCGTTTTATTATTAATATACGCATTTATATATATATATATATATATATATATATATATATATATATATATATATATATATATATATATATATATATATATATATACATACGTTTATCACGTCCATATACGTATATAAACGATTATATTATCAATAATATTATTACGAGTATTATTTTTAATGTTTGATTTTAAATATTTATCGAGTCATAAGAATTTGGTCACATGTCCGAGTCATCACTCTCGGCTCATAGTCCAAGTCCAAAATAAAACAACCAAGTCATAATAAATAACCAACTCCGTCCAAATCAATCCCAAATCCATGTGCTACAACATTAGGGTCCGACTACGGCACCCGACTAACCTATCTCCGTTACTCTAGTGTGACCGTCTCACAATCGGTCCTCAAATCACTTCGTCAACACAACTCAATAATCCAAATCACAAGTCCAAGTACCACTTCAAGCTCAAAAAAATAACTATGAAACCATAATAATGAAATCAACCATTAATATCATCCAACAAATATAAACCTCAACAATATATATACCATACATACGGGTCGACTTACCAAGACAAACCCGGGTCACAATGACACCACAATAATATATCATGGGTCACGCCCGAGACCTCTAGGTCTCGGCTTGCTCTAAACGAGCCATACTAACCAAACAAACCCTCTTGGGTCGTCGGCCACAAATCAAACAACAACAAAAATATACCAAACAACCATAAATCATCCAATACTCCAAATACTCATCCAAACATTCTCCAAATTCACAACTAATGACCAAGAATAGTCAAGAAATCAAAATAAAACTGAAAATGGCACAAGCAGAGAGCATGAGCTCTCGGGTATGCCTCGACCCAACAACAATAACGAGCACCCGGATACCAAACGGATTTATATGACAAAAATATTAATTCCCCATCACTTTTAGTCAAGATTTCATCAAAACCCAACAAGAAATATTCGTGTACCCACGGTTTGAGTACAAATCGAGACATACGAGTTTGGACTCGTGGTCACTCACCTTCAAAATGACTCCAAAACTTGATTTCTTTAAAAACCCAACAAGATAAATCAAAAATGGTGGTGTTAAGGTGGTGGTGGAAATTCGTACGTGGTGAAAAAGGGGTTTTAGAGTGCGTGGTTTATACCAAAAGATAGATCGGGATGAGGTGGTGATGATGGTGGTGTTATTTTGTTTAGGGGAGGGGCGGTGGCGGCGCTATTGGGGGTTATAGGGGCGGCGGTGGTGTTGTTTCAAAAAGAGAGAGAGAGATTTGTGTTGGTGAAGATGGTGATGGTTGTGTTTGCTTTTCCCAGGTTCACACAAGGGACGATTTTTGTATATACTCTTAAAAAAAATGATTTTTAATAATAATAATATAAGGGGTAAAGTGGATTAAGTAACTCGGTGTAAAATACACGGACCAAACCCGAAACCTATTATAACAAATCAACTCTCTCGAACCGAACTCATTCCAAATAATCAAAAATCTCGTGATACGTTCCAAAAATATAAATATCCGAACCAACATTTAAAATAATTAAAATTGTTAGGTTATCCTAGTGCCGGAGTCAATGTAGTGCCACATAATCATCTCACAAATAAATCACCGATAGTAAACCAAACCAATCCAATAATTAATAATCAAATTTCATAAATAACGTACGATTTAAAAATCACATTCCAACGTTTACAAATCTCATCACGAATAAAATTTTCCAATATTCCAAAAATCATAAATTTTAAAGTAATGCGGGTTTTCAAAATGGCTCCCTGATTTGCCAGTTGTCACAAAATTCATATCTGGTCTTTCTCTGCAATCGAAGGTCCAAGATGTTAATCACCATGGATTATGGGTATGGCCTCAAGATCTCCTTGTTAAATACCCATTTCTTAATACTTACAATACTCCTATTAGAGATGATGCTCGTGATACTTTGGTGTGGCACAATATTCATGGTAATGTGAAGAAATTTTTGGTTAGTGAAGTTTGGGATGATATTCATCCTCGTGACTCTAAGGTTAACTGGTATAGCATGGTTTGGTTCCCATCGTGTATTCCTAGACATGCTATAAATCTTTGGTTGATTATTCGAAGGAAGTTGAAAAGGCAGGATCTTGTGCCTATGTGGGATGTTTCTGATTCACTATGCATGGTATGTTCGCTTTGTGAGAGTGTCCCAGATTCTCACAATCACCTCTTTTTTGAATGTCCGCTTGCTAAAGGGATTTGGGATAGGGTTAAAGATTGTGCAGGTCTTGCGCATTATACGGCCAATGTTTATGACATAATTCAGTCTTTAATGCCTATTATGAAGAGGCGTACTACGAATAGCGTGGTGGCGAAGCTTGTTGTTGCTGCTGTTACATATTATGTATGGCAAGAGAGGAATTGGAGATTATTTAAGAAAGGTAAACACAACCCGGATCAGATTGTTGAATGCATAAAGTCCTTCGTGCGGCTCAAGCTTCTCTCTTGCAAACTAAAGAAGTCCAAGAATGGTGAAAGATTGGCGAGGCTTTGGGATCTTAGAACTATCTAAAGGACATGCATCTCTTTCTCTCTCAATAATTTACTCATCCCAGTGGAAGTTAACAGTGATGAAAAAAAATGGGAATAGTCGTTTTTCACAAGATTAGTTGATCAATTAACTGTTTTTCACAAGATTAGTTGTTGTAACTGTTGTTGTAGCAGTGGTTATTGTAACCTTCGTGATGAAAATATGGATTTCAATTAAAACCTTTGGATGTTCTCGATGATTTTTGTGTTTGTCGTCATTTTTCCCCCCTTACAAGTGAATGAAATTAAGTCAGTAGAGCTGAACATCAATGAAAGAATCGGAAGAAAAGAAGAAAAAAAATCTCTTGCCGTATACAAAGTCACAGTGGACGAAAAGAGGAAGTGGAACCAATATGGAAGAAGTGTTAAAATGAGGATAATATGCTTTCTCTCTCTTTGCTTGTATGGTGGGGAAACAGTTGATTTTCTTTTTTTTTCTTTTTTTTTTTTTATTTTTTTGCTTTTAAAATGTAAGTTTACTTTAAGTTTTGTTTACTATTCATTACACAAAGATAGTTTATTGTAAGTTTTGTTTCAAGTGCAATTGAAGATGTTTGTGAAATTTGATTTTGTGTAAGACTCTCGTTAAAGTCATGTGAAATTTGATTTTGTAATTTGATTTAGACGAATCCCATGTGATTCTTTGACGAATCCTTTGTGATTCATACAGAATCCCATGGGATTCTTTGATGAATCACTTGTGATTCATCCCTAATCGAATGTGATTCATACAGATTACCCATGTGATTCAAACAGAATATAAGTAACAAACATTATATATTCAAAGTAAACAAGATATATTCAAAGTGAACAAGAATTTTTCTTATAACATTACACAACAAAAATTGAATCTCACGTGATTTTGTACTTCCAGTTTATTTAAAGCAAAATGAGAATCCCATTGGATTTATACAAAATCCCATGTGATTCTCTGATATTTTGTGATTCATATAGAATCCCCTGTGATCCTATGTGATGCACCAAAGAATCCCATGGTATTCACAATGAATCTCTTGAGATTCATACTGAATCCTATGTGATTTCATACTAAATCCTTTGTGATTTTTGACAAGATAAATACTACAGAATCCCTTAAGATTCATACAGAATTTCAAGTGATTTTGTTCTTCCAGTTTATATAAAGCAAAATGAAAATCACATGGGATTTATACAGAATCCCATGAGATTCTCTCTGATTCCTTGTGATTCAGATTGAATCCCATGTGATCCATATAGAATCCCATTAGATTCTTTGATGAATCACTTGTAATTCATAAAGATTACCCATGTGATTCATACAGAATCCCTTGGGATTCTTACAGAATCCCTTGGGATTCTGTATGAATCACATAAAATATACTCGTCAAGTATCTTTATGGAACACATGGGATTCTATATGAATCCCATGGAATCAGAGAGAATCACATGTGATTCTGTATAACAACATACAACTTTTTAATAAAGAGATTCTAAGAACTCATTTCAACAATCATATATAAAAACATCTACCCTTAAAAAGTTGTGATATAAAAGTATACAACTTAAAAACAGTGATTTACTCATTTTTACAAATCACTTGTGATTTTTAAAAAATAACAAATCACAAGTGATTTTTTACGAATCCCATGAGATTTTTCTCGACGGAAATTTAAAAAAAAATTGTCGAAAGTATATAGAAGTGCATATCTATAGAAAGATGATTTAATTCTCGTCGTGATGGTGTATTTTTTGTAGCTTGAAGATTTACCATTTGCAAGATATGTTGTTTTTTTTTTAATGTGAAAAGTGGGTTTTTATATTAAATGAGTTAGAATAACAATTTTGCCATTCCTTTATTATTTTTGGTTTGATCTATACCGTTGGACGAAATCAAAATGAAAAGGTTAGAATGTGGTTATTTGTTATTTAGATTTTTTTTTGTTTGTCATGGATCTTACCTCTTCAGGGGGTGGCATCCTTGCGGTTTGGAGGTCTCGGCATGGGTTGTCGATCGGCATGGTGGACTGCCAGTGGATCGGCAAAGGAGAATCGGTGCCTCAAGTGGTGGTTTCTACTGATTCGGTGGGGGAGTGTTTCAAGGAAAAAATAATCGTTTGGCATTTAATTTGTGGAGCGTGTACCACTTTCAAAAAAAAATCCCTATACATATAACTACATAGAACATATTGTTTCATCCATAAAAATCTCACAAATCAAATCAAAAACACAATACACAATTTATTTAACCATGTCAATGTCTTCTTCCTCATCGGACGAGATCATTATTCCCCTGGATTCGTCCGAAGAATGGTTATCCGGAAGTACGTTTGAAACCTTTTTAGCCGCAATCGAAGCTCTTGAAGACACGGCTAGCTCTACCGACACCCCTTGGTTATGTCCAACGTTTTCGTGAAAAAGCATTAGAAACTCTATTGAATGATTATTTTGTTGAACAACCAAAGTTTAACGAAAGCGTTTTTCGTGATCGTTTTCGTATGAGTAAAAATTTGTTTTTAAAAATTGTTGATGATATTGAAGCCCAATTCGAATGGTTTCAACCGGGTCAAGACGTGATGGGCCAAAATAGTTTCACGGCATTACAAAAATGTACATCCGCCATTCAACAACTCGCAACGGGTGAACCTCCGGATAGATTTGATGACTATCTAAACATGGCACGAAGAACGTCAGGTTGTTATTTTAATTAAATTATTTCGTTATTAATTTTTTTAATAATTCGTTATTATTTTTTTTAGTTATATATTTGTTTTTCTTTAAACAAATCTAATCAAAAAAGTTATTTAAATTGTTTTCGTTATGTTTTTTTTATAATATTTTAGTTATTATTTTTTCATTATATATTTCGTTATTATTTTTTTTAATTAAAAGTTATCATTTTATTTTAGGAGAATGCCTTGATAAATTTTGCGATGCGATTATAAAGTTATATGGTCGAGAGTTCTTACGTAGGCCTACAAGCCATGACGTAGCATGCTTATTCAATGTACATGAAGAAAACATCATATTCCGGGAATGCTTGGTAGCATTGATTGTACGCATTTTGTTTGGCGAAATTGTCCTAGACACTTAAGAGGCCAATATAAGAGAGGTGATCACCAATACCCGACTATTATGCTTGAAGCGACTGCTTCATATGATTTGTGGTTTGGCATTCGTTTTTTGGTCCTCCCGGTTCAAACAACGATATAAATGTTTTGAATTAGTCTCCATTGTATGTTAATGAACGAAATGGAACGGCACCAAACAGTTCATTTTTATTGGGTGGAAGGCTTTACAAACGTGGATACTATCTTACCGATGAAATCTATCCTAAGTATTCAACATTTGTTAAAGCATATCCATATCCAACTGACCCAATGGAAAAGAGATTCAAGAAACTACAAGAGTCTGCAAGAAAGGATATCGAACGAGCATTTGGTCGTCTAAAAGGAAAATGGATGATTCTCAGTCGTCCTCTCCGAGCTATGTCAGTTCAAAAGATTCGCCAACTGGTTTATACGTGCATTATATTGTGCAATATGATTTTGAAAAACGATGGTATGGCAATATCACCGATTCATATAATGGATTCCCCGGTAACGCCAGTTTATGATGATAGTGTGCTACATGAGTTATTCGACGAAGATATCCATAATCGTCTTCGATATGATCTAACGGAGAACGTAGCGGCTTGATGTTGTCGTTTTAATAGTATAGTGTTTATTTTACCGAAGAAATGCTTAGGAAAGTATTTCCCCGGGTCGTGTCCCAGCGAATGTGTGAATGGAATTTCGAATTCCCGAATCGTGAAACGTGTCGTGAAAGTGGTAAAAAGTGATTTTTATGGAATTACACTAATGAAATAGTAAATGAAGCACAAATAATCAACTAAACACGTAATTCAAGTAAACAAACTTAAAACGTAACGTAGAATCAAAAACGTAAGCTAAAAACGTAAAATAAATGTTAACGAACGAAATAAAACGCGACTTTTAAGCTACGCTACTCCTACGGACTTGGAAATAATTTTCAAAAATTAAAAATGATAAAAGAAAATTTTGAGAAAAAGAAAAATATTTTTTTGACTTTTTATTTATTTATTATGAATTAAAAACTATTTAATCTAATTATAAATTAAAAGAAAATGAAAATAAGGTGAGAAAAAATGAAAAATAAAATTTGAAAAATTATAAAATAACTAAAAATAAATTTTAAAACTTAAAAACTAATTTTTTTTTACTTTTTATGTAATTTCTAGGAATGAAAAACGATTTAATCTAATTAAAAATTCAAAATAAATTCAAAATAAATGGAAAAAATGCAAAATAAATTTCTAAAATTCTAAAATACTAAAAATAATTTTCTAAAATATTTTTTTGATTTTTCTGGGATTTTTCTTAATTTTTTTTTGGATTTTTAGTAATTAAAAAGTATTTAAAAATGATTAAAAATGAAAATAAAATAAGAAAAATAGTAAACGAACTTGGAAAAATTTGAAAAAATTACAGAAAATCAAAAAAATTAAAATAAACTTGAGAAAAAAGTTTGAAAGAAAAATAAGCTATAAAAGTGCTAAATGGGCTGATAAGCAGTTTGGAATAAGCTAAATAATAAGCACTCTATGCAAATAAGCTACCAGAAGCTCACAACTAGTCAAACTAACTTAAACAAGCTTATTTCAACTTAATTCATCCAGAAAAGCACATAGAACAAACTGAAAAGCACTTTGGTAGCTTCAACGTAAAGACAGAAAAATGGACTGAATGGCCAACTTGCAGCAGATCTTAACACACCTCAATAAGCTAACTAGAGAATCTTAAGAGCAGATTTAGAAACCCTATACTACAGGCTATCTAAAAAGTCTAAAAGCCCTAATTTATATGGCTAATTGAACCCTCAATTGAACCCTTGATCAGGTGAACATGAACTTAAAAACCTGCTGGTTTGATTTTTTTGTGTGCAATGAAACTTTGACTAATGTGAAATTCTAAGGCTCAATTCTGATTCTAAATGGAGTATTTATTTAATTTCTAACTAGATTACTCTAAATCTAACGTAAATCTATCACTTAAGCTAAAATTCAGATGTAACAGAATTCAAATGATCATGAAATTTGAAGGACCAAGTGATTTGACTTCTCACTGTTAAACCTACCTATGTTGGACTTCTTGTAACATTCATACACCTAAAGAAATCTTATGATGCAGCAAACTCAGAACATAGGCAACCAAAATTCACAGATCCAATATAATACAAACACCACTTAATACTTAAGTTTCACTACAGCTACGGTATATAAAAATTAAACTCAAATCAGATTTCCTAAACTAAATTAAAGCTCAGTTAATGATAAACCTCAACAGAAACATACTAGATCACAGATATGCAATTTTTATATCTTACCTTAACCTATGGAAATTTTGATCAAATTAGCTCCTAAGTTATCTGAATATGCAGGAATTACAGTAGTAAACCGATAAAAAACTACAGAACCAACCTAATCCAAACACCTCTAAACTGAGACAGAATCATCTAATTGTAATTCAAAATAGTGAGAAATCACCTAAACTACCAATTCCACTAGATATATGAGCAAATGAACTAAGTAAAGAAAACAGAAACTCAAATCTCAACCCACAAAGTCCACAGCTACATAAATAAGCAGTCTATATCAATGAAACAGTTAAAAGAAATCTACTAGAATAAGATGCAAGCTACTATGAAACTATATTAAAACTAAAATAAACCAATAGAACAGTAAATCTAATCAAACTCAGATATGAAAATAATAAACTACGTAGCAGAATAGGACTATGAAAAGGACGAAACAGAACTTACAAACACTCTCCTCAGCATGAACAGAGGAGATCTCCCACACAGCCTGTCTTTAAGACAGGCCAAACGACACCTTATGACTGCCTTGAACTCCAGTGAATAAGCTAAAGCTTATTGAAATAAGCTTTTGACCACAGTTGAGTGTTTTGTAATTTAAGAAATTTGAATCTGATTTGCACAATACCAATCTCTGAAACTAATTTGAACTTGTTAAAACATGTAATGAGAGCTGGAAAACAGATTTAAAATAACTAAATACTGAAAAATAAATTGCAAGAAATTTAACTGAAAATTTAGAATTTTATTAAAACTGAAAATTGAGAGTACAATTTAAATTCAGAATTACAATGATAAACTAAACTAATATTAACCTACTCCTAACCTAATCTAGTCCTAATATCTAACTGATTACATGAGGTGAGGAGGGGGTATTTATAAGCTGAGCTGAGAGAGGAGGTGAGGATGCTTCTGGATTGCCAAGTCATCGATCCGTGGGTGATGTATGCTTCTTTGGGTCCCTTACAAGCCGTTGATCATCTAATATCATTCATTATTAAATCCTCACCCTTGGATTGCAAGTGTGATGTGATCGATCCTCTGTGTGTCCTGTGATTGGACCACGTGTCTCTGCCATACCCTGACATGCCTGACCCTTCTAGAACCACCCAATCATTGGGTAATTATTTGTTACATGGGGTAATTGTGGGTGTGGTATTTTTAGGGTTCCTCGTACAGTAGAAAAAAACTGGGTTGAGTAGTTTTGGGGGGCGGGAGTGGGATTTTGGGGTTTTATTAATTAAAGTGAGGTTGACCGGGTTTGTATGGGTTTGACCTGGGTAGGTTTGGCAGGCCGGGTGATGGGCTTAGTATTTTTGGGCTTTGGAAGTTTTGTGGATCCGGTTTAGAATTTCATTAGGAGTAGTATTAGTATATTTCATCAAGGACTAATGTTGTAATATCCAAAAATCATAGGGACCAAAACTGTAAATCTCTAAATATAAATCCAAGGGTATTTATTGATTTTTCTGAATTCTTGGAGGACCTCTTTTGACTTTTCTTCAAAATTTATTCAAGGGACCAAATTTGTAATTCTTTGAAAGTACGGGGACTAAAATTGCCATTCCTCACAAATATTTTTCAAGGGCCTTTCTTGATTATTATGAATTTTTGGAGGGCTTCTCATGTCATTTCTTTTAAAATATTCTCCCGGGGATTTAATTTGACAATTTCTGAAACTTGAGGACTGAAATCGCCAAATACTCAAACTTTGCTCAGGGACCTTTTATGCAGCTTTGGGAATTCCTGAGGACTTCTAATGATATTACGAGCTTTCTTTGATCATTTTTCTTCCCCGGCTCCGGCTTATGACCTTTTTCCAATCTCGTGCTCGTTTTTGTCGGTTTTGCTTTGTTTTCGTTCATTTTTCTCATATCCGTGCCTGCACATACACAAATACAAACACATGCATTCTCTTGGCATTTTTTTCACTTTTTTTTTTTTTTTTTTTTTTTTTTTTTTTTATAAAGCGGTGACAAAAATTTAAATTTTTGGTGGAAAACGGAGTTGCGTAAGTTAACAGCTCAGACTATGGTACAGGTCAAATCGAATCGAAGATTCACCCCCCCAGACTAAAGTGAAACATTGTCCTCAATGTTTTAAGGGTACGGGTAATCCTACGTAAAATCTAAGGCCGTTTTTTAATTATGCCAAGAGATAAACGTTAGTCGATAAGATTTTGGATATGGTGAATTTCCGAAAGAGCAGCGAAGGATGAGACTCGAGTGGAGAGAACGACAAACCACGAGCACGAGAGTCCTCAAACTTCGGGGAAATTCCTGAACATTCATAAACAACCACGAAACACGAGATATGGAAGAGGTCGCCCTCCTCACGTCACGTTATTAAAGAAAATAGAAAATATAGAAAATGAAAATGATAAGCATGGGGTGCCTCCCACGAAGCGCTTGTTTTTGTTCACCGAGTCACATGAGCTTGACTCGATCCCCGAATTAATTCGTCCTTGGGGAGAGCAGATGAAACGGACACTCGGCATAAACGGAGATGCCGGGGTCAAAAACGGTATCCTCACTCCCGGTGGAGTGGAAAAGAGAAGAAATGAGGGGATAAGTAAAGAACGGATAAAACACCCAGATAATTAAAACAAAGTCGATTTCTGAGTCACGGGTGGGTTGGGTGGGTAAAATATCAAGCACAGGATTATCATAATCATAAGTCTCGTCCACCACTCCAAAAATAACTTCATTCGTATCTACATCAGGTGGTTTTGCCGGTGGACGAGAGAAAGATAAATCGGAAAGAATATTTCTTTGAACATTATTCTCGTAATTCTCAATACCCGGTGGTATCGAGTCATCTGCAGCAAGAAATAGATCGGCATCCTCTAAAAGAGGGTCACGTAACGGATTATCGGAAATAGGCTCAAAATCAATTTCAAAATCAAAACGCTCATAATCCGGAAGAGAGATATAAGCATGAATAGTGTGACTGCCACTACTCGTCTCTTCAAATCGAAAAATTTCAAGCTCGGGTAAAGAATCACTATCCATATCGGGGATAGAAGAAAAAGTCGGAGGATCATTCAACGCCTCGATCTTAGAAATGAGAAGATAAACTTTGGATAATTTGTCACGAAGAGTTTCATCTTGAATTTCTGCATCATCATCTTCATCATTATCTTTGATATCTCCACAAGAATCTTCATCACTCGTATTATACTCATTGTGAGAATCGGAATAACTTTCAACTTCATCAAAATCTTCATTGCTCATCGGAGGGAGAGAAATTGACGGTTCTTCATTCAATAATTCCTCAATTAAACGGATGTCTCCCTCAGGATCAAAATTAGTATCATCAACCATCGTCGGATTAGAATCATTGTTAGCAAGACAAGCCTCGATCTCGTCTAAAACAACATCACTCCTCTCAACCGGTGTGAAAGAAGGATCAGAAACAATTTCAGAATCACCATTAGAAATTTCCCCG
The DNA here is from genome assembly GCA_030686995.1 of Artemisia argyi. Taxonomy (NCBI): domain Eukaryota; kingdom Viridiplantae; phylum Streptophyta; class Magnoliopsida; order Asterales; family Asteraceae; genus Artemisia; species Artemisia argyi. Next base: position 176,404,729 of record CM060678.1, on the reverse strand, counting down.
GATTCACTTGGGATTGGGACGAGGTTCTCAACACTAGACTTATTGAATTCCTCCGATTCCGTTGCCGGAATAGTGATAAGATGCTCGTCCCCCATTTTTAGAGAGTCATCGGGTACTACGGAAGTAGAGATAGATTCTTTTTAAGGGTTAAGAACGATTGTAATCGTGGAATCATTGTCGTCGTCGTACATACAACACTCACAAAATTTAGATTTTCGTTCTTCGGCAAGAAGTTCTTCCATCGATTTCACTTGAGGCTCGGAAGTATGCGTATAACGATTAGCTACCAACTCTTTTAATTTCTCGATCATGGATTTAATTTCACAAATATTATTAGTAAAATCGGAAGTTTGTGGGGGTTGGTTAAAACCATGAGAATCGTAACACGAATTCGGCTCATAAAAGTTTTTAAACGATTCCCCACAATTTTCAAAATTTGATGAATCACCATTCAAATACGGTACTTGCTCATAAAATTTTTGAAAAGGATGATTGAAATCATTTTGAGGATAATTATCAAAACTCGTATCACAAGCGTAAGACGTTTCAGCACTCGGGGCGTAACATATACAATTCGCGTATCCACATTGAGTACAAAAACATTGCCCACACGGTAATCCCTCGTCGGATGGATTTCCACAATTAAAGCAAGTGAACGGAGATGGCGGTGGTGTTGGATAGTAATCGGGAATGTTTTGAAAGATTGCGTTTCGAACATACTCGGGAGTATTACAAAACAAACAAAATCCATCGTGTATATCATTACCACATTGTTCGCACGTACACCAAACACATGAACCTTCAAAGAACGGTTCATCACATTTAAAACAAATTTGATCCATAAGAATTTTCGTTATAGAGGGTTAAAGAAGAAGAATCAAATGATAAGAGGATAAGAAGATTATTTTTGGTTTTTGGTTATCGTAAAATCAAATAAAAGGAAAATCAAAATGGAAAAGGAAAATCTTTTTGTATTTTTATTTTTAGAAAACAAAATTTGAAAATATAAAACTTTTATTTTCTTTTGTTTTTCAAACGTTACGTTAATCGTAAACCGTTTCCTTCAAATCTACTCGCGACGGAACGGGAGAGAAGAATGGATCTCTCTTCAGCTTGCAATTTAATGTCAAAGCTTCCGTAATTTTCGCTTATTCGGTCGTAGAATTAAAGTAATCCGATTAGCAACTAATTTCACGCGTAGTTATATTGAGAAGCCTTTTGGTTTACAACGCCCTTCCTTTCGGTCGAGACGAGGCTGTAACTTTATTATTTTTTTGGTATTTTTGAAAACACTTTAGGAAAAGTGTTTTTGATTTTTCGTTTTTTTTTTTTTTTTTTTTTTTTTTTTTTTTTTTTTTTTTTTTTTGGTTTTTATAGAAAATATATACAAGGAAGGTTTTCAAAACACAATTTCGAAAAACGAAAACGAAAAATTCACTTCAACCTTCCCCGGCAGCGGCGCCAAAATTTTTGATGTTGTCGTTTTAATAGTATAGTGTTTATTTTACCGAAGAAATGCTTAGGAAAGTATTTCCCCAGGTCGTGTCCCAGCGAAGGTGTGAATGGAATTTCGAATTCCCGAATCGTGAAACGTGTCGTGAAAGTGGTAAAAGGTGATTTTTATGGAATTACACTAATGAAATAGTAAAAGAAGCACAAATAATCAACTAAACACGTAATTCAAGTAAATAAACTTAAAACGTAACGTAGAATCGAAAACGTAAGCTAAAAACGTAAAATAAATGTTAACGAACGAAATAAAACACGACTTTTAAGCTACGCTACTCCTACGGACTTGGAAATAATTTTCAAAAATTAAAAATGATAAAAGAAAATTTTGAGAAAAAGAAAAATATTTTTTTGACTTTTTATTTGTTTATTATGAATTAAAAACTATTTAATCTAATTATAAATTAAAAGAAAATGCAAATAAGGTGAGAAAAAATGAAAAATAAAATTTGAAAATTATAAAATAACTAAAAATAAATTTTAAAACTTAAAAACTAATTTCTTTTGCTTTTTATGTAATTTCTAGGAATTAAAAACTATTTAATCTATTTAAAAATTCAAAATAAATTCAAAATAAATGGAAAAAATGCAAAATAAATTTCTAAAATTCTAAAATACTAAAAATAATTTTCTAAAATATTTTTTTGATTTTTCTGGGATTTTTCTTTTTTTTTTTTTTTTTGGATTTTTAGTAATTAAAAAGTATTTAAAAATGATTAAAAATGAAAATAAAATAAGAAAAATAGTAAATGAACTTGGAAAAATTTTAAAAAATTACAGAAAATCAAAAAAATTAAAATAAACTTGAGAAAAAAGTTTGAAAGAAAAATAAGCTATAAAAGTGCTAAATGGGCTGATAAGCAGTTTGGAATAAGCTAAATAATAAGCACTCTATGCAAATAAGCTACCAGAAGCTCACAACTTTTCAAACTAACTTAAACAAGCTTATTTCAACTTAATTCATCCAGAAAAGCACATAGAACAAACTGAAAAGCACTTTGGTAGCTTCAACGTAAAGACAGAAAAATGGACTGAATGGCCAACTTGCAGCAGATCTAAACACACCTCAATAAGCTAACTAGAGAATCTTAAGAGCAGATTTAGAAACCCTATACTACAGGCTATCTAAAAAGTCTAAAAGCCCTAATTTATATGGCCAATTGAACCCTCAATTGAACCCTTGATCAGGTGAACATGAACTTAAAAACCTGCTGGTTTGACTTTTTTGTGTGCAATGAAACTTTGACTAATGTGAAATTCTAAGGCTCAATTCTGATTCTAAATGGAGTATTTATTTAATTTCTAACTAGATTACTCTAAATCTAACCTAAATCTATCACTTAAGCTAAAATTCAGATGTAACAGAATTCAAATGATCATGAAATTTGAAGGACCAAGTGATTTGACTTCTCACTGTTAAACCTACCTATGTTGGACTTCTTGTAACATTCATACACCTAAAGAAATCTTATGATGCAGCAAACTCAGAACATAGGCAACCAAAATTCACAGATCCAATATAATCCAAACACCACTTAATACTTAAGTTTCACTACAGCTACGGTATATAAGCTACTCCATACTAAAATTAAACTCAAATCAGATTTCCTAAACTAAATTAAAGCTCAGTTAATGATAAACCTAAACAGAAACATACTAGATCACAGATATGCAATTTTTATATCTTACCTTAACCTATGGAAATTATGATCAAATTAGCTCCTAAGTTATCTGAATATGCAGGAATTACAGTAGTAAACCGATAAAAAACTACAGAACCAACCTAATCCAAACACCTCTAAACTGAGACAGAATCATCTAATTGTAATTCAAAATAGTGAGAAATCACCTAAACTACCAATTCCACTAGATATATGAGCAAATGAACTAAGTAAAGAAAACAGAAACTCAAATCTCAACCCACAAAGTCCACAGCTACATAAATAAGCAGTCTATATCAATGAAACAGTTAAAAGAAATCTACTAGAATAAGATGCAAGCTACTATGAAACTATATTAAAACTAAAATAAACCAATAGAACAGTAAATCTAATCAAACTCAGATCTGAAAATAATAAACTACGTAGCAGAATAGGACTATGAAAAGGACGAAACAGAACTTACAAACACTCTCCTCAGCATGAACAGAGGAGATCTCCCACACAGCCTGTCTTTAAGACAGGCCAAACGACACCTTATGGCTGCCTTGAACTCCAGTAAATAAGCTAAAGCTTATTGAAATAAGCTTTTGACCACAGTTGAGTGTTTTGTAATTTAAGAAATTTGAATCTGATTTGCACAATACCAATCTCTGAAACTAATTTGAACTTATTAAAACATGTAATGAGAGCTGGAAAACAGATTTAAAATAACTAAATACTGAAAAATAAATTGCAAGAAATTTAACTGAAAATTTAGAATTTTATTAAAACTGAAAATTGAGAGTACAATTTAAATTCAGAATTACAATGATAAACTAAACTAATATTAACCTACTCCTAACCTAATCTAGTCCTAATATCTAACTGATTACATGAGGTGAGGAGGGGGGTATTTATAAGCTGAGCTGAGAGAGGAGGTGAGGATGCTTCTGGATTGCCAAGTCATCGATCCGTGGGTGATGTGTGCTTCTTTGGGTCCCTTACAAGCCGTTGATCATCTAATATCATTCATTATTAAATCCTCACCCTTGGATTGCAAGTGTGATGTGATCGATCCTCTGTGTGTCCTGTGATTGGACCACGTGTCTCTGCCATACCCTGACATGCCTGACCCTTCTAGAACCACCCAATCATTGGGTAATTATTTGTTACATGGGGTAATTGTGGGTGTGGTATTTTTAGGGTTCCTCGTACAGTAGAAAAAAACTGGGTTGAGTAGTTTTGGGGGGCGGGAGTGGGATTTTGGGGTTTTATTAATTAAAGTGAGGTTGACCGGGTTTGTATGGGTTTGACCTGGGTAGGTTTGGCAGGCCGGGTGGTGGGCTTAGTATTTTTGGGCTTTGGAAGTTTTGTGGATCCGGTTTAGAATTTCATTAGGAGTAGTATTAGTATATTTCATCAAGGACTAATGTTGTAATATCCAAAAATCATAGGGACCAAAACTGTAAATCTCTAAATATAAATCCAAGGGTATTTATTGATTTTTCTGAATTCTTGGAGGACCTCTTTTGACTTTTCTTCAAAATTTATTCAAGGGACCAAATTTGTAATTCTTTGAAAGTACGGGGACTAAAATTGCCATTCCTCACAAATATTTTTCAAGGGCCTTTCTTGATTATTATGAATTTTTGGAGGGCTTCTCATGTCATTTCTTTTAAAATATTCTCCCGGGGATTTAATTTGACAATTTCTGAAAATTGAGGACTGAAATCGCCAAATACTCAAACTTTGCTCAGGGACCTTTTATGCAGCTTTGGGAATTCCTAAGGACTTCTAATGATATTACGAGCTTTCTTTGATCATTTTTCTTCCCCGGCTCCGGCTTATGACCTTTTTCCAATCTCGTGCTCGTTTTTGTCAGTTTTGCTTTGTTTTCGTTCATTTTTCTCATATCCGTACCTGCACATACACAAATACAAAAACATGCATTCTCTTGGCATTTTTGGTTAGTATTTGGTATTTTTGGTCTGAATTAAGGCCTAAAAAGGATGAGTGATTAAGCACTCATCACGGCTCAAGACTTATCATACCTCGATGACTAGTGATTTCCTATTTTTTTCTTGAATTCATTATTTTTTGTTTAATAAGTGTTATGTAATTTCATTTTGAATTATTAATAAAATGTATTGTTTTTTTAATTAAAATAGTTGTTTTTTATTAATTGTTTAATTATTATTTTTAATTTAAATTATATAATTAATACACATTTAATGCTTGTCATTAGGCAAGATTGCCACTTAAAAATGAAGATTAGATAACTTTAGGCAAAAAATTTGTTGGACAACCATGATTGGTTGTTTGCTTTAAAAGATGAGGCAATGTGTGGCAAGGTTGCCACCCCTCATATCATACATAATAAAGTGTTCCAAAAAATTCAATCATGGCAGCATTGATATACATTATTAACAAATAACATTGTTGTCATCTTTAAAAGCAATAGGTGTAATAACGCCACCTCCGGCATTATGCTGAGTTGGCCAATGTTGATGCAGCGTTATGATACCATGAGTTGAGATCAATATGTATCTCATATTTGCCATAGATTCAATAAATCAATTATACCCATTTTTTTTAAAGTAAAACAAAATAATAATAATTAACTTTCACATTTTTTCAAAAAAATTAAATATCTCGCAAACCGTTAATCGTTTTAGCAAAAAAAATCATATCACCGCGGCGAGAATTAAACTATATTTCTATAGATATGCACTTATATATATATTTTTGACTATATTTTTTTTTCAAAATTTTTGCCTAAAAACATCACATGTGATTCAGAAAAATCACATGTGATTTTTAAAATGAATCAGATGTGATTTTTATAAATCAAATGTGATTTTTCTCGTCAAAAAAAAAGTTCGTTGAAAGTATATAAAAGTGCATATCTATAGAAGAATAATTTAATTTTTGTCGCGATTGTGTATTTTTTGTAGCTTTAAGATTTACCGTTTGCAAGATATGTTTGTTTTAAAAAAATAGGAAATAGTTTTTATTAAATTTGATGAAAATAAATGACTAAGATTAGTTAATTGGATCTAGGGCAAAAATAGGATCTATATTGATCTTTCATCATGATACCATTGATCCAGCGTTACACTTTGCATTGAGGCAAGCGTTGCCATGGCAACATGATGTTATGCAAGGATTTTTTAGAATATACATATATATATATATATATATATATATATATATATATATATATATATATATATATATATATATATATATATATATGAAATCTTACCTACATTATAATGTAGGTAGTTACCTACATTTTCTTTAAAAAAAAGGTAAGGACAGGGACTGAATTGTATCAGGGGCTTTACTGCAGGGACTGAACGGTATATTTTTAATTTTTTTTTTTCAAATAAAATGTAAGTAACTACATACATTATAATGTAGGTAACATTTCCATATATATATATATATATATATATAAAGTTAGGATCAAATAGGAAGAATAATTAAAATAGGAAGGATAAGAAGAAACACAACCACACATTCCAGATGCACCTACAAAAATGGATGCATCTTCATTCAAATTTTCTCTCACATATAAAAATGTGTGGCTAGAATTACTTCTTACCTTTCTTATTTTAATTAATCTTCTTATTGGATCCCTACCCATATATATATATATATATATATATATATATATATATATATATATATATATATATATATATATATATATATATATCACCTATGCCCTTTATAACTGTTACGATTGGTTTGAATTTCAATTTTTTTATTATTTATTGATTTTTAAATCAAAATCATTAATAAACCATTATAAATACTCATTTAATGCATAACTTTCTTTTCACACTTCTACAACTCAAACTCCTATGCATTTACTTCTATTTTCTTTAAAAAAAAAAAAAAAAAAAAAAAAAAACGTTGGGATTTCCTATAAGTAACGAGAGTTCCTTGAACCTCTTCGAGTATAATAACTCAAACGCGAGGTCTTCCTCTTCAAGCCCGGATGCGAGGTCTTCTTCAACCCAAATCCCTTTGCCTAACCTACTCGGCTTTTCTTCCGAGGAACTTTTCCTACAACATCAACAATTTCTAATGTGGACCCGAAGCCAACAAATGCTAAACGCCAATTTCCAAAATCTACAATTCGATCAACAATCACAACCGCCATCCCAATCCTCACGTATTCAAATTGAAACAAATGAAGTATCCGAAGCACCTACGTCTCCCCGAAAGCCCACAAGCCGTGATAAACGAAAGGGTAAAAAATCCAAAGATCCGGAACCAATTTCCAAAAGAAATCCCAATGTAAACGATACTACACATTACGTTGGAAACCAAATGGGGAAAAACTACTTACATCGTGTTACGTTGCCGTTACCGAGGGTGAAAAAGTCGAGCGTTCACAACTAGGCAACACGTTTTGGTATCGGGTTATGAACGAGTTTAATAAAAACAATTTTCAACCACGCAACAAGGATATGATGACAAGCAAGTGGCATGCATTCAACCATAATTGCCAAAAGTTCAACGCGATCTGCAAACGTGCAAAACATTTGGAAAAAAGTGGGAAAAATGAGTTGGACAACATGAGACATGCTAGACAAATGTACCATGACGAGCATAGAGGAGCGGCGTTTCCTCACGAGGATGCGTGGGAATATTTGTGAAGCAATAAAAAATGGGACGCGCTGAAACCGGTTGATTTAACCGGCGATGTCCTAAGCCAAAAAAACGAGGAGCTATTCGGTCATGATGCAAAACCACTTCTGATGGGCAAAAACGTGCTACGAAGAAAGCCAAATCTGAGACCACGATGAGTACCGGGGGAACGTGCTCGTTAAGTTAATTCGGGGAGTTTATTACCTCCGAGATTCACATCAAACAAAAATCGGCCCAAGAGGCGTACGAGGCGGCCAAAGAAAAAGATCGTACGATTATGAGGTTGGAAGAGATGAAATTTCTCGGTATTGACACTTATAAAATGGATACAAACACCGCGTGTTGGATCAACATGAAAAAGGAGAAAATCATAAAAAAAAAATAATAAAATAATAATTTGCAAACAAAAGAATAGATTTATTTGTATTACATAATTTCTTTTATGTCGTATTTATTTTATTTCTTAATTGTTTTTTATTTTATTAATCTTTTCGATGTTGTAAATTTATTTATTTATTTATTATTATTTTTTAATTCGTGTTGTAATTTTTAAGTTTTATTTATTTTTTTATTTTATTAAACTTCAGTTTCCGTTCACCACCACGACCGGCCACCAATTCCCGATCACCGCCACCATACATATGAAGGGTACATTCGTGTCTTAGTCACAAATACACTTTTTTTACACGCAATTAACACTATTTTTAAACCATTTTGTATTTTATAATTACGAGTTCCATAACCTCCAACTAAACACTTTTACTTACTTATAAGCTTTTTAACATACAATTAGTAGCTTGTGGTAACTAAAAGAATGGTCATTAATTACATATTTTGAAACTATTGTTATAAACAAATTAACTATCCTTTTACTAGTGATTTATAAAACCCGGTCATTTGCGTTTTTATAATTTCTCATTAACAAGATATTTATGAACTTTTAAAAACTTTCATATTTGGTTTTGTACAATTAGTAGTTAATCATTTAACTTTTAAACTCAAAATGCTAATTACAAACATGATATTGTAGCATTTTTTTTAAAGGTTGTTCCTTAAGTGACATTATTTTGTCCTATAATTATTATATGCTACTTACAGAATGCTTGCCCTATTTGCTCTTCTTTTTTAATCATATTGGAGATTTTTTAATTATGCATGTTTAACTACAGGGTTTTAAGAATCAACAATCGACTCTCTCTGGCGACAAAAAAGAAAAAACCCTAACAGCCTACTCGACTTATCTCAATCGATCTTTGAGCCTGATTCTTGATCTCCAAACGATCTTGTATCTGTTTCTTGATCTCCAAACAATCGATCATTGAGTGACTGATCTCTTAGGGTTTTTTTCTTGTCTCGTGTTTTTGTGGATCTGTTCGTGGTGCTTCATCCTCTACGATTTAGTGATCATCCTTGTTGCTGATTCATTGGTCTATCATTATGGAAACAGGTTAGTGATTTGGGCATATATTATCAAAACCCTAAGCGATTAGGGTTTAATTATTCCTCTTGTTTGCATGCGTGCTGTTTTGTTTGGATTTTGTGGTCGTGGGTGTTGAGAGATGATTAACAAGGGTTTCTTGAATTCCAAAGTTGCAACTAATGTGTCCAAGCCTAGTGGGAATGATAACGTTAATGTTGAGGGTGTTGATTTGTCGTCTGGTATGATTGATAATAATTTGGTTGGGTGCAAACATGACCTGGTGGAGCCGGTTTCACTTGGTAATATTCAAAAGGCTACTACTAGCTTTGGTGAGTTGAGTCCATCCTCAATGATGAACCCTAGTAGTGTTAGTTTGAATGAGAATGATGCACCTGAATGTTCTATGATTGGTACTCAGAAAGTGGAGCCGATTCCACTTACGAAAGATACATCTCATGGTGACGACTTGGAACGGATTACAAGTGCTGATACTGTTAAGCACTTGATTGATAATGCGCATCAGAATTTTGATGATGCTATGAATAAAATTCAATGTGAGATTGAAGCTAATAAAGTTAATATTCCAAGTACTCCTCCTTCGCGTGGGATAAATGTGAATATGAATAGGAGTGTAACTTCTGGCCCTAATGCTCACAAGGTTGATACTACTAATGGTACGGGAGTGAAGTTGGTTTCTTACGCGGGTGCTACTTCTAATGAACCTCTGAAACATGTTTCAAACTTTCGTAGGTTGGAATGTAGCAAGAAGAAGGCTGATGTTGACCTTTCAGTTCCAATGAAAGTAGTGGAAGAGGTGAACACGCGGTTTGAGAATACTCTCTATGGTTACTTTCTTGGCCAACGCCTTGCCTTTCCGGTTGTTGATTACTATGTCCGCAATGCATTGGCTAAGTTTGGTGTGCAAAAGGTAATGATGAATGCAAAGGGGTTCTTCTTCTTTAAATTCAACTCAAAGAAAGGTGTTGATGATGTGCTTGAAAATGGTCCTTGGTTGATCAGAAATGTTCCTATTATTCTTAAACCATGGACTTTAAACACAAACCTACTTAAAGAGGATTTGACTAATATCCCAGTGTGGGTTAAATTCCATGATGTTCCCCTGGCTATGTTCTCTGATGATGGCCTCAGTCTTCTTGCCACACTGATTAGCACGCCCAAAAGGTTAGATGCTTTTACAAGCCAAATGTGCAAGGAATTGTGGGGCCGTAGTAGTTTTGCTAGATGCATGATAGAAGTGAGATCGGATGAGGTGCTTAGGGATAGCCTCACTGTTGAGATACCTTTACTTGATGGTTCAGGTTCGACTATTGAGAAGATACGGGTTGAATACGAGTGACAAGATATTTGGTCATACTCTGACTGATTGTCCTACAGTTGTTATTCCTCATGTTCAGTCTACTAAGCCTGTTAATGATAGTTTCAAGACTGTCAATCACAGGAAGAAAGGAAAGCAAGGTGGTCCTACAATTCCGGGTCAAGGGGGTTTACTAAACCTGTTGTGGGTAAGCAGTTTCAGTATCAACCCAAAAAGACTCCTCCTGAGCCTAAGAAGACGACTAAGAGTGCTGGTAGCACTAAGAAGACGACTTCTGATGTGGCTAGTTCTAGTGGTACGAAGATTTCTACATCTAACCAATTTGATGCTCTTAATATGGATGATACGGATGCATTTGGTATTCCTACTTCTGACACCAACATGGATGTGGATGCTGGCCGTACAATGGAAGTTAATGAGGATGAGTCGGTTAAGACTGGTACTACATCACAAGAACCGATTGTGAGTGATTCAAAGGGAACTAAGGAAGTTGGTTCTACTCCCATAGTTGAGAAGATTAGTAAACTTGAAAAGCTACTTATTGATGGGAAAGATACTCTTGTGGATGATGAAGGTCATCCTATTCCGTCTGCCTCTGTCACTAAGAGGGCTAACCCATTTTCCAAGGTGGGTGATGTTGTGGTTTCTGATAGTGATGAGGAAGAGGTTCTTAACACGTTCGACGAATCAGCAAATCTTTTTTGTGGAGGTCATGAGCGTGAAGATGAGTTTGATGACTATGATGATTACTCGAAGCAAATTTATGATCTTCCAGGGGAATTGGATGCACTTAATGCCATTTATGGCTTTAATCTCCAAGGTCGTAGAAAGTAGTTTATATTTTTGTCCGAGTCTTGCAATATTATGTGGTAGTGGTTTTGTTTTCTTGTCTAGGAAATAGGAAGTATCCTGTTATGTAAGCTTTTCGCCTATGTAACGGGCTGAGATATGGGATTCACTCATATCCGTTGTACTTAAATGTTTTTTGGAGTAATATATTTACCGGGTCGTTGACCTTTTACCCAAAAAAATACAGGGTTTTAAGAATAATAGTAAAGTTTAGACACTTCGATATTTGATTTTGTACAATCAGTAATGGGCTAAATGCATGAAAATGTATCCAACTTGCCATTTGTTACATATGCATATTTTAATTATGCATGTGTAACTAAAGGGTTTTAAGAATAGTAAAGTTTAGACAATTTGATATTTGGTTTTGTACAATAAGTAATGGGTTAAATGCATGGAAATGTATCCAACTTGCCATTTGTTGTAGTTGTGTATAGCATACTATATATATATATATATATATATATATATATATATATATATATATATATATATATATATATATATATATATATATATATATATATATATATATATATATATATATATATATATATATATATATATATATTGCAAATTTATGAAGTTAACTTTTGAATTACGTCTGTTCCATGTACCAGATGACCTCCTTAGTAGGTTACAAGTTAATTTAGACATTTTACATTATTTTTTGTGTGTCATGTCAATAAATATATCTACCTTACTTTTTTAAAACCCATTTCCAAACACACCCTTCACCTTTGCCCTTCACCTTCATCCTCTTCACCACTATAGCAACCACCACTACCGTTAAAGTCTACATGTGTTGGAACACTGAAAACGTCGATTCCCTTAGTTCAAATTCCTTTACTAATAAAACTTTCTTTAAAAGAAACCGGTACACTTTCATATTGAGTTTGCGCATTTCTTATTCATATGCCTACCTTTCTTATAATATTTACTTGCTTGTATTAAAGTCAAACCACAAGCATAATAAGCGAAAAATATGCAATCTCAAACACCCTCTATATATAGATAATAATCAAAATCCTTATCAACGTCAGAAAAATGATTATCTGCCATGTCAAAAAAACTGTTTAGGGGTTAGCTTTTTACAAGAGCTTGTGCTTGTTAGCTTAAGGGCTTAATAAACTCTTTTAGGGTAAGCACCTTTACAATAGCTTTTAAAACCAGCTTAATTGTGAAAAAAAAATCCCTATTACCCATGAGTTTCTCTAGTACTCAAAACACTTATTTTGCTTTGATAATGAAATGAGTGAATTTACCCAATAATCGTGTTGAAAAAGACCCATTATGATATCGGGAAATCTTAAAACTCAAACCCCAATCATTTTGTTGCATCTACATCACATAGTGGAATAAAAGGCCTGAATTGATCACATGTTCAAGTTTTAATCCATTTTCATATGTTATTCTTCATCTGATTAGTACATGTATGTTGTAGTGTTATTATAACAAAAGTATGATGTTAAATGTATATGTGCATGTGATAGGTTGGGATGCCTTTCGAGCAAATTACCGTAGACATTTTCATCAAAAGAGACATGTTTCCTTCTCAAAGGTAAGTGAAGGTCTACCCAGAAGCTGTGTTTTAAAACCTAAGGTTGACCTGGCCAGTTGAACGGGTTGAACCGTGAAACGATCAGGTGATCTGAAGCCGATTTTGAGTGAAAAACCCGGTTGAATCACTGGTTAAATTGTGACCCGATGACTCGACCGAGACAATTAAAAACCGGGTTTTTAAAACATTGCCCAAAAGGCTCGAATAAGGTTGTTGAGTTGGGGAAGAAATGTAGTAACCCACTAACTTCCCCACTAAGCCTCCCATAGGTTAGCTATGCCTTACAAACTTAACTTAGGCCCTCACTAAGCACCCTCTAGGATTAGAAATGCCTATATCATTTTCCCGAGTAAAATTTTTGCTTCATTTACATCTCTACTACCCATATGACTCCTAGACCTGCTCACGTATCCACCTATCCACAACACCACTATGTTTAACTCCTGTAAACATCCAGGTATGTCAAGTCTAGGTTATAAACACTAATACACTAAGTAATATATCATTCTAGGATACTATATCTATTAGAAACCCTAACAAAACCCTAATTGCACCCTATATGTTTACGGTAATCTTTAAAACCCTAATTGCTTATCTGAACTAGTTTGAAAGTGTTCAAGGCTTAGGTATAAGTTGACATAGTAAATTTAGGATATTTTAGACTCCCTAGACCATATTAAAACTCCCTAGAACTTAGGTACAAGTCCCTTAAGTACGAAACCATAACTAGGGTTTACAAGCCCCGAAACTAGGTCAAACCTTCCTAAAACTTTCCCACAAGCTACCACCACTTAGTATAATCCTCCTAGGACTTAATCTTAGTCACTAAACACTCATAGGACCCTAATATAGGCACAAAAACTTAGGCTAGACCTTAATCTTTCACTAGACAAAATTAGGTCAAAACTAAAACAAAAATAGTACAAACCTAACCTAAGCACCTCAAGCTTCTCAACCAAGCACCCTAGCACCTTACCCATGCTAAGCTAGCACCCTAACACCACCCAAGCTACCACACAAGGTGGTGGATTACCACCTTGTCACCTCCTTAACTCGCGGCACCACCATCACCATACACCTTCCCCTACAGCCCCATAGCTAGTATTAGCTGCTCCTTATCACCCCTTTAGGCCTCATTAGTCACCCCTAGCTCATCTTAATCAGCCCCCCTCCTCGCCACCTCTACCCCTTCCTAATACCCTTAGAAGTCGAGTAGCAAAGCCCTAGTACTAGTCGAGACCTATTTCTAGGTCGAAAACCCTAGTTTGTCATGTTAGACCTCCCACTACCTAGGTAAGGTGTTGTTTCTTTTTAACTTATTAGCCTCTAAACTCATATGCAAGTGGGCCTTATACATATATGAGTGTTTCTTTTTTCACTTAATGTCAAATGAGCGTCTGAGTGTACAGGGTGTAAAAAATAGAGTCCTTCCAAACCAGATGCTAATATATATTTTCAATGCCAAAAATACCCTCTTTATTATTCTCTTTCTTCTCCGCTTTATTAACCCCAAACCTAATTTGTCACCCATCTCCTCTAACTAGCCGCCTGCACTCTGCTGTCAAACCCACTTTTTCATCCTATGTCGTCGCCTCCACTCCATCATGTGTTCTTCAATTCTCCCCATGTGTTCTTAAATTCCAAAACTACACATAACCTCCTAATCCATGATATTAATGTTGACATCTCTACCCACCCGGTCATGCACATCGCCAGTCATAACCTCTGACCCGTTGGTCGATAACGACGCACCTCTCACCGGCCGTCACCCTCACACCCCCTCTTCTTCCTCCTTTGTTTCTACAGATCTTGCTATTTAATTTTTTTTCTTTGCGGGAAGTTTATATAAATTAAAGATTTGTGTGTACTGTGTATGTGTGTGGTTTGATGCTTGTGCTACATACGGAATAGTTGTTTAGAAACAGTTTTAAATATATACATGGATCTAAACATTGTTGGATCTTATTATTTGTTCTGTTAAGAAGTGAAGTATGAAAACAAATATTTTCTCAATCAAGATCTAATTGAAAAGAAAGGATAATATAGTCATTTGTTATTTTTAAGTTGCTAATAAAGTGTGAAAAAGAAACACTCTCTCCGCATAAAACTTCTATATTAAAAGATTTGATATATCAAATCAGACACAATACCCACTCACCACTTAATCCGTAAAAAAAAAGAAACAGGCCCTAAGTCTCAACTTTGATTCTAATAACCTTAGTACTGATATAGGACACTTAGGATACGCCTTAGAACCCTTAGATAAGCCTTGATCATTTTCATTTAGAAGTTTTCATTTCAAAACCCTAATTTTAGATAAATACATGTTTATATTCTAAATTGCCTTAACTTGTGCTATAATATAATTTAGGATACTTAGTTAAGTATATATTAGCTAAACATAAGCTAGGAAACTCTTTTGTTACATAAGAATATAGTTTACATAAAGTTAGGACTAGTATTGCAAAAGTTTTCATGCATAGGGGTATATATGGTAACTTTCTGAAAATACTAAGTCTAAGGTCTATTTTGACATAACTTAGAAGTATAAAGTATAAGGACCCTTTTTGCAAAGTTCTAGAACCCTAGGATAGAAAATAAAACAAGTTAGAAACTTATAAGGACTAGTTTTGCAAATACTATTAAGTTAAAGGTATAAATGGTAAATATAGAAAGTTAGTATAGTTTAGGGACTATTCTGCCATTTCTCTAAAATATATAAGTATAGGGACTAGTTATGATAAGTATAGATAGTTAAATACTTAATATATAAGTTTAGGGTAGAAATTATAAATATGTGAAACTTGAAGGGTATAAACGGACTATTTTCATATAAATAATAAAAACCTATTTTTAACTAAAACATAACACAATAGTAGGGAGCTTTATGTGAGGAGTTTCATTTGGGTAATCGTTTTGACGAGTTTGCTGGGTTTACGAATTAAAATGCCCTGGCTCCTCAAACGTTTTCTACATGACTTCTGAATTATGATGGCCCGAACGGTGTTATGTATACCTAAATGATAATAACAACATAACTCAATAGTAAGGAGCTTTATGTGAGGAGTTATATACTTCTGAATTATGATAGCCCGAACGGTATTATGTTGGCAGCATAATACAATAGTAGGGAGCTTCATGTGAGAAGTTATACTTCTGGATTACAATGGACCGAATGGTGTTATGTTATAACTAAATCTATAAACCCTAAGTGTAATTTCTTGAAAACCTAGAAACTAGAGACTTGACATAAACATACCTACACTACCCCCAGGATACGTGAGTCAGCCGTCTAAACCCCTATATCACTTGCCTTAGACCCAGGTGAGTTTTCATAGCCTCATTTTTAAATGCTTTACAAACCCTGTGAGGGGGATACATGCTTTAAACCGAATACAAGTCTTTTTCTTTGGTTGTTGCATGAGTGTTACTTTCTGCCACCATTACATAACTAAATTCATGAGCCATAATCACTTGCGAGTGAACGCGAGTATAGTTGATAGATCTAGTGGAGTTTGACAACTCCCATTGGTTTACCCTAGCCGGGCCACCAATAAGTACTATACTTGAAACCCTTAAGGATTAACTTTGGCAAGTTATCCTTCTAGTTCCCTTATGGTTTGGTCTGTAGACCCCATGACTCGGACTATTAACATGCGGTTTCATGAGCTTAGTGCAACATACCATTCTCTTGCATAACTTTTTCTACTGGGTTTTAGCTGAACCCTGTGGAGCTTGTATTCACAATATCTCTACTTAAACCTATGACTCTCACTCAACACCTAGTGTTGACCTTTAAGCATGTTATCCTAGGTATTTAAGCCCTTTAGGAACCAATGGCACGGAGTGGCACTGAGCATGAGGACATCCGTACTAGTTATCATTCACCTACTAATAACATAAACAAAACGTATCTTAAGGATCTCTCTTTTGGTAAAAGTATAAATTTTACTGTAAAACTCTGATAAAATAAATGAATGATAACACCTTTTACAAAAACGTCTTTTTTCGAGTCGTTTTTTATATCATGTCTTTGTTCCAAAATGTGATACCCCAGATCTATATTCTGCAGTGATCTATTAAAAATGAGGGTGTTACAAGAAATATGTTTTGTTCTATTGAAAAGAAGATGAATAAACACATAAAAATGAAAAAAGAGAAAAATATATGGATATAATGTATATGGTTACCTGCTCCACATAGACATCAAAAGGTTTGCAGGTCACTGAGGACATGGAATAGATTGAATTCAAAAGTTGATTACATAGCTTTGAGAAAAAATGCTACACAAAACTATAAAAAATGGCAAGCTAAATACATTTTTTCATGCAATTAACCTATTAGTAATTAGCCATTCAATTTTTAAGTTCAAAATGCCAACTACGAACATGATATTGTAGCATTATTTTTATGGTTGTTCCTTAAAAGAGTTTATTTTATCCTATTCTTATTATATGCTAATTATAGAATGCTTATCCTGTTTACTAATTCTATATCAATAATATTTCATTTTTTTAATGATGTAAGCGTAATTGTAGGGTTTATTAAAGAGTAGTAAAGTTTGACAAATTCAATTAACAAATACATGATGATCTATATATCTCTCGCAAGTGAGTTTGTGTCTTCTGTAGGACCTTAGATATCACAACTTTTTCTCAAATATAATAGCCTTGGTGACTTGATATGTGAAGTATGTTAGAGAGAGAAAGTAGAGAATATAGAGAAAGAAAGAAGAGAGAATATTATTAGAGAAACATACATACTACACACACAAGCACACACATCAAATGACTCATTTGAGGTGTTTATATAGTTAGACATGTAACACCCTAATGGGCTTGGATGGGCTTGGTCATGGATTGGACTTTTACATTAAGTATGGACTAGTTGTAATACATAACTTATAACCTCTTAGATTAGTCCAAACCATAAGCCCATTGACTATTCTATTGTAATCTATGACACATTACAAAGTTACATGTATGAGAATGACCATCACTTCTAAATACATATTTTTAATGCTAACAATCTCCCCCTAAGGGGTGGTCATTCAAATGATGCTCCATGTGATTAGGTCTTCCGTGTTCTTTGTCTTGAACTTTGTGTTTCGTTGTAGAATAGTCTTTAGTCTTTGTTCCTTCATGCTTTGTGATCTTTGATGACTGATTTTTCTTCGTTCTTTGTTCTTTTGTGATGTGGAGTTATCTGCCTTTCGTCACTTCTGCGTTTCTGGTGGTTGTCTGCCATTCCAACATGCTCATACATCTTTAGTCTTTGTGATACATGCATTTGTAGTTCCCGTTCTTTCACACAGATCTTTGTCACTTTAATTCTGTAGATTCTTTCACATTGCGTAGAATCTTTCTTTGAACCTTACTTTGCTTTGATCTTTGTGAGAACTTTCCTTTGACTTTGTGATGCATGTATGAACATGTGGAATCCTTCGCCATGGAGATGATGTATAGCAAGGCCGTTCTCATGTCAGATACTCTCGAGAGAGCTTACAAGACCTACTAAGTAGCTCAATGACTGGGTGAGTCGCTGAGGATCACTCCACGACTGTAGACCATTTGAAACCACCGCGAACACTAAGCGTAACGCATAAAGAATTACCGAAGTGACCTGCTGTCAGGGCTGTTTGATGTTGACCCTGGCAGGAGTTTCCATTCAATCATTGAGAATCACAAATGTGAATCCTCTCATAAATGTTCTGGCAGATTGCTAAGATCTGCGTAGGACTCTAAAGTTACATCTGGCGTCCTTAATGATGAACAACCAGTGTAGAGATATCATGTGTTCCTATGAGATATTTTGATGAATCTCGGGGCTCTAGACTCGATAAGTGCACATTTGGTTTCCTATGCGGAGATTAGGGAGAGGTCTCCTGCTTCAATATCAACCATCTCTAAGAGACAGGTCGATAGATTACACCGGTTCCCCGTGAGAATGAAACAAGCTCTTTTTAGAGAACTTGAGTGGTTAAGAAGGTTTAGTGCAGTGCGTCACTGGGTCCATGACGTCTTTGTCTTCAATACCGGTTTCACCTTAGTAATAACCAGTAGCATACGAATTGTACCCGGTGTCTGCCCTAAGGTTGAACATTTGGAGGGCTATTTCTTTTCACCTTTTTTCATAACATTTCTTTTTAATTCTTCAACCCCTTCTTTCTCCTTTCTCATTTTCTCCTTTTTTTTCAATCATACCTAAGGACTTCTAATTCTAATCTATTGGATTTGTCCTTGGGTAGATCCCTCCGGCTCTAGCGGATCATAGGATGGTTTTTCCTAACCTTAGTCACCTTATAACTCCATGATTATCCTATAATTGATCACATGCCATAAAACCTTTTTGTGAAAAATCTCTCAAAGTGTTTATGATAATACAACACATTGTTGTTACCACTTTGAGAGTTTTGCAAGTTTTTGAAGGACTCCCCCTTCACATGTGCTTATGTAATTTTTAAGAAATTTGCACATGCGGGAGGAGTTTTCACTTTTTGAATTGATCAACTTTCAGTGAACATGACCGATTCGAGACACGCTTACATCACTAGTTAGACTAGCTTGAAGTTATTACCCGTCCTGGTCAAGTCCAAAGAAAGTCTCTCGATACGGTACATTCTACTCAGACAAGTCCTATTCGAGACACGCTTACATCACTAGTTAGACTAGCTTGAAATTATTACCCGTCCAGGACAAGTCTTTTCGATTACTGACATTTTAAGCTTCGTCAATTCATTGGTACTTACTGAGTCGAGCTCTTTTGAGATTCAGCCACAATCTTTAAACATCTTTGATCACATTTTAATCATGTCTTCTCCCCCTCAAAAATAGCATATCGTGATATTTTTGATATTAACTGATTAAGAAAAAGCTTTTGGAGAGAGAGACAAATTTGTTTTTGCATGAAATCGGAACATTTTTGTTTTAATGAAATACTCCCCCTTAAAACTCGCATATAATTTTGAGAATATTAATCTTTTTAAAGTTTAGAGGGAAAGAGTCTTCTCGAAGCAAAATTCTGAAAGAGAAAGAAGTTTCAGATTTGTTGAATTTTGCATCAAGGGTTTTTGAAAAACAAAGACTTCTCTTCGTTTGAATAGGAATGTCGCACTGAGGCGTACAACAGTGTCCATTTTTAGGATAAGTGCACTTTGTGGATTAAAATCGTTTTTGCGTTACACTTTCCTTTCTTTGAAAACTTGAGTTGTGCACTGTAAGGTGTACACAAGTCATTTTGATGATGAGCATCGATTTTGATAGATTTTGAAAATCTTTTTGAAAAATCTTGAAAAGGTGGTGCTCAGAATGTAAGAAAATTTTGAAAATCTAATTTATCATTAGATCAACAATCATGGTCTTGAGCTTAAAGATTTTGAAAGTTTTTCTAAAGAAAACTCAAGCCAGATAAGTGTTTGGTCATCGTTTTAGGATAAGTGCTCGAAAAATATTTGAAATCTTTGTTTTGATTAAGCACTTTCCTTTCTTTGAAGCACGGGTCCTGAACTGATATGTCCAGAAGCCATCATTGAAGCCCGGGTTTCGTACTGAAGTATACGAAAGCCATTTTGAAGAAACTTTTGAGAAACGACATGTTTTAGAAAAACATTTTAAAAAACTCCCGCTCAAGCATCTGTACATGTCCGTATCATTGTTGAATGACATTTCTAGAAACGTACAGAATATTGATTTATACGAGAGACATGTCGTGAGAAGAATATTTTTGAACTTTTTGATTTTATATTGTTTTTGTGTTTTTTGAAAATTTTTTGTGTTCTAGAAATTTTTCTAGAATTTTGATTTTGCTAAAAGCTCACCCAAATCAAGTTTGTATTTCAAGATTCTTGTGCTTCTAGTTATAAAAACACCAAAACTTAAAGAAAGTTGCAAACTTGATGATTTTTATGAAAAAAATTTTGTGTTCTAGAAAAACAAGTACAAAATCAAAATTCGAATTTTTAAACTATATATCTTCAAAAAGATTGAAACTTTCTTGCTAGAAAAGGTTTATAACACTAGTTTGTAATTAAAAAAAGTGTTAAAGACCAAGAAAAACAAGAAAAGTAATGAACTTTTCTAAAAAAAACGTGAAGAAAGCTTAACAAATACGAAACCAACAAACTCCCAACACTCCTAAATCATTGTTTGGCGATTAATACCACTTGTAGGACCTTAGATATCACAACTTTATCACAAATATAATAGCCTTGGTGACTTGATATGTGAAGTATGTTAGAGAGAGAAAGTAGAGAATGTAGAGAAAGAAAGAAGAGAGAATATTATTAGAGAAACACACATACTACACACACAAGCACACACCTCAAATGACTCATTTGAGGTATTTATATAGTTAGACATGTAACACCCTAATGGGCTTGGATGGGCTTGGTCATGGATTGGACTTTTACATTAAGTATGGACTAGTTGTAATACATAACTTATAACCTCTTAGATTAGTCCAAACCATAAGCCCATTGACTATTCTATTGTAATCTATGACACATTACAAAGTTACATGTATGAGAATGACCATCACTTCTAAATACATATTTTTAATGCTAACAATCTCCCCCTAAGGGGTGGTCATTCAAATGATGCTCCATGTGATTAGGTCTTCCGTGTTCTTTGTCTTGAACTTTGTGTTTCGTTGTAGAATAGTCTTTAGTCTTTGTTCCTTCATGCTTTGTGATCTTTGATGACTGATTTTTCTTCGTTCTTTGTTCTTTTGTGATGTGGAGTTATCTGCCTTTCGTCACTTCTGCGTTTCTGGTGGTTGTCTGCCATTCCAACATGCTCATACATCTTTAGTCTTTGTGATACATGCATTTGTAGTTCCCATTCTTTCACACAGATCTTTGTCACTTTAATTCTGTAGATTCTTTCACATTGCGTAGAATCTTTCTTTGAACCTTACTTTGCTTTGATCTTTGTGAGAACTTTCCTTTGACTTTGTGATGCATGTATGAACATGTGGAATCCTTCGCCATGGAGATGATGTATAGCAAGGCCGTTCTCATGTCAGATACTCTCGAGAGAGCTTACAAGACCTACTAAGTAGCTCAATGACTGGGTGAGTCGCTGAGGATCACTCCACGACTGTAGACCATTTGAAACCACCGCGAACACTAAGCGTAACGCATAAAGAATTACCGAAGTGACCTGCTGTCAGGGCTGTTTGATGTTGACCCTGGCAGGAGTTTCCATTCAATCATTGAGAATCACAAATGTGAATCCTCTCATAAATGTTCTGGCAGATTGCTAAGATCTGCGTAGGACTCTAAAGTTACATCTGGCGTCCTTAATGATGAACAACCAGTGTAGAGATATCATGTGTTCCTATGAGATATTTTGATGAATCTCGGGGCTCTAGACTCGATAAGTGCACATTTGGTTTCCTATGCGGAGATTAGGGAGAGGTCTCCTGCTTCAATATCAACCATCTCTAAGAGACAGGTCGATAGATTACACCGGTTCCCCGTGAGAATGAAACAAGCTCTTTTTAGAGAACTTGAGTGGTTAAGAAGGTTTAGTGCAGTGCGTCACTGGGTCCATGACGTCTTTGTCTTCAATACCGGTTTCACCTTAGTAATAACCAGTAGCATACGAATTGTACCCGGTGTCTGCCCTAAGGTTGAACATTTGGAGGGCTATTTCTTTTCACCTTTTTTCATAACATTTCTTTTTAATTCTTCAACCCCTTCTTTCTCCTTTCTCATTTTCTCCTTTTTTTTCAATCATACCTAAGGAATTCTAATTCTAATCTATTGGATTTGTCCTTGGGTAGATCCCTCCGGCTCTAGCGGATCATAGGATGGTTTTTCCTAACCTTAGTCACCTTATAACTCCATGATTATCCTATAATTGATCACATGCCATAAAACCTTTTTGTGAAAAATCTCTCAAAGTGTTTATGATAATACAACACATTGTTGTTACCACTTTGAGAGTTTTGCAAGTTTTTGAAGGACTCCCCCTTCACATGTGCTTATGTAATTTTTAAGAAATTTGCACATGCGGGAGGAGTTTTCACTTTTTGAATTGATCAACTTTCAGTGAACATGACCGATTCGAGACACGCTTACATCACTAGTTAGACTAGCTTGAAGTTATTACCCGTCCTGGTCAAGTCCAAAGAAAGTCTCTCGATACGGTACATTCTACTCAGACAAGTCCTATTCGAGACACGCTTACATCACTAGTTAGACTAGCTTGAAATTATTACCCGTCCAGGACAAGTCTTTTCGATTACTGACATTTTAAGCTTCGTCAATTCATTGGTACTTACTGAGTCGAGCTCTTTTGAGATTCAGCCACAATCTTTAAACATCTTTGATCACATTTTAATCATGTCTTCTCCCCCTCAAAAATAGCATATCGTGATATTTTTGATATTAACTGATTAAGAAAAAGCTTTTGGAGAGAGAGACAAATTTGTTTTTGCATGAAATCGGAACATTTTTGTTTTAATGAAATACTCCCCCTTAAAACTCGCATATAATTTTGAGAATATTAATCTTTTTAAAGTTTAGAGGGAAAGAGTCTTCTCGAAGCAAAATTCTGAAAGAGAAAGAAGTTTCAGATTTGTTGAATTTTGCATCAAGGGTTTTTGAAAAACAAAGACTTCTCTTCGTTTGAATAGGAATGTCGCACTGAGGCGTACAACAGTGTCCATTTTTAGGATAAGTGCACTTTGTGGATTAAAATCGTTTTTGCGTTACACTTTCCTTTCTTTGAAAACTTGAGTTGTGCACTGTAAGGTGTACACAAGTCATTTTGATGATGAGCATCGATTTTGATAGATTTTGAAAATCTTTTTGAAAAATCTTGAAAAGGTGGTGCTCAGAATGTAAGAAAATTTTGAAAATCTAATTTATCATTAGATCAACAATCATGGTCTTGAGCTTAAAGATTTTGAAAGTTTTTCTAAAGAAAACTCAAGCCAGATAAGTGTTTGGTCATCGTTTTAGGATAAGTGCTCGAAAAATATTTGAAATCTTTGTTTTGATTAAGCACTTTCCTTTCTTTGAAGCACGGGTCCTGAACTGATATGTCCAGAAGCCATCATTGAAGCCCGGGTTTCGTACTGAAGTATACGAAAGCCATTTTGAAGAAACTTTTGAGAAACGACATGTTTTAGAAAAACATTTTAAAAAACTCCCGCTCAAGCATCTGTACATGTCCGTATCATTGTTGAATGACATTTCTAGAAACGTACAGAATATTGATTTATACGAGAGACATGTCGTGAGAAGAATATTTTTGAACTTTTTGATTTTATTTTGTTTTTGTGTTTTTTGAAAATTTTTTGTGTTCTAGAAATTTTTCTAGAATTTTGATTTTGCTAAAAGCTCACCCAAATCAAGTTTGTATTTCAAGATTCTTGTACTTCTAGTTATAAAAACACCAAAACTTAAAGAAAGTTGCAAACTTGATGATTTTTATGAAAAAAATTTTGTGTTCTAGAAAAACAAGTACAAAATCAAAATTCGAATTTTTAAGCTATATATCTTCAAAAAGATTGAAACTTTCTTGCTATAAAAGGTTTATAACACTAGTTTGTAATTAAAAAAAGTGTTAAAGACCAAGAAAAACAAGAAAAGTAATGAACTTTTCTAAAAAAACGTGAAGAAAGCTTAACAAATACGAAACCAACAAACTCCCAACACTCCTAAATCATTGTTTGGCGATTAATACCACTTGTAGGACCTTAGATATCACAACTTTATCACAAATATAATAGCCTTGGTGACTTGATATGTGAAGTATGTTAGAGAGAGAAAGTAGAGAATGTAGAGAAAGAAAGAAGAGAGAATATTATTAGAGAAACACACATACTACACACACAAGCACACACCTCAAATGACTCATTTGAGGTATTTATATAGTTAGACATGTAACACCCTAATGGGCTTGGATGGGCTTGGTCATGGATTGGACTTTTACATTAAGTATGGACTAGTTGTAATACATAACTTATAACCTCTTAGATTAGTCCAAACCATAAGCCCATTGACTATTCTATTGTAATCTATGACACATTACAAAGTTACATGTATGAGAATGACCATCACTTCTAAATACATATTTTTAATGCTAACATCTTCCACGACTATCATAATCATATCTCGGGTAGGGGAGAGAAAAGGATTGAAGATTGTTCTTTGTGACGAAGAAGGATGATAAGGATTTATTTGTTACACTTTTAGGGGGTCATTTAAACCCTAAATCGTATTTTTATGGTCAAATATTACCTTAAATCGTTTCTTTTGTTATTTTAGGTACTTGGGACATGAATTCTGAAAAATGTAGCATTTTGGAGCTTTTCGGACGTTTTTATGCTGAAAAATGAAGAAAACAAGAAAATCAAAAACGTTAGGATTTCACACCTGACGTCAGGCTTTGGAGCTGACTCCGTCACCTTATGAGAAGAATGGTGGATTTTTAACACGAGAAGCCGTAGAAGAAAATGTCAAGTTTACACCTGACGGCGTCAGGTACAAATTTTGCAAGGACGTCAGGTGTTAAGCTAAAGAGAGACGGCCCAGATGAATTAGCAAGTGACAACGTCAGAAGGTGTCTTGGGCGATACGAAACACTAGAACACGGTGATCTGACGGCATTAGGAGCTATAACCTGACGCCGTCAGCTTTGTATCTCTATATATAGTTTAAGTTTTTTCATTCAAAAAGGGTGTGGAACATGTGGAACTTTGTAGGGAACTTTGGGAGTCCCACTTTTACAACAATTTTAGGGTTTCTAACCCTATTTTCTTTCATGTTTAATTGAAAGATAAGTTCTACTTTAATCATTCAATATGTCTATGTGTTGTTTAATTAATTGTTTAGCTTTTCTTTTCATTAACATACTATCTTAGATCTCTTAGTGTTTGCTTATATCTAGTGAAACCTAGGTATTAATTATTGATAGTTGGTTTGTTATTGATTGTTTGATTGATTGACTAACGTTAGGCTTAAGAAAACTGGCTAATCTCCTATACGGTAACATGCTTGAATGTCTTAAGAAACGTAATCGGATGTGTACTACGGTTTTATTGATTGTATTTAATGCATGAGTAGTTGTTGATAATTATATGGTAGGATACTAAACGTGTCATCATAAGAAGAAATAAATACTCATAGAGTTAGGGAAGGACGTACACGCCCCCTCGACTGGTATTAAGTAATGCAATCCTTCAATCAAACAATTGTAACAAATTGATAAATCAGTAAAAGATAACTAGGGAGTAGTGAAATATAAGTAAACACAATTGTCTCATATAGGTAATCCACCGCATTTATTTTATTTTGTTTATTAGTAGTTTTTGGGTTAGTTGACTATCAACTAATTCTGCCCAGTCTTCCAAATACCCGAGATTTTAATTGCTTTCATAAAATATAAAAATACAAAAAGAATCATCCCTCACCTTTAGACCTAGTTGACATAGCTTTCAGTCCTAATGACACTATTCCCCTAGAAAACGATCAATCCCACGGTACTTGCCACTCACTATACTACACCGGTCAGGTACACTGCCTGGAGGATTGCAAGCTTCTCAAGATTCTTTAAGAAGTAAAACTTTTGCGAGTCCGCAATCCTGCATCAAAGGAAACCTCACGAATAGCACAACCAACGTGATCAACAAAGAAGTGCTATATAATATGTGATCAAAATATATGTGGTCGTATATCGTGTTAGGAGAAAGAAAGGAATGAATATAGTTATGTTCTTTTTTGATTATTTAAGGGTTTTTGCCGTACTATAGCAATGTACTTTCAGCTTTGTTCCATTTTGGTACGCGTGTTTTTTTTGTTCTACTTAATGCAATGAACTTTCAGGTTCTGGACATGCCACGTAGGATATAACGCCCTAAAATATTAAACATTTAATTTTGATTATAACCTAAGTGCTAAAATTTTAATACTTGAATAACATACATACGTAATATTCATTAGACTTTAGATAATATTAAAATCTTACAATTCGGTAAACAAAACTCTCACACATTTTATTTATGAAATAGGAACCAATCATGCAACACTTGCCTAACTTATTCCCAAATTCACGGCATTCATTTAATTCTAATATCAATCATATTATTTTCTTTATTTGTTTCTTAATTGAAAACACACGCTCCCCTTAAATTTTTTTATACGTTTCCTTCTGCCTCTCCTCTCTTCATACGACACAAACAATAAAACACACATACAAGTTCCTGTTATTTTCTCTTTCAAGATCCAAGGTAGGTTCGAATGGTGCTTGCTGTGGTATACATTCGTGGTGATTGGAAGACTTGTGCCTGTTCATTCGAGGGTGCTAGGGTTTGTCAGATCGAGTAGTCACTACCTGGTGTGGGTTTCTTATTCTCTTCTTTGTCTCGTTAAATCAGTCCAAGGTATCACCAATTATTCTTTTGTTCGACACACCTATGAATATGAAATTAGAAGTGAAAACATGTAATACAAATCGACCTAATCATGCTTTTGTAATTACTTTTTGTCTATTTAAATTATAACTTGTATCATCATAATCAACACCACATAAAATCATGAAACTATACGCCTACATATGAATGAGTTGTGTCGGTTTTGTAGACTGTTTTTTGTAAGCCCAAATAATCGACCATAATTACTGCATAAGCAAGCCCAAATAATCGACCATATTGACACATTAAATGAAGTATTAAAATCAGGAACCCTAGGCGATGAGCGTTAACGAGAGTCTATGATTTTATATAGGAAATATGACCTTGTTTTGGCTCGTTAACCTCATGTGTGTGTCGGCTGTTTTGTGTGGCATTTGTGTGAGACCAAAATATGCTAAAAACCTGATGTAAAATGGTTTAAGAATATGGTGTTGGATTAGTGAAGCTTGAGTCATTTTGAAAGGGTTTTACACGTTAAAAAGGATTAAGATAGTATTGTTTCTGTCTCACTAGTATGCTGTCCAGTTTTTGGGTCGGATTGAACGGGATCGAAAATGATTATGCCAATGTGTTTTTGGGCAATTCTTGAGTCTAAACATGATTACTTTATGTTTACTTTTCGAATATGTAAGTTACATGGTCGTTGGAGGTCGGGAGGATGGTTTTTGATTTATACAAGATTAAATGTCAAAACTGTGTTTCGGATAACTGGAAATCAGTAAGAGTCTTTGATTTTTAATTTCCAAACCATAAGGAATTAGAAGGTCTCCTTTTACAGGGGTTAAATATAGGTTATGTTTTATCGAAAATGTGTGAAAATATTTTCTCTCTTATTTACTACGGTGACGAAAAATCAAATTGACTTCCTAGAATTTTTGTGGATTTTTTTGAAGTGTCAAAATGGGTTTGTTAAAGGCAAACTTTCTGTGTCCTTCTGTAGCTAATTTTCCGTGTAGGTTTGGGAAAACGATTTTTGAAAGGGTAATTTTCCTTTGAAATAAAATCTAGAAAAATTACGGTAACTACCTAACATGTATAAGTATCCATGATAATTATTTGAGCACTTCAGTAAGTATATAAGTAAGGTTTTAAATTCATAAACCAAGGGGAACTGAAGGTGATAAAATCTGAAATATGTTATAAGTTACGGTTATGGTGTAACCTAATCCCATTAAATATGCTTTGACCCTAATTTCATTTGAAGCATTAATCCGGATACTATTGAACATATGTTAACTTAATTTCACATATGAAACCCTAATCACATTAATGAATAGTAATAAGTAATTAAGAATCCGTTATGGCGATAAATGAGCTAATAAGGATAATATGAACCCTAATCCATGGCAATTTAAGGTACGGATATTTTACCCTTTTTCAGTAAGGGTGCTTTCTCTATAATGACTTGATCCTTGATTATTGATTCGTTATCTTGCTATGATTTCTTTAAGCCATTGCTATGATCCCTTGTGCTTTGATTCATTCGTTATGAGTCCTTGATATGATGCTTGATATGATTTTTATGATTTAGATAGATGATTGACATTTGTTGATACTCCTCTGATTATGACTATGATATACTATACTTCTATGATTATGATTATGTATGCTTCATTCTCTTCTTGAGCCCGAGTTCTTAACAAGTCATGGAGGTACCATGACCGTGTCATTGAGGCACAAATATTATGACACTTTCTGTGGAGGTGTGATTGATCCACGGCGTCCCCACACTTTGATATGATATGATTATGAGCTCTTTTGCGCACTTATGATATGTGTATACCTATCTTGCGAGCAAGGTGCATATATATATTTCTGTATGTATGTATGTATGGGGGCGTATGGATGCATCATAGCACTTATATTTATGTTAATGGTGAATGCGAGTATGTGCTTATGCTTCTTCACACTTTATGGTACATGGAGCTAGCTACTCCATGTACAATTTATGATTTGATGGATATACGATTATGTATGTATAAGACCTATTCGAGTGGCTCTTGTAGGTCGGCTCGTGGCTTTCTTATGTTTCTATATGTCTATTCGAGTGGCTCTGGTAGATACGCCTTTGTTGATACGTGCTCTTGATGCTATTATGATTTGTTTATGCTTGATATATCTATGATGCTTCATTTTCCTTTGACTTATGATACATTGTGCTAATTCCTTATGAACCTTCTCACTTTGTTTGATTATTACTATTCGATTCTCCATATTTTTCATTTTGTTGACTTATAATATTGTTCAGGTGTTCATTGATCTCTTATTCATTTGACAGATGATATTCTTTTCAGCAGGAACTTATGATTTCCTTTTCTTATACTTATATACGTTTCGATTATCAGTTTTGTTATATATCTGTTCACTGGGCTTTTTAAGCTCCCGCATTTCTTTTCCTGCGGAAGGTTTTAGGTTGGAAGCTGGGTTTGGGTGAAGAGTGCATAGGAGAGTTAGTGGACTACCCCGATGATTAAAAGCCCATTTACATCTGTATTAGACTTGGATTTGGATTCGATTAGATTTTTGTTTGGATTTATATTTCATCTTGTATAGAGTTAGCATTTCTTTTGTAACATTAGAATGCATTTGTAACTTTATGTTTATAAGTCTTCCACTTGCGTTTGTATGTTGTATTATGACATTTTGACCCTTGTCGGGTTGGGATGTTACATAGGATTTTCACTTACAATAAATCTTTGAGTTAATTATATAAATGGTCATTGTGGTTTGAGGGGTATCACGAAGTTAGTCCTAAATTTTTTATAAATTGTCCTTGTGGAAATCCTACTTTGGTTATGGTAAAATAAAGTAGCACGTAACAAAGTAGCATAAAACCTGAAAGTACATTGCATTAAGTGGAACAAAAAAAAAGTATATGTACCAAAACGGTACAAAGCTGAAAGTAAGTTGCTATTGTACGGATAAAACCCACAAATGTTTCATATAACATATGTTTCATTATTGTAAGGGGTAAAGGCTATAAAATAACAACTTACTTTCTCAATTTTACCGAGATGAAACACTTACTTTTTTTATCAACATTTAAGCCAACAAAACTTTCAAATATTGTTCTGAGGTGAAACACTTACTTTTTTTATCAACATTTAAGCCAATGAAACTTTCAAATATTGTTCTGAGATTAAACATTTTTTTTCAAGGATACTTTTGTTGACCTCAAAACAATATTTGAAAGTTTCGTTGGCTTAAATGTTGATAAAAAAGTAAGTGTTTCATCTCAGAACAATATTTGAAAGTTTCGTTGGCTTAAATATTGTTAAAAAAGTAAGTATTTCATCTCGGTAAAATTGAGAAAATAAGTTGTTATTTTATGACCTTTACCCTATTGTAAACTTTATACTTTATGTTTTCTTATATATTTTAATGTAGTTCTTTCTAACATATAACTTCGTAATACCCGCAATGTTATTAACAACTTTTTCACATTTCTTTGAAATACTCGGATCATTTAGGTGGTATATTAAACGGAGTATGAAAAAAGATTTTTTTTTTTTTTTTTTTTTTTTTTTTTTTTTTTTTTTTTTTTTTTTAATTCATTAACCATGTATATCTAAGACCCAAATTCATGAAGAGACAAAAAGTTAGATTTATCATTATCGTTGCCAAAATACTTTATTTAATCCTGTTTTATTTGACTTTTTGTCGCAAAAGAGATAGGGTGATGCTTCATGATGGTTGAATGATGCGCGTCATGGAATTGACTTCGCTTCTTACTTGCTTGTAGTATTGGATCATTAAGAGAGGTACGTAGGTCATTACATTAAAATGTAAAATATTACATCAACTACCTTAAAGGAATAATTCGCCATTCGAATCAAAATTCTCGTTGAACACGAATGTTTTTTTTATCAAGTAAATCATAAATGGATAACACTGTAATATATTTTTTAATATCTTAAACATGCTTATCAACTGCTCATTTTCTAATTCAAACTTACCATGTTTTTTTTTTTTTCGAAAGGCGCCAGACACATGAAGTAGGCCCTAGTTAACACGCGTTATTAAGAAACTGCAGGCCCTGGTGTCTAGGAATATAAGACGTGAATTAGGAACCCAGATTAGCCGCATAAAAAAAGAGTGACAACATTATGATCAAGATTTGATGCTTTCGAGTACGCACGTCAATTGTTAGCCAAGTAGACATTAATAATTATTGTTGTTAGTTATATATACCTATTATTATTGACCTTATACTCGTAGATTTCGTAAACATGCATGCAAAATTTACAGATTTATTAGCAAAATGACAACTTTTTATGATAACTCTCTTAGTAACGACCGTAATGATTTACTGACTGCTTTATTTCCTTGACAACTATCAATCCTTTTTTTATTTTTCCTCGAATTGCAAGTGTCGCATTTCTTCAAGCGACAAAACTGAAACGTCACAATCAATTAGCAGGTATTTCATTGTCTGCATTCGAGATGTATATGGTTAAAAATCATTTTGCTATCTTGCATGCATAAACACGTTCTGTAGAGCGGATCATTATATTGAGTATTGCAAGGTTCACGCAGTTGTATTATACAGTGTATCTGTACGAATATTTAGAGTGCGCTTGGTTCAAAATGGGGAATGGAAAAGGGAAAGGCAAAGGGAATGCAAAGGAATGGAATGAAGATTATCATTATCTTTGATAGTGCTTGGTTTAAGAAAAACACATTAACCTCAAAGGTGATGGTGGCTGGTGGTGGTGCTGATGGCAGATGGTGGTGGTGGTAGTGATGGCGGCTGGTGGTGGTTGTGGCTGCTGGTGGTGGTGGTGGCTGCTGGTGGTGGTGGTGGTAGTGGTAGCTAGTGGTGGTGGTTATTGGTGGTGATGGCGGCTGGTGGTGGTGGTGGTGGCTAGTGGTGGTGGTTGTGGCTGATGGTGGTGGCTAGTGCTGGTGGTGGCTAGTACTGGTGGGTGGTGGCTAGTGTTGGTGACTGGTGGTGGTACCTAGTGGTGGTGGTGGTTGGTAGTGGTGGCTGGTGGTGGTGGTGGCTGGTGGTGGTGGTTGCTGGTGGTGGTGGTAGCTATTGGTAGTGGTGCTGGCTGGTGGTACTGGCTGCTAATGGTGGTGGGTGGTGGTGGTGGCTAGTGGTGGTGACTGGTGGTAGCTAATGGTGGTGGTGGTGGCTGGTGGTGGTGGCTGCTAATGGTGGTGGCTGGTGGTGGTGGCAAGTAGTGGTGGTGGTGGTGGCTGCTAATGGTGGTGGTTGGTGGTAGTGGTGGTGGTGGCTGTTTGTGGTGGCTGCTGATGGTGGTGGTGGTGGCTACTGCTGGTGGTGGCTGCTGCTGGTGGTTAATCATTACCATACCTCCCAATTTACTGGGTAATGCCTCATTACCCCATACCAAACAATGATTGCATTCCCTAGTCATAAACAGGCATGTTTAATCATTACCTTTCCCATTCCCCACCCCCTATTACCCCCAACCAAGCACCCCCTTAATTTTCGGGTTAAATCAGGTTAAGTCTAAATAATACAGTA
This sequence comes from Artemisia argyi, assembly GCA_030686995.1. NCBI lineage: Eukaryota > Viridiplantae > Streptophyta > Magnoliopsida > Asterales > Asteraceae > Artemisia > Artemisia argyi. Next base: position 176,371,837 of record CM060678.1, on the reverse strand, counting down.
ACATTTATAGATCGTGTCTAAAACTTTATCACTATTGGTGCAAACAGAGCAATTAATAGAGAACTATATTCAAATTTCCATTCCATAATTTAAGAAATATATGTAATAGCAAGATAATGAAAAGACTATAAGTACATCGAATAAGCAAAATTGAATTACAGACCAGCAGTGAATGGAACATTGGTTGCCGGCAACCAAGAACCACCTGAAATGAAGTTACCGACGGTGAACTTTGACGCCTCGGTGCTACTAGTGATCACATGATAACCTTTCCAATTAACCCTGTTCGCGGTTGATGAACCGGCCAGTTCCAGTGTTCATGTACTCCGCATAATCAGATGTGTTAAGTGCGAAGTTACCACTCCACGGCATCCATCTCACAGGGTCAATCAAGCTATCAAGGTTCGATTTGAGAAAAACAGTCCTCGAGTATTGCTTCCATGTAGGGGTGGCAATTTGGGTTGGGTTCGGGTTGGCGAGTTCGGGTTGACAGGTTGGCGGGTCAGAAAATCCTAACCCGGACCTGACCCATTTAAATAATCGGGTCAGCTATGTCAACCCTAACCTGTTTACGCATAACCCGAACCTGGCCCATTTAACCCGTATATATATTTGGGTTGGCGGGTTAAATAGGTTACACAGGTTTAATAGGTTAAACGGGTTTCGGGTTGACCCATGTAACCCGTTTATATAATAAAGTTCGCACATTAAATGGGTTAAATAGGTTTGTGGGTCGACCCGTTTAACCCATTTAACCCGTATAATAAAATATAAATAAATTTTAATTTAAGAAAAATCTTAAATGGGTTAGCGGGTCGACCCGTTTAATTTATTCCCAACCCGAACCTGACCTGTTTAATAAACGGGTTAGATTGGTCGACCCAAACCCGACCCAAAATCTATTCACACTCAACCTGAACCTGTTAATTTTCGTGTCGGTTTCAGGTCGGGTTTCGTGTCGGATCAGAAATTGCCACCCCTACTTTCATGGTCTCCCAAGTTACGTCTTTACTCCTGAGACACTTTGTTAAACATATTTACCATTTTATAAACCATCACTATCAATTAATATACGACGATAAGACTGCGGAAAAAGTAAACTGTTTTATAATATACTTAACATTGTTAGTTAATAACGAAAAGAATTTAAGTTAACGCTCAAAATACACATGTTACAATTTGATTCTACAATCTAGCTATATATTATTATTGTTTCAAAGACACTTGTGTTTGAGCATTTTCGTTATCGTCATATTATCATATTTAACATTTCTCATGTAGAAAAAAAATGACGAAAATTCTCTTTACACATTTTATTAATACTAAAGGAAAAGTCGAGAAAATATATTATTATGAAATGAAAAAGAAGAACCAAAGAAAAAACTTAAGTAACAAAGTAAATAAAAAAAATAAAGAGTTAAAATTAATTCAGAGGTAGTAAGACATCCCCTTCGTATCTTGTTGGTTAAGAGGTTTTACCATCTGACCACGTCTGAACAAGAAAAAAAAAACGCACTTAATAACTCAATTGTTTGACCTCATCTGAAGGAGTCAGGCTTTGATGTTGTTAAGAGGCATTTTTCAAAAAACAAACTCTACCAAAGTATTATAGCTTGACAAGAATTGAAGGGCATCAACCATTTGTATGCCTGTAAATGAACTGAACGTTCAGTGAATATTTCATAAATCGTTAGGTAAAAGTTTCTTTATATTTATTTATTTATTAAATGAACGAACATGAACAATATTTTAAATGAACGAACATTAACAAAAGTTGCGTCCGTTAATTTATGTTCGTGAACATCCGATTATGCGTTCGTTAACGTTTGTTTATATTCATTTATTTATTTATTTTCGTATATTATATCCTTTAATTATATAATTTTAAAATTGGTTTGTTTAAACAAAAAAACACTTATAAAACAATATTGTGCAGAATTTAATAAAGTTTATATTTGTTTGTCTGTGTTCATTTATGTTTATTTAACGTTCTTTTAGTGTCTTAATGAACGAACATAAATGAATATGAACAACTCATTTTCTTAATAAACGAACATGAACAAGAAAATTCGTCCGTTTAAACGTTCGTGTCAGTTTATTTGTTCTGTTAAAATTAAACGAACGAATATGAACAAGGCTCCGTTCGTGTTCGTTCGGTTCGTTTACAGCCCTAACCATTTGTATCGGGGGGATTAACAGAAAAACAGAAAACACATTTTGCTGATAATGTCAATTAATTTCCTATAATTGTAAATTTAGGGTTTTAATTTGCTATTTGTAGTCATAAGGCTACATTTAATAATTAAAAATGTGTATTGAAGGTGGCACATTTGGTACTTAAATAAATTAGGAGGTTGGTTTATTCTCAAGTTACAACTAATTATTGCATGTCCAAATATTTTAGCTCTAACGTTAAAAGCTGCAAATAACAAATTTATTACTGTATTTAAATTGGTTTTTAAACGGGATACCCTATAGGGACAGGGTCTACCATGGGGGTCCCACCTATTTTTTGTCAAATGTACAAACATTAAAGCAGACAGTACAGGCGGCGGCAGCACAAAACTTTCACAAACCCTCCCTATGGGGGTCCTTATAACTCATGACTTTTAAACTATGGCAAGTTGCAAGAAGAATGTCAAATGATGCATGATTGGTAATTGACAGAAAGTATGCAATTTCCATTGAGGATTACGATCTTAGTTGTTAACGAAAATTTATAATGAAATTAGATTTAAAATTAAAATGAGAAAAGTAATAAGAAATTACAAATCATACATTTTACATTCATTTATAAAAGTAAATTGCATTCCTTGCTAAAAATTTCTCTCCTAACTAAAATGCAGTAAAACCTCTATAAATTAATACTCGATAAATTGATAACCTCGATAAGATTAATAATTTGTCTGGTCCCTACTTGAGACTAGTACAAATTTTGACCCCAATCGATAAAATAATAAGATAATAATATTTTTAAAACACCATTGTATATATATTAGTCCCAACGAAACTATAAATTATATATATATATATATATATATATATATATATATATATATAATATATATATATATGTGTGTGTGTGTCTGTGTGTGTGTGTGTGATATATATATATATATATATATATATATATATATATATATATATATATATATATATATATATATATATATATATATACACTTCAAAATCTTAAGATTGTTTAGTAAAACAACGAATCCATAGTTACTTGTTTTTTGTTGAGCTTCAAATGTATATTGAGTTTATCTTAAAATCTTCTTATTGCACTAAAGAGTTGGTGTGTTTTCTTCTCATATTGCAACAAAAGTGTTATTTTTATTTTAATAAAGTGTGAATGTGAATTCATAAAATGTTAATTGAAACTTGTTTTTCAAATTTGTTTTTCGTCTCTAATGAGTATACATTGTAACTAGCTAGTATATTAGACTTGAAAATTTAAATGCTATACGTAAAACCTCTTTAAATTAATAATTTATTAATTTATCGATATAATAATATCTCACTAAATTTATAAAATATGCCGGTCCAAACACTATTAATTTATAAAGGTTTTAGTGTGTGTTGTTTAAGAATATTTATTATTTTTCTTATTTTAGTTTTCTTTTTACAAAATTCTTTTTCTTAATGAATATATGTAAACTAAAAAAATAATACTACGATATTTCAAAACTTTAAAAGCATTATGTGACCATAGGGGAAAGACCAACTAGTGGGGGAAAACTATATGCTAAATTTTGTCTTAATTAAATTAAGTCTATCTTTATAAAGGTCCTTAAAATTTTATTAATATTTGACATAAATAATTATTTCTGAAATTTTATTATTAACTCCTAACTTATTTTTCTTTCTAAAATTACATAAGTAGTATATGGATTCTTTTGGTTATCACCAATGTGAGTATTTATAAAGTATATGTTTGAACACCTTAAACACTATCTTTTTATCTACATTTCAATAACAATAGAACAATATGAAAATTTAAGTGGTGTTTGCGGGTAATATGAAATTTGAGTAACTGAAATGAAACCTTGATTAAACTTAGTTGCAACAACGTGACATTTGTAACACCCCCAATTCATGGATGCAGCGGAATTCGAACTGGGTGTTACTTGACGGCACAATAGTCACAATAATAGAAAATGAACTCCAATTGAGTCGTTTTAAAAGATTTATCATTCAAATTATATAAATATCAGAGATTACAAAATGAGGTCCCAGATAGTTCCATGTTTACAATTTACATTAAATGAGTTTTGAATGATAATAAAATTTATAGCTCTCTTGAGTATCCGTGCCCTTCCGTACCATCCTTGATCGTCATGAACCTGAAATACATGCTTGAGAGGTCAACACAAAGGTTGAGTGGAATTCGTAGAGTTTAGTTAAATCGTTTGAACACAATATGTCGTAGTGTGAGCTATAGACTCACACTCATAGTTAGAAAACAAAATCGTTATTTATTTCACTAAGCTCATGCAACCAAAACATTAACATCGAACCAACAAAATTGGCATTATAGAAGCCCTATCAAGGTACTTTTGCCATTATACCGCTAAATCTCAAATATAGTGCATTTGTGTGAACTCATCGTTGTTCAACACAAATGGGATCCGTCAATCCCAATAGATCTATTCACAATATTCGCGCTCACTATAGGTAGTGACTAATGGTTCATGATATAGGGACTTCGAACATGGCAATCGTTACTTAGTGACAATAAAACATAGTCGGGTAGCATACAGTAGAAAGCATTGTGTTCGAGTAGAAAAATAATAGCATGTATTCCCCCCATGGGTTTGTAAAATAGTTAAACAATAGAAAGTGGGGCTACGAACTCACCTTAAGTAAGATAGCAAGTAATGAAGGTGATGGTTGGATCGTGTAGGTTTCTACGAGCAACCTATAATAGAATGTTGCGACTTAGGATCGGAGTGAAGAATATGAATAAGTGCCCATATAAATATCTTGCATTTAGTCCATGATGTGGTATGATGTATAGTTGTAAGTCTTTGAAAGAAAAGATTTATGAACATGTATGTTTTGTATATCGTTTACTACCGTTCGGGCCGACATAATTCAGAAGTCATGTTAGTAAGCGTTCGAGGAGCCAGGACACTTTAATTCGTAAATCCACAACTCAACTCGACGGCTTACATAATGAACTCCTCATATGAGGCTCCCTACTATTGTAGTAGTTGCTAAAATATATAGATATAAGTTTTGATCCGAAAAGTTACATGTCCGATATTTGAATAAACTTAGGAAAGTTTATTAGTACATGAAGATTGTTATTAGGGGTAGTTTCATAAGTCTTGTATGACCATTTTCTCTTGGTAATATCTCATGGTTCCTTTTTAAGTGAAGTAGATCCAAATTGCTTGTTCAAGTTATCGCCTAATTCATTGTTTCATGTTTACGCCTATGTAAGTTGGTATGGTCATTTCGTCATGGCCTAGCCATGATCTTTGGTCCTTGTTCCAAGGTCATGAGATACAACCTTGGCTCTAGCCATAGTGGTGGTCTTGATTATAGGTCATAAGACCTCTTGATCCTTTTAAAGTATAACCATAATATAGTGACTTGTATATATGTAAATAGCTGTTAAGAAACTGAGAAATATCTCACTCAGAAAGCGTTTTCAAGGCTCGAGTCTCTTAGTTCCTGAACGAAAACGTGATTCCGGACAACTTTCGTGTTTTAACTTTTTCATGAATCGGACCAGAAAGGCCTCTTTTTGCGTGTTTTAGGTTCTGTCACAGAAGCTTTTTAGGCAGTTTTGCCGGAAATCTTTGGTAACTTCAAATCGCCATAACTTTTGACTCGTATACTCTTTTTAAGTGGTTCAAATTGCTACGGTTTCCTTGTTAGGTCCTCTACTACAATATGTAATAATCCAATATCATATTTTTACCATTTTGATCAGGTCTTACCAAGAAAGTCACTACTTTACTTGTTTTAGTAACTTGTTTTAACAATCCATTATAACAACATCTTTTACTCATTTTTATACATCATGGACAATAATACAAGACATAATATAGCAAGAATAACATGTAAATAACATGAACATGATATTTAACAAGAGGTAAGTTAGGGTTTGCTTACAACTTTGGGCTTTCTAAGAAAGGAAGTAACTAGTAAGGATAGGACTTTGATTGATTATCTTCACTCTTTGCAATCTTTGATAAACCAAGGTTATTTGAAGATTATAAAGACGCCTTCTTGAAAGTCCGAAGCTATTTGAAGATTATAACTACGTCTTTTAGGAGACTTTAAAGTTATAACAACTTTTCTTAGAAAATTTCCAAGATTGAAGATCAAACACTAGTTTTCTTTCAAAAACTAGTTAACTTTCTTACAAAATATAAGAAAAGTGCCTTAGGGTTTTAGGACTTTGATAGATAAAGAGAGGAGGGTGCAAGGAATTTCATGTGTTTAGCTTGGTATTTATAGGGTAGGAAGAATAGTTAACCATATATTGGGTTAGAATTTAACCATGGTTAGTTAAGACACTTGTAATGATCTAAAGAATCAATGGACAAGATCAAGCCACACCAAGGTGACTCCCCCCCCCTATTGGCGGTTTCAATAAGCTAGGGAGGGTGAGGTGTGCTTTGCTTGATATTATCCAAGATATTGGATGAGTTTTGACTCCGGGAAATGCCAACCGTAAATGATTAGGCCTCAAAACGTAAAACCGGGTGTCGTAAAATTATGGAATTTGAAAGTATTAATAAACATGTCCATATGTTCCATAATAAAATATAAAATGAGTGGTAGGTTCTATCGGGTGCTAAAACATTGCTAAAAACTGGAAACACGGGTCTAAAACGCGTAATTCGCGTAAAACGCTGAACTGGAAAACGTAAAATTCCAAAACTTTTGGAATTGTCATAAAATGATAGAAAATCATATTTCTATCGTTTATAATGTTTTATGGATATATCGGGATGCTGGAAGGACGTTTAAACCTAAAAGTAAATCTCGGACACGGCTTTGTGATTTTTGCAGAAATGATCCGACGAGCGTCAAACTCTCGGATTATCGTTAAAATAGTTTAACTTACGAGAATATGAAATAAAAATTTCTAAGATGAATAGTGAAAAGCGAATAGTAAAAGTGAATAGTAAAATGTGAATAGTGAAATTTTCGGGAATAAAAATTAACCTGAAATTGCGAATTGTTACAGTCTCTACCCCTTACGGGGAACTTCGTCCCGAAGTTCTATGTGTGTTATATGTTGGAGTGGTGTCGATGAAAAGGTGTGGTTACTTATGAGAAGTTTGTTTCTAAGAAAACATACGGGTGACTGCTCCCAGCATAACATGATCCCTCCTGAATTAGACATAGGTGATCAGGCTATGTATAATTTAGGACCGATAATGTGATGTTCGGTTTAGTCACGTATGGTATTCAATCTGTAAGGCAGATGAGGTTGCTTGTGGTGTAACTAAGGATGATTTGAGCTTTAAAAGTGTATCAAGATCAGAAAGTGAGCTTGTGGGATTAAGGGTTGTGAAGATGATGATGGTGAGAAGGTTAAGAAGGTTTGTGTTCTTCATTTTGGTATGTTGAGATTTAGTGGTTTGTGATGAAAGTTGGAAATGAAGGCATGATATTGATTTATAGGGTGGTATCAACGAAGTGATTTTTCTAGGATGGTGGTAGAATATCTTGGAGTAAAATGATGTGAAACAATAAAGTGATAACAAATTAGCTTGAAGTAAAATTTGTTGAATGGTTTATAAGATAACTAAGTAAATCTCATAGAATGGTAATAGTCTGCTAAACAATCAAATTGGTTTGGAGATAGAAAGTACAATAGATGAGAATTATCACAAAGAGTTGTTTATTGAACAATAAATATTCTTAAGTCATAAAACTCCCATTACTAGGGATGACATACACGTAGTACAACAGAGTGCATAAATAAATATGACTGCTAAGTTCTAAACTTCATTGTTCTGCAGTGTTGTTGAGATTCTGATAAGCTCCTTCTCCTCTTATCATATATGCTCACCCTTGGTTGTCTTCAACTTGTTGACCTTGGTTTTGGGGACATTGGTTCTTGTAATGTCCACTTTCTCCACACCCGAAGCATATAACTATCGGTTGTGTGTTGTTACCGATAGCTACATCCTTGACTCTACAATCTCTGGCAAGGTGTCCAGTGTTCTGACAGTTGCGACACTTAGCCGGGCAAGGACCTGAGTGATGGAAGTTACACTTATTGCATAGTGGAGCATTCCCGGTATATCCTGCGCCTCTAGTTGGTGCAGCCACATAAGCCTTTGTGGTCTCTTGTCTTTTGTTTTGCTGGTTGTTGTTTTGAGTTTGGTTGTTGTTGTTACTTCCATGGTTACCATCCCATGGTCGCTTGTTGTTGTTGTTCCTATTGTTATTGTTGTTACTGTAGTTGGAATTGTTGGGGTTATTGGTATTACTGGCATTGTTGGTGTTGTTGTTGGTGTTGAGGTTGTTTTGCTTTCGGGTTTCTGTCATTCGTACCACTTGGTCCATGAGGTTGCGGGACATCCGCATAGCTTCATCAAGTTCCTTTGGATTTGCCGAAGTTACATGCCCTTGTATGCTTGATGGAAGTCCCCAGATATACCTTTCCAACAATTTTTCCTTTGTGGAAACCATTGTTGGACAAAGTATCCTCAATTCTTGGAATCGACGATTGTAGGTTATGATATCATTTCCCCTAACCGTATGATCCCAGAATTCAACCTCCAACTTCTGTATTTCACTGCGAGGACAGTATTCCTTGATCATCATTTGTTTCAAATTAGCCCAAGTAATTTTGTAGGCATTCTCAATGCCCATGGGTTGAGCAATTGAGTTCCACCAGGACAACGCCTCATTCAACAGAGTACTCGTGGCATACTGAACTTTATCCCCCTCGGTACATTTACTAACCAAGAACACTGACTCCGCCTTTTCAAACCAGCGGGTCAGACCTACAGCTCCTTCAGTACCCTTGAATTTGATGGGTTCACATTTCAAGTAGGAAATGAACGAGCAACCCTTTGGTACTGTAGTAACATTGGTCACCGGAGGGGTAGTTGAGTTCGGTCCTCCAAGGTTAAGACTGGCAATTCTGGCCGCTTCTGCAGCTATAGCAGCTTCCGCAGCAGTGGCGGCTTCTGCGGCTGCTGCAGCATCAGCAGCTGCTGCAACATCAGCGGCTGCTGCAGCATCAGCAGCACCAGCAGCTGTGGTGGCTTCGGCAGCTGCTGCAGCTACGGCTGCTCGTTCCGTGATAAGCGCTGCATTGACACTGTCCTTTACCAGTTTGCGGATGGCGGCTTGCGTCATTGTTGGTGGTGTCTTTTTCTTTGGCGCCATGATTCTATTGTTCAAAAGATACATTGTAATTAGTGAGTTGTGAGATGAGCACAATTTTTGATAAGAATGATAGGATAATAATGTTTGAAACTTAAAAGCATAACACATGATAGTATATAAAACAAGAGTTTTATTCGTACAACGTTGGTTGATTTACAAAATCGAAACCTATTACAAGCTTCTTCAAAATTTACTAACTGATACTTTCAGTTTAGTAATTACAACGTTTTTACTATCGCTAGTTATTACATAGATTTCGTAACATTTACTAACTGAGTCCAATCAGTTTAGTAGTACAAAAATTAACTAGTATCATCACACTAGTCTATTGTGGATTAGAAGGTCCGAGCAGCTCTGATTGATCGGCAACTTCTTGGTTTAGTGTATCATAGAGGTACGAGTCGATGAAGTTTGAGAAGCTGTAGTTTTCATGTTGACTTTCTTGTTGGATCAATGGTGGTCGAGGTACGATCCATAGTGAGTGATCCAATTCATCACATGTAGGGATATCAAAGGGAAGTGATAGTGGTGGTGGTAATGGCTCTAGTACATATTCGTATTCATTATCCTCCTCGGAGTCTGCCTCAACCCAATTTTGTTCAAAATAATTAGAAGTATTCGATGCAAAAATATTTGGCATTGGTTCATCCTCTTCTTCGTCGGTTGAATCTTCGAAAGGTTCTTCTTCGTCATCAGAAGCGAAGGCATTTACGAAGTCAAATCCGAACTCGGGTGAGGGTGGTAAGACTTGGAAGTTATTAGGTAGAGTGGGCACATAATCGGGAGAAGTAGGTACGCACATGATTTCTATAAGAAGAATTACAATGTTAAAATAATTCTATCGTTTATGGGGAGTGCTCAAAATATGGCAAGCATATATATAGCAATATACTAATATGTTTATGTAGCATAACATGCATAATAAGTTCATAATCGTCTGGAGGATGGAAGGCACGAAGAGCGGAAGGCTATAAAATGTTTTTGCTTGTAATTGTAGTTATAGTTTAGGTCTCAATTAGACCCGTTTCTCTATAACCATGGCTCTGATACCAATCTGTAACACCCCCAATTCATGGATGCAGCGGAATTCGAACTGGGTGTTACTTGACGGCACAATAGTCACAATAATAGAAAACGAACTCCAATTGAGTCGTTTTAAAAGATTTATCATTCAAATTATATAAATATCAGAGATTACAAAATGAGGTCCCAGATGGTTCCATGTTTACAATTTACATTAAATGAGTTTTGAATGATAATAAAATTTATAGCCCTCTTGAGTATCCGTGCCCTTCCGTACCATCCTTGATCGTCATGAACCTGAAATACATGCTTGAGAGGTCAACACAAAGGTTGAGTGGAATTCGTAGAGTTTAGTTAAATCGTTTGAACACAATATGTCGTAGTGTGAGCTATAGACTCACACTCATAGTTAGAAAACAAAATCGTTATTTATTTCACTAAGCTCATGCAACCAAAACATTAACATCGAACCAACAAAATTGGCATTATAGAAGCCCTATCAAGGTACTTTTGCCATTATACCGCTAAATCTCAAATATAGTGCTTTTGTGTGAACTCATCGTTGTTTAACACAAATGGGATCCGTCAATCCCAATAGATCTATTCACAATATTCGCGCTCACTATAGGTAGTGACTAATGGTTCATGATATAGGGACTTCGAACATGGCAATCGTTACTTAGTGACAATAAAACATAGTCGGGTAGCATACAGTAGAAAGCATTGTGTTCGAGTAGAAAAATAATAGCATGTATTCCCCCCATGGGTTTGTAAAATAGTTAAACAATAGAAAGTGGGGCTACGAACTCACCTTAAGTAAGATAGCAAGTAATGAAGGTGATGGTTGGATCGTGTAGGTTTCTACGAGCAACCTATAATAGAATGTTGCGACTTAGGATCGGAGTGAAGAATATGAATAAGTGCCCATATAAATATCTTGCATTTAGTCCATGATGTGGTATGATGTATAGTTGTAAGTCTTTGAAAGAAAAGATTTATGAACATGTATGTTTTGTATATCGTTTACTACCGTTCGGGCCGACATAATTCAGAAGTCATGTTAGTAAGCGTTCGAGGAGCCAGGACACTTTAATTCGTAAATCCACAACTCAACTCGACGGCTTACATAATGAACTCCTCACATGAGGCTCCCTACTATTGTAGTAGTTGATAAAATATATAGATATAAGTTTTGATCCGAAAAGTTACATGTCCGATATTTGAATAAACTTAGGAAAGTTTATTAGTACATGAAGATTGTTATTAGGGGTAGTTTCATAAGTCTTGTATGACCATTTTCTCTTGGTAATATCTCATGGTTCCTTTTTAAGTGAAGTAGATCCAAATTGCTTGTTCAAGTTATCGCCTAATTCATTGTTTCATGTTTACGCCTATGTAAGTTGGTATGGTCATTTCGTCATGGCCTAGCCATGACCTTTGGTCCTTGTTCCAAGGTCATGAGACACAACCTTGGCTCTAGCCATAGTGGTGGTCTTGATTATAGGTCATAAGACCTCTTGATCCTTTTAAAGTATAACCATAATATAGTGACTTGTATATATGTAAATAGTTGTTAAGAAACTGAGAAATATCTCACTCAGAAATCGTTTTCAAGGCTCGAGCCTCTTTGTTCCTGAACGAAAACGTGATTCCGGACAACTTTCATGTTTTAAATTTTTCATGAATCGGACCAGAAAGGCCTCTTTTTGCGTGTTTTAGGTTCTGTCACAGAAGCTTTTTAGGCAGTTTTGCCGGAAATCTTTGGTAACTTCAAATCGCCATAACTTTTGACTCGTATACTCTTTTTAAGTGGTTCAAATTGCTACGGTTTCCTTGTTAGGTCCTCTACTACAATATGTAATAATCCAATATCATATTTTTACTATTTTGATCAGGTCTTACCAAGAAAGTCACTACTTTACTTGTTTTAGTAACTTGTTTTAACAATCCATTATAACAACATCTTTTACTCATTTTTATACATCATGGACAATAATACAAGACATAATATAGCAAGAATAACATGTAAATAACATGAACATGATATTTAACAAGAGGTAAGTTAGGGTTTGCTTACAACTTTGGGCTTTCTAAGAAAGGAAGTAACTAGTAAGGATAGGACTTTGATTGATTATCTTCACTCTTTGCAATCTTTGATAAACCAAGGTTATTTGAAGATAATAACGACGCCTTCTTGAAAGTCCAAAGCTATTTGAAGATTATAACTACGTCTTTTAGGAGACTTTAAAGTTATAACAACTTTTCTTAGAAAATTTCCAAGATTGAAGATCAAACACTAGTTTTCTTTCAAAAACTAGTTAACTTTCTTATAAAATATAAGAAAAGTGCCTTAGGGTTTTAGGACTTTGATAGATAAAGAGAGGAGGGTGCAAGGAATTTCATGTGTTTAGCTTGGTATTTATAGGGTAGGAAGAATAGTTAACCATATATTGGGTTAGAATTTAACCATGGTTAGTTAAGACACTTGTAATGATCTAAAGAATCAATGGACAAGATCAAGCCACACCAAGGTGACTCCCCCCCCCCTATTGGCGGTTTCAATAAGCTAGGGAGGGTGAGGTGTGCTTTGCTTGATATTATCCAAGATATTGGATGAGTTTTGACTCCGGGAAATGCCAACCGTAAATGATTAGTCTCAAAACGTAAAACCGGGTGTCGTAAAATTATGGAATTTGAAAGTATTAATAAACATGTCCATATGTTCCATAATAAAATATAAAATGAGTGGTAGGTTCTATCGGGTGCTAAAACCCTGCTAAAAACTAGAAACACGGGTCTATGTAATTCGCGTAAAACGCTGAACTGGAAAACGTAAAATTCCAAAACTTTTGGAATTGTCATAAAATGATAGAAAATCATATTTCTATTGTTTATAATGTTTTATGGATATATCGGGATGCTGGAAGGACGTTTAAACCTAAAAGTAAATCTCGGACACGGCTTTGTGATTTTTGCAGAAATGATCCGACGAGCGTCAAACTCTCGGATTATCGTTAAAATAGTTTAACTTACGAGAATATGAAATAAAAATTTCTGAGATGAATAGTGAAAAGTAAATAGTAAAAAGTGAATAGTAAAATGTGAATAGTAAAATTTTCGGGAATAAAAGTTAACCTGAAATTGCGAATTGTTACAACATTTTCCCTAAATAAAAATACATTTCTTGTTGAAAAGAGTAGTAGTTAATAAATAAACAAAAATACTTGAGGTTAAAATTAAAAAATAAAGACCGAAAAAATTAAACGGAGACTATGGGATGAAGAGTGTATGTTTTTACTCTTAATTATGTCAAATAGCATACACACGATCCACCCTGAAAACTCATATTGCGTTTGCCCAAACATATATAGATTGATGGCTAATGATGGCTTTCCCTTTCGTACAAATTCTCCTTAAGATACAATCCTTCTTACTAACCTATCTATACTACATATTAATGCATTTGAGATTATTTTATAATTAAAAAGTATTAAAATTCAGACTTAAACTTACTAATTATACAATAGTCTCAATTGTTGGTGACAAGTGTTGTACATTATGCTTCATCTTCTGCATAGTGGAACTGTAGCAGAACTGATGATCGTCTGTTCACATGGACATGGTGCAGTTTTTATCTATGAATCGTGAAAAACATTTATTTCTCACAAAATTAAGTCAATAGTTACCCGCCGCCGAATTACGCGGATACCTTTCTAGTTTTTAAAAAAATCTCATACGCTTTCTAGCAGTTTTAGCCTTATAGATACCAGAGAAGAATGTCTAGCTACCCGTTTGAGTTGTTGGCTCAACTGACCATCCAATTAGAAGAAACAGAATATGCACCGAATTTATTCCATTAAACTCATTTTCTTCGCAATTACGCTTGTTTAGTTTAAAATGCATTGTATGCTAAATTTGTATATTGGACATGTTAGGTATGTTTGATACACAATATTAATATTGAGAGTTTATGTTTATCTTTTTGAAAAACAAAACTTATAAGAGATTATGAAAAGATAATTTTTTATAATCTTGGAAAATCGAATGCTACTTCATGCAAATTTTAAAAATAATATCTTTTTTATAATCTCCTACCCCATCTACATTTACAACTCAATCTTCAGTTTCAACAGTTACTTTTTTCAAACATATCCGCTATTAAAACTTTAAAATGGAAAAAAAATGTAAATAACGAATGCGTTTTATTATTTATATAAAAAACACTTTTTTAGTTTCCCGTATTAGAAAACTTCAAATATAAAACCCGATGTTTTCTTAAAGAAAGAAGATTACTTCATGCCAAGCAATAAAATACTCTTATGTGCAGTCTTTGCCGTGTTGAGTTTTTGACATATATGGCTATTTAATTAGCAGCTGTAACATCATAAAAAAAACATATACTCCGTACTTCATTACCAGTAAAAGGTATATATATAGTTACATAAAATCTTAGTCAAACATCAGGCAAAACTAATTAATAAATACTCCGTAATATTTATCAGTGTAACTTTGATTTAAAAAAATGCAACCAAATATTAATGATATTAAAAACACTATCGATAGTTCCTAGATGCCAGCTAACCAAATTAGAAATATATACAAGTCTCTAACCAAAAGAAAATTCGACCAGTAATCAAATACTTTTTACCTGACCTCATCGACATATGATCAGCTTATGGAGTTTTCCAAGAGCAATACACATTAACATGGGCCCTTTTGAAGTTCATGGTGTTTGATCATTAACTTATTGTTGATTATTTATTGTGAGGATAATCAAATGATTTTGTCATAATGGTACCTTATGTTATGTTGTGTGAGAAGTTCTTAAAATTTATCTTTGATAATTTATTGCGTTGATAACAAAAAGGTTTGTCTCCCAATAATTTCTCATATTGTGTGAGAAACTTCCCAATCAAATATTGTGGATTTAAGTCCTGCTTTAGACATATGAGAATATTTTAAAATAGTTAAATCAGTCGTTCTAAAAAAATTTATTGCGATAATATTAAAAGTCAACACCACAAGAAAAAAACGCCTTTAGTGACTAATTATTTTGTGACCACTCATGATTTGATCTCTATTATCATAGTTTAGTCACCAATATATTTGTCGTTACTGCATTTTCATCATTGCCACGGAATTAGTGACCGTTATAAAATGTGGTCACTAAGTTGTCACAATGACAAGTATAGTGATGACAATAATGGTCACATAGTCCCTAAACCGTAAATCTAATATTTTTTGAGTGCTGGTCACTTAAAAAAAAAAAAGAAAAAAAAGAAAAAAAATGGGTAACTTAAGTTTAAAGAAAAAAAGTAGTGGTCACTGGGTTTCTAAGTTAAAGACCAAGGTGGGTGGTCACTGATTTATAAAATATTGAGACAATAAATAGTGGTCGTATAATCATTAAATCCCAAATCTACCGGTGGGCAAATATTCCAGTGACCGCGTAAGTAGTGGTCATTGAGTTGCTGAGTTAGATACTAAAAGTGGTCGTTTATAAGAAAGTATGCTAAGTTTAAAGACCAAATATTAGTGGTCACTTGTTTTTCAAATTAGAGACCAAAGTTGGTGGTCACTAATTTATAAAATATTGAGACCAAAACAGTGGTCAAATAAGCCCTAAACCCCTAAACTAAAACCCTAACCCCCCTAAACATTAACCTTAACCCCTAAATTTTAAAGACCAAATATTAGTGGTCACTAACTTTTCAAATTAGAGGCCAAGGTTGCTGGTCACTGATATACAAAATATTGTGACGAAAACAGTGGTCACATAAGCCCTAAACTAAAACCCTTACCCCTAAACATTAACTATATAACCCTAAATTTTAAAGACCAAATATTAGTGGTCACTAATTTTTCAAATAAGAGACCAAAGTTGGTGGTCACTGATTTACAAAATATTGAGACAAAAACAGTGGTCACATAAGCCCTAAACTCCTAAACTAAAACCCTAACCCCTAAACTTTACCCTAACCCCTAATTTTTAAAGACCAAATATTAGTGGTCACTAGGTTTTCAAATTATAGACCAAGGTTGGTGGTCACTGATTTACAAAATATTGAGACGAAATCAGTGGTCACATAAGCCCTAAACTCCTAAACTAAAACCTTAACCCGTAATTTTTAAAGACCAAATATTAGTGGTCACTAGGTTTTCAAATTAGAGACCAAGGTTGGTGGTCATATACCATAACCTCTAAATTTTAAAAACCAAATATTAGTGGTCACTAGGTTATACCCTAAACTTTAGAGGTCGTTTGGTTGGTGATCACATAACTATATATATTAGAAACTAAAATTAGTGTTCATTAAATTATAAAAAATTATTTAAAGTTGTTCAATTTAAAAATCAACTAAAAAACGATAATATATCAGTATTATATATCATATCATGTATCTTTTCTAACTTATCTTTTCTAACATGATATGGATACACTAACAATTTAAAGCTTAATAATTACTTCTAAGACTTTATCATATTATGTATCTTTTTTATTTAAATAACTTTGATTAAATTTACACTTAAATTTAAACTACTAATAAGTAGTAAAAGATATTTACATTTTACTTAATTTACGCTTAAGACAATGTAACAATTTAAGGCTCCATAATCTCCATTTTTATTTTATTTTTTTAACGGCGAGTTAGTAATTAGTGATTCGACCCCACAGTGACATCCAATTGATCAGTATGCAAGCATCAAACCTTTCTCCTTAGAGGATAAACCCAACTCGTGCTTCTATTATTTCGGACCTGAAGGTACATGGTGACACTCCAATTGAGCTAGCCAGTTGGTTCATAACCTCCATTTTCTTTCAAACAAACAAACACGCACCAGTCTCTCACCTACGTCTCTCACCACCACAAGCGCGCTCGCCACCGTCTATCACCACCACAACCGCGCTCACCACCGTCTCTCCCCACTCCCGCCGTCGCTCACCACCACAACCGCGCCACCGCCACCTTCTCATACAACCGCTATCGATTTGAGGTAAACTGTTCAAATTTATCATGTAATTTTAGTTTAGCTGTCAAATTCAAGTTCAATTTCTGTATGCTATTAAGGATTTTAGTAATTTATTGTTTGTGTTGAATAACTGTCGACGAAATGCCTGAGTTAGGTTAGAGTATAATTTTTGGATGTGCAGATCAAGTGTTTGACGAAATGCCTGACTAGTACTTTAGATTTGTGTATTATGCGTATTGTATAGTAATTTTTTGTTTATGTATTATGCATATTGTATAGAAGCGGTCGTGAAATAACTTGAATACTATAGTATCTATATAGGAAATAATCTGAGTTTGATGTGTATAACTTGAATACTAATTATCACATGCTTTACTCTCATTCGCTTGCCGACCATGTAAATTTTGTCAATATCGCGAAAAGGAACCACCTTTAGTCACAAAAGGGAATTGGTTTATTTGATGGACCAGTATCCTCAAAAGGGAAACTCATTGGGGAAACTCTATGCAGAGCTCAATAAGCAGGGTATTACTATACCTGAGAGGTACTGGCTCTTTAGTTAGTTACTCTTGTTTATGTTTCATGGTGTGTCACATAATTAGTGATAAAGCATCAAATCAGTTAGCTTCCAGTTATATATCACTGTGTATTCTTGCAATCTCGTCGAAGCTAAAGAGAACAATATTATATTTTATTTAGCATTGTAAAGCTATATATAATGGCCTTTTAACATTTATTTGATGATTATTGTTCCAGGGTGAATGAGGATGAGCTTCGTATATTCTATGTTGTTTCTGAAGGTGACTTTACGAGGTTTTTATCATCAGTTAAGAAGACTATTCGGTGGAGACAGAAATTCAGTCTTTTTTCACCACAAGAACTTGAGGATTGGGTCAAGTTGGTCTTTTGGCATCAATCTGATAAGATGCAACGACCTTGTCTCATTATACGTGTTGGACTTGCAGGCCTGCTTTGGCTTTAAAGGGCCAAGCACAGTTTGTTAAAGCAATTGGTATGTAGTTTTAACTAATGACTTGCGTATATATGTTTTAAAATGGCTCTGAGTACAAAACCTTCTGATCTTTAATTTATTTTTACTGATTTATTCATTGACCCGCTCATGCTGTTGCCTTAATTAGATACCAGATATGACCCATTCATGCTGTTGCCTCATATAAAGGAACGAAGTGATTTTGATTCTTGGATTTGCCACTGGTGCTCATCGAACCAACCCTTTTGACCCATCTTCCACCAGAGAATGGTTAAACTACAGTAGATGCTTAGTCCTACTATCAACATACCTTAAATTTGTAAGTGTAAATACTACTAATTGTGCCCTGGCTTTCTCTGTTAGGATACCCGGATAGCTGTGTTATTATCTTCTTCAATTATCTCAGCTACAATTTCTTGTATCCACTCATCAGGAGTGAAAGCAAACAACGCTTTACACTCCTCATAATGTCTTTGTGGAAACATGTTTCCTGGCTCTTGCTTACTCACATTCTGGTATGATCTATATTTTATGAGTTTGATAAGTCATATTAGGCATTTGAATTGGCAAAAGCAAATCATGCAATGCGTTCTGAAATACTCCGTATTTACTTATACAGTCATACTGGCTGCATTCTTTTTGCGTATCATACCTGTATCATAGCCCATAGCCACCTGTTTACTAAAACGGGTTGATTCAGGTTGTGCTATATCTGACGGGTCACATGGGCTAAACCAATGATCCATAGTAGTGATGATTTATGGAGCTGATAACTGGACATGGGGTCCTTTTTTTGATCAAATTCGAATTTTAATAATCTCATATAAAAGTTCAGATTCTGCACGTCACTTTTTTGACTTTTCTGTAACTATGCAACTAGTTCATATCATTATTATTTTGTCTGACCGAAGTTTATTGCATTTTTAGGGTGACTAAAAGTTCAGTTGGATGCGAGGGCGAGTTGGATGCAAGGGCTGTTTGCAAGTACCAAGTTAAATACAAAGGTCGTTTGGTACAGAGTTTTTTTTTCAATTTGTCATTATTGAAGGTCGATATGTTTCAAGACACGATGTTAAACACTTATACGTTATGTTTTTCTCTTTTGTGGTTATATTTGTTTCCTTTGATTAGCGAGATACAAAAAATTATATGTTAAAAGAATCTTATGTTATGCAATCATAAGTAATATTTAATATCTTTGTTGTTCAAATTCGTAGGTTCCAATTTTTATCGCAGTTATATATTTTTGTGAAATTGCTATATCGTTTTATAATTATGTTTGAATAAGTGACCACCTTTTTGCTTTTGAGAGTAAATAGGTAGTGACCACCAGTTGGTCTCTAAATTTAATAAGAAGTGACCACACATATCGTCACTGATGGGTGTTAACGGTGAGTTAACGGGTTCGTTATCTTTAACAAATCAGTGACCACTTTTATGACCATCGTTATCGGTCACTATCTATCAATTCAGTGACCACCTTCGACTCTTAGTGCCCAAAATTAGTGACTGAATATATCGTCACAAATATAGTGACCACCGTATTATCGTCAATGGTTAGAGACGGACTTTAATTTTTGGTCTCTAATAAAAATAGTGACGGAGCCCTAGTGACGAAAAGTGACCACCCAGGTTTTGGTCATTAAACAGCGTTAGTGACCCATTTTATTACTAAATCCAGCTTTTCTTGTAGTGCAAGCACAATACATGATTTACCCTAGCTATACTATATATGAGAAAATACATTAAAACCGTGAAATTAGCAATCTAATCATAGAAAATATTCATTAGAATATTATCCCTTACATCTGTATATTTTATTTTTATTACTACATTACATCCATATACTTTTCATTCATACACGAATACTTAACCACAATTTCACAAATATAATTATTTGCCTATTAAATTTCTGCCTCAAAATATGAATACTCGCCTATTTTAATAAGATGTTCATACATAAACTAACTCATTTATATTTAGTCTTCAAATAACACTTTGGTTCTTTGTAGAAATTTCAAAACCACATGACTTTTCTCCCAAAAAGACCCTAAAATGGTCTTATGTTCAATAACATCAAGCTTTATTTAATTATCTGGATTTTTCCGTAGGCTTTGAGAATGTACTTGGTTAAATGGTTCACCAACCTTGTTAACGGTATTGCTATTTAATTTTATATATCCCTCCGTATATACAAATGCCCTTAATTTTGCATTTTTGAAAAGATGTATATATATACATGATACAATAGTTTTTATGCATGTTTTGAATGTATATGTTATTCAATTTGTAATATTGAGCTTCTAATATCTCACTAGGATGCTCTATTTAACATAAAAATCTCTCATCGGTTTTAAAAAAACAACTAAATAAATATATGTGTTGTTAACATTTTAAAAACCTTTTCATTCATCAGGCATAAATAGGCATTAATATTCCCAAGGGTTTATTAGCTAGTGTTCAATACAAGCATGCTAGAGCAACAAAATTAAAACTTGCTACCATGAATACATTCCAATATCAGCTACGTGAGCATCTCGTTAAAGCTCGTTTTATTTGATTATTCTTTCTTCGTATAAGAAAATACCGTACTTTATTTAACATGTAGCATAATTAACTTTTTACCAACTATTAAAACCTTTTGAAAAGCGAATTGAAGTTATTACGACTTCCATTTCCATAATACCAAACGTGGTTTTCAGATCCACAGTAGTCAATCATTGGGTACACACAATAACTAGTCAGCATTTGACATTTTTTTCTTCACCATGAATTAGCATTCGATCCATACGTTGTACATGCAAACACGCATAGTCTTTTTCTTTTTCAACACGCAAGCATGCATGTATATTTCTTCCTATTCATATTCGATCCTAACATCTAAACCTGGTTTAAATGAAAAGAGATAACACAGATTATATTTTTGTGAGGGTAAGAAGATGAGTAAAAATAAAACGTATGAGAATAAAACGGTGGTCATATACTCATATAGTACATGCATGCAATTAAAATAATCCCTGGCATACAAATAATTTTTTTTAATTATAGAATTGTTGTATTAAAATGTATCTAACAAAGTAGTAATTATTTTTTTTGGTAAAAGGTCAAAAACACCCGGTAAATATTATGAGTAAAGTCGGACTCAGGTGATGGATTTTGTTGTTTCATAATAAATAATATACGTTACAAGAAAATAGATGTTTAGTGACAGGAGTTTTAATAACATAGAAAAATGTCATTAATTAATCTTTCAGTGACAATTTTAAAAACTGTCAGCAAAAGTTTGACATTTTAAGATTTAATGACACTTTTAAAGAAAATGTGTCACAAAAGACAAACTATGTATTCACATTTTTTTGTGTCACTATAACTAGACTTTTTCTTACTGGATTTCTACCTATACTTTTTTACGTGGGTGGGAGAAGCACATAATTTTTTTTTGTACATATTTTTTCTATTATTGGTGACATTTTTTACTTTTTAGTGATACTTTTTTAACTTGCCACCACATGACAACTTTTTTTTAGTGATAGATGAGTCCAATCGAGTATTTGATCTTATGGATGTATTTTGACGCAGAGCATTTTGAAGCATTTAGAAAAAGTGAGTTGTTAGCGTTGTGAATTGTGATTTTTAATGCTCGTTTGACAATAAACAAGTAGTTTTATCTATTTTTTTGGAATGCTACTTTTCCAACACTCCATAAAATAGCATTATGAGCGTTGATCATTTAGGAGATGTTTTACTCATTACGGTTATATTTTCAACTACGTTATCAAACATTTTTATCAAAAAAAGAGTTACTGCTATTGCTCACTGATACTGCTACTTTTGCCAAACACATCCATTAAGTCACTTGTATAACAAATATTCAAGGGGTTCAAGACGGATTTAACGGATTTAACATGTCAATGGAAAAGTAGAATCTGACCTTATTTCACAAGATTATGTTTAACTCGAAACTAATAAAATTAAAAGCGGGTGAAAATAGACGCGTCAACCCGACTTGAGACACACATAACCCGGACCCTTTAAAATCTGTGTTCTCAAATACACCGTTTAGACCCGTTACCAATCGGACCCATCCATTTTACCACTTATAAAATAGAGTGACTATTACTTACTAACTTTTTGGTCACTTACTGATAATAAATAGTCACTAAAGCTTTCTTTGGAGGCTCTTATGAAGGAAACCCAAAAAGTACGTACCATAAGAGTTATTATTATATGGACGTATTAGCATCATATTTTTTAATTCCCTACCAACCTTCTGAAAAACGAATATAAGACAACATACAAAAAGACCTAAATCATTTTTTTTTCTCCATGTAACTAAATTTCTTTATTCGATGTCTATTATATGCCAACGCGTTACGTGCTCACCTTAACTTTCGAAATGTAATAATTAGGGTCAACCCACTTACAATTATGTGTGTGTTTATGTATGAAAGAAAGAGAAAACGGAAGTAAAACCACAGCTTCATGAATCATGACATCCTTTGCATGATAATATACTTCCCCATCGTCAATTCATGGAATAATTAACAATTTGCAGGGCCGTCTTATGGATTTTGGTGGCCCTATGCCATCACCATAACAAGGCCCTCAAACACACATACAAAATACATATGTATCAGTAGTGCGTGAACTAATTAAACTTAAGCATCATATTGTGTATATACATATAATAAAGTGCATGGAATTTTGTGGCCCTCGTTAGGCTGTGGCCCTGTGCAATGGCACCTCTTGCACTCCCTTAAAGCCGGCCTTTGCATGTTGATATTTCTATTCGATAAATGGTCCAACAAGTAATTACAGTAAAACTTATATAAATTAATAATGTTAGGACCAAAATATTTAATTAATTTAGCGAGATTTGCATAATGAAATCTTATGAGCCCAATTATATATTTATATATACGGAGTATATTACAAACTATTTCATACATTCATACTACAGGTTGATCTTCACAAGTAGGCTATGTCTTTTAGGAACGGAAATTGAGTTATAGAGCCTATTAAAACTCTAGGAAGAATTACAAAATATATATCAACGGAAAAAAAAAGTTTTTATTACATTGTTGAGTATAAGCTCCTTTTTAGGCCGTTTGACGGAGACGGGCACTTTATTCCGATAGCGCCACGCCGCCAAAGGATCAAAGAGATATATGGTGGCTTGTAACAATGATATTATCAAAGAACTTCAAACATATATATAGTGGGGAGATCAAGGCACATTATCAGCAAGGGTAATCACGATTAGACTATACATACTATTGGTTTTGAAATAAAGTATATATTATCGATCTATATATAATTGAAACCTCGAAAGTTATTTCTTGAATCTCGAATAAATTCTACTACGAATGTTCAATCTCCATTAAATTAATGTACTACCAATAGTCCATCTTTGTAGTCTGTTTGGTTTAATAAACTTAACTATATACAGAAGTCAAAACAAACAGACAAAACCCTAATAACCTAATACTTAATTAATTAAACTGGATAGCGTAGAATTTCTGGAACCGCAACTGATAATTAAGTTGGTATTTCAGGATTGAAGAAAGAATTATTGGTTGGAGAAAAGGAATAAAGAAAACAATTTAGAAATGAGTATATGCACATACACAACTTTAGTTTGTTTTAAATATATATGGGCGCCCCTAGCTCCCTTTTGTTAAATTTAAAACTTCTATAAAAGGCAACCAATTGAACGCTACAATCCACACAATCCTTACTTGCATTCCAATACCAACTAACCAAAGTAACTTGCTAAGCAAAATTCCCTATTCATTCTTCATCTTCTACGATGAAAAGCTTCCTGTTTGTAGCAACTCTTGCTGCAAGTGTTTTTCTTTTTCTATCCCCTGTGGCGCATGGCTACACGAAGTCTGAAATTACGTCTTGGTGCAGCCAAACACCCCACCCGCAACCCTGTGAGCATTTCTTGGGCACAAACTCGAACTATGGTCCAATCAAACAAAAACCAGATTTTTTGAAAGCCTTGTTGAAAGTCACATTAGAACGTGCAAAATACGCTGGGTCGCACACCAAGACACTTGGCCCAAAATGCCGTAACAAGCTTGAGAAGGCTGCTTGGGCTGATTGCTTAGAGCTTTACGAACACACCATCCTAACCATCAACAAAACTGTTGATCCCTATCAAAAGTGTAGCCAAGTCGACATGCAAACGTGGCTGAGCACAGCTCTTACGAATCTGGAGACATGCAAGGCTGGGTTCCAAGAGCTAGGTGTTAGCGACTTCGTGTTGCCACTAATGAACAACAACGTATCATCTTTGATTAGCAACACATTAGCGATGAACAAAGGAGGGAATTCATCCTATAGTGCCAAAATTCCTCAAAAATCAGGATTTCCAACATGGGTGAAGACTGGTGATCGAAAGCTATTGCAATCAACGGCTCCTCGAGCCAATGTTGTGGTGGCTCAAGATGGTTCTGGTAACTTCAGGACAATTGCCGCAGCCATAGCAGCAGCAGGAAAAAGGTCAGGGAGTGGAAGGTACGTGATTCGTGTGAAGGCAGGTATATACAGGGAGAATATCGAAGTCGGCAAGAAATTGAAGAACATAATGTTACTAGGAGATGGTATTGGCAAAACCATCATAACAGGCAGCAAAAGTGTTGGAGGAGGCACCACCACCTTTAAATCAGCTACTCTTGGTAAGCTATTAGTAACGGGTTCTAAATTTGATGTTCATCAGGTACTAGTGACGACGGTTGTGACGGTCTTTAGCGACAATAATTGGTTACCGCACGGATGGTTACTAAGATTATTTTTACTAGACCATGCAATATGTACTTATAAAAACCTTTATTTTGAATACGTAATTTTGTTATTAACTTATTGCTTGTGATTTTCAGCTGTGGTTGGAGATGGATTTATCGGCCGTGGTTTCACTGTCAGAAACACCGCCGGCCCCGGAAATCACCAAGCCGTGGCTCTCCGCAGCGGCTCTGATCTCTCGGTATTTTACCAATGCAGCTTCGAAGGGTACCAAGACACCTTATACGTCCACTCCAACAGACAATTCTACAAAAATTGCGACATCTACGGTACAGTTGACTTCATTTTTGGCAACGCGGCTGCAATTCTCCAAAATTGCAACATTTACGCCCGTAAGCCACCAAACAAGACCAACACCTTAACCGCTCAGGGCCGGACCGATCAAAACCAAAACACGGGGATTTCAATCCACAACTGTCGTGTCACAGCAGCCTCGGACCTAAAAGGTGTTTCGGGTGTTAAGACATACCTCGGGAGACCATGGAAGCAATACTCCAGGACGGTTTTTCTCAAAACAAACCTTGATAGCTTGATAGACCCTGCAGGATGGATGCCATGGAGTGGTAATTTCGCGCTTAACACGTTATATTATGGTGAGTACATGAACACTGGGCCGGGTGCCTCAACATCGAGAAGAGTTAAATGGAAAGGTTACCGTGTGATCACAAGCAGCACCGAGGCGTCGAAGTTCACCGTCGGGAATTTCATCGCTGGTGGTTCTTGGTTGCCTGCCACCAGTGTGCCATTTACTTCTGGTTTGTAATTTAATTGTTCATATGTTGTACCTCAAGTTTTTCTTTCTTGATTAAATTGGTTGCTATCAAATTAATTTCTTGGATTATTGAATAATATTCAGATTTCTTTGTAAATTTATTTTGTTCTATAATTCTCTTGACTTTTGCAGCTACCAATTTTTTTATTGTATTATTTCGACTTGGAATCTTTAATCCTAATCCTGACATCCACCAGTATAATCGACAAACCATATTTGTTGGATTAGAATAGATTTTTTCTACAAGATTAGAATAGATTGATTACTAGAGACTATTTCAAACAATGGTTTGCATGTCTACTTTGACAGAATTTTTACAGTTTTACTTAAAAATAGTGAAAATATTCCACTTGTACCGTGGTCAATTCTTGCTTTTTAATCAAAAGTCATGACAATGACTTGGAATGAATTAATTGAAGTACATAATATATACTGTATTAAAAAGATTAATTAAGTACCCTTTCTATATAGGTGTATTCTTATAAAAATTGTTCATATAATTAGCTTCTTTTTATCAAAAATATAATTGAACTAAAAGAAGATTCATACCTTAAGGGTTAAGGGTGTTTGTTCCCTATTGAGCTGTTATTATGGGTTGTTTTCTAAAAGCCATAAAGCCAATACTCAATGCTTTTGTACGTGTTTTTAAGTTTAGTAGTAATTAATTAGCTAATAGAAAGTATTTTTTAAAGTTTAACAACGAATGGTAATACAAACAAGGAATAACTAGAAAGAAAAATGAATATTTGAACTAAAAACAGGGCTCAACTCTATGTCTTTTATTATATTACTGCAAAATTATAAACTTCATCTTTTTTAGCCAATAAAAAACAGGGAAAATGATAGCCATAGACAAAGTTGTGCTGTTTTAATTTTTATTTTCCTTTCCCAAAACAAACATAAACTTATTTCTACATTACACAAAAGAAGATATATTTATATCATAAAGTGTTCCAAAAAGATTCAATGATGGAAGCGTTGATATACATTATTAACAAATAACATTGTTGTCATCTTTAAGACATGCATGCAACATCTCCGACTTTAACAACATGCTAAAAGCATATTCATTTTTATTTATGAACAATTATTGATGATTGTGAACCCGCGTATTCTGCATTTGCATCCATGCAACTTTTATGTGGACAAATTATGTTATACTAAATTATATATATATATATATATATATATATATATATATATATATATATATATATATATATATATATATATATATATATATATATATATAGGGGCGTGTTATATGCAGTACCATTCTTAGATACAGTACTTTACAGTACCATTTAGACCAATAATAATTTAGTATCATTAAAGCTTTTAAATTAATTCAAAAGGGTAAAATAGTCAAACATATTTCACTTTTTTTTGAATATTTTTTAACAAAAAATGTTTTTTTAATTCCCTTAATTTTTATTTATTTTTTTTTAGTATACATGTTTTCAGAAAAATCAAGTGCATATGTGTTTTTTTAATATTGTATACTTACATATATATTTTGCGATTAAATATTTCGACCTCAAATTTATTTTGCTTAAAATGGTAATTGCACATATATATTCCTAGTGTACATTCTTTGATCTTCGATATTTATGATCAAAAACAAAAATATATACATGTGAGCTCAAAAAATTAAATAACAAATCAAGAACATAAATAGTATATACAAAATTTGATATATAATGAAATACAATTCGAATACAAATGTATCTTGTTAAATATAGTTGTGCACGTCATCAAAAACATGTGTCCACTCTTCCAAGAACATACGTGCACTCATTCAAGAACATATGTGTATGCTATCGTATCTCATTCTACACTTGTGTGTTGACATCTTTATCATGACCAACACTTGTGTCTTTTCAATACCTGAGATTACAAACAATTATCAATTTCTTATTATGAACAATTTACAAACACGTATGCACAATCTAAAACACATACATACCTCATTATTTGACTTTATATCAAACATAAAACATATATGTACAACCATTTCATTGATTTTTTACCAGCCATAAAACACGTATGCACCATTTTCTTATATCAAATTATGCAATCTTTTTTTAACATTGTAACTAAATTATGCACACTTTTTTCCTTGAATTTATATCAACCTTAAAACATATATGCGCATTCATTTTAATTGATTTTAAACCAATTAACAAACATATAATCTAAACATGTATGTGCAATCTAAACTGCCTCATTTGTAAAACTGCAAGGAAGTTTTTTTTTATATAGATTAAGACAAAACAAGAACTAACCTTATCACCTTCACTGATATAAAGAACGTTACCATTAAAGAAGCAATCATGATATGGCAAAGAAACCTTTGAACTCTACTTTTAGCTTATGATTATTATATAAACTGTAAGTAAAAGCCATTTCGAATGAGTATGTATTTGTCAAGTAAAAGAAATGTATCATATCAAAGATAATCATCATTATTTAATCTCACAACCTACAACACCTTTGCAAGTAATCGATTTATATACCGACGTATTCGACTTATATATGCCAACGAGACAATTTCAAATACAACAGACATTATGTATTCAATTTATATATGTCCTTATGAGTGTAGTATTATCAAATCAATGGAAACTTTAAATCAATGCAAACGAGACAGTTTCAAACACTTTGCCATCTCCGGCGGCCACCACGAGTTGGACAAACGAAACCACATAAACATATATGTTCTTAACCATTTTCATGTCAAACATATATGTTCACAACCATAAACATATATGTTCTAAACCATAATTCCATGAATCAAAACTTTAATCTAAACCCAAAATCTTCCATGAATCAAGCTCACTATAAAATTTAACATGAATAACGAGTTCAACCGGTCACCAATTCAAAAGATAATTACAACTATTTGTTTCCTTAATAAAATTAACAAACCTGTTTCTTTAATTTATGATCCAGATTCACCACGACAGAAGGCGCCATCAAATCGGAAAGATAAACAGCAATTCGGCGGCCATCTCGGCTTGGCCCTCCACCAACAGCTATGACCAGATCCGACGACCATCTGAAAATCCGGCGACCACAATCCGACTTATTTAATTAACAAAAAATATTAAATCTTTTTCTTTTGCAACATGGATCAGGCATATTTAATTAACAATAATATTTTCAATGATTTTGTATTAAAAAAACTAAATGATAAAAAATAAGTGTGATGAATTATTAAAAAAATCAAAATGAAAATTCTTACCATGATCAAAATCGAACTCACTTGAACAATGAATCGTGATTGAGATCTATGAAACATAAATACAAGAATGGTTGTGTATCATGATTGAGATTCAAACTTTGGTTTCTCAATTAGACCTTTTCTTCAGATCCATAGTGACAGTGGAAATAAAAATATAATTGATGATGGTTTTCTTTGATTTGATTTTCAGTAGGCAATAAACAAATTAGTGAAGTGATGTTTGATGAAAGTGGTTGGTCAAAGTCAGGGAGGAATTTACGATGGACAGTTTTTCATGGAATGAGATAGATATGAAATTACAATACGTATTTAAGTAAAATTAATGTGTAATACCTACAATACCCTTTCAGCTTTTTGTTTAATTGAAGAAAATATCCTCATCTTTTAATTAATTGCATTAAAGGCACAAGTGATCTCATCCATAGATTAAGTGATCCAACGGTTCTGATTGGTCTAGAATGGTACTGTAAAGTACTGTATCTAATATTGGTACTGCATAGAATACAACACTATATATATATATATATATATATATATATATATATATATATATATATATATATATATATATATATATATATATATATATATATATATACTAGTCAAATTATTGTTATTGTTCCACAAATATTCACGTATGGCAAAACTAAACTTTATATGTTAACATTTTGGAATCAAACTTCGTATGTAGTAAAAACGCATCAATCTCATCAACATTGTTATTCATATATGAAAACACTTAAGCCATTCAATTGTTCAAATAAGTATTTCTAAAGTTATACTTTGACCATATTAGAGCTGGCAACATTGCAACATAAAAAATGTTACATTCGTATACACAGATCGAATGATTTTTCTATTTAAACACTGAAATGTACGTGAAACCATTTTAATTAGACCCCCTCCCTCACTTGAATCATAAAAAAAAAAAAAAAAAAAAAAAACCTATTTTAATTAGGAAAAGAAATTTTAAAGAATGGTCAGAGACTGAAAGCAAGTATTCCAATTCCTTCCCATTAATTAAGTTTGGGCCTAGCTATTTTTAGACATGCTTATTTAGCCCATTTTACGTAATAAAACTTGGATCATTTTTCATTTTGGCAATTTGGCTATTCAGTATTCCCAATTTCACATTAATCCTATAAATCTCACGTGTATGGGTTATCATTAAAAAAACAACTGCAATTTAAACAAACTTAACCAGAGGAGGTTAACTGTGGAACCAACAACTTAATAAACATGTTTAAAGCCGCTGATCTAATAGCTCGTATATGAGTATATGTACATGGTGTAATCTGGTTCCTTGGTAATTGGCAGTGACATTGTGTGTAGTTGGTTTATATATATATATATATATATATATATATATATATATATATATATATATATATATATAGAAGGGATCCGGCACGTTTTTTGATTTTAGTGCGGATGTACGGACGAATCTCAGCCCTCCATCTAGTCAACCATCTGAAAAAAGCGGAGTGGCATTATCGTAAATATCCCGACTTTTTTAAAAATCGTTAATATCACAGTAGCTTTTTTTATTGAAAATAATTCAAAAAAATCTGAAAAATTTAAAAAAAATAAAGAGAACAACAAATAATTATAAATCGCTGAAAAAAAATTTTAAAAAAAAATCATTTTCATCGTTAAAGGTATTGTGATATTAGCGTATGATTTTGACTTTTTTACAAAAGTCAAGATCAGATCTTGACTTTTGTAAAAAAGTCAAAATCAGATTTTGATATCACATAAATTTTTTTTTTAATAAAAAATTTAATATCACAATAACTTTTTTAATATCATAGAAACTTTTTCTTAATAAAAATTGTTAATATCACCTTAACTATCATGCTTTCTTAATATCAAAGTTAATTTTTTTTAATATCACCGTAATTTTTTTAAAATTGTAATAAAAAACAGTGATATTAATTTTTTTTACTAATATCAAAGTAATTTTTTAAGTAAATTATCGTTAATATCACGGTAGCACTCATAATATCTTTAATATCACGGTAGCACTCATAATCACCAAATAAAAAAGTGCTCAGAAAAATCTGAAAAAATAAAAAAAAAAAAATAAAGAAGATAACAATAGTAAGGATCGCTCAAAAGGAAAAAAATTAAAAAAATCTTTTCAATTGTCAATTGATTAATTGAAGGTTGCGTTGGATTTTGACTTTTTTACAAAAAGTCAAAATCAGATCTGGATGGGCGGCCCAGATTAATCCGTACGTCCGCACTAAAAAAAGTTATCCGCACATGATCCTCACTCTATATATATATATATATATATATATCTTAAGATGCATATATTATTAAGGATTGTATTCTTATGATATCATGCTAGGATCAACCGGAATGAAAAGGACCGAAAAGTACTAGTATGTGATAATTTTTGTAACTTCGATTATGACATGCACATATGTATTAAGCAGTTAGTGTACTCTTCTACATAAATGATATTGTATATTGTATTAGTAAAAATGTACGATTCTGCAACAAATACCATACAAATTATTGTCGCTTAACTTCAACAAACTTAGAAGGTATCTATCTAAATTTAAAAGTACTAACAAATTATTCAAACTACAATAGCAAAATCAAAGAAGGATAGGAAAAAGTTACAACCGGTAACTGCTCATTCTCAAAAGTATGTTAAAAAAGATGCATCCAAGTAAAATTTGGATAAATAGTTAGAACGGAAAAGAATCATACGGTACAACAACAATGCTCAATCCTGTTTGAGCGAGATTCGGGAAAAAGAATCATATTCTTATGGAGTGAAAGAAAATGTTCTCAATAGTTAGTTTAATGTCCTTATTAAGCAAACTTTATTGAGGTGGAACATTAATCAAGTTCACTTCAGTCCATAACCGAAACGAAATCATCACCGCGTTATCGGCCTCACAATATAATGATATATCAAAACAAAATCATTAATTTTGTTATCCATGAGGTGCTATGGGTTACATTATTTGGTAAAATAGGTGCAATTTCTATAATCAGTTAAAATTTAGAAAATATCTATGATTATTGTTGTTTGGAATTTAGTCTTGTAGAAATTTATAAATACAAAAGATCTAAATACACTAATTGAATTCAACCAACCTCTCATTTTATTATTTTTTTTATTAAACTAAAAATATAAGCCTAAAGCTTTGGCTAATAATAATAATAATAATAATAATAATAATAATAATAATAATAATAATAATAATAATAATAATAAACGTATGTGAAAAACTGTGGTTTCTTCGATCAACATGGTAAAAAGAGAAGAAACGTAAAACATGTTAGAGTATGCTCGTGTCATAATAAATAATTATATGGCTAGACATATGTGAGCCTATGGGGTCACACACTTATACACAGAGACACCATTTTATAGATTGTATTTATCGTATTTACAATATATAAACGACTACGTAACTCGGGATCAATAACGGGCTACTAATAACTAAGCTAGTACTTAGTTTATTGGATTGGACCAACAAATGGGCAAGCCCATTTAAGGCCCCCATATGGCCGGACATGGTGGGAAACAAGAGGAAAAAAGAGCAAGGGGTTAAGTGTAACATTTTTGTTATAACCTCCTATTGAATTGGTCAATTAAGGTTATCAATTATAATAACCACTTACCAAAAGTCTCTCCTCCTTCCCCTCCTCAAAAGCCACGAAATTAAACTCAACCATATGAGGGTTTGGTGTTTTTGATCTCATCTAACCTTATTCTAGTGTAGTTCAAGGCTAGATCGCGTGTTACGGGGTCAAGACTAGCATCGGGTGGTGATCTATGACGTGTAGTGTGTTTCCATCATAGAGGTGATCTATTTTGGTCACTTGGTTTCATAGGTGGTTCATGGTGTTGGTGATGGTCTCCATATGATTCTACCGATCACGCTACAAAGGTATAACATGTTGTTGTTTATTATTTGATTGATCATATGGCTATATGAGATCCGTGTGGGTGATGTTGTTCCGCTGCATTTTATTTTATTATTATATATTTTATATTCATACATCACCTATAAAACACACACATAAAACTTGATTGAAAGTGGTATAATGCGAGAAACAAACATTATATAGCCTTGAAGAATATGCTTGCACTTAAGCCCTTCAGCCTTCTTAAACTTTGCTCTTTAGACTTTCATGTTTCAACGCGAGAACACTTCTGTCACATACTTTTTGATAATGTCATTTCATTCCAATGTGTTTCATTAGCTAATCCTTTCAACACTCCCCCATAAGCTAAACTGAAAAACATTGTTAAAACCAAGCAATCTACAAAACTTGTTATGGTTAGAAATCGATAATCCCTTAGTAAGTATATCTGCTATATTATCCTTGATAAAATCTTATTTTTTCAGCTTTGATAATTCCTTCAGTAATATTTTCTCAAAAAAAATTATAGATCAATTTCAAAGTGTCTATTTCTTTCATGTGATGCTATATTTTAAAAATCTTAATAGCTGAATTGTTGTCACAGTTCATTTCCATCGGTAAACTTACATTTACCTATAAATCTGTTAAAACTTATAAAATCCATATGGTTTCACAACATACATTACACATTGCCCTAAATTTAGCTTCAGTAGAGGACATGGCTAATACAACTTGCTTTTTACTTTTCTAGGAAACAAGACTATTTCCCATAAAAAAAGAACAGATCTTCTAGTTACTTTGATTTTGCCCAATCTGAATCCACATATATTTTCAGATCATTATTAACAATTTCATCGAAAGTTATTCCTAAACCAAGTTCTTTCTTAAGATACCTCAAACTCAAAAATGCAAGCCTCAGATGTGACTTCATAGGACAATGCATTACTTGACTTAAACAATGCACAATATAAATGCCCG
Organism: Artemisia argyi; assembly: GCA_030686995.1. Lineage (NCBI taxonomy): Eukaryota > Viridiplantae > Streptophyta > Magnoliopsida > Asterales > Asteraceae > Artemisia > Artemisia argyi. The sequence continues at coordinate 176,337,787 of CM060678.1, read as the reverse complement.
GCCTTGTCATTGTAAAATATATAAGTTTTCCTACGAGTTTTTGATAGTTATAAATACCAGATAGAGGCTTATCTTCACCAAATTTCTCAACAAGTTTTTTATTTTCTAGATTTGCTTCTATTGGAGTAGTGCAAGGTTTACTGGCAAGCATTCCAAACCCAAATAGAAGTTCAAGAAAATACTTCCTCTAAGTTAAGCAAATACCAGTTAGAATGTCAAATACCTTAATTCCAAAAAGATTTGTTGGCTATTTGAGGGGAACACAAAAAGATCGGTTGGGAACCGATCTAAATGACATCATAAATAGATCAGTTAAAACCTATAAACCAATCTTAGTAACATTTTTCTAAATTAAAAAAAAATCCGGATTTTCATTATTATGCATAATTTTTATTTGTTCAATCGTAACAGGTACACTAATAAGTATTACAATACACATGGCTTCAACGAAAACCACCAGTTACAATACGAAACCATAACGCTTCAACAAATACAACACCATTAACTATCCAACAACAAAGTCAATTAAAGAACATCAATCTATCCATTCAAACACCACTTTGTTGCAGTCGTAGAGCAAAACAAGCAGGCGCTTGACCGTTCACACTAGAGAGGTCATATCCGGTACCAATATTCTTACCTTTTGCGGCATGTCACAAACACATACTGCAATGTATCCTTTGAAGATTCTTTCAGTGACATCTTAAGGAAACAATATAATGACGTATCTACATATAGCAGTGCTGTAAAAGAAACCAAAACACGATCACCAATTTTTATATAGGAACTTTGATCTATTTTAAGATAATAAAAGAAGTTCCAATAAGCAATCCCATACAACCTTATATAAATAGCTCATTCATAACTTCATAAGCAATTCTAACAGGTATGCATTACAATTTATGAGTATAGAACCACAACATCTTTAAGCTTATAATAATCAAGTCTAACACCAAATGGAAAAACAAAGCTATTAGTCAAAGAAAAACTGCGATTGATATTTTACTATAGGGCCAACTCAACCATTTATTCAATTGAATAATTCAACCATTAATTCAAGATAAGTCCATGTTATCCAAATACAACTAGAATACAGATCTAACATTCATTCACGTACTTTTAAACATCAACAACAAGTTAAAAAACAATGTCAATGATGTCAACAAAGATTATATTGAACTCATAACCTAATAAACAACTTACAGCCTAGACAGTGAATCTGTTGCGACGGGTGGTTTACGAAGGTACTGTTAGAATATGGACATTATTTTAGTAGTCGTATGTTAGGATCGAACTCGAGATCACGGGATTGCACACTTTACGTATGAGTATTAAAGATTAATACTTGAATATAAATATTGTATTCATTTATTAATTATCACAAAACAAATAAACGTTTATTAGTATTTAAGATATATGACTAATGGACGTTAACTTAAAAGAACGAGGACTAGAATGAAATTAGAAGTCAAGAAGGTTCCGGATCCCCTCATTCCATTAAGGGCCGATCGGATTTGTAGTGGGTTTACCCAACCCACACAAAACTTGAGCTCTAAGTTTCTTATAGTATATATACACATCAAAGGTTTAGGTTTTTGGTACTCTTGTGCACACACACAAAAACCTAAAATCTTTTCTCCTTGTTCTTTTCTTTGGTCGATCGCATCATTCCCTCTCCAAGGGATGATCGATTTTTGTTGAACAAAAATTGTATTGGTTTAAGTTTTGTGATTTAATTACTAGCATAACTTTAATACGTTGTAGTACGTGTGTACAAGAACGTGATACAATCATATTATTGATTGTTTCTTGGATTGAATTACAAAAGAGGTAAGGGGTAATTCTCATAATCCACATAAACCCTAATTAGGGTTCTTGGTTCTGGAAGATTGCATTGATTCTTGTTCGGGCTAGAATCACAAATGTATGTTTACTATTTATATTTGATTAATTAATTACATGTTATTTGATCTTGTTATAATTGCTTCCGCTATGCTCACTTGATGTGTTTGGTTTATTTTATATGATTGTCATGATATCATAATTCCAACAGTGGCATCTAGAGCCGTTATAATGTGTAATTAATTATCGAAACGCATAAAAATTGGATCTTGATTCGTTTAGTTACATTTTTTTAGGGTTTTTAGATTTCTAGCCCTAATTTTTTTTGGGTCGATTTGACCTTAAAGGGTTTTAGGGTTTTGGTTTTCGAATTTTTAATATGATTAGAAACCCTAGGATGTTATGTAATTGTTATGCGTTTTAGTAAACGATCTTGGTGCAATATGTTAATTGTTAAGCTAAATCCATGAAAAAATGCATATTTGCATGGATTTTTATATTGTGTTATAATTTAAATGGTTTAAATTGTTTATATGAATTAATGGTTAAGTTATATCGAAACATGTAAATTTATTAATAGATGTCGAATTGGAGAAGACTCCAATATTAAGTAATCAATTATGTGCTATGTGGTATTTATTTAATTTTGGCTTACGCAATCGATTTATCGATGTATGTGGCTCTTTTTCTAAGAAAAAGAAAGCCCTAATTGAATTAATACGTTATACACCTAGATTTGATTATTAATAGGGCTATTGAATAAGATTTGCATGTGGCTACATGTTTTATACATATTTAATTGTTATGATTATGTATATTTGTTTATTTAGTTGTTTTATTTTTTATTGTATATTACTTGTTTTTGTTTATTAATTGTGTTAGAAATGTTTATAAACGAAAAGGTAATTTTGAATAGAAAAATAATACGGACTAAATAATGGCGAAATTGTTTTGGTTTTTAAGAGTTTAAATTTCAAAGGATTGGTTGATTGATGTTTTTGTACGTAATGGTTAAATAGGCTCGACCGAAGTTTACACACTATAAGATGGGTATAAGGATGGCAACGTATTAAATTGTGGCCTTAGAGAGACAACATTCTGTCTTAACGCTCGTTTGTGTGTAAATTAGACTTACCGAACAACCATTACATGTACACTGTCATCTTAAGGGTGAATTATCCATAATTCCACAATGTTTATCCGAAACACTAAGCTTTCGGGCTTATGCAAAAGTACGATATAGTGGACGATAATTGATGGTAATTCTTTAATTGGTGAACCCGATATCTCAATCAAAACTTTGTTATTTTATTCTTAGCAAATTGGTAATAAAAATGTTTTGTAAAATCAATGTTATGAAGTTGTATGCATGCTTCTTCATACATTATTTTGATTACACGTCAATATTTTATACCCTTATAAAATTAAGTCGAATGCCATCTAATTAAGAACACTTGAAGTTGTAATTTACGTCATGTGAGAACTTGGCGAGATTGCAATGGAGAGGTAAATTTCATAAATTCATTACTAGCAGATCAACTGATGTGATGGATTTGTGAGTTTGCAGTTTTTAAGTTAGACGACTTAAATTGAGTAGGAAGTGAGATCTTGGACACAAGGCATTAAGATGGGGATCAAACATGCTTACATTACAAAAGTTTTGTGATTGTAAATCCCATAAATCTAGGAATTGCAATATGATATTGGCAATTATTGTACGACAATTACCTTGTTGAATACTATCATTACTAGCAGATCAACTGATGTAATGGTACTATATTAATTAGGATCCTAGCTTTAAGAAAATACTATGGTTTATATGAATATTTACCAATGGGTATTTTATTTTCTTAAAGATCTAATTATCGAAAATACTGAAATTGAATTTTGTAATTCATTTTAATGTATTAATGCAATGTTCAAACCGTAAACGTATTTTGGGCTTTGGTAAATTGATCTAGTTCTATTTTCAAACAAATGTTTGATTAAGAAATATTTACTTAAAAGACAAAAGAATTCTCCTTTCTATGAAGGAAGAGTGAGACACAATCCTATTCCTTTTCATGAATGAGAAAGGATAATAGGAATATTAGATATGTCTAAATTCTAATATAACTCATAGCAAATTTTTTAATAGTTAAGAAAATTGCGAATATTTTTTATAGGGATTTTATCATCCTCATTCGGTGATCAAGTTCTTAGTAACAAATTTGATATTTGGTTAACAGAAAATTATGTATGACATTTTATGAGTTATTATAATTAGAAGCTAGACTAATTAATGCAAAATGTTTAAAGATAAACTAGTTGTTTTTACTATTTTAAAGGTGCTACATACATTGTAGGATGGTAGACCTATTAAGGAAGAAATTGCATGCCCAATTTTCAAGTTAATAGAATTTGGTGGATAGTCCATCATTTACGTAGTAGAATACACCTTTAGTACATAAGTAATTGTTACGTATGGACATTCAAAGGTGTAGGAAAGTTAAAAGCACACTATTTGCTTTCACTGGATAGGAAACATTTACAATGTTGTCAAATTCAGTGGGAGTATTGTGTACTTATCACTGAATAAGGAATTATTGTAATGATCTTTAATTCAGTGGGAGTTACAAGCTTTGATATCTTGGTAGCTAAAGATAATTACTTTCCAAGTGTAGACACTCATACTTTTAAGGATAAGTATTGTACGTTTCCTTACTAGACATTGTTGTTTTATATATACTTGTTATGCTAAAATCTATGACACAATCATATTGAACACATAAACAAATGCATGGCATGTTGTTTATCCACTATATGAGGTTGTTCCATGCACAAGTGGGAGAAATGTTATCTTTATTGTGTGCAAGAAACAACTCATAACGATATGATTCAATGGATTCTCTTGACTACAAGGTAAGAGAATAATGTTCTAATATTAATTCAAGAAACACTTGGTGTTACAATTTATGTTATGTAAGAGCTTAGCTAGATTGAAACAACAATGCGAATTTCATATTTCATTACTAGTAGATCAACTGATGTAATTGAAATATGAGAATTTGAAGTTTCTAAGTTAGAATAATGTTCTGATATGAATTATACTAGGCTAATTCAAGAAACACTTGGTGTTACAATTTATGTTATGTGAGAGCTTAACTAGATTGCAACAACAAGGTGAATTTCATATTTTCATTACTAGCAGATCAACTGATGTAATTGAACTATGAGAATTTGCAGTCTCTAAATTAGATACCTATTAGAACATGTGTCTATATGATATCAAGACTACTTTAATTTATAGATTTATGAATTCATGGAATGACATAAATTAATTAAGTAATCTAATGCTACTTCAATCTGAATATTTATGTGTTCTTGGAATAATATAAATAAATGAAGAAATTATGTTATTTACATTATTGTGAAGTAATAAATTAACTTGAAATTACTATTGAAACCAAAAGATGGTGTTCATAATTACTTTAGTTAAACATGTTTATATTTCATTGTAAAGATATAAACACAAAGTCTTTTAATTGTTACAAGACTTATAATAAAGTAAGACGTTATCCTGTTGTGTCTTTTAAATTAAGACATATACATGAAGTTATTAAATGGTTAAATGACTTATAACGTATAGTGGGATTATAACAGTTTATGTTTTCTTGTAAAGACATGAACATGAAGTAACTTTGTAAAAAGTACTTGTGTTATAAAGCATGTAATTGGCTTGAATATTATTATACCATTAAAATGACTTAGTTGGTAAATAAACAAGTCAAAAGGAATATAGTTATCTTAAATATTGTTAGATTGTCTTACAATATTAATACTAATGAAATATCAAATGTTTATGGCATGTTCAGTTAGGAAAATCAAACTCTTGTTATATTGTTTGATTAAAGATAACTATTACTTCTTTTCTTCCAAAAGTTTTCAAGGTTAGAATGTTGAGTATGACTTGGACATATTTAATAAAACTCCAACATAGAAGATTAATAAGACATTATCATATGATGGAATGTGATGAATCACATTAAGTCTTAAATTGAAGTTCTAAATTTGTTTAACTGCTTATGAAGAGGTTATTAACAAAATAAAGTTAGGAACTCTCAATATGTATTTGTAATATCCCAAAAGAGAATGTTGTATTATTGCTTTATTTGCTAAGTATTTAAAGATAGTCTTTACATTGCTAAAAGCAAGTGGGAGTTTTGATCTTTAAAAGATAAAATTACAAGATACATAATCTTCTAAAATACACTAGTAAATATCTTGATGAAGTTTGACATTTGAATGCTAAATCTCAACATGATAATAAAGTTTGACATTTAAATGTTAAATCTCAAGATGATGGAATTATCATTCATAGAATAGCAATATATCTCAGATATTTGATTAATATGCTGAGGGCTATGATTTACAGGATTATTGTAAACCTGATAATCATTATGATACACTACCAAATATGAAATTGGGTAAAGTATACATGATATGAATGATTAAGATGTTGTCCATAAAGATAATCAATTTTAGAAACTTGGTTTATCTTAATAGTTAGACTAGAAAATGAAGTTGAGTTTCTTCAAAGATTAGGTAACTCTTGTGGTTTAAATCTTTGGATAGAAATCATATGGACAATATTGTGCACGTATTTAATATATGTTTTATGACAAGATTATTAATCACACTTAAGTAATTAAATTGTGATTGAATATTCTATTATAAACATATTAAATATATAAAGATTATGATTGTCATTGACAATGGAATATCAAAACTCTTTCTTGAGAGATTACTTGAGCGAGGACGATGAGTAATTAAAAGGAGTTTATGAATTCAAATAAATCTTTGAAAGTGTACATGGTGCAATAATCCATGGATGGATAAATGCATGCATCTAGAAGATTATCTTATGTTTAATTATTAAATTCATGTTTTGATTTATAATTGAAATAAGATAATTTATAAGTATTCCTAAAAGCTAGTGGGAGTATTATGTTTAATTTTTTTTAAATCATATATGTTGTAGAACATATAAAAAGTAACATTCCATATAAGTTAAAAGTTAAATCTTATAATGGAATGAAACTTTACTTGTAAGATTTAGAAAAATAAGACATACAACCTTGGAATGAATGTTTATTGTTGAAACATGTGCGGTAAATAAATCTAATATAACATTATATATTATTTAGAAAGTCTAAATAGATATGTATGACATGAATAAAATCTAAGTATGACTCATAGATTTTTCATGTATATCATGTTTTGTTGTATCATACTTGATTACAAGATGATTTGGCAATATTAATATCTAATTTAAAGTTATTAGATAACTTGTGTAATATTCTAAAAAGAATATGTTTAATTATAGAATTACATCCTAAATCTGGAAAAGCTTCCAAATTCTATAGATGAACAATTTTTTTTTCAATTGTTGTGAAAATTGTCATAGCCAACAAACTTGATAGTTTGAAGGGCATCAAACATTACATAATAGATATTAAGGTTTACGGGAAGTTTTAATAACATATTGTTGTTGCATACAATGATGTTATTGAAATTGAGATGACACTCAATACTAGTTATGGTAAGGATTTCGTTCTTTGCTATACGTACTAGTTGTGCTTACTAAAAGCATAAGTTGCATTATACATTAAGAGAATAAGAATACTTTAAACTTTAAAATGTTTGGAAGTTTAATTATCATAAATTGGTGGTTAAGGATGTCTCACATTTTTATGAAATATGGCATTATCAAAATAGTTGACTATGCACATATAAGAATTTCAATAGTTGAATTCTTGAAATAAGTATTCTTAAAATTCCGATAGATCAAAGTTGGATGATTTATGTCTTGTCAACAAGTATGAATGTCATTGCTTGAGACATAATTCATCAACAAGAGTTGTCATGCATTGATCTATTTAGTATTTGGATAAGGGATGTTAAACAATTATTATAATAAATTTAAATACATGGTATGTTTAATTTATAATAAATTGTATCCTATATTTGTATGTTTAATCCATGAATAAATGTTATTCTAAATTATCCGTTGTCAGTTAATAATATGGGAATATTATTAAATTAAGACAAATCTGAAGGTTGGTATAATATACTTAAGTATATTGATGCGTAGTCATGCCATTTCAGATGATATTCAATGATACCGAATATAGGACTTATCTCAACTACATGATGTTACTTTATGGATTTTGTTATTAAGTAAATCATGAGAAGTTATCCTCAGACTTGAGATGCAAGATAAGTGTCATGAATGTAGTACATTTTTGTGGAACAACTTAACGCTATACGTAACTGGTAGTCATAAGGGTTGTTTTCGAAAGTGTTACAAAGTTTGTGGGTTTTGCTTGTAGTCAAGATAGAATTTGTTCCTTCAAATTTGTTTTTGGAGTTTAATACTGCTGGGCCCCTCGTAGGGTTGGTAAGATGCATTTGTGGCCGCACCCAAGATCTCCCCTGAATATGTTCAGAAGATTTGGTAATCTTGATCAATCATAAACAACGAGAAACAGAATGGTTAATTAAGGAATGACTTTAATACATATCCTTTTAACATGGTATTAGAAACAAAAGGATAATAATGAGAAATCATTAAAAGGTTTTTCCAGGAGCCTTACTCGAAATCGTACTAGAGGTATCGAAGTGTTGCTAGACGCTAACCGATATGATTACACTATTAAAATATGTCCAAGTGGGAGCTGTTAGAATATGGACATTATTTTAGTAGTCGTATGTTAGGATCGAACTCGAGATCACGGGATTGCACACTTTATGCATGAGTATTAAATATTAATACTTGAATATAAATATTGTATTCATTTATTAATTATCACAAAATAAATAAACGTTTATTAGTATTTAAGATATATGACTAATGGACGTTAAATTAAAAGAACGAGGACTAGAATGAAATTAGAAGTCAAGAAGGTTCCGGATCCCCTCATTCCATTAAGGGCTGATCGGATTTGTAGTGGGTTTACCCAACCCACACAAAACTTGAGCTCTAAGTTTCTTATAGTATATATACACATCAAAGGTTTAGGTTTTTGGTACTCTTGTGCACACACACAAAACCTAAAATCTTTTCTCCTTGTTCTTTTCTTTGGTCGTTCGCATCATTCCCTCTCCAAGGGATGATCGATTTTTGTTGAACAAAAATTGTATTGGTTTAAGTTTTGTGATTTAATTACTAGCATAACTTTAATACGTTATAGTACGTGTGTACAAGAACGTGATACAATCACATTATTGATTATTTCTTGGATTGAATTACAAAAGAGGTAAGGGGTAATTCTCATAATCCACATAAACCCTAATTAGGGTTCTTGGTTCCGGAAGATTGCATTGATTCTTGTTCGGGCTAGAATCACAAAGGTATGTTTACTATTTATATTTGATTAATTAATTACATGTTATTTGATCTTGTTATAATTGCTTCCGCTATGCTCACTTGATGTGTCTGGTTTATTTTATATGATTGTCATGATATCATAATTCCAACAGGTACGACGGAGGCGGAGTGAATTTGATCGCAATTGAAGGTTAGTGATTTTGAAAAACCTAGGGTTTGATTAAGATTTAGATTGGGGAAAATGTGAGATGATTATATGGGGCTTAATGATGAAACAAGATCAACATATGAACTTGTTATCATTGAATTTCAATGATAAGTTAATTTAACATCCGATGAATATTTGGAATATTGAGGGTTGTGATTTAGGTAAAGGAGATGCACTACACCAAAAAAAGATTTTTAGGGACGGGAACTATTGGGGATGATATGATGTTGACTCTAAAGGTTCAGTGGCCCCCACTATTTTCAACTCTTTCTTTGTGAAATGGTTGACTATTGGACCCAAACTTTGGGGGACGACGTATATTGTCCCTAAAGCCAATGTCATATATTTTATTTTTTTGGTTGGTTTGCTTGTGGAGCCATGTATTTTAGGTCGTCCCTAAAAGTGAGCTCATATTTTTTTTTGATTTTAAACGAAAATTAAAAATAAATAAATAAATCCCTCCACACTTTTAGGTACAACGTGTGTAGTCCCTAAAAGTGAATTCAATTAAAAAATAATTTATAATTGTTCAAATTAATTTTTAAGATATATAAATTTACTTATTCACAAAATTAATATTTTATTAAGGTATAAATAATATTTTTTAGTTGACGTTTTTTAAAATTACTTATAATTATTAAAATTAATTTCAAAAGTTAGTTTATTCACAAAAATAATATTTTATTAAGGTACTAAATGGATTTCTATCTAAAAATGTATTTAAAAATATTTATAATTGTTAAAATAAATTTTAAAAGATATATATACGAAATGTTAAACGGATTATTGGAGAAAATATACATATATACATGTTATGTTAAGCGGATGAGTCGTATTTAGGAATGAGCATGTGGACCCGAATCCCGGTATCGAACCGGCACCGTACCGGTACCGTACCTAAACGGTACCAACTCCCAATACATGGTACGTTACCGGTACCATGAATTGAGCCCAAAAAAATTTCGGTACCATTAATACAGTACCGGCACCAAAGCGGGAAGTACCAAAAAAATCTCGAAAATTGAGTTGTCATATTTTTGAATTAAATAACTTATCCAAACACCTATTTGGCCCATTCCATGTCAAACAATAGTCATGTAAAACATATGAAAAAAAACCAAACGTTTGAAAAGCTTATTGTGACAACTATAGATCCTTCATAAACGCTCCTAAAAATTAAACCCGGACCTATTTTATAAGTTTTTGAATGTTTGTATGTTATGAATATCTTGGTGATGTATTTATTTAAGAATTGGTTGCGTTTTGTGCCACATCGTGGTTTGAAATCACTTGAAAATGCATGTTTTTTCCTATTTTTTTGTTGCATTTTCTTGAAATCCTATTTGGTTTAACAAAAAACGGGAAGAACCGTATAGGTACCGATTTCCCGGTACCGGGAAATCGGTACCTATACGGTCGGTACCCGAATCCCGCCCAGTACGGTACCGGTACCCACCTTCTTGCTCGGGGAAAAATCGGTACCACCAATTCGGTACGGGTTCGGTACCATTCTGGTACCGTGCTCATCCCTAGTCGTATTAATATCGATATACAAGAAATGTTAACGAGCGAGTTAAGATGATATGGATATATATGAAATGTTAAATGGATGCTTCGAGATAATATTGATATACATAAGATGTTGAACGGATAAGTCGAGATGATATATTACACATTAAACAACAACAATAATAAAGTAAACATCAACACATTAAATAACAACACCAACACATTAAACAACAAAAACAACTGCATATAAAGATTTTTCATGTCATCTCGACTCATCCGTTTATCATCTCATGTATAACGACATTATCACTCATCCGTTTAGCATCTCCTGTATAACGATATAATCTCGACTCGTCCGTTTAACATGTCTTGTTTAACGATATCATTTCGACTCGTCTGTTTAACATCTCATGTATAATGATATCATCTCATGTATAACGATATTATCTTATGTATAACGATATTATCTCGACTCATCCGTTTAACATATCATGTATAACGATATCATATCGACTTATCGATTTAACATCTCATGTATAACGATATCATCTCGACTCATCCCTTTAACATCTTCTATATAACGATATCATCTCCACTCGTTCGTTTAACATTTCTTGTATAACGATATCAGCTCGACTATTCCGTTTAACATGTCTTGTATAATGATATCATCTCGACTCGTCCGTTTTAACATCTCATGTATAACGACATAATCTTGACTCGTCCGTTTAACATGTCTTGTATAACGATATCATCTTGACTCGTCCGTTTAACATCTAACGATATCATCTTGACTCGTCCGTTCAACATGAGTTGTATAACGATATAATATTGACTCATCTGTTTAACATCTCATGTATAATGATATAACATTGACTCATCCGTTTAACATATCATGTATAACAATATAATATTGACTCATCTGTTTAACATCTCATGTATAACGATATAATATTGACTGGCTAAGGATACTATAGTGGGGTTGGAGGGGCAGAAATCTCCTTGAACTGGCTAGGGATACTAGGGGTGAGCATGAAGCGGTTTGGTGTTTCAGTAACATGTTTGCTATCCAAATCTTTGACCACCATTCTTCTTATCACTCTCAACAACATGTTCGTTATTTGGTGTTTCAATAACCTGTTCGCTATCCAAATCAATCTCAAGTTCACTTTTTTGTGGCTAACTTCAGCCTCGATATGACTTTCAGGTGCATATCGCATATAAAAAAGTAAATAGTAACAAGATAGTTCAATATTAGAATCATCATTTATCAACGATGCAATAAAGCAATTACGAGAATAAACGTTATAGTTGTAAAAATGTGACATGTTATTAATGTCTCATGATTACCCACTTTGAATTGTAGGTTACAATACTTAAATGTAATCAAATAATTTCATTATTATGGGATGATGAATGCCATAATGGTACATTAAGTCTTGAGCATTTCATTTGTTAGTATTGATGGAGATATCAACCCTTAAGTCTATATATACAACTAGTCCTCTTCCTACCCAATACACACAAACAAGTAGAATAATTTAGCTATCCATCAAGCTCTCTACACTCAAGTGGGTCAAGGGAGAGAAACTAGTTTGTGCTTAAGGTGTTCTCGATATCATGTCAACATCCGCTTCCGCTTCAGGTATGTTTTACTCGTTTATGAAATTATGTGGTTATTATCATATTCTAAGATCTTGTGGCATAATAGATAAATGTGGTCATCATAAATATTTGATGTTAATGTTTACACATATAATTGCTAACAATAGTGAGTGGTTTTACGGAAATGAACTTTTTTTAGATAGTTTACCAAAGTGACCAAAATATGTCACAATCAATATTTTCACTTTTCATTCGCGCATATCATTACCCCAAATCAATAAGATTCGCCTCAAAGTAAAGTTGTATATTTGCAGTAAGTGAATATATTTGCATATTAATCGGTTTAAGAGATTTAGTCTCACTTTTGCGTTTTAATAAGATATCATACTTTACGAAGTGTAGGTACAAACTAGCTAGAGTAAAAGGTGATACAAAAAACCTAATATTAAACATTTCAACTATACGAACATCTCATTATATAATAACCCTACATATTCATCATGCATTGTATTCGTAACACGTGTCTACAGATCCTCGCCCAAGACTCAACTCCATGCTAACTACTCGAATTAACCCCTCTCGCCCAAGACATTTTTGACTCGCCCCTCACCTCGCCTAGGCCTCGCCCTAAACCCTCACCTCACCTAACACTCGCCCATCTTTCTGAATCACATGTATATTGATAGGCCTCACCCATCTTTCGCCCAATATTCCTTTTATATACGTGTACGGTTAGAAACTAATTTAGTAATAGATCAAACGGATAATATCTAAAAAGTTCATTTTGGATAATTTTGTGTGCGCCGTTTATATCCGTAAAGTAGTTGTATAAAAGGTCGATTTAAGTTATTTACTCATTCAATATTCTTTTGTTTCACTCCAGTTTTTTCAATTTCCTTTCGCTCTTTCGTATACGCCCTCACAATACATAATATTCATTCTAATAAAAATTTTATATTTCACATTTCAATTTTGTGATCAAATGTATGTTTACATCAACTATAGACCACATAATCATATTAACAAATGAAACAAACATATTTAGTTATAGAATTCAAAGCGAAAGATTAACGCAGTGATGGAAGAACTCGGATCAGACTTGGGAGTTGCTTCAGGTGGCAACTTTACAAAAACTATCAAGTTGTAAGCTTAGGAATCTAATCTATAATTTCTATTTAATTTAATTTATTTTTAAATAATTTTAATCATTTTCAAATCAATTATTTTTAATTTATTTAAATCAATTTTAATTTTTTTTCAATTAATTTAAATTATTTTTTCTTAAATTAAATTATTTATTTTAAATTATTTATAAATTAAATACATTTAACTTTTTTTAAAATGAAAGTCACTTTTGGAGACTACTATGTCCCCTAGAAACAAAAAAATTTCATTTTCCCTCCACCACATTTACTTTATCGCGCCAGTAACTTTGACCACCAAATTTCATTTTCCCCAAAAGTGACCATCATAAACCTAGTGCTAACACATCTCATTCACTCTAAAAAAAACTGCAAAACAACCACCACACACGACATTAACACAAAAAACTCATCTCATTCATGCATTCAAAAATCTCATTGTTTGACTGTGCATTTTTTTTGTTTAATTTTCATCCGAAACAGATTCATAAAGTAAATTGTTTATGTTATCATTCTTTAATTTTGTTTTGTTTAACGTGTTTTTTAACTTTGTTTTGTATGTTTACATTTGTGTTTGATTTTGGTAGTAACCACATCTGTCTCGCCGGACCACCACCACCTGCCGTACCACCACAGCTATCGCAAACAACATTTAGTTTAAAGGTTTGTTTATGTTTTAATTCTTTAAATTCACTTTGTTTATTTAGTTATTTAGTTAATTTTATGTTTGTGTTTTGATTTTGGTAGTACCGCCTCCGCCTGCTGTCTCGCCTGACCTCCGCCGACCGCCGCTGCCAGGACCACAGCTGACCACCGCTGCCGACCACCGTCCACCGTTGCCGGGACTACAGCCGACCACCACCTCTCTTCTTCTCTTCCTCTTTCTCTCAGTTGGGACAGCCGGGACAGTTGGGTTAGTAATATGTGTTTTGTTAATTTTGCTAAGTGTTAGTAGTGTGTGTTTGGTTAATTTTCGTTCGTATATACACGTTTGGTTTTGTATACGTTTTGTTAATTTCGCTAAGTGTTTATCCACAAAAAAAAAAAAAAAAAAAAAAAAAAAAAAAAAAAAAAAAAACCATCTTTTATAACGATTTCTTGTGAGAGCTCGTTTCGGCTTAGTCTCATAGTTTAGGTATTTTGGCATTCTTTGGGCGGAATAACTAAATTAAGCTTTTGGTATTGTGTATAGGGAAAATTGCATATTGTGTATAGGATGCTAATAGTATCAACAGTACATACCTGTTACACTTTAGAATGCTAAATAACATACTAAAACAAATTATGATTGCTTAATGAACTATCACCTACTGAAACTTGGGCTAGAATTACATGAGCTCAATATTTTTACACGTGTAATATAGCCATTGCCCATTGCCAATACTACTACTAACAAAAATATGGTCACTTCATCTTATCAGTATCATCATATTGTGAACAAAAATCAATAAACTTTTTGACTTTCTAAGTCAAACTTTTTTTAATACTACTAACAAAAATACCAAAATTATGCAAGTAATGTATATTTATTTGAATGTGTGTATGTGTATTAATTGGTCAACGACATTGTCTGTTATTGTACTCATATTTTTACAGCTGGCGTGTGTAGCTCTTGGCTACCACGGAGGGGATGCAGGTGGTGATCCTCCCGATCCAAGAACAAAGTGACTACCCACAAGGGATCAAAGCCTTTCGTGCGTGGAAAACACGAATTCATATGGTTTATTATTTTTATTTTTCATATTATTTTAAAGGTGTTTATATTGTTTATATATAGTTTGTTATT
This sequence comes from Artemisia argyi, assembly GCA_030686995.1. NCBI lineage: Eukaryota > Viridiplantae > Streptophyta > Magnoliopsida > Asterales > Asteraceae > Artemisia > Artemisia argyi. The sequence continues at coordinate 176,322,326 of CM060678.1, read as the reverse complement.
AATTTGTTTTATTTTCTTTATTTATAGTACGAAGAAAATAAGAGTCACGAGGACTTGGTCGAGACCCGGAGGAAAACTCATTCGGATAAAGATGGCCATTTTCAAACTCGGGAAACGAAAGGATCTATGTAAGTAAATTATGTCATAATTGTTTATTGAGTTTTGATTAGGACTAATAATGTGAGTTTGTATTGTGTGCATGGTTTACAATTTGGTGTTTGAATGTGTGCCAGTTCATTGCGTTTATCGTTATTTAATGAGTTGGTTTCTTCTTAAAGTGGCATATCTTTAGTAGGGAAAAAAAACTATCCCAAACACATAATTGACCGTCACCTGTTGATATTAGGGGCTGTTTGAATACCTTATTTCATAGCTAATTAACCGTACCTTCTTGTAATTATGGGTTGTTTGGATAACTAATTACGGCCGCTAATATACCTTGACCAGTACATTTCGACGTAGCTTAATAATTTGTTTAATCATGGCCTGTTTCGATAGCTTTTTTCAGCATCTTATTACAATGGTATAAGCTATAACATAAGAAAAAAAAAGGGCAATAGTACCTGCCTTGACTTGATTATGTTCATCGTTAGCATTGTATGTCATGCACCTCCTTTTCGGTTTTTGATGCTTAAATAAAATTGATTGTTGAGCTTGCTCATTTATTAATCTGAGATACTTTAGTTGTGGTTTATATGTTGTCTATTTCATTTCATGCTGGTTGTTTCAAATCAAATTAAATCCAGGATACTACTTCACTTATAATTGATATTTTCCATGAAGGAAAAGTTAATCTGACTTGTTTCAAATCATACCATTCGTTCTAATCGTTCGGTGGCAATCACTGTGGCTACTTAAATCAATGCTAAGAAATCTATCATCCATTTCAATGGTCCTAAGTGGATTTATCTAGAGAATGCTATTAATTAACTTGATAATGTCCCAAAATGGAAACTTGCTCATTGTGATACATCTTGTTTTTTTTAACCAATGAACCTTATACTTATTATCTGATTTCTATATAATTTCTTACTAATATTAACTCTTTATTTTGAATTACACAGGCAAAAATGAAGGCAATACAAGATGCGGTCAACGACAAAAAGATCGACCCCAAGACAGATAGAGAGATCATTGCTGAAGTCCTGCAGAGCAACAATCGGGGGCATATTGCGGGTGTTGGCAGGGTGGTACCGGGCACAGGCTCAAGTTCTTAGAGCTCACAAGCGGACACAGGTTTTTGTACCCGGGAGGAATTTGAAGAGATGCAAAAAAAGCATGCTATGGAACTAGACGAGCAAAGAAAAGCCTATGAGAGTCATGGAAAAGTCTTGAAGCAATTTGTTGAATTCTTCAACCGTCAACAAGGTAATCATGCTTCACAGTTTCAGATTCCTGATTTATACACTCCTCGAGTGTTTACTGGTTCTACTTATGATGCTGGCGGTCCTAGTTCTACTCCTTACGCCCCTACTTCTAGTCTTGGCCCAGATAAGATAACTGTTATATCCCGAGCTTTGATTCCGGAAATAACCCGATTGTACATGTTGATGATGATGATGATGATGGTCGTGATGATGTTGATGGTGATGATAGTAGTGAGTATGATGATGCTGGTGATGATGAGTAGCGATGTTAGGGTAGATTATTAGTATTTGTATGGATATCCTTATGTTATTTGCATTATTGTATTAGTATATTAGCGAAATTGTAGTCATAGACGAATACTATGACATGCTTTTGGTTGGTTTTGAATGATGAATGAATGGAAGCATTTTGCATTATTGATTTGGGTGATTTACAGCTTTGGTTTTGGTAGATTTCTTCCGGATAAATTCTGGATTTGCAGCATTGCAGCTGCTGTTTATTTTCTGCACTACAATTTTAGGGACAACAAAGCTCACCTTTAGAAATAGCAGATGTCGTCCCCAAAAAGTGGTTCCTAATAAAAAAAAATGTTTTAATTATTAAATTTATTTAATAAATAAATATCTAAATTAATAAATTATGATAATATAGCTTTAGAGATGATGCCATGTTGTCCCCAAAGATGCGGCCCCACTTTTGGTCAAGTTTCTGGTTGGAATTTTGTGGGTCCCACAAGCCGTCCCCCAAAGTTAACTTTTTTCGTCCCTAAAACTTTTGGGCACGAGCCTTTGGACACAACCCCTTTTGGGACAACATGTTGTGCCAAAAAGTTTTGGAGACAACAAAACTTCACTTTTGGGGAATACTTGCTCTGTCTCAAAAAGTCTGAAATGCTGTAGTGATGGTTTGTGATGTGTGTCTTTTTAACCTTTTTTTTGAAAGTGGGGTAATGAAAGTTTGAAGAGTATAAAGCCGGCTTGAATGATTAATAAATAGATCGATGGTTTTTGTATAACTGGTCTTTTTAAGTGAAAAGACAACTAAATCGGATTTTTATGTAATAAATGATCTATTTATCTCAAATAGATCAACCTTTTTTTGAACCAATCTATTTGAAGTGATCCCTTTAAGTATTTCTGTAGTAGTGATATTGCTTTTCTACTAGTTCTTCTATAACCGATTGACTAAAATAAGCACTATGTACGTCTTTCGAAACACCATTTTTAGTTGCATATTCACTTTCTCTAGTGCCCTTCCTACTAGAAGTACTACGAGAGACAAACAACCTGAATCAATGTTTGATATAGTAAACCCTAATTTTGACCTTTATTCTTTTTTATTAAACTAAAAATATAAGCCTAAAGCTATGGTATTAGTACATTTACAAAGAATAAAAAAAAAAAAAAAAACAAACTATGTGAGAAATTAGGATTTCTTCAATCAACACAATGAAGATAGAAGAAACAGAAAACACACACATAAGAGCATGAGCAATGGTAAAAAGCTTTGATGACTTTTTGCATTTATGCCAATAAATGCTAAGATTGTTTTGTCTTGATGAATTTATGGCAACTTTTGCAAATGAAAAGCTATTCCTTCAAAGACTTGGCTGGTGCAAAGTCTTTCTTACAAACCTTCTAAAAAGTCTTCTTATGTAATGGTAAAAAGCTTTTGAAAAGCTTTATCAAATAGTGAAAAGCTTTGTGTAAAATGACCCATTGCAGATGCACTAAAAACTTGACTGAATGTGGTATAATGTGAGAAATAGGCATTATATAGCCTTGAAGAATATGCTTGCACTTTAGCCCTTCAGCCTTCTTAAACTTTGCCCTTTAGACCTTCATGTTCCAACGCAGGAACACTTCTGTCACATACTTCTTGATAATGTCTTTTCATCCCCATGTGTTTCATTAGCTAATCCTTTCAACAAGTTCCAATAACAGAATACAACCAAACTGCCGCTTAGAGATCGGAATCGACTTTATAAACTTAGGCTATGTTTGAGCTCAATTTCATAGCTCGACTATATATGCTCATGTTAGACTCTAGGAGGATTCAAGATCGTCTAACTTTTTATATATCGACTAACATCAATAATCGATGGGACCTATAACCCACTAGAGTCTTGGTGCACAATCAAGAAAGAGAGACCATATATCCAAAGTGCTAAAGTATAAAGATAGGGACGCTTATGAAAAATGTTTTGAAGTTTGCAAGTGTTATTACTTTCAAGCTTCTAAAATTGGACCACCCTTTGGTCCAAAAATCCTAGTTGTGGCCGCTAACATTTTACTTAACCATATTTCCAATCACAATTTGGACGTGGGATGATATATGAATTATTAAAATAATTTCTATATAGTAACTTTTATGATTATGACACATGTGGTGACAATTGTTTCCACCTCTTTTTCTTGTTGTGTATGATAAACATAATTCAATTATGTTTAGATCTAATTCCTTAAAGTGTAGCGAAGAAACAAAACATGTAACATGTTTTCGTATAGGTTTTAAATGCAAAAAAGTATGTTTTGGTGTGTCATGTCTTATTGCTCAAATGTTGTATCCGAATACACTAGAAAATGTCGACTGATGTGAAGGGTCTTTGATTCTTTGTCCTCCAACCCACCTTCAACAAGATCAACTAATGCTACTCCCTTTATAGTTTATACCATATACATGAGAAACGATTGGCATATATGAGAAGCATTTATTGGTTCATTTTTTAATTGAAATATGAATTACAAAATAATTAAAGATACATAAATGAATTTTTTATCTAGCTGCATAAACAAATTTTGTCCAACCAATAATTAATCCTAGCTGATTTTTATTTGTAGATTCTATATTGGCAAATTGAGATAGAAACAAAAATACCATAACCATAAAAAATAAAAATAAAAACAAAACAACATTAAAGCTAATATCTTTATGTACATCCACAAAAAGTAAGAAAATAAAAACAAAAAAGAAGCAAAAAGTCTAAGAAAAAACCAAACACAAGGCTAAATTCTACCATCATCATCATTATCATAATCATCACTAGTACTACCTCAAACGGCACGTTTCCAGGGCATCATTTTCCGGCCACTACACACAGCAGCAATCCTTGTCTTAACATTCTCAAACTCAGAAACCCTACAAGGAATAGTAATACCACCAGGATGATCATGGCCATACTCATCTTCAGCTTTCCTTAACAACTGTCCAAATAAAGGATGATTTATATAAATCACAGGCACTAAAACCCTTTCATAATCACCATCTTCTTGTCCTACATATACTGCCATCTTTCCTTTAGGTACTTCTACAAGTGGATCATCACGCACTCGCAAATAACCCGAACGAAAACTGAAACGAAAACTAGGGTTTTTAGAACATATAGCTATTGCTTTTGACTTGAGTTTACTACCCCACTTTATAAAACGTGAAAAAGATTTCCTAGACGGGTTCAGTCGTCGGTTAGTAGTTGTTGATGAGTGGCTTTTGCGACGAATGTATCGAAAAAGTGAAAAAACTTTGCGTTTGACCAAAAACCCTCGGATTTTTTTCATTTTTTTTTCCGAGATACTAAAAAGTAAAAACCCACGTTAGGAAATGAATATTAAAGATGGGATTTTAAGGAAAATATTTGGTTTTATGAAAAGGGCCAAGGGTCTGCAACTGACATGGCTAAACGAAACAAAGTGAGGCAAATTTCTGAGAGTGAGTTAGGTATATTTGACATGAATGATGCTAGAGAATTTTTATTTAATGTTTTTTTGTTTTCATTTCTTGTGATTTTTTTGTGGTTTGGATTGTGAAAACAAGACCACCGAGTTTGATGATGTTTGTGTGTCTTGTTTTAGTGTGTGTATGTGTGTTTTTGTTTGTGGGTGAGTGTGTGACAGAGATAAATGCAATCAATTGGAATATTGAAGGAAATAAGGAGTTTAATTTATAGAGAAACTCAAAAATCAACTTTATAAATGTAGATGCTCGGAAAATAAATGTGTGCTTCCACGTGTTATTCCGTTTATAATATATTGGCAGTCACATAGTAAATGCTTTTTTAAATGATACTCCGTATTGTTTGATCAAGGAAATAATACTACGGAAGTACGGATTACAGTTAACGAGTATAGGTACTCCGTATTATTGTATGATAAATCCACATAATTTGAGCAACATTTCTTTATAAAAATTACATTAATCGCAGGAAATTTATGTTTCCTTACTCGTTCTCTTAATTTTAGGCTACTCTAAGTAAGGGTCGATTAATCGATCGTTGTCGATCGCCCTTGCTGTGGAACCATCATCATGATCGATCGATTACCTCTTTTTTGAGAATGAGGGTTGCTTGGACGACCACCAATCGTTTGGTGTTTTTTGCATTTTTTTTTTTTTTTTTGCAAAAAAAAAAAACTTCTAAACTTATACTTCCGCAATATAAATAACACGCTCAATTTATTATTTTTTTCACACATTTAAACACATTTTTTATATACGCATTCTCTCAACTAACACTCTCATTTCACACTTTCATAATATGAATTCTTACGAGCTATTTATCGCCGATTCATCTTCGGATGATGAAAATGAAGTTAGTAGCAAGTTTTTGATGTTTTCGGAGGAGTGTTGGAAGGCTTATCAAGCGTTACAACATAAAATCTCACGAAACGAAGTTAATAGGGATCGTTTTGGTGCTAATAACCATTTAGTGACGGCTTACAACTACGAAAACTAATTTACGGCGATAGAGCATTCCATGATCGTTTCCGAATGAGCCGAAAACTATTCACATGAATTGTTCGAGAGGTAACCGACCATTCACCTTATTTTCAACAAACTCAAGATTGTGCAGGCACAGTTGGTATTTCTTCATTGATGAAGTGTACTTCATCAATTGGCATACGGAGTCAATCCTGATGCTCTCGACAAATATGTGCAAATGGGTGCGACAACAATTCGTGAGTGTCTCCAAAAATTTTGTGAGGCCATCATGGAGATATATGGTGGAGAGTATTTGCGAAAGCCAACGGCTACTGACATTGAAAAACTCTATGTTCATCACTACGAAAAGCATGGGTTTCCTGGGATAATAGGAAGCATTGATTGTACATATTGGTCGTGGGTGAATTGCCCACACGCTTTAAAAGGTCAATTTTGTAGGGGTAATCACGGGCAAGATCCTTTCATTTTATTGGAAGCAATCGCCTCCCAAGATTTATGGATTTGGCATGTGTTCTTTGGTGTCGCCGGGATGAATAACGACGTTAATTTTTTACGTCTATCGCCTCTTTTCAATTATATAAAAACGGGGAGAGCACCGGATGTGAAATTCGTTGCTAATAACGTGCCTTATAAACGGGGATAATATATTGCTGATGGGATATATCCGGAATGGTCCTTATTATGAAGTCCATTAAAAATCCAGTGATGGATTATCACAAACGGATATTGTTTAAGACAATGCGCGAAGCAGCAATGAAAGATTTGGAACGTGCTTCTGGTGTACTAAAGTGCAAGTCGCTAATGATTAAACATCCGGCTAAAGGTTTTAACAAAACCGTCTATCAAATATAATATACAAATGTATCATATTACATAATATGATCATTCAGGACAAAAAGCGGGCGATATCTCCCATATTCTTTCGAGGGAGCAGCACCGTTCTTATGATCCCATAAGAACGCATGTGGAATCGTTGGAAATTACCAAGCAGATAATCGACAAAACAACTCATCTTAGCCTAAAAGCCGATTTGGTGGAACACATTTGGTGTCGTCAAAATCAAAACTAATTTAATCGTTTTATTATCGTAATGTTTAATGTTACTTGAATTTGTAATGTTTTAATTTTTATTTGAATTTTTATGTAATGTCTGAATTATGAATGAAATTTATTATTATTGTTAAAAATGTTTAAACAAAAAGAATTAAAAAAAGTTAATGATCGCCCTTACTGTGACAACTAATCGCCTATAAGTCGCCGGAGAACGAAAGTTGACGTTACAGAAAAAATTGAGAAATATTGACTTTTATTACTGTGTTTAACCTTATGTTGCATGCTAGGTGATAACGTATTAACACTTGATTTCTGCCAAGTAATTTGTCCTAATATATTTAATCGAATTTTGCAAATGTAGAGATATTATTTTAAGGAATGAAATGATTTTAGGAATACCGCTTGTGATGTATCAATGGCATCACTCTTAACCGTAATATAAATATTAATGTAATTATAGTATTGTTTTAATGCTTTTATAAAGACAATTTACTTTAAATAAAATATAAATAATTTTTGTGCTCTTGGATGATCCACGAAACTTTCATGTTTAAGAAAAGACAAATTGTATAAAGCGACAGTTAATTGCATAAACTTTTCTCAATTTTGTTGTTAGACTTGTATGTTTGAGAATTGGTCATCGAAACTTAAAAGTATGCTACCTAATTTCTAATCTTGAATGTATCAACTTTTAAGAGGGTTTTATTTATAAGTTCCTGGTATACTATGAATTTCACGAGTTAAAAAGGTTAAAAGTAATCCATGTCGATCAAAATAGTAGTAGTAGATAGCTAAAGCAAAAAAGTTAATTTTGTTATCGTATTTGAAAAATGTAAATTAACTTGCAAAAAAAATTGAATTTTGGGTAGAAAAACCTGCACCAAGTATATAGCATACCTATATAACATTAATTATAATGTTTAAAGGTACAAGACTAAAAAACCATCCAGAGCTAAGTGATATTCCATGTGTAGTTGGTAAATTAAATTTGTAACCCGAAATTGGCTTGTTGTAATTTGTTGTTCTCTGTTTTGCTTTGCCCTCGAGTATGTCATGCTAGAGTAGTTATTTTAAAAAAATAATGTTCGAGAAAAATGGGGAAAATATCCAGCGATAACCGTACCGAAAGGTCATCAAAATTGGACGAACTTTCAATGTTAATGACATTTAATGTAAGACAAAAATAAAATATTATTTTAAATGTGACTGAATGTGGCAGCCATTAATTGCAAAAACGATTTTTTTCTACATTGATTTGACGATTCCAATGTTTGAATTTCTCCTAAATGTAACAATTGAATAAAAAAATACGGAGTATTAAATTTGTTTTCTATGTACCGTAGAGGATGTCTTCTACAACTTAGGCTCGTCCCAGGGTAATCTATAATCCAACTGATAAACGTTTGATAATATCTGTAAATAAAATTTTATGCGAGTAATGTATTTGATTATATGTTCTTCGTGACGAATGATAATAATATCATGGAGGTTGGCTGACAAAATCACCAAAAATCGAGAACTGTTTAGGAAAGTGGTTTATTGTGCGGGTTCAGTTTTAAAACCATGTACACAAGATAAAAAGAAAGTTATATTAATTATATGTAGTTTGTTATGTTTATTTAACTTGTGCAATAAGCATTTTAGCATGTACCTTAGGGGTGATTTAAAATAATAATAATAATAATAAATTAAATGATCGGTTGAAAAGTCAAATGAATGAATATTTATTGTATTAGATAATTGTATTAATAGCTTAACTAATTGTATTTGCTTAAAAATTTATTTTTGCTAGTCTTAAAAAATTAATACGAGAAAGGGTTAAAAATGTATTATTAGGTAGTAAATAGATTATATTAAATAACTAAAGAATAATACAAAGTACAATGTTTTTGTATATTAATTGTTATATTAAACAATTCAAACTTATTACTTGACACATACTAGCATAAAAACTTAGCATAAAAACTTGATTGATAGATAAATAAGTTTGAAATCATATATTAAAGTCGTTGAATATTAACGTGTGAGAAAACTAAACTAAATGTCAGAGAGAATCAATGAATAAATAAACGAAGAGGACTTTCTGGCGTGTGGGAAATAAGACAAAAGTCTAACAGAAAATGGGAGTGAAAATTTTCATTTCTTTATTAGTATCTTCTTCAAAAGAAAAGAAAAGAAAATGTTACTATACCTTTATCAAAGAATACCTAATATGAACTAATTAAACAACTTAACAAAAATAAAATAAAATAATAAATAAAAAAATAAATAAATAAATAAAAAATAAAACCCTATGTCGGCTAAAATTTAAAGGATATTAATTAGATTCAACTAAAGATCGCAAATAAATATACGAGACTCGATTACCCAAAAGCGAACGAATAGTCAAATACTACGTGTAGCTCAGTGCTCACTACTTCAAAAAGAGAACTTCGGTACGATGAAGACACAAAAGAACACTTAATTAAAAAGCTTATGGACGTGTGTCGAGTGACTATCTTGAAACTCTTGTCTAGCGTAGCAAAAGTCGATTAAAAAACATTGCAACTACAGATCATTTCCCAAATGCACGAATCTATTTAAATGGATTTGCATGAACCTAAGACATGAACAATATCTATCTAATCAATTGGTAGAGATATAGAAAAACAACTTATCAGTTTTTGTTTCTTCCTTTGGAAAAAAAAGGTGGCTAATGGTAATTATACAATTACGCTATTTTGGAAAGATAATTGGGTCGGCAAAGGATAATTTTTAGTGAAAAATTTCATAGGGTTTTTAGATTAAAACCGAATAAAAATGCTAGAATTGATGTTATGGGTGTTTGGAGTGAAGGGAGATGGGATTGGAGATGGAATTGGGAGAGAAGTCCAAGAGATAGAGGGGAAGGAGAACTTTTTTACGGCTATAATAAATTTTTTTGTTTCAAATGTTCTAAAAATGACTTGTGGCGGTGGCATCTTGACAAGGATGGTATTTTCACCGTTAAGTCACTTAAGGAAATGATCGACGAAAAAAAATACGGTGTACTTCAATTACTTCTCAAGAGACAAGGTGGAACATAACTATACCATGAAAAGTTTGTATATTCATTTGGCGGCTACAAGAAAGGAAACTTCCGATACTTTAATGGTTACATTATATTGGTACGGATCTAAACTCAACTCTTTGTCCATATTGTGAAATGTTATAGAAACGATGGGACATTGTTTCATTTGATGCCTACGTGTTTTGGCGGGTTAGTAAAAAATGGGAAGCTTCAACATCGGGTCAATCGAGGATATCATTAAACATACGGGTCAATCTGTTTTCCATGGTAAACAAAGAAAAAACAAGTGCAATACTCGTGCATTTAACAATGTTTAAATATATACGGTTAAAAAGATAAATGATCTAACAAATCAATATCATATTATAGTACATCAACACAATTGTTTGTATCCCATGTCACATTACATTATTACCCAAATATAAAAATGTTGTTTTTCAAAATTTTCTCCGTCTTGTGGAAATTTCACATGTAATACCCGTGTGTTAATTGGGTACACTTTATTTTACATATGAAATACTTATAATAACAACGAGAATTGTAATACTTACAGCGTATAAAGTTCAACATATAATTTTTAAGTACAATTAATACGTGTGTCTAGCTCGAGATAGAGATTTTGTTTTTGTTATCTTTTTTATGGTTAAACATTACTATGATTCTGCATTTTAGTTATTATTCTTTTATTTATGTGACACTAAAGAAACATTTTAATATGAATAATTATACAATTTATAAAATATTTAAAGCACATACACGTTCTTCACGTTGCAAACATAAATGATGAAAAAGGCCAAACCAATAGAGGACGGCAAGGTAGCTAAAAGAAGAAGGTGAAATCAGTTATTTTTAGTTTGTCATCTACATTTGTATCAAAGATTTTATATCTTAAAAACTTTTATAAATAAATCGGGTGTTAAAACAAGGTCAAAACACATATTAATACCTCAAACTAAGTAAACTGGATCATCTAATACCCTGAACTATTAAAAATGCGAAATGGTACCTTGTACTTAACAAAATAAAATTTCTACTACCCTATACTAGTTAACTCAACAATTAATGTTTTTTTTTCCTTCCTGAAATGTAATTTGGTATTTTTTTTTTTTTAATAATAATGTATAGTAAAACTTTGACAAGGTAAATACATTTTTTTCTTACTAAAATTTAATTATTTTTCATTTTTAACAATTTATACACTATTTAGACTATAAAGAATATATATGTAGTATTTATTTCTAAAACATTTCTAACAGATTACTCTTAATATATCTTCATATTGCATTATTAAATATTTGTTACAATAAATTTTAGATCAACTTATAACTAACTATATACGAGCTTTTGTTAATTTTAATTTAACATATGCATATGAAGAAATAAATAGGTAACTTGTTATTATCTCACAAAATTTGAAACAAACACTTAGTATATTATACTGTTATCTATATCAAAAGTAGCATAATATATTCACTTTCTATAAAGTATTATTTAAAATATATATATCTATTCTCAATTATTAAATATAATATTATACTAATTAAAAGAAAGTAAAATTAACTCAATTTTAAATAAAATATGATTAATTATCCTAAGTTTAAGTATAGATCAATTATATCACATTAAGTCTTAGTTAATTGATTTTCTAGAAAAAAATATGAAAAATAAAAATTTATAGAGTTAATTTAGTATAGGATTGTAGCAATTTCAGTTTGTCAAGTTTGGGGTACAATTCTGAACTCTTAAAAGTTCAGGGTATTAAATTGATATAGTTTGCTAAGTTCGGGGTACTAATATTTGTTTTGACCTTATAACAAAAAAAACGTTTCAAAATATTGGTAAAGAAGACTTAGTCTTGATTTGATTTTATACGGCTTAGATTGAATATTAAGATGACCCGACAACTTATAAACGGTACTGTGTCATCATTCTTTCTCTCTACTTCGTCGACAATATATTGTATAATTTGGCCACCTGTTTGTTGGTCAATGTTATACATGATTACATGATATGGGTGCTCGAAAGAATAAGAATTTTTTAAGTAATATCTCCAACTTAACGACAATTTGTGATGAACTCTAAATAAATACATTTTTATGGATATCGAATAGAATGAGAGCTGCATTTTTTTTTCCTGGATTGAATGGTGCATAAATCCAAGTAAAGCTTTTACGCTGCTTTCTCGAGTTTTTCTAGATAGGATAAAAATGATGTGAAAAGAAAGGAAAAAGAAAGGAAAGAAATAAATTATGTTCTCGAGTTGAAATGAAATGAAATTAAAGAAGAAGAAATAATGTTGTGTTCTCAAATTGGGAAAAAAAGAAAGAAAAAAGAGACATAATTAGATTTATGCACTTATAAATATATTCGTTTTATTATAAGAGTCGAATATAAGTAAATATCGAAAATTATATCGGTTATTATATAGTAAAAAGTGCGGGTGTAGAATGGTTTCCGTCCAAATCCGCCTATATTTGGGCGGAAAATTCCTATAGGAAAATGATAATAATTTTCCTTCATTTCTTTTGTGTTTCCTTTCTTTTCTGTGTAAGAAAAACTCAAAAACAAAATAAAATTTCTGTTTCTTATTATTTCTTTTTCTTTCCTTCTAAAAATGAACTCGAGAACGGTGTGTTAGGTTTTAATTATTGGTTTGAAGATAACAAGGCACAAGGCTACTATGTTAATGTAATGGTCGGCTACTTATTCTCAAAGGTGTGAAGTTTGTTTGTTGGTTCATTCTCTCATTTTGGTGGGGTTTTTAAAATGGTCATTGTTGGTGTTATTGGTGTGTTTTACATTTTTGGTCCTGAGTCTAGTTTGCTTATTACCAAGGGCCAGAGTAGGTTTTTTTTTTTTTTTTCGTTCGCTGATTTCCCCTTCTTCTCATGGCCATGTACCATGTATATTTGTAGAGCTTTGGCATCTATGGAAGGAAGGGTCAAATGTGGTTATCTGGCGCCTTTTCTTGTTTCTGGCTTTTGCCACACAAATGTACATACTTCAAGAAAACAAAAAAATATTTAACGGCAATAAATATTTATTGTCGTATGAAGACAAAAAAGTGATCATAGGTTTCTGTTACATTTGAAAATTAAAAAGAATACCCCACATATATAAAAAGTAAAAGAGTTGAAAAACATGGATCGATTAAGAGTATGTGAAAGTTTCATCGACACTATCTTCACTTTTAGAATTATTTTCTAGATCCACAAAGTTGTGAATCGGCGGGAATTCTCTGATGCCGGATGTTTTTTTTATGCAAGTCATTGTCCACAATATAAGTAATAGCTCCAACATCTTTCTTGCCCAATGAAGCACCAAGTTGAATGAGCACGATTCGAGATTCGTACTCTTGACCTTTTATCCACAAAATCTCTTTAATGAACACATAAGTTTTTCATAGGTGGGTACCAACTGAGCCAAAGCTCTTTGATTTATTTTCTAGATATAAAAACAAAGTTAAGAATTTAAGATACTTAGGCCGGAGGTAATAAAGCGCTGATGGACGCTTCCAAGACACCACCCACGTGTTTATCACTATTATTTTCACCTCAAACGATGCGTCCTTCATGCAAAAGCTAGAGAAGTTGGTCTAACTTTGTGAAGGTCTTGTTATGTGGGTATGTGTGTGTAATTTTTTTTTCTCGTATATTTGTGTATGAAGGTCTTAATGAGAGAGAAGCTGGCGTGATAATGAGCTAACGATCATGCTTGCGGTCACTATTACCACCATCCATGTATTTCGCCAATATTATTTGATAAGTGTACTTGTTACATAGAAATTTGGTATGTCGAATTTGTCAATAAACATATATATAATCTTTTGTTGAATATATTCTAACAACATCGTTCAGATTATTTCCTGTTTTGTGATGCAAAACAAGTGCCAACGCCACCATAACAAAACCTTAACCATGGGACTATAAGTCATCATGGTGAGTTTTCAAATTTCAATATATATTGAGTGTTTTTGGTAATTTCATTGTGATATTGCAACCAACCAATTTTGACTAAGGATCGATCGTGTAGAGCGTATAATGTTATAGACTTCATTGTCATCTATTGAATTCAAATTAACATTGAGCAATAAATATGTACTCATACTTATTTGGTAAATGGTACTGTATAGAACTACTGGAATATCGTAGTGACATAAAATAGAGTAATATCAATTTACCTTTTGTGCCAATAAATATTATCACTATGCTGCTACTAGTAATTGATTTACTAATTGTAAAGTCCTATGAATAAAAGGAAGAGCTAATTCCAAAAACACCCCACAAGTACAACTCCACTCACCCTATGTACCCCAAAAATTTCAGTTTTCTTCAAATACCTCAGGGGTGACCCTCTCCCAAAAATTCTTGGGCGACTCTCACATATTTGGGACAAGTGTCCCTATCCATGAGCCCATTATGTACTTTCATAGTACTAGTTATCCAGGTTATTTTTTGGGCAACTGGACCCACATTTTTTTGACGATTTGGCTTTTTTGACTTTTAATTAACTACATTTTTGGTCTTTGTAATTTACTTGGTATTTCATTTTTGATCATTGTGATTTCATCTTTTCGTCCAAGATTTAACACGCACCACCACCACCGGATCTTTTAACCCACATACCAATTTCCAATCTTTTAATCATTACATCAAAAACCCACCAATAGCAGATGATTGATTGATTCATTCATTTATTGCTTACTAATGTAATAAAAATATCTTACTAATAAAAACACTTTTGCTATTATAATGCACTAATAGATTTACATACCAATTCTAATATCACACAAGATACAACATCCAAATCATAAGTTACAACTTCAAATTAAATACCAAACTCAAATACCCAATTCATCAAATCTTTCATCTATTCAAAAATATTACAGATCGATACCTTATTCAACAAAATCAAACACATATATATTTTAGTTTACAACCATTAAAATAAAGAGTTTCTTACATGATATCAACAAGACAATTAAAACTAACATTGATTATCTTCATCGTTTCTTAACCTCCAACCACTACATCCGGCAACACACCACCACCACAGGCACAGATCTGGTGGCCACCATCGTCCCACCGCCTCCACAACCACGATACAAACACACACTCATACAAACACCAGATCCGGATCCTTCATTTAGGAGCAGTAGGGTGGAAATTTGAAAATGGATAGTTTTCGGTGTGGTGGGTTTTATAGATCCGGATTTGTGATCTCCCCATTTTTTATTTGGTGATCTTGAGTCTCAGTCTTGATGATTTTGTGTCGTGTGTTTGGATTTATTTTTGTCTGAGACTTGCGTATATAGATCTTAAGTCTGAGTATTGTATAGGATCTTTGGATTAGATCCATGTGTTCTCGATCTCTATGTTTGGATTTTGATTGTGTGTTTGTTTTTTTATGTTTGATTGGGTTTGGATTTTTGGGTTTATCATCTTTGGATGATTTTTTTGAGAGTGACAGATTTATGAGTGATTCGTGGGTGAGTGTTGGTCCCTTTTACTTGGTTATCAGTAACTAGAAAGCTAAAGTAACCAAGTTATATGACTTGAACACAAATGTATGAAAATGATTAACAATAAAGTAACGTAAAGATAAGAGACAATATTTTCCAACGTTTAATTCTTTATTAGAAGTTAATCACAAAGAATCGTACCCAAGTGTTTGCGGAATAACACTTGGGGTTGAATTGACAAGTATTGTATGGACTCCTCACTAAACTCAACTAAGTTGAGTGACAACTTAAATTACCCACTGAGCTATCTCAGGGGCTTGTGTTGTTCTTTGGAGGAGTAAAGTGGTTTGTGAATGCTTTGCATTAATTGCACAAACTTGTCAACTTTTACTCCTCACATTTGCTTCCTATTTATACACAAGTATAGAACAACTAAATATACATTGGACCTAAAGCTTCCTTAACAATATCTTGATAGATATTATTCTTCTGGCAAGGAACCTTCTTTGAGTTAGATCCAAAAGGCACTTTCTGATGACAGACTGGTTTTAACCATTTGGGGAAAGTTTGACATTAAAGTGATAAAGCACTTTAATAAAGCAGCTCAGACTTTCCCGCCCAGTCCCGCCAAAACTTCAGTCTTCATGTCATCAGTCTTCAGTACGATTAAGTTGTTGAGGAGTCATTGGGGTTCAGTGAGTTATTGTCATCCTCACTGAACCCATCACCTTCTTCTTGGCTTAGATCACACTTCACTGAGTTCCGCCTCACTGAATGGAGAACCTTTCTTCTTAGGCTCGGTCTTAGCATCCTGAAGGTGACTCACTGAGTTACTGTTCACTCAGTGACTTGTTTGCACTTATGTTATTTTACGTTCAAATCCTTGTTAGAAGATGTGGGGAATTCAGTGACCCAACAATCTCCCCCTATTTGAACATACAAATAGGCTAAGTGTTACTTGATTCAGCATGAGTTGTCAGGGTACATCTTCTCTTACTGAATGTTTGTTGTAATTGAAAGTAGGACATAACTATTTAAACAAAACATCATTTTATTTATAGCTATTACATTTTTCCTACAAATTACAAACAAAATAAAGATAGTTGTTGCAGATTAGATGTTCAGATGATAGCCAAGTCCCTCAATCTTAGCTTTCTTTGATCTCAGCAGGTGTTTCTCAGGATGCTTCTCAATCTTGGTCCTAAGGTCCTTACAGAACCTTTGGTTTGCACCACTTTGTATAGGAGAAGCTAACATCAGGTACGTTACCATTGCCGTGACCCTGCCTTGTCTATATCAGACCACCTTTGGAAGGCAAGGTCTCCATATTCATCCGTAAAGCATAGACCTCGTTCAGGGTGTTCAAGCACGGTATTGTTCACGAAGGTGATTCCTTCAGGAACGGACCTATCACAATCCAATCCTGGGACCTTGATCTCAGGCTCGGAATCAATGGGCTTCCTTTTTCTCCTGGTGGTAGTTGATGAAGCAGTTCCAGTTGTTGGAGCAGGAAGAAGGGAGGGAATGTTGAGGGCTTCAGGCATTGCTCTCAGTCTGTCATACCTTTCACTCAGTGACTTGAGAAGTTGATCAACAACGGCACCATTTTTCTTGGCAATGATGGGACGGAGTTCATCAAGTTCAGTGATCCCAAATTCAGCGAATCTGAATGGGTTATGAGTGTCCATGATTCTTTTATCAGCCCCCCTGAAGACAGTGACCATTGCGGGTTTGGTATTCCTGTGGATTTTGATGTCAGTGATGGTTTCAGGCTTCAATCTTTCCTTCATCACCCAATGATATCTTTCAACCCTGGTCTTTCTGATTTGAGCTTGCCTTTTCAGCTTCTCTTCCCTTTCCCTTTTCAGAGCAATCATATGTTCTTCCTGAGCCTTTTTAAAGGCTACACCAGCTTGCTCAGTAGCTAGTGCCTCAGCATCCAGACCAATCTTTTCAGCCTCCTCATGAACAACCTGTATCAGTTCAGGCTTGCTCAATTTCTCTTCTTCAGCTGCCTTTGCCGCTTTCTCAACTCTTTCCATGTAGTCTTGTATTTGGTCATGGGTGAGTTGATAGATTTTTCCATTAATTTCATACGGGACCCTGATAGGTTCATCAGGGTCAACTCTGACAATTTTGGAGGCAGGCTGGAGTCTTACTTCAGGTTCTGAGGTGGTGGCTATGCTTTTTCCTCTGTCCTGAAAGAGAGTGGAGGAGGCTGGTTCCTCTTGTGGTGGAACTTGAGTGATTGGTGTGGCTTCAGTGACATGCTCCCCCTCAGTGTGAGAGGGCTGTCCAGCTTCATGTTCATCAGTAACAGGGGTTTCAGGAACATTCTCCCCCTCAACAATTGCCGGAGCTGCAGTGATGGCAAGTGTTGGAGTTACTGAAGATGAAGTAGAAGTACCCTTGAAGGCTTGAAACATTTCCGTCATCATGGACTTGATCTCCGCAGTATCCTGATGAATGAGAGATACCTTGGAGTCAAGTGAAGCTGGAGAGTTTTCAAGGGCAGTCATCCTGGATCCCATTGCCCATGCCAGAGATGTGGACTTCAGGGATTGAGCTGTCACTGATGCTTCCAACTGATTGAAGGAAGACTTGAGGGACTCCACCGTGGAGCTGAGATTCTGAACATTTGAATCCCTTATCAAGCCAAGTAACTCAGTAAGAGCCGCCGAGTTGACCTGATATGTCTCAGATGCCTGAAGAATTTTCTTGTTGAGCTCAGGATCATCCTTGACTGATTCTTGAACTGACTTAACCCCTGTAGCCAGCTCCTTAAGGGATTCCAAAAACTGATTGATGTGTGAAGCCATTTGTGTCAGGGAGTGAGAGACAGTGGAATTTTGCTCCCTGACATCATCATTGTAGTCTTCAACAGCATCCTTGAGGAGGTGATAGTGGAATGCTTGCTCAGCATGCATGTCAAACACCTCTGCAGTGACCCCCCCTGTACAAAATATTGGTCATTTTCTTGATGAACTTTTGGAAGGCTCTTTCAATGAGAGGAGTGGAATCGTCTTCTGAGGTTTCCGGCTCGGAATGTTGTTCATCTTCGTCATGGTTAGAGGTATGAGGAGACTGAGTAACAGGTTCAGAGACTGTCTCCTCATCCTCCATATCATCTCCGGCCGCGAAGACTTCCTCGTCACTGTTAAATTCATCATCAGAAAATAAGAATGCCTGAGCATCCGCCGGGGAGGTAATCTGCAACAAATGGAGGTTATCCGGCTCCTCTTCATAAGAAGATTTGCCTTCATTTTGGCCAGGTCTTGACCCCTCAAATCCGGTAGGTTGGGTTTTACCTACCTGGTCTTTAAGGTCAGTTCCCAAGTAATGCGCACCTCCGGGAGTGGTTTTGGGTTCCATATCAACGGGTGGTTTATATCCCTCTGAATCTTTGTCCCCCGTGACCCCTTCAGACACTGATGGGTGTTTCTCAGTGCCATCATTAAGAGCCGTGAATGTTGTGTCCCTATCAGCGGGTTGTATGTTTCCCACTGAGTCTTGGGGATGAGTAGGGGTGCCCTCAGACAAAATCTTTGATTTGCGAATGTCCTCATCAGGCAAATGAGTGGTTGAGTCCCCCTTTCCAACAGGCTTGTTCTGGCCTGTCGAAGGTTTAGGAACATGAACTCCCTGATGCTTGGGTTGTGATTTACCCGAGCCTTTAGCAGGATGTGATTGTTTGTGGACCCCCTTCTCAGTGGAGCAGTGCTGCCCCACCGAGGATTTAGGATCCCTTACTCCCTGAGACTCTGGTTGTGATTTGCCAGAGCCTTTAGCAGGATGTGAAGGTTTGGTTTGTTTCGGCTCAACTGTCTTGTTTATGGCAGTAGAGTCTTTGGAAACGGGTATGCCCGAGGACACTGAGTGTGATGTCTCAGTGCCCTCCGTTGGCTTTTGTTGCAGGCCTAGTGACTGGGTTACAATTCTCATGGTGTCAGCAGTCAAGGGCTGTTGTGGTTGCCTCATTGTAGGCTTGGGATCAGAGGTCTCAGTGTCGAGTGACTTGGGTTGAGCCACCTTCCTGGACCCCTGTCCCTTCTTCCTCTTCACCTTTTTGGTGGGAGAGGGGACTGGTGAAACTTTATTGTCACCCTGGATAGCAGTACGCATGTACAATGTCAGGGTGACAGGTGTAACCTCAAGAGGGTCACGTGAGTAATTTGCCTTGTGTAGGACGTCAGGCTCAAAACCTATTGCGTCAGGCCTATCATACTCAGACCCAAGCAAGTCTTGTAGGGCACAAGAAACAAATCTAGGATATGACATATGTTTTTGCCTAGACTTCCCCCCTAACTTTGCTATGAGGTCCCTGTAGATGATTTCTCCAAGGTCTATCATTTTACCCTCAATGAGACAGAACACTATCATTGCCTGAGTAGTGTTTAATTGCTTAGTCGAGGATTTATTTCCCCAGAGAACCTGAATGACAAAAGTCATTAGAATCCTCCAGGGAGCTGGGAACCAGGTCTTAATTATTGGGGCTTTGGATAATAGGGACCCTGGTGTCACCTCAGGGTGATTTTTGTCATAGGGTCCCAATTCCAGTAAGACCTCCTTTACCTCTTTCTCAGAGGGTTGGGCAGTGAAGGTCGTGGTGTAGTCAAGCCCAGTGGCTTTGACAAAAGTTTTATAGTCAAGAGTTAGGGACTTAGTTCCATTCTTGACTGTAAACTTTATTTTGGCCTCTTTTGGCGCATCAGGGTTTTGAACCACCGCTGTGCACCAAAATTCCCTCAAGTAGTCATGATAGATGACTGAGGGGGTCTTTGTGAATGAGGTGGTCAGGAAGCAGTTCTGAAGGAACTTCACTACATCCCTGTATTCAGGGTACCCAGCAGGGTAGGCAAAGTTCCCCACCACATTGTTCTTGGTAAGGTCTACGCTTTCCATTTGGAAATCCACATTGGGTGCGTATTTTACGACCTTAGAAGAAGCCATTTGGTAATAAAAAGGCCTGGTTTTGAAAAAAATGGTATTGGTGAGGGAAACACACGCAGTTTTGAAAACAATTTGCAAGAGTTTAGTTATGATTTTAAAAGCGTGTGTGTTTTTCCCTTTTTGTGGGGGTATTTATAGTGGGAATTAAGGTAGTGATGTTGCGGATATCAAAAACTTATAATATTCAACCGAAACGGCATAATAATATAGGTTTGAGATCCGCATTAAATATCACGATTCCCACTACCCCCTTTTCTCTCACCCTTTGGGGTGCCTCTGCAAATAATGCACTTTTGCAGAGGAAAAAATTATCACACTTTTTGTGTGAGAGAGAGCATTTAATGCTCAGTGGTGTTAGGTGAAAGAGATGTGGGGGCCCACGATGTGGATGCCAGTTGTGTAAGTGACATATATTCCTATATTTAATAGGAATCAGTTACCTACCTGGGACATTTACTAACCAAGTATTCGGAACATTTAGTTAGGGTATTGAATGCCATTTTTCATCCACAGCCCCCTGAATGAATTATCATTAAAAAAAAACTTTCAGGAAGGGATGTGATCAGGGACCTAGAGAATATACATCATGTTGGAACACTTTTGATCAGTTCCCTGATTCTATGTCCAACATGCCCAGTTCAGCTTTCAATCTTGTGAAAGTGGGTTCATCCAAAGGTTTAGTGAAGATATCAGCTAGCTGATACTCAGTGGGGATGAAATGTAGTTCAATTTCTCCATTAGAGATATGGTCCCTGATGAAGTGGTATCTGATGTCAATGTGTTTGGTTCTTTGATGAAGTACTGGATTGTTTGAGATGGCTATGGCACTTGTATTATCACAAAAGATAGGTACCATCTTATACTGAATGCCATAGTCACTCAGTTGGCTCTTCATCCATAGTACATTTGCACAACATCCTGCAGCAGCCATATATTCAGCTTCAGCTGAGGACATGGCCACTGACTGTTGTTTCTTTGTACTCCAACACACAAGTTTACCACCAAGAAATTGGCAGGATCCTGAAGTACTTTTCCTATCCATGTTACATCCTGCATAGTCAGAGTCAGTGTACCCTTTGAGATCAAATCCTGAACATTTTGGGTAATACAAACCAAGGTTTGGAGTACCCTTCAGGTTCCTGATAATTCTCTTGATAGCAGTGAGATGTGATTCTTTTGGGTCAGCCGGGTATCTTGCACATAGGCAGACTGAGAATTGGATATCAGGCCTTGAGGCAAGTAAGTACATCAGGGAGCCAATCATTCCTCTGTATTGGGTTTGATTCACTGATTTTCCAGTGAGATCAGGGCCAAGGTTGTTTGGAGGAACCATAGGAGTTTTTACTGAAGAGCAGTCAGTGAGCTCATACTTCTTCGGTAGGTTCCTGAGGTATTTCTCTTGGCAAATGGATATTCCTTTTTCAGTTTGTTTAATTTGTAGTCCAAGAAAGTATGTGAGTTCACCCATCATGCTTATTTCAAACTTTGTGGTCATAAGTTTTTCAAATTGTTTGCAAAATTTGTAACTTGTTGAGCCAAAGATGATGTCATCAACATATACTTGGACAAGAATGACATCATCCTTTGTTCTGTAGATGAACAGTGTGTTGTCAATTCTTCCTCCGACAAACTTGTTTTGGATCAAGAAGGCTGAAAGAGTTTCATACCATGCCCTGGGTGCTTGTTTCAGTCCATAAAGGGCTTTGTTAAGCTTGTAGACATGGTTGGGGTATTCACTACTTTCGAAACCAGGAGGCTGTTGCACATAAACATCTTCTTTGATGTTACCATTCAGGAATGCACTTTTAACATCCATTTGGTAAACTTTAAAGTTCATGTAAGTTGCATAGGCAAGGAAGATCCTGATGGCTTCCATTCTTGCAACAGGTGCAAAGGTTTCCTCATAGTCTATACCTTCTTGTTGATTATATCCTTTGGCAACCAGTCTTGCTTTGTTTTTGATGACTGTGCCATTCTCATCAGTCTTGTTCTTAAAGACCCATTTCATACCAATGATTAAAACACCCTGGGGGCATTCAACAAGGGTCATGACATCATTTCTGTCAAATTGTTCCAATTCATCTCTCATGGCCTGAACCCAACTTTCATAAGTCAGGGCTTCTTTGACATTTTTAGGCTCAATTTCTGAGAGATAGTCAGCATAAAGACATATATTGGCAGTGGCAGCCTTAAGTTTGGCAGCCTTGCTTCTTGTGAGCATGCCTTCAGTGGGTTCACCAATGATGTTCACAAGCTCAATGATTTTGGATCTAGTCCAGCTATCCTGGGGTTTGGGATAGGAATTTGAGCTTGTAGGAGCCTGATTAGATTCAGACTCAGGAACATGAGGTAACTCATCAATATGCACTTCAGTGACAACTGTAGGAACAATTTGTTCTGTGGGTTCCTGAACATTTTGTTCAGTGATGTCAGTCTCATTTGAGACAGGCTGAGTTTCTATGAACTCACCGATAGGTGGTTGGGGTAGGTTGTGAGGGATGATGTAATAGGAGACATCAGCATCAGCTTGGTATTGAGTTGAGGGATTGTACTCGGGATGATACTCATCAGGAGGATATCTTGATGAGTCATCAATACCAATTTCTTCTACTGAGGAATTTGAGAACCTGATGGATTCAGTGCTCTCATCAACAGTAATGTGATAAGTTTCCTCAGTTTGCTGTCTCCTTGTGTTGAACACCATGAAGGCTTTAGAGACCAAGGAATATCCCAGGAAGTATCCATCATCAGCTTTGGCATCAAATTTACCTAAGTGATCCTTGTGATTATGTATAAACACAGGACACCCAAATACATGAAAATAGCTGATGTCAGGAATCCTTCCTTTGAATATCTCATAAGGTGTCTTATTATGCCTTTTCACAATGATTGACCTGTTTTGAGTGTAGCAGGCTGTTTTAACTGCCTCAGTCCAAAAATGTTTTGAGAGGACTGAGCCATTCAGCATTGTTCTTGCTGCCTCAATGAGTGTTCTATTTCTCCTTTCAGCTACTCCATTTTGTTCAGGAGTATAGGGAGAAGTGAAATTTTGAGAAATTCCTTTCTCATCACAAAAACACTCAAGGTCTTGGTTTTTGAATTCAGTGCCATTGTCAGTCCTGATCTGTTTAACTTTGACATCATTTTGATTTTCAATGTTCCTGACAAATGACATGATGGTTTCAGCTGCCTGACTCTTTTTGGTCAGGAAGTAAACCCAAGTATATCTTGAGTATTCATCCACTATGACCAGAGTGTACTTCTCATGGTGTATAGACATTGGACTGATAGGTCCAAAAAGGTCCATATGAAGAAGATGCAGGCCGCTTTTGATGGAAAAGGTTTGTTTGGTTTTGAATGATACCCTGTGGTGTTTTCCTTTTTCACAAGCAGAACAAGGCTTGTCTTTGGTATACACCAGGGATGGAAGGCCCAGAACTTTGTTCTGTTTGGCCAGGTTGTTGATGTTTTTGAAGTTGAGATGAGAGAGTCTCATATGCCATAGCCAGTTGATTGTCTCACTTGCCTTTGAGAAAAGGCAAGTCCCATTTTGAGTCAGGGATGACATGTCAAGGACATATACATCATCCCTCCTGGGGGCAATCAACACAACTTCCTTATTGGCATTAAAGATGGTCCCTCTCTTGTCATCAAACTGAACTATGTATTTGGCATCACATAGTTGGGAAACACTTATCAGGTTGTACTTCAGACCATTAACATAAGCTATTCTTGTAAAAACTATACCATTGCAGTTTACTGAACCATAACCCTCAGTGGGAGCTGATGAGTTATCACCAAATACTACTTTGGGTCCTGGTTCTTCCACATATTTGTGCAGAAAACTTTTCACACCAGTCATACTTCTGGAGCATCCACTGTCTAGATGCCAGGTAGGATCCTTGATGTGTTTCTGCACAAACAGTAAGCTGGGTTAGTTTTGCTTGTTGACCCACCTTCTAGTGGGCTTAGTCCTCAGGGACTTTTTGAACTCAGTTAGTGAATCATGGTCTGAAGTTGTGTGACCTGAGCTTCCACATATTTTACACTTTGTGGATGTTGATGCATCAGGTGACTGAGAAGTGTTGGTTTGGTTTTTCCTTCTAGACTGAATCACTTTGTCATGCCCCCTGGTTTCATGGGAGGGATCTCCACAGATGTCACAGCATTCTTTCATCATACAATCATCAGGAAGATGATCATTGAAACCACAGTGAGGACATGGTGAGAAAGGCTTAGCCTTCAGTCTTTGTTTGGAAGGTGTGGCATACTGATAGCCTTGGGTTTTGTATTGACCCCTTGCCTTTAAAGAGGCAGTGTGGGGGATGTGATCACAAGTTCTGTGGTCCTCTTGTTTGCATATCATACAAAACAGGACTCTGTAGCATTTATCAGTGCTGTGATTTGGATAATTGCACAGTTCACATCTCCCTGAGGGTCTGGGTGTGGTTTTTGGTTTAGAAGAACCTGAGGATACTGAGGGCTTTGTAGATTTAGAGTCAGAGTTTTTCTCAGTAGACTCAATTTTCTCACTCAGCATCCTGACAAGTTCAGCAAGCTGATCAACCTTTGAATCAGTGCTTTCAGGCTTCACTTCAGTAGTTACTGAAGGTTTTTGGTGTTCTGTGGGTGCAGGAGTAGGTCTTTTCAGTATAGTCCTTCCTAACCCTGATTTCTCTTTAGGAGAATGTGGTTGAAAGACTAATGGTGCAAGGTCAGAATTGGGTTCTGCTCCCTGAAGTTGTTTCAGTGGAGGGAGTGGTGAATCAGACTTAGACTCTGTGATGGACTCAGTAGGACTAAGTTTATCAGTGACTCCTAGCAGCTCCTTGATGGCCTGACTTTCAGGCTCCAGGATTCTTCCAGTGTTAAAATTTGGTAATTTACTATCAGGATTGTTTCTTTCAATCCAATCACTGGGTTTGGGAGCTAGTTCTTTGCTAGAGAGTATGTTGGTTAATAGAAAAGTTGTGGAATGGCTACTCTCCCCTGAAACTTCAGTGAGTTGATCATCACCCAGACCAGCCTTATTGGGGCTGGGTGAGAGACTCAGTGTTTCATAAAGTTTGGGGTTTTTCTGAGTCCACTTCCAAATAATTTCCTTTTCTTTCTTAAGTTCTTCCTGAAGAGCTTGATTTTGTTTTACAAGTTCAGAGTTTTGAATTTGAAGTGTGACACTTTCAAGTTTGGCTTGTTTTAAGGCAAGTAATTCATCTCTACAATGATTTAATTCAAAACTAAGTTTGTTAAATTTTGAAAACAAATTAAGTCTTTGCTCTTCAACATACTTAAGATCAACATTAATATAGTCTAAGTAAGATTTCCAATCATCATTATCATCCATAGAAAGTAAAAGATTTACCTTCCTCATTGTGATGTTTACCCATTCACCATTTCTTGCATGACTCTTTCCCACAGCAAGTTTGTTGTCTTCTGACAGAGCCATCAGGGCACTGATGTGAACTTCATCATCATCAGAGGACACTTTAACCTCATCCCAGTCATATGTTTCAGCAACAAGCCCTTTGTTCTTGGCTTGAGTAGACTTTGGAGCCTGAGGAGGCTGAGAGACTGTTGAGGATGATTCAAGAAGGGCAAGCTTAGCTTTTGCCTTTCTGTACTTTGCTTCAAAGTCAATTTGAGGGACTTTTTCAAATCTTTGACTAGACTGAAGCATTTTTGGTTGAAATTTGCTGGGGCCTGAAAAAGAGTTATTTCCTGAAAATTTGAAAGATGGTTCTGAGGTTGTTTTTGAAAAACAATCTTTAGCAAAATGCCCCATTTTGCCACATTTAAAGCATTCAGTATTGTCATTAGCTTTAGAAGGAAATTTGTTTTTCTTAAAAAACCTTTTTGAATTAGCAAGGAGTGCTCTTTCATGAAATTCAATTTGAAGATCATTAAGATACTCCTCATTGGTTCTTTGGTCAACCTCATCATCAGATCCATCCTGAAAATCCTGCACAACACCTTTTGAATAGAAAGCAGTTGATATGGGTGTAATTGTCAAGGCCTTTTTGGTCTCCTGAGCTTTACCAGGGTATCTCCTGGTGATAAGATTGTCTTCATAGACAAACTTCCCATAAATGGCAGGGAGCTCAAGGTTCTGAATGTGGTTTGCATTTCTCAATCCCTGAGAGAAGTTTAACCACTTCTCAGGGAGACTGTTGACAAAACCAACATTGATTTCATGTTTTGACAGTATAACACCATCATTGGTCAGCTCATTCAGGAGGGTCTTATACCGAGTATAAGTCTCAGAGAGACTTTCAGAATCCTTGGCCCTGAAGGTATTGAATTCAAGCTTCAGGTCCATGATTCTATTCTCTTTGGTATCAGAAGGGCCTTCATAGCTATGAACCAGGTCAGTCCATGTCTGCTGGGCAGTGGGACAGTTGATCACTGATTCCATTATATCATCAGGAAGGCATGATATAATGATGCTTTTCAGGCGCTGGTCTTGATTGACCACCCTCCTTTCATCTGGGGTCCACTGAGCTTCAGGTTTGATTAAACCTTGGGCAGTTGTTGGGACATATGGACCCTCATTAATCAATTTGATGTAATAAGGTTCCATCCCAGTTAAGTAGCAAAGCATTCGCTTTTTCCACTTATTAAATTTGCCAGCCTCAAGTCGAGGGGCAGTTGCTGAATAACTTCCACCCTTTTTATCAACAAGCTGGGGAACATCTATGTCAGTCATAGTGGGATCTTGATTTTAAAAACTTGAGCACTCTTAGGTTTTGAAAACAGGTATAAGTTTTACAAATCAGAGGCTCTGATACCACTTGTTGGTCCCTTTTACTTGATTATCAGTAACTAGAAAGCTAAAGTAACCAAGTTATATGACTTGAACACAAATGTATGAAAATGATTAACAATAAAGTAACGTAAAGATAAGAGACAATATTTTCTAACGTTTAATTCTTTATTAGAAGTTAATCACAAAGAATCGTACCCAAGTGTTTGCGGAATAACACTTGGGGTTGAATTCACAAGTATTGTATGGACTCCTCACTAAACTCAACTAAGTTGAGTGACAACTTAAATTACCCACTGAGCTATCTCAGGGGCTTGTGTTGTTCTTTGGAGGAGTAAAGTGGTTTGTGAATGCTTTGCATTAATTGCACAAACTTGTCAACTTTTACTCCTCACATTTGCTTCCTATTTATACCCAAGTATAGAACAACTAAATATATATTGGACCTAAAGCTTCCTTAACAATATCTTGATAGATATTATTCTTCTGGCAAGGAACCTTCTTTGAGTTAGATCCAAAAGGCACTTTCTGATGACAGACTGGTTTTAACCATTTGGGGAAAGTTGACTTTAAAGTGATAAAGCACTTTAATAAAGCAGCTCAGACTTTCCCGCCCAGTCCCGCCAAAACTTCAGTCTTCATGTCATCAGTCTTCAGTACGATTAAGTTGTTGAGGAGTCATTGGGGTTCAGTGAGTTATTGTCATCCTCACTGAACCCATCACCTTCTTCTTGGCTTAGATCACACTTCACTGAGTTCCGCCTCACTGAATGGAGAACCTTTCTTCTTAGGCTCGGTCTTAGCATCCTGAAGGTGACTCACTGAGTTACTGTTCACTCAGTGACTTGTTTGCACTTAGGTTATTTTACGTTCAAATCCTTGTTAGAAGATGTGGGGAACTCAGTGACCCAACAGTGAGGATAGAGAAGTGAAAAAAAAAACACAGGGTTTAGTAACAATCGACGAAGATGGTGGTTGATAGTCGGAGGTGGTGGCCGGAATCTAGGTGTGAATATGTAGAAGATGAAGATAATGAATATGGGGTATTTTATATTTTGTATAAAAATAAAGTGTATATTGTACCCCTTTGGATGATTCTTTGGATGATTTTTTTGAGTGTGAAAATAAATTAAAAAATAATAAATCATAAGGATAAAAAATGAAATACCAAGCAAATTACAAAGACAAAAAATGGAGTTAATTAAAAGTCAAAAAAGCCAAATCGCCCAAAAAATGTGGGCCCAGTCGCTCAAGAAATAACCTGGATAAGTGGTATTATGAAAGTACATAGTGGGCTCAAGGATAGGGACACTTGTCCCAAATATGTGAGAGTCGCCCAAGAATTTTTGAAAGAGGTTCGCCCATGAGGTATTTGAAGAAAACTGAAACTTTTTGGGTACATATGGTGAATGGAGTTGTACTTGTTGGGTATTTTTGAAATTAGAATTAGTCTTTTTGGGCGACCGAGAAGGAAAACAACTCTTATACCCTTTATCCATCGGTTACGTGGTTAGCTAGTATATGTTAAGTAAACCTTGTAATACAATGATAAAAAGAACACGAACATATATGAGTTAAACTCATGACCAACTACATGTAACTGGTTGAAATCGTTACTTACCTAAATTAATTATCAAAAATCAATCAAGTTATATATTTTTTTAAACAAATTGAAGTATTATAATGTTTTATAATTATCAATACAAATAAGTCAGATAACTTGACTTATACGGAGTACTCGATACTTTTTATGTAAAAGAATATAATACTCCAGTAAATTTTATTGGACATGCCTGTAGTGTAAAAGTGTTGACCTAAAATAAAAACCGGACTAGTACTAAACCGTACAATCTGGTAAAGAAAATTCGTCATGAATAGAAATAAGAAGTGGGTCACACAGGGGTCCACATTGCCATCTAATTGCACGTCATAGGTTTATAAATAAAGTCATTGACTATTTGAGGGTAGTGGGTTAACGGTTCATAGAATAATCTTAGTTGAAAATGAGAAACGCACGACTCTTGCTTAAGACTAACAAACTTTTTTAAATATACCACCTTCATACATGATTTTTTTTTTCTTTGCTTAATGTTATGCACTTTCATGTTTTATTTCAATTTAAACTAACATTTACAAGCTATCAGTTAAATTTGTATAAAACCAAAAAAAAAAGTCTACGTGACATATTTAATACTCCTGGTTAGACCCAAATTATATTTAGTGTCCCTGTGGTTTAATATTGCATTTTTTTTTTCTTGAAAGTTGGATATATATAACACGCAAAAAGGCTCCAAACAAGAATAGCTATACAAAAAGAGGGGGGCAAGAGAGCCACATCAGAAAAGAAAGGAGAAACCAAGAAGAAAACCAAACAAAGCTCAAAACTATGTACTAGCTAAAGTTTCAAAAGGGCGTTGAATCCAGCAGTCCCAATTGGCATCGATCGACTTAAAACGAGATGAGATCCAAGCTTTAGAGATCCTTTGAATAGCTGGGAACCAGTCTTCATCCAAGATTTTATTCACCTCACTTTGATCCGCATTGACGACTTTGTTTCTCCATTCCTAGATGCACCAAATCGAGCAACAAAAGACACCATGAAAATTTTCTTAGTTCGAGGACAACCCTGCGAAGCGATGGATCCAGAAGCCAAATCACCAACGGAAAATGAAGGGAAGATCGTAGGAAGATTGAGGTTCCACCATCCCCATATTTTTCTCCAAACACCAAGGATACGAGGACAGAGAATAATACAATGTTCCACATTCTCCTCAACGTTACCACATATAGGACAAGAGGTAGAAGCTAACTGGACACCACGACTAAGAAGATTAATCGGAGTTGGAAGCCTATCAAGAACAGCCCTCCAAACACAGATATTGACCTTCTTGGGAATCCACGGGTTCCATTTAAGTAGGTTACTAGAGGCAGCCTCACTAAACATTACGTCTTGAATATACTTACAGAGGGTTTTGGTCTTAAATAACCCCGACTTGTCGCAAACCTAAGCCCATCTGTCAGGCCTATTCAAAGAAAGCACAAGGTCCCCAATAAGGGCAACCATGGTAGCAATGTCGTCAAGGGCTCTGCTGCGGAGGGGAAGGCGCCAAGACCAATTACCACCCCATTCATTGTTGGAGAGGTGCCACTTATCAGCGATCATACAATCCTTATTACTATCTAGAGCATACAACGTGGGAAAGACATCCAAGAGCCTTACTCCACCACCACACCAGGGGTCCTTCCAAAACCGGGTTTCTTATCCATTGTGAACATTAATCATGAAGGAGTTGTTGAAGTGACTAATCAGGTCATTGACTTTATTTGTGGCCTTACACTAGTACAAAGAGTGCTATTGGTCACGCATGGTCGATTTTGAAATGTCACACTGTAACATTTATACGTGACTAAATGTACCAGAATAAAATGAACAGCCACACTTGATCCGAATTGTGTGACCATTTCGGAATTCTATTGTCACACATTTGAATATTTATGTGACTAGAGGTAACTGGAAAAAAAATTTTGGATTATTTAGTCACTTTTAATTCGAGACGCGTGACAGATACAAATGAGCTCGAAACATTAGTCACACTATAGATATACATATGTGACAAATATATGTCACACAATTTAAAAGTGTGACCAAAATAGATATATGGTCACATGAGGTAATTGTGTATGTGGCTAAATTATATAGTTAAGTTTGTCACACATTATTTAAACGTGACTGCTATTCTTTGCTGAATATTTAGCCACATAGTGTCTGAAATGTGTGACAACGGAATAGTAAGTTTGAAGCGTTAGTCACGATATGCATTTAATAGTGACAAATATATGTCACACAGTTGACGAGTGTGACCAAATGTCATATATGGTCACACTAAACTATAGAAACATGATTAAGTGTAACGAAAATTCCATACATATGGTCACGTAAGTTAATATGTGTGTCTAAAGTTTAGTTTGTGTTTGCTTGCCAAATCCTAATGTGTATAGTCACACTTAATTGAATCACGATCATGTGACTATAGGCTTTACAAAAAAACATAAAAAAAATAAATAAATAAGTAAATAAAAAATAGTCACATTGTAACTATAGGCTTTACAATAGTCACACCATATCAGAAATGTGTATCTAAATGATGTTTATGGCCACATTATAAGGGTATTATATGTGACCAATACATTCAAAATAGTCACATTGAGTTTTTGGCTCTTCCATACATTTTGAAGATCTCATCATCTGAGTATCGCTTTAATTGAACAAGCTTCCAACCCTTCATATTGTTTAGATAGTACTAATAGTACTTCCTCTTTTGCTTAACTGTTGGACGCCCGAGCACTTTTCTCTTCTTTCTTTGATTGAGATAAAATTTCTTCCTCTCAGCTTCATAATTCCTCTTCCATTCATCTTTTTGTTCTTGAGTGTACTCTTGCATTTCTTCTTTTATTTGTTTCATCAGTGCAATATCAGCATCACCTTTAATCCTTTCTTCATCCCAAGAATCCAAGAGTGCTTTTGTTTTGGCCTCAGCTTCAGCGTGTTTCCTTCTTTGTTCAAGTACCATCTGATTCTCCTCTGAAAACAAAGTTTTGGCCACTGCTTGTTTAAATTGTGTCTTCAGTAGAATCATTGCTTTGGCCAAAGTTTCCTCATCATCACTAGCAATAGGAACATTTTCCTCAGCAGTAGTATCCTCCTTGGCAATTTCTGCACTTGCACCAGCAGTAGAATCCCCCATGCCTTTGATTGCTGCTTCCATAACAACCTCATTACCTTGATTATCAGCAACCATATACTCATCATCAATCTCAGCAGAATCCACATCTATATCCACACCAATGTCATCACCAGCAGCAGCACTATCAAAATTTTCCATAGCTTCCCCTGAATCCTTGGTTTCATTCCTCCCCTGTTTGGGATCATCCTCCCCCAAACTTATGCTTTCAGATGAACTAATCCTTTGTCTTGTGCCCACTTTTTTCAGTCTTTAGAATGACCTGGTTCTTGACCCCTTCTGACCTCCCAATTGCTTAACCCTCAGCTTCAACATGTAATTACATCCCCCTGAGTATCTGTGATTTGTTTTAGGCCAAGAACCTCTTCTTTAAGTTTGGTATATTTAACCATCAATTCTTTAACAAGTTCCATCTCTTCCTCATCACTTGCATTGTCCCCCTTGGTTTCTTGGCACCTGCGGTTTCCTTCACCTGAATCAGTTCCATTGGAACTTGATTCATTATAAGTTCTTGAACCTTCACCCTTCTTATGTTGACCTAGTTCCAACATTGCTTGAAACAATGGTTTACCTATGACAGGAAAGTCCTTACCCTTTCCCTTTATGTTAGAAAAGACCTTTTTAATATGAGAGTGAACAGGATAAACCTTGTCGTGAACTTTCTTATTTGTAAACTGTTTGTCCATAAGAAGTTGCAGAAATCTTGGATATAAGTAATGTTGGTTTGAAGAATTATCCAAGGCTTTAACCACATGATCAAAAATTATTTTTGAAAAATTGAACTTTTCTTTATTTTTTGCCAAACATATAAGGGCAGAAGCCATGTTACTACTAAACTCATTCCAACCAGTAGTCTTTGGGCTAAGACACTGTAACAAAGTGTGAATTAAGAATTTCCACTGTGGGGGAAAGCTACCTTTATTAAATTTCAAAGAATCATTTTTTCTTACATACCCCATCTCTTGAAGGTTTTCAAAAATTGTGGAGTCTGGAAGATTCTCAATTCCATTAACATCTCCTAGATGAAGAACTTCTCTAACAGATACCTCTGTTACAATAATCTTCTACCCATCCACACGGGCATGAATCTGTACTTCCTCATCAATAGTTTTGACCTTTGCAGTAGCCCAAAACTGTTTGATGTTGGAAACATATACAGTAGGGTTAACTGTTAATGCATACCTAATATGAGTAGCATTGAGAAAATCAACAACTTCAGTGAACTCTTCATTCTCCTTGGTGGGCTTTTGCAAGAATGCAATCATGTTATGCTTGTTGGAAAAAGACAGAGTCGACATTGTGAAATTTGAAAATTTGTGTAGGGTTTTGCTGGGAATTGCAATTAATTGATAAAATCAAGCAGTGGTTTTATGTTTGATAGAGTTTTGATCGGATAAAAACATTTGTGTGAAACTGTGAATGACTGAAGTGTACAAACCCTTAACCGTTCATATTTCTAAAACAGTACCCTGCGCTCTCAAAAATAGCAGAAAAACCCTTAGCCGGACTAAGTTAGGCTTAGCAGCACTAAAATATGCCTAGCAACACTAAGTCAGTTTCCACTCGAAACTGCTTATTTTTCAGGACTCCAGCACTTTTCTCAGCTTATCCTGCAAAATATTAGTCCCAAAAACACAAAACCTAACTCATTACCCCGAATACACAATAATCACATCATCAATTACACTTAGCAATACTATTTATAACTAGCAACATTAACAAATCATTTCTGGATTTTAACAATTTGACATACTGCTTTTATCCAAGAAACCAAACACACCTTTGACAGTTTGACATCACAAGCAACCATACAAGGTCTCAAAATTTTCATTGATATTTTTCAAAGATACAACCATTCATAAAAGTTGCAAACATAAACATAATTAATTATCCTACCCAAATACTAAAGACACTAGAAACATAAAAACATCATCATTAAAAACTACTCCCTGCGTTGCATCCTTTTCCTTTCTAGGAGATAGTGAAACTTAATTTCAAGATCAGTAATCCTGTTTTCCAGATTTAACATGTCTGCAAATGCAAACCCATCTTGTTGACCCCCATGGTTTTGATGCTCCACCACATTTTGATGCTCCACCACATTTTGCTGCGCATCCTCTTCATTTTGCTGCTCCACCACATTTTGTTGCGCATCCTGTTGATCCTCCTCATCCTCTTCATCTTCTTCCTCCACCTCCACATCATTCAGTCCCCAACGTTCATCCCAGTAAAAGTCTTGTCTATGCAGCCATTTCAAAATTATTTACCTCATCCACGTATCTACCTGCCTATACGACCCATATTCGTAAACGGGATCATACCCGAAATGATTAAACACTGCGTCCCATAGCAAACTGTTGTTTAATACCCACTCGTACTCTTCTGCATCATTTTGAAATGTCACACCCCCAATTTACATGACTTGCAACGGAATGGAATGCCTGGAGGTGTAACTGTCATAGCACAATAACAAGGATATATTGAACGACCTAAAGTGTCGTTTGGAAAACACATCGTTTGATTTATTTAAAAACATCCAGTGTTACAAAACATAGGTCCCAAAGTCTGAACAAGTTTAAGGAAAATAAATCTGGTACGATCAAACGATGAAATACAAGTGCATGAAAAATCCGAAATGTAGTGCGTCATCCCTGGCACACCCTAATATGACTCCATGCATGTAATATGATAATGCCTTAGTTACCTGAAAATACATTGCGAAAACGGTCAACATAAAGTTGATGAACAATCATAGGTTTATAAAATGTAATGTTGTACGGCCACCACAAGTATAAGTGCATGACAAAAGTCACGTAAAATAGTACAATAGACCTTAAGCTCATGACACCGAAGCTAGACTGATGAAATTATGCCCCTCCTGAATGTTCTGCCAAAACACTCAAATGTAACAGACATGAAATGCATCCGCTTACTGTTGGTAAATAATACCACGGATGGAGGCGTCACCCTCAATAGATCTATCCACTCACTCTCGCTTAATAGGCAAATTAACGGTTCATGATGATACTAGGGGACTTATCACATGGCAGACAAGCTACTTAAGCAATGTACATAGGTTTTGATACTTTGGCTCGTACTAAAATGGTGCAATGTATTCTCTCCCGTGGGATTTGAAAACAATCATAAAATGTATACGGGGCTATGAAAACTCACCTTAACTGATGATACTGTGATGATGTGAAATGAACAACAATGAACGGTTAGCTACCTCAACCTAATATGAATGATGAACGATCTAATTTAGATCACCAAATGATGTTATGAATGTCCATGCACATGTTCCTATACCACTCTACTCTTTGGAAAATACTTGTTGTTATAAAATATATATATTCCAAGACTTAGGAAAATATGGCTATTAGAAAAATAAAGCTAATTGCAATATATATATATATATATATATATATATATATATATATATATATATATATATATATATATATATATATATATATATATATATATATATCGTATGTATCCATGTTAGTGTTAAAATCCTCGGGGTTGAAATCCTTGAAATAACGCCTTGTAGTGATAAAAATATACTTGTAATCACTAATACTTCGTTAGTTATGAAATTGGGTACTTGGTATTATTTCTAGAAATCTAGAGTTACTACGTAGTTTTAGTGTTAATATTTCTAAAAGCTGTCAAACTAAAATGAGTTTTGCCGATATTCAAACGTGAATATCTTTGTCGTTATAAGTCCGTTTTACTTGTTCTTTATATCCACGGTTACGTCTTAGTATGTAGTAATATATTTTGAAAAGCTTGGCTCCTCCGGGTTACGTCTAAAGCCTCTTTTTATCCGACGAAAAACGTCCAACAGCATGTAATTTTCAGAAAAATACTTTTCGTCAATAAACTTGCAAAAATCATAACTTCTTCGTTATAAACTCTTTTTAATCCGTTCTTTCGCCTACGGATTCGTTTTTGAAAGTATTTTCTAAAAATTTTGCCAAAGTTTCCTTTGTGTTTACTGATTTTCTAGGATTTACCAAAATGGGACAGTAGGTATATTTACTTGTTGCAAATCCATTTCCAAGGTTCAAAACTAGTTTCAACCTCAACCAAAACTCTTGCAAACTCCACAAAGCTATACTAATCCTACCATATACCTTCTTAGGGTGCCATGGGTTCCTAATGATCACTAAACAAGTTAATTTAACAAGGGAGTACCTAAAACAAATTCTTGGGTTTGTATGTTTCAAAAGTCTACAAAAATAAAGTGGTATAGCTAGTTTGTGCATGAAATTAAGCATGAATACCATAAGATACAAGTGTTAATTAGATGAAAACATGAAAATAAATTTGATAACTCACTTTGAAATTCGAGGTGATGAGATGATTAGAAACCTTGTGTTACTTGTGTTTTTGTGGTATGATTCTTGATTAGGAAGGTAAAATGAACAACTTCTATGCTTTAACTTTTGGAAAATGATCACTTGATCATGGTTTATGGTTTTGGTCGTGGGGTATGATGGAGAAGAGATGAGGTTTTGCCTTTTTGATTCTTGAAATGTATGTATGTTTATGTTTAGTGGTTTATGTAAATAAGTAGTATAAGTATATAGTATAATATGTATACATAATGAATAGAGGTTAAGAAAAGTGTAAGGATTGCCTTGTGAGGACTTTTGAGGGCCGTCCTAGGTGGATGAGGGGGGGGGGGGGGTTGGGGTAGTTTTGATTTAATTAGGAATTTGGTGTAGGATATGTGTTGATATGTGTTATTAGTTAAAATCGGGTACCGGGTTTGATAGAAATAAATGTTAACAAAGTTACTCGGGATAAAATAAAATCATAAGAATGATAAAAATATGTTGGGTACAAGTACTGAGTGTTCGGGTGATTATTGTTTAATTTTCACGAAAACCGTCGTAATATTTATAAACTCACGTTATAAATAAAATAAATTTCCAAAATACTGGGTAAATGAATGTTATAACTTTTATGATGATAAAATGGGTATAAAAATATGTCGGGACCATTGTGGGAATATTTAGATATATTCGTCGTGTATAAACCGGGTGTTAACGTTTATTATAAATACTTATACGTAAAACGATAAATGTATCAAATATATAAATTTGAAAATCCTAAGAGTGGTATAACATGAAAATGCTGTTATGATGATATGCAGACTGTCTCTAGTCCGTATGCAGTGTCCTTAACACTAATGAAATTAACGATGAAATGAGTAATGCAAGTGAATAGTGAAAACTTTTCCGGCAATGAATAGTGTTAAGTGAATAGTAAAATCCCCAAATGTTTCTCAGAATATTAAATTGACCTAGAAAATGATGAATAGTAAAATGATGAATAGTGTTTTAATGAATAGTGATTTATGAATAGTAAAATGTCGAAGTTTGGGAAAATGATCTGAAATGGTGAGTTGTGACAGTCGCCCACCCATAAAGGAATTCAGTCCCTGAATTCAGCTAGTGTTGGTCTCGGTAATAGGTTTGGTGAAAAGGTGTGGATACTTGCGTTGCATTTGGTCCTCTCGTTCCCAAGTAAACTCGGGTCCTCTTCGAGAATTCCAGCAAACCTTAACGATCGGAATTCGACTCTGCTTCAACTGTTTGACCTCTCGGTCCATGATTTCAACTGGTTCCTCTACAAAGTTAAGCTTGTCATCAAGCTGAATCTCTTCTAATGGTATAACTGAAGACTCATCTGAAAGGCATTTCTTGAGGTTTGAGACATGAAATGTGTTATGTACGTTGCTAAGTTCTGATGGAAGTTCAAGCTTGTAAGCTACTGGACCAATCCTTTCTAGTATCTTAAATGGACCAATGTATCTCGGGTTCAACTTTCCGCGTTTTCCAAATCGTATC
The DNA here is from genome assembly GCA_030686995.1 of Artemisia argyi. Lineage (NCBI taxonomy): Eukaryota > Viridiplantae > Streptophyta > Magnoliopsida > Asterales > Asteraceae > Artemisia > Artemisia argyi. Next base: position 176,284,369 of record CM060678.1, on the reverse strand, counting down.
ATGCCTTTCCAGGGCGAGACTTTCAACATGACCTTGTCTCCAACCTGGAATTCCAATGGTTTGTGTCTAACATCTGCGTAGCTTTTCTGTCGGCTTCTAGCTGTTTCAAGCCTATCTCGAATCTGTATTATCTTTTCTGTTGTTTCCCTAACCATCTCTGGACCTGTGCATTGTACCTCTCCAACTTCTGCCCAACAAACTGGGAAACGACACTTACGACCATAAAGTGCCTCAAATGGTGCTGCTTTAATACTTGAATGGTAACTGTTGTTATAAGAAAACTCGATTAATGGCAAATGGTTAGCCCAACCATTACCAAAGTCAATCACATACGCCCTCAGCATGTCCTCCAGTGTCTGAATAGTTCTCTCACTCTGACCATCAGTCTGTGGATGGTAAGCAGTGCTCATGTCTAACTTGGATCCAAAGGAATCTTGTAATGACCTCCAAAAGTTTGAAGTAAAGCGACTATCCCTGTCCGAAATGATAGAAACTGGTGCTCCATGCCTCAAGACTATTTCCTTGACATAAAGTCTGGCAAGCTGTTCCATGGAATAAGTCTCTCTAATGGGTATGAAATGTGCTGATTTGGTAAGACGATCAACAATTACCCATATAGCATCGTAACCTCCTGACGTCTTAGGAAGTTTAGTAACAAAGTCCATTGTAATACGCTCCCACTTCCATTGTGGAATTTCTGGTTGTTGAAGTAATCCTGACGGTTTCTGGTACTCGGCTTTCACTTTAGCACAAGTAAGGCATTTGCTGACGTACGTAGCTATTTCTGCTTTCATGTTCGGCCACCAATACAACTTTTTGAGATCCTGATACATCTTGTCAGAACCTGGGTGAATAGAATACTTTGACTTGTGTGATTCATGCATAATCAATTCTCGTACTCCACCATAGAGTGGTATCCAACTTCGGTCCTTGAAGCATAACACTCCATCTGCTCTCTTAATGAAACCATTCTTGTTTTCTGGCATACCATAAAGTTTCTCATGTGGTCGATTTTCCTCCTTGAGAGCCTCAATCTGAGCTTCTAAAATTTTTGATGGTAATGGGGAAATAATAGTCATTCCTAATGACCTAACCCTCAAAGGTTTGAGTCGTTCTTTTCTGCTAAGTGCATCTGCTACGACATTTGCTTTTCCTGGGTGATATCGGATCTCACAATCGTAATCACTCAACAATTCTAGCCAACGACGTTGTCTCATATTAAGTTCCTTTTGATCAAGTATATGCTGTAAGCTCTTGTGGTCGGTAAAAACTACACATTTAGTACCATAAAGGTAGTGTCTCCAAATCTTAAGTGCAAAAACAACAGCACCCAACTCCAAGTCGTGTGTAGTGTAATTCTTCTCGTGTGTCTTAAGCTGTCTAGATGCATAAGCTATCACCTTCTCGTTTTGCATTAGCACAGCTCCAAGTCCTTTATGCGAAGCATCGCAATATACCACAAAGTTCTCAATACCTTCTGGTAGTGACAAAATCGGTGCACTACAAAGCTTCTGCTTCAATAACTGAAATGCAGATTCTTGTTTCTCTCCCCACTCGTACTTTTGATTCTTTTGTGTCAGCTTAGTCAGCGACTTCGCTATCTTAGAAAACCCTTCAATAAACCTTCTGTAATATCCTGCAAGTCCTAAGAATTGACGAATTTCTGTAGGAGACTTGGGCGTAGCCCAATCCTTTACTGCCTCAATCTTTGCTGGGTCGACTTGTAATCCTTGGCTATCAATGACATGGCCAAGAAATTGAACTCTTTGTATCCAAAAGTCACACTTTGAAAATTTGGCATACAATTGCTCCTTCTTGAGTAGTTCCAATATTGTTCTGAGGTGTGCTTCATGCTCTTTCTTACTCTTGGAATAAATCAGGATATCGTCAATGAATACAATCACATACTTATCAAGATATGGTTTGCACACTCTGTTCATGAGATCCATGAATACCGCAGGTGCATTCGTTAATCCAAAAGGCATCACTTGAAACTCATAATGACCATAACATGTTCTGAATGCCGTCTTCGGGATATATTCTTCCCGAACTCTGAGTTGATGGTAGCCTGATCTTAAATCAATCTTGGAATAAAAACAGGAACCTTGTAACTGATCGAACAAGTCATCAATCCTAGGGAGAGGATAACGATTCTTCACCGTTAACTTGTTCAGCTCACGATAGTCTATGCACATTCTGAAAGATCCATCCTTCTTCTTCACAAACAAAACCGGTACTCCCCAAGGCGAGGAACTCGGTCTAATGAATCCTTTGTATAAAAGTTCTTGTAATTGGTTAGATAATTCTTGCATCTCAGAAGGTGCAAGTCTATACGGTGCTCGTGCAATTGGTGCAGCTCCTGGCACCAACTCAATCTGAAACTCAACTTGACGTGTAGGCGGAAGTCCTGGTAATTCTTCCGAAAAAACTTCTGGAAATTCCTTAACAATAGGCACATCTTCAAGTCGTTTCTCATCCGACTTCTTCTCCGTGATGTGAGCCAAGAATGCATAACAACCCTTCTTTATGTACTTCTCAGTTTTAATGCATGATATGATACTGAGTCTAGTTCCACTTCGCTCTCCGCGAACAACTAAAGTTTCACCTCCATAAGAAAGATGAACAACTTTTTCATCACAAATGATTCTTGCACGATGTCGAGACAACCAATCCATACCGATAACAACATCAAAACTTCCAAGTTCTACGGGCATAAGGTCTATATTGAATGGGTGATTTAGGAAATTGATGGTGCAACCACGGATAACGGTGTTGGTGTTAACTAAAGACCCATCAGCTAATTCAACAATATAGGGAATGTTTAAGGTAGTTGGTTCTATGTTAAGCAAAGGTGCAAATGCAATAGAAACAAAACTTCTATCCACTCCTGAATCAAATAAAATGGATGCATAACGATTATTAACGAGCAACGTACCCGCAACAACATTCGGGTCCTCTCGGGCATCTTCTCCTCCCATAACATAAGCCCTTCCTCGAGCTACTCCGCCCTGATTTCCAGCTCTTTGATCATTCCTCTTTGGGCAATTGTTCTTGAAATGACCCAACTCTCCACAACCATAACATGCTCCTGGTTGGTTCTGATTAATTACCCCTCGTGGAGCTCTGCATTCCCTAGTCGAATGACCGACTTTTCCACAGTTCTCACAAGCTCTAGGACAATTCCCAGGGTTGTGATGAGTTTGACATTTGTTACACTTGGGTAGTTTTCCAGTATATCCTTTTCCTTCTGTTGGTCCTGCAGCATAGGCCTTTGCCACTTCCTGTCTCTTAGGTGCTGGTTGGATAGCATTTCCACCTTGGTTATTATCAAACCTCCTCTTGTTGTTATTGTTTTGGTTATTGGGGTAGTTGCGGTTTCGGTTATTGTTATATTTGTTGTTGTTTCGAGTGTTGTTGTAGTTGGTGTTGTTTGAACGGTTATTGTTGTTGTTTGCAGCAGACTTTCCTTTTAACACTTGGACCATAAGTTTCTGAGTCATACGAATGGCCTCTTCCATGGATTGTGGGTCGAAAGACATCACATCCCCTCGGATGCTTTCGAGTAATCCTCCAGTAAAATTCTCCATCTTTTTCTCATCATCCGGAACCATAGTTGGACATAGTGCAGCCAACTCCTGAAACTTCCTGATATATGTCTCAATGTCATCACCTTTTGTTACCAGCTCATAGAATTCGGTTTCCAACTTTTGCACCTCAGTACGAGGGCAAAACTTCTTAGTCATCAGCTTCTTGAATTGATCCCAAGTGAGCTTGTAGGCATTCTCCATACCAATAGGCTGAGCATACGAATTCCACCAAGACATAGCTTCATCAAGCAGCATTCCAGTAGCAAATTTTACCTTGTTAACCTCCTGGCAACCGCACATGAGAAATACATTCTCAGTCTTCTCAAACCAGCGGATCAAAGCAACCGCTCCCTCAGTGCCCTTATACTTGACGGGATCACTAATCTTGAAATCCTTCCAAGTACATTCACGCCTAGTAGTGGGTTGAACCACTTCAGTATTAGGTGGAACCTCAATAGCCCTAGCAGCAACCTCAGCTCTCTCAGTCTCCAGAGCTTCTGCTATACTATCCCTGACCAACTTGCGGATAGCGGCTTGAGTCATAGCGGGTGTTTCTGATGTAGCCTTTGCTTTCTTTGGCGCCATACTTCTGATAAATAATAATTGACAACAACCATGAGAAAACTATAATATAAATAGTCATCGTACAAAAATATACGCCCACAACATGTATATATACAACCACAACAAGTATAAATACAACCACGACATGTAGTACAACCACAACCTGTAATAATACAACCACGACACGTATAGATACAACCACAACAAGTATAAATACGTTAACAATAAAGAGCAACAATGAAACATCATAAATATAATCACAACACATGAATATAATACATGAAAATTTCGGCTCGGACCGATATATATATAGCACAACATTTCCAACATAGTAGAGTCGCACTTGATATATTTGTTTGTACAACAACCAAAAGACTACAAGTTCTTGAACTATGTCCCACACCTCGGGACTAGGAAAATAGTAAAAGCTAATACAATCCTAGTCTATGTCTAGGCTCCTCCAGGTGCTCTAGATGGTCCAGGAGCTCCAGATGCTCCAGGTGCACTCCTCAGACGACGAATCTCCCTGTCCATCATAACTGCAATCTCCTCTAAATGCTGAACTCGAAGCTGAAGAGCAGCATCTCTACCCTCCATCATAGCCAACCTCTCATGTGCTACTGCCAACTGGCGTGTCTGCTCTCCCTGAGCCTCCTGTGTAGTCTGAGCTCTATCCCAAATCTCTGGTAGCTCACCCCTAAGCTGGTCAATCAGCTCCCGATGTCCCAACTGCCGTGCCTCAAGTCCATGATACGACACGTCGATACTAACTCTTCCTAAAAGCAAACCCTCGACCTGCTCCTCAACCACCTCAAGTCGAGTAGTGATATCCGCATCAACCCTATAACCCAAACTATCAACCTGCTCCTGCTGAGCCCCTAACTGATCCTCTAATGTAACATCTGTAGGCTCCCTAGCATCTGTAGACTCCCTAGCAGCTGCTGCTCTCGAGCTCTCACCTACATGGTATACTGGTGGTGGTTCTGATTCTGACTCTGTAGTAGGTGAAGCTGGTGTAGTAAACGTCGCACGCTTCCTAAGCGGCAATAGTGAAGTAGATATGGATGTAGTAGCGGGTATGGCTGGTGGTGGTGTGGGTAACATAGGAATAGCAGGGATCCTAAAGGTAGATGTAGCAGGGCAAACTTTCTTACTAGGACCTATAGTCGTCTTCTTACGGGGAAACATGAGTCTAGGTTCTGATGGAATAGTGGTAGCAGAGGATGATGTGTCAGTGGGTACACGGGTAATCTCAGGTGGTGCAATAGGGGAAACATGAGGAGTAGGAGCAGTCTCATCCTCCTCAAAAGGCTCGGTTTCCTCACCTGATGCCGAGAGTGGCAACACAGGTACAAGAGGAATGGGTGGTGGTGAAAAGGCAGTGGAAGACATAGAGCCTTCAACATCGGAGTCTGTGATAGAGTACAGTATGACAACGTTTGGGTCTGAAGACATGGTTCTGTGATAATCAAGGTGAAATAAAATAAATAACTCGTATAATGGAATCACCTAAAACAATGAACATGCACTTATGATGAAATGATGAGATGCTATGATAATGTGGTTATAGTCTAGGGATCGTATACATCATAAACCCTATCATGATGCATCCTAGTTCGCTATAACCTTGGCTCTGATACCAATCTGTCACACCCCCAATTTACCTGACTTGCAGCGGAATGGAATGCCTGGGGTGTAACTGTCATAGCACCATAACAAGGATATATTGAACGACCTAAAGTGTCGTTTGGAAAACACATCGTTTGATTTATTTAAAAACATCCAGTGTTACAAAACATAGGTCCCAAAGTCTGAACAAGTTTAAGGAAAATAAATCTGGTACGATCAAACGATGAAATACAAGTGCATGAAAAATCCAAAATGTAGTGCGTCATCCCTGGCACACCCTAATGTGACTCCATGCATGTAATATGATAATGCCTTAGTTACCTGAAAATACATTGCAAAAATGGTCAACATAAAGTTGGTGAATAATCATAGGTTTATAAAATGTAATGTTGTACGGCCACCTCAAGTATAAGTGCATGACAAAAGTCACGTAAAATAGTACAATAGACCTTAAGCTCATGACACCGAAGCTAGACTGATGAAATTATGCCCCTCCTGAATGTTCTGCCAAAACACTCAAATGTAACAGACATGAAATGCATCCGCTTACTGTTGGTAAATACTACCATGGATGGAGGCGTCACCCTCAATAGATCTATCCACTCACTCTCGCTTAATAGGCAAATTAACGGTTCATGATGATACTAGGGGACTTATCACATGGCAGACATGCTACTTAAGCAATGTACATAGGTTTTGATACTTGGGCTCGTACTAAAATGGTGCAATGTATTCTCCCCCGTGGGATTTGAAAACAATCATAAAATGTATACGGGGCTATGAAAACTCACCTTAACTGATGATACTGTGATGATGTGAAATGAACAACAATGAACGGTTAGCTACCTCAACCTAATATGAATGATGAACGATCTAATTTAGATAACCAAATGATGTTATGAATGTCCATGCACATGTTCCTATACCACTCTACTCTTTGGAAAATACTTGTTGTTATAAAATATATATATTCCAAGACTTAGGAAAATATGGCTATTAGAAAAATAAAGCTAGTTGCAATATATATATATATATATATATATATATATATATATATATATATATATATATATATATCGTATGTATCCATGTTAGTGTTGAAATCCTCGGGTTGAAATCCTTGAAATAACGCCTTATAGTGATAAAAATATACTTGTAATCACTAATACTTCGTTTGTTATGCAATTGGGTACTTGGTATTATTTCTAGAAATCTAGAGTTACTACGTAGTTTTAGTGTTAATATTTCTAAAAGCTGTCAAACTAAAATGAGTTTTGCCGATATTCAAACGTGAATATCTTTGTCGTTATAAGTCCGTTTTACTTGTTCTTTATATCCACGGTTACGTCTTAGTATGTAGTAATATATTTTGAAAAGCTTGGCTCCTCCGGGTTACGTCTAAAGCCTCTTTTTGTCCGACGAAAAACGTCCAACAGCATGTAATTTTCAGAAAAATACTTTTCGTCAATAAACTTGCAAAAATCATAACTTCTTCGTTATAAACTCTTTTAATCCGTTCTTTCGCCTACGGATTCGTTTTTGAAAGTATTTTCTAAAAAATTTGCCAAAGTTTCCTTTGTGTTTACTGATTTTCCAGGATTTACCAAAATGGGACAGTAGGTATATTTACTTGTTGCAAATCCATTTCCAAGGTTCATAACTAGTTTCAACCTCAACCAAAACTTTTGCAAACTCCACAAAGCTATACTAATCCTACCATATACCTTCTTAGGGTGCCATGGGTTCCTAATGATCACTAAACAAGTTAATTTAACAAGGGAGTACCTAAAACAAATTCTAGGGTTTGTATGTTTCAAAAGTCTACAAAAATAAAGTGGTATAGCTAGTTTGTGCATGAAATTAAGCATGAATACCATAAGATACAAGTGTTAATTAGATGAAAACATGAAAATAAATTTGATAACTCACTTTGAAATTCTAGGTGATCAGATGATTAGAAACCTTGTGTTACTTGTGTTTTTGTGGTATGATTCTTGATTAGGAAGGTAAAATGAACAACTTCTATGCTTTAACTTTTGGAAAATGATCACTTGATCATGGTTTATGGTTTTGGTCGTGGGGTATGATGGAGAAGAGATGAGGTTTTGCCTTTTTGATTCTTGAAATGTATGTATGTTTATGTTTAGTGGTTTATGTAAATAAGTAGTATAAGTATATAGTATAATATGTATACATAATGAATAGAGGTTAAGAAAAGTGTAAGGATTGCCTTGTGAGGACTTTTGAGGGCCGTCCTAGGTGGATGAGGGGCGGGGGGGGGGGGGGGGGGGGTTGTGGTAGTTTTGATTTAATTAGGAATTTGGTGTAGGATATGTGTTGATATGTGTTATTAGTTAAAATCGGGTACCGGGTTTGATAGAAATAAATGTTAACAAAGTTACTCGGGATAAAATAAAATCATAAGAATGATAAAAATATGTTGGGTACAAGTACTGAGTGTTCGGGTGATTATTGTTTAATTTTCACGAAAACCGTCGTAATATTTATAAACTCACGTTATAAATAAAATAAAATTCCAAAATACTGGGTAAATGAATGTTATAACTTTTATGATGATAAAATGGGTATAAAAATATGTCGGGACCATTGTGGGAATATTTAGATATATTCTTCGTGTATAAACCGGGTGTTAACGTTTATTATAAATACTTATACGTAAAACGTTAAATGTATCAAATATATAAATTTGGAAATCCTAAGAGTGGTATAACATGAAAATGCTGTTATGATGATATGCAGACTGTCTCTAGTCCGTATGCAGTGTCCTTAGCACTAATGAAATGAATTCGCACCTAAACCAATCCGGTTACGCGAATTTGAATACCCGTAAACTAAATTTACGATGAAATGAGTAATGCAAGTGAATAGTGAAAACTTTTCTGGCAATGAATAGTGTTCAGTGAATAGTAAAATTCCCAAATGTTTCTCAGAATATCAAATTGACCTCGAAAATGATGAATAGTAAAACGATGAATAGTGTTTTGATGAATAGTGATTTATGAATAGTAAAATGTCGAAGTTTGGGAAAATGACCTGAAATGGTGAGTTGTGACATGAAAGTTACCATTTGCTGCCACTGTTGAAGTTTTCTTTGAAAGTGAATATGTGTTTGTGTGTGTTATTTGGTATATATACAATAGAGAGGTATAAATAGGCTGGAGATGTATATGAAGGGTTCCCAAGACTTTTGGCGGGAAAAGGGATCGACCAAAGGCGCCTAAATCATACTGTGAATTGAAGATATTTTAAAATTGTTCCTAAAGATAAGGAATTGACTGTCTCCACTTTCCTTTTACTAATTCTTGACTTACCAATAACTACTTGTATCTCATGCTTTATGAATAATAAACTTCCAAACTCAATATTTCCAACAATGATTTGGGATCGGGTTTTGACCCGAGGGAATAAAAGTTTGACCGTGACTCGAAGAAAACTTATGTTATGCTTCTTTGAAGTTTAATGTTTTTGTGTTCAAAGAAAACTTATGTTATGTTTCTTTGTTAATCAAGTTATCGATTACTATATTATGATGCTTTGTTAAAAGTCAAACAAAGATTGTCAAACTTGATTGTCATTTGCAAAAGTCAAAGAGTCTCCAAGTGAATTTGGGCAATTCCGGGTAATTACTATCAAAAGATAACTAATAGCCAATCATGATTGTCACTTTGGGTAATTTTTGGTAGTTTTGTGCCTGTACATTCATTTGCATAAGGCCAAACAGGATAGTCAAATTGTGCCATTTTGGGTAATTACTGCCAAAAGATATCGAGTAGCCCAAAGATTAAGATCAGTTAAATTTACAAGCAAACACTTAACCATTCACCATAATGATGGGGTACATGAGCCACTACAAACCACACAATCTAGCCATAAACACTATACTACTTCAGTGCAAGTACCAAAGAAACCACAACTGCAAAAACACAAAGTGTTGACTTCCAAAAACTGACTTTCTTTAAGGCATTTCTCAACTCTGCCTCCAATTCTTCAATCCTTCTTTGACGATTAACTTCAATTTGAACCTCACGCCTTTGTCTGGGATTCAGTTTGCTATACATCTCAAACAAATGCGTCTTGTACCAATCACATTCCTCCTCTGGATCATACCAATCAAATTGTTCACATTTCTTCGTACCCGGTTTCTAAAATAAAAAAAACGTAGTATATTAAACATTAAACTTAATAATCTTTAAACTAAACGTATCTGATAACTTACCCATCGATTTTGGCAGCAAATGAAACGTTGAGCAGGGTTGGATGGTGTCCAAGATGTTACCACCATTGCTGGCCTGTCACATTTGCAGTTATCTTCAAAAAGATAAAACGACATGAGTTAGTTTGATTTTGATTTGGGATTTGTTATGATTTTTTAGAGTGTGTTAAATTAGGGTTTATGTGAAAGGGAATTGATTTGCACACTTTATAAATTGATTGGGACACTCCATCTGTGCATTAAATACTTGTGCAGTATTAAACACACTGCTTCAACCGGTTGTACATTGAGTGTGCAAATCATTAGCCGTATGTATAACAGAAGATCAAAAATTGACGGGCATTAATCCTTATTCGGGTCAATCGGGCCGACCCCGTACCTGAGTTAGCCAAATATTTTCAACCCGAATAAAAAGGAGAAGGACGTATGGAAATGAAAAAATCGTACAAAAATGTACGAAAACGTAATAAACGTTTCATAACGTTTTAATACAGAGGAAAACATTCAGAAAAAGCTTAGAACATATGAAAACGAGCGAAAATTGCCGAAAACATTCAACATGGATGAAATCGGTCGAAAAGGGTCGCAATCGGTCGTAGTCGGACTAAAACGGTCTAAATCCGTCGAAATCTGTCGAAAATTGTCAACGTCGGTCGAAAGCTAGCGACATCGATCAAAATCAATTGAAAACGGTCAAAAAGGGACGAAAAACGTTAGAAACGGATTAAAATGTAAAAAAAAAAAAAAAACAACAACAAAACGTATAAAATGTTGTATAGCATTTGTCTTATTTAACGAAATCCAATGCACATGACCCATGACCCATGTTAATTACCCATTGTCGATCACCAATCATGTATTGGTCAATAACATATGTGACATGCCACTACAACCTAATATTAATGCACATGACCTGTTACCCATGTTAATTACCCAATGATCAACAGTCATGGATGTGACTAGTGATAACCTAATGCATATGACCCATAGGATATGTCAAATACCCATTATCGAATGTGACCAGTGATAACCTAATGTATATGACCCATGATCCATGTGAATTAGCCATTATCACTGGTCATGCATGGGCTGCACCGGCTTGGTAGGTGTATAGTAGTTATATATAGTGTGAATTAAATGTTATATGAATTGTATTTGAAGTTATTAAAGGAGGTCATGCATGGGTTACACCGGCTTGGTAGGTGTACCGTTTGTCACAGAAACTAATAAGAAGCAAGTATGCAAGGACCTCCCGATCATGTTATCAGGGATCGAGAAAGTTTGAACTCGGTTTGAGCCTGATCACTCGAAAAGCTCGGTTTATTTGTAAAGGTGTGTGTCTTACACAAATTAAAATTGAAATATAATCTAATAATCGAATTCGGTTCACCTTCGGCTCGAAAATCTCGATACCAAGGTTTTCAAGATCGGGATCATATCCTACTTAGGATCGATTTTGTCTTTGCAAGATCGAGATCGTAATATCGGATCAGGATCTTAAGATCCTACCATAATGCATTTTTTAAGTATCTTTTGTAATATTATACAAATTTATAAATTATTATATACATAAACACAAAATTATATAAATGTTTCATTGAAATTTTGTCCTAAATTATGGTTATGAAATGTATAAGAAGATTATAACATGTTGTTTTTTCAATTTTACAAAACACAATTCATAAATTTGTAGTTTTTTAGTTTGCTAGTTCGAGAAAAGTAAGATCGGATCGGATCGGATCGTAACATGTTGTTTTTTCACTTTGTTTTTTAGTATGCTATATCACTTACAAGCTCGAAAACTCAACAATAACTCGAGTCGAACTTTTATAAGGTTGAGCTCAACTCATTAAATAATTACCACTTCATTTGAGAGGCTTGAGTTTGAATAATCATCCCAAATTTTAACTTTTCCCCAACCCGCTTAAAATTTTCCCCAAATTTAAATTGCCCTCCACCCAAATATTTCATTGACCCGCCCATGTTTTTCAATACTCGTTCCCAATTAATATCCACAAAATCTAGATCTGGTCTTCTTCTATCTCCTCAACACTCTCCTCACTCACGCCACCGCTCGCACCAACACCACACTCGTACCAAGACCACCGCTAAGGCCCGATCTAATGACATGTTTGTTGGTCTAGTCCGGCTCGGTATTCAGCTCACTATGTTTGTCGGTCCAGTCCGGCTCGGTATTTAGCTCACCGGTTTGGTTGATCCTAATTACTGGCGAGGAACACTCCAACTTTGCTCTGTTCTTGATTGGTACTTTGCTTTTACATGGTTATTGAGCTACGTGGTTCAAGCTCCTTGATTTTGATTTCACTAAAGCTATATGTAATGTGTGCAGATATTAAACCGGGTTGATGATGCTGTCAATGAAGCTTTGAAACAATCTCAAGGTTCATATACCGCCTTGCTATCTTATAATGACAAGATTTTTTGTGAATACCTGATTACACACATCTCATGCATTCAGGCATCTTTATCTGGTGCATATCTTAGTCCTTAATTAATTTATTAATACATCATCAGGTTGCAAAACAACTCGAAATGTCTTTCATGACATGTTACCCAGCTCGCCATTTTTATGTGGTATTATCTTTTATTATTTTTGAAAGTGCATTCACATCTGAAATGGTTTTTTATCCTTGAATTCATCTTTAAATGTTTTTAAGCACCCATTATGCAGGGACTGATTTAAAAACTAGATTGACCATAACTAAACTGGCCAAAAGCAAATGCTACCTTGGAATCTTTACTTTTTTCTAGTTTGAAAAAAATAATCTGAAATGTATATAGCTTTGGAAGGTTGAATAAAAGTTATAAATAAAAGATGCAGAATCGATTGTAAGAAAGCCTGATGAGTGTCTAAATACTCATCATTTTATACCAATCTGAACTGCCAAAACATACAAAAACACTCAAATATGCATCATAATACTTAAAATATCTTAGAAGTGTGTTTTATATGTTTCAAATGCAAAATAACCAAAAACAGATGAAAAACGTACAAAGTTTGCATAATTGGCAGTTTCAGTCCCTCAAGTTTCATAAATTGTCAAAACTAGTCCCTGGTTATTCTAAAAACATGAAAAAGTCACCAAAGGTCCTTTTTAATCATAAAGTTACATATTTAGTCCTTTGGTGCAAAGTTTCACAAAATTACAAGTTTAGTCCCTGTACTTTGCAAATTGACATAAATGGTCCCTAGGATGTTAAAAACTTTGAGAAAAGCAATTTTGGTCCTTGTACTAATAATATTTTGCAGGAATGGTCCTTTGGTGCAAAGTTTCACAAAATTACAAGTTTAGTCCCTGTACTTTGCAAATTGACATAAATGGTCCCTGGGATGTTAAAAACTTTAAGAAAAGCAATTTTGGTCCTTGTACTAATAATATTTTGCAGGAATGGTCCTTGGTGTGAAGTTTGGTGAAATGACATGATTGGTCCCTGAAGTTTCACAGTTTGGCAAAACAGGTCCCTCAAAGTTTCAAACTTGACAGTTTTAGTCCCCGGGTGTTCAAAATGGGAAAAATATCATTAAGGGTCCTAGGGAATTCATAATTGTCACTATTAGTCCCTGGATGAAAGTTTTGAAGAAAATTCACATTCAGTCCCTAAAGTTTCCAAATTGGCAAAAATAGTCCTTGGGTATTCAAACATGGAAATTTACCTTTATTGCCCTTGTACTATTCACTAGTGACAAAATATACCCCTTGGATAACTTTGGAAAACTTACACTTTCAGTCCATATAAAAACAGAAAATTACATGAAAAGTCCTTGTGATTTTTACACATTATAAACCAAATGGACTATTTTGTAACTAAACCAAAATCCTGAATCCAATAAAACAAACACAAACCTGGTCCATCTCTTTTACCCAAGCCCAAAAACCCCAAGCCCATATTCCACTTTAATAATAAAACGGGGTCAACCCCTTGTTTGACCCTGGCTCACCTTCAACCTCCATCCACCTCACCTGCTACACCACCACTCCACCTCACCCAAACACCACTTGCCTCAACCTCCACCTCACTACACCCTCTGTCACCTCCACAACAAAACCCACCCTTGGGTTTACCTCAGGAGAGGACACCTTGCACACCTACATCTGCCACCACCCCTACCCTGCAAAACACCCTGCAACACTCAAACTCCACCTCCTTTTCCCACCATCTCACCCAATTGTCCACTTCCACCTCCAAATCCACCAATAAAAACTTTCACAGACCCCAATTGCTTCCAATTGGTATTTAACCAATTTTTCCGCCAAAATGATTAAACAGTCAGGATCAATTCAGAGTCATCCAATGGTGGTGGGAAAGATTTATGGGACCCACAAGAACCTGTTTGAAGGCTATAAATGGAAGAGGGAGCAGAAGTGAAGAAGAGTTAGTGTAATTTAGTATAAATTAGTATAGGTTAGTATAAGATTTAAATTAATGTAATTTCCAGTTTTTTAGATTAAATTAGTTGTAATCCATTTCATTTATGTAACCCAAACACATTGCAAGTTTTAATTTCAAGTTTCAGTTTATTAATTCAGTTTTAGCAAATTTAAGTAAATTTGACAAACTTACTTAAATTCTGTTTAAACCTGTTAAATCCTGTTTCATTCAGTTACTTAAGTTAATTTATAAGTCTTTAAAAGAATTCAAGGTTTAAAATAAGTTTAATTCAGTTGAGATATAAAAAAATTGAGAAAAATACAAATAAATAAGAAAAAAAATCAAAAAATCATTGTACAAGATAGAAGAAGCAGAAGCATGGAGGATTATGGATTGTTGTTGGTTTAGTAGCTTCTTGGAAAGCTGTTAGGTTGGTTTATGGTCCCTAGTCCTATGTCCTCAGTCTTGGATCAATTGTAAGCTTTACATGAAATCTTTGCCATTTACTGTACTAGTGTTAATTAGTAGCTTATTTCGGTACTTACATGCTTATTATGTGTCTAATAGTTAAGTTCTTAATTAATCTCATAGGCTTAATCATTGAAATTTTTGTTTACTAAGTTGTTCATGCTTCACTGCCAAAATAGCATACTAGTAATTTTTGTGTTATGGTGTAGCTATTGGAGACTTCTGTGCTTATATGATCCTAATACATCAGGTTTAACTTTTAGAACTAGAATCACAGGCTCAATCAATCATAACCTTTGAAAATTATCAAAACTGATTAGTTAAGGAGTGTTTGGATTAGTTGGGTACATGGTATTCAAATCTGTTTCACATGTTTCATTTAGCTTAGTTATGTTTCATTAGGTAATATTAGATCAACTAAACAATAAAACTCAGTACTAATTTGTTCAAAAGTCAAAATTTCTTTTAATCTCTAATATATGCATATCTGTTAAACAGTATGGTAGCATAATCGTAATCATAGATGCATAATTAGTTAATATAACTTAGAATAGTTTCATTTTAGCTTAATATTACATATACAATCAGTTAGGAGCAAGTAAAATTCACCAAAGTCAAAATAGGAGTTTAATCAAAAAAGTCAAATGTGCATCTTTCAGTTTTTTCCAATAATTGCAAGAATTGTTTTGAATTTTATGTTTGTTTTCATGGATTGAAAATTGTTTTTACTTGTTGTCTACCAGCTCAAATTTGAGTTTTCACCTCTATTTGATTTTTGTGAATTTTTCCCTGGGCCCCACAAGCTTGGAAAGACAGCTGCAGGGCTGGGAGCTGCCCTGTGCAGCAGACAACCCACCCAACACCACCACTTTGGTGGTGTTTTGTGACCACCTCAGTGGGCCCCACAACCACTTCTTTGTATCATCCAACCCCCTCCTACCAGGGATCCTTAGTTGACCATTTGTTTGACCTGTGCACTTGTGGACCCCACCTGAAATAAGCACACAACTCTGTCCCAATTCTGAGTGACATTTAGAATTTGGAAGTGCTTATTTGAGCTCTATTGCTTATCTTGTGGGCTTATTCAGTTGAATCTTGCTTACACTAGTTCACACAACTCATTGGAACCAGATTCATCCAAGGTGGGACCCACATAAGCTCATTTGAGCTTATTTGCTTAATCAGTCAACCAAAGTCAACTGTGGAAGTAATAAGCTTCCACAGTGCTTATTATTAAGCTATAAATTAGTTGTTTTTATAAAAGTTGCTTGTTTTTAGATATAAATTAGTTTTGTAAAAGAAAAATCCAGAAAAACCAATATAAAAATAAGTGATAGTTTCTATTTAATATAATTTAATTTTAATTTTCATTTTTAGATTTTTATTAAGTAAGTTGTGTTTTTATATTTTTATTAATTTCCTTTTAGGTTAAAGTATTTTTAATAATTTTCTCAGATTTTTATATTTTCATTTGATATTTATTAGATTTAAAAATAGTTTTATTAGTAATTAATCAATAATTAACTTATAAATAGCATAATTAATTTTTATAAGGTAACCCCTAGCTTTTATATTTTTTATAGCTTTTATAAGTCATAAAATAGTTTTATAAATTTTTTCATAATTTTCTAAGTCATATTAGTATTATTTGTAATTTAAATTAGCTTAAATAGTTTAATTAAGATAAATAGTTTTTAATTAATAAAAAGCTCATAAAAAGACAAAAATATTTATTTTTATTTTTTATATTTTCTTCAAGTTCATTTTAAGTTTTAGAAATTATTTTTGTAAGTTTTTAGTTTAATTTGTAGTATTTAGATTAATTAAAAATTAGTTTTAATTAAATAGTTAAATTGTTTTTAATTAAATAATTAATAATAAATAATAAAATAATCAAAAAAAATAATTTTCTTTTTACTTTAATTTTCTTTTAAGTTTAAGTTTATAAAATTTTCATTTTTAACCCCTGTAGTTTATTTTTCTTAGAACTCACTTTTTTCTCAGCACGCAATCGCGTCTGATTTTTAAATTGGTTTACGTTTATACGTTTAGATACCTAGCTTTCACGTAACAGTTCCAATAGTTTATTTAAGTCATTTTATTTTATAAAACTGTAGTGTAATCACACACACACACACTTATAACTTTCCTGTTCACATTCACTGATCACAGATTCATTTGTAATAAAACATCGCACACCTCGTTGGGACATTACGACCTGGGGAAACACTGTATTCCACGGAAGCATTTGCCTCAGCTGTTTGACTATTATAATTGACCATTCACAAGTGGTTGACCAATAATTATCTGACCGTTTGAGGCGAATCAAAGCCTAAAATCGGAAATAGACCAAGATATGATTATCAAAAAATATAGCTGTTTCTAATCAAGTAGTCGCGTTGGTCTATTTGATTTTTTCAGCTTATCTTTTCCATTTTTAATTGGGTGGTTGGGACAATGTTACTTGTACCTTTTTAAACCATTCATAGAGTTTAATCTATACCTTATTTTTAATTGGGTGGTTGGGACAAAGTTACAAGATCTGATATGCGTTTTATTCCTATCGTGTTTGAGCAGATAGTTGAACCAGTGGCGCATCAAGCGACTCAAAACCACCAAAGCAGATAGTTGAACCAGTGGCGCATCAAGCGACTCAAAACCACCAAAGCAGATAGTTGAATCAGTGGCGAGTCAAGCGACTCAAAACCACCAAAGCAGATAGTTGAATCAGTGGCGAATCAAGCGACTCAAAGCCACAAAAACAGCAGATATTTGATCTAGTGGCGCCTAACAAACTAGATGCACCTGACAAAAGACAAGGCAATAGTGTGTCTGTCAAATGTCAAGAAATAGTTGCACCCGTCAACAATATATATAACCACATACTTTTACAGAGGAAGGTTTTCTAGCATCTAATCAAGAACTTTATTCCAGTATGCTCATCTAGTTCTGTTATGTTGTGAGCTTTGACATGTTGTAGTTCTGCTCTAATCTTGATGTGGTTATTGTTGATATGCAGCAGCCTACGTTTTCAAGGCTTTTATATCCAGATGATGAGATTAGATCAGTGGGAGAAAAACTTGTAAGTTTAACTGCAAATTTTATTATTATGTTCATTGTTTTAGATTAAAAGTCTTCATGATGTTGTTTGAATTACTGCTGATCATGTTTGTGTTAATATTGCTTAGATGGATTTAGTTCTGCTCATGAACTTCAAAGAAGATGTGCAAAAGTAATTACTACTGCTAGTACAAAAGTTACTACTGCTAGTACAAAAGTTACGACTGCTAGTGAAAGTTGGTACTGCTCAGAGATTAAGACCGCTCGAAGTTGCTAGTTGCTTATGGAGAATATTATAGATACTTAGGAAACTATTGTAAGCCGACTAGGACTCCTTGGTGTATAAAAGGATGTCTAATTTTATATTTGGTTCAGTTATATACATTCCAATTTTATTATATTTGAATTTGTTTTGATATATATTTGAATTGTTTTGATATATATTGATTTTTTAAATGTGACTAAAAGATGCATATAGTCACACTTATTAACAATTTGGTCACTGTTTGCTTAGTTCATTGTGTGATTAAATATTACAAAAGGCCACGCAAACATAAACTTCATGTGGCCATTGGATGATTAATAGTCACACAAAATAAACATTTCTTCACTATAAACAGCATATGGTCACACTTATTAACACTTTTGGCCACTGTTTGCGTAATGGTATATGACTAAATACCCAAAACAAACATGCTTTGTGTGACTAAATATTACAAAAGGCCACACAAACATAAAATTCATGTGGTCATTGGATGATCAATAGTCACACAAAATACACATTTCTTCACTTTTAACAGCATATGGTCACACTTATTAACACTTTTGGCCACTGTTTGCGTAATGGTATGTGACTAAATACCCAAAACAAACATGCTTTGTGTGACAAAATATTACAAATGGCTACACAAACATAAAATTCATGTGGCCATTGGATGATCAATAGTCGCACAAAATACATATTTCTTCACTTTAAACAGCATATGGTCACACTTATTAACACTTTTGGCCACTGTTTGTTTAATGGTATGTGACTAAATACTCAAAACAAACATGCTTTGTGTGACTAAATATTACAAAAGGCCACACAAACATAAACTTCATGTGGCCATTGGATGATCAATAGTCATACAAAATACACATTTTTTCACTTTAAACAGCATATGGTCATACTTATTCACACTTTTGGCCACTTTGTGTTAAATTGTATGTGACTAACTCCAAAAAAAAAATAACACCCATTGTATGACTAAATCATCACAAACGTCACATTTATCGTATATTCATGTGGCCATTGGATTATCAATAGTCACACAAAATACACATTTACTTGAATATATCATCTCAAATGTCACATATATTATATATTTTTGTGGCCAAAGGACGAACAATAGTCACTCTAAAAAAATATTCGTGTGACTATAAGGTGTTTACGGTCACTGATAATGACTAATCCAACAAAACTTGTGCCTAATTTGTCACACATATTCGGGGTTTTGGTCACTCTTTTTCGATGGAAAAGGCCACGAACTCAACAATGTGACCATATGCCACCTACGGTGGCGGGACCTTTTGTCACACATGACGAAAAAAACGTGCTTGACTATATGCATATCGTCACACATTTTTGGCGTGACCAACAGAACTTTTTGTACCAGTGTTAATAATGTCCTGCCAAATTCCCGCAGCTCCCAAGGAGCTATAAGAAGAATCGAAGCCACCTTTTTCACTATAAAATTCCGTAATTACATTACGCCAAAGAGAATCTTTTTCCACAAGAAACCTCCATTTCCATTTGCAAAGGAGACCAAGATTTTTTGAGATAAGACTTCCAACGTCGAGACCACCTTTATCCTTGCCAAGGAGAATGTTATTCCATTTCACCCAACCTATGCCCTTTTGAGAATCCTTAAAAACCCAAAAAAAATGGGCATCAGATAGCCTCCAAGATATTGATAACTTTTTGAGGGGCTTTGAACAAAGAGAAGTAGTAGATTAGGAGGCTACCAAGGACGACCTTGACAAGGGTGAGCCGACTACCAATTGATAGAGAGTCGGCTTTCCAGGAGGAGAGCTTGTCTCTAAATCGGTTTATAACTTCATTTCAACTAACACAAGTGCTCATTCTTTTTCCCACTGGAAGCCCGAGATAGGAGAAAAGGAGAGCTCCATGGGTGCAACCAAGATAAGAGGCCAAAGATGCGACCTCAGTGATCGGGACACTAACTCTCATTACACTACGTTTATCAATGTTTACTTTAAGACCGGAGGCAAGCTCGAACCACCTGAGAATATGAAAAAGGTTCAAGGCGTTAGCCCTCGACCATTCACCGAAGAAGAGAGCATCATCGGCATATTGCAAGAGGGAAACATTGGAACCCGAATTAGCAAGAACAACCCCTTTATACAACATGTTATCACAAGCTTCTAATATTGCAACTTGAAGGGCTTCGGCGACAATGAGGAAAAGGAAGGGGGAAAGGGGATCTCCTTACCTAAGACCCCTCTCAAGCTTGAATTCTTTTGAGGGGGAGCCATTGACGAGAACCGAAATCGAAGCCAACGAGAGGCAAGAGGAAATCCAATTTCTCCATTTTATTCCAAAGCCTATTTGCCTCATGATATCAATAAGAAAAGGCTAATTAACACTATCAAAAGCTTTCTTGAAGTCCAACTTGAAAAGAAGAAGCATGGTATCTTCCAAAGACGCCATTCTAATAATCTCATTGGCGACAAGACTACCGTCTAGGATTTGCCTACCCGAGATGAAAGCCGCTTGGTTAGGACTAATAATCGAGGCAATGACCCTAGTCAATCTATTCGCAAGTAACTTAGAAATAACTTTATACACACATCCAATGAGACTAATAGGATGATAGTCCCCAAAACCAAGAGGGTCATTACGTTTAGGGACTAGGACGATAAAAGAAGGGTTGCACCCATTAGAAAGGTTCCTAGTAGACTCGAAATATTTAATGCATTCAACAAAATCGAGCTTGATAATATCCCAATAGGCTTTAATGAATTTGAAATTAAAACCATACAGACGTGGTGATTTAGAACTAGCACATCCCCAAACTGCCTCCTTAATCTCTTCAAAAGACATAGGAGATTCCAGAACATTCGCATCCAAATCATAGAGTTTAAGAAAATGGGTACTTGAAAAGCACAACCTGTTTGAACTTCTTTCCTTAAACTTGGACGAGAAGTGATCAAAGGCAGCTTTTTGATTGCATTGACAGTCTTTAAATTTGCAAAAAAACCACACTCATTGTCCTTAGACTTAACTTCCCGTTAATTTACTCTATTAAAATTACGAAAGTTATTATAATTTTTTATTTTTAAACTACACAAATTTTTATAAACTTTTTTTGCTCCGTTAAATTTAGGAAAAAATTTATAAACTAATTTTTAAAATTACAAACAAAATTTTTAAAATTAAAAAAATATGTATATATTTTTTAACTTGCGAAAATTTTTATAAACTTTTTTTTAAAAATTACGATTTTTTTTAAACTTTTTTTACTCCGTTAAAATTACGAAAGTTTTATAAACTAATTTTTTAAAATATAAACAAAATTTTTAAAATTACAAAAGTGTTTATAATTTTCTTTTTTTAATTATGAAAATATTTATAAACGTTTTTTAAAGTTACGAAAACTTTTAAAATATTTTTCCTCTGTTAAAATTACGAATTTTTTTATAAAGTAATGGTTCATAATATATATTTTTTTCTTTAAATACGATTTTTTTTTGTAAACTTTATTTTATATACTTTAAATTGTTTTTAAATCTATTTAAATTTAAACGAAACTTTTTAAATTTTATGAAATGAAAATAATTTATAAAAACTATTAAAAGCAATGGATTTATGAATAGTTTAAGTTATTACAAAATGAATTTATTAGTTTAAAAATCTTATAAAATACGAAAAAAATTTGTTTTGTTTACTATTATAAATTTCAAAGAATCCTTAACTTTTAGCCATAAATTTTAGTTTTACTTTTAGATATTCTTAAAATTTAGAAAAAGTTTCGGATGTTTTAAATAATTTTTAATCTTTCAAGTTTTTAATTTATGTATAGTTTAGTTATTACAAAAAAAGAAAAAAAATATAGTTTTCAAAAATTTCAGGTTCCATTAGCTGTTTTATAAAATGGTTATATTTTATAAGGATTTTTAAAAATATTTATTTAAATAGATTTAAAAGTTATTTTTTTAAGAACAAAAAATTATGAAAGATCTAATATGTTATACCCAACAAACCACATGAATGAATTATGTAATTAACCCAAAAGAATCTGAAAAATCTTAACGACGTCCACAATACAACAATACATCATCTCTTTCATGTTAGCCTGTATTAGTTGTAATGTGCTCAAGCCCGACTTTAGAAGATTCTGTGATATCCTATTTATGCGTATGATGTATTTGTAATATCGAATGAAACAAAATCATTCGGTTATCAATTATCTCTTACATGGTATTAGAAGGTAACGATCCTCTAAAACCCTAAAATAGCAGTCACTCTAATTTTTCCTGCCGTCGCCGTCGGCTTCGGTCGGCGGTCCGGAGCACGAATATCCTTATCTCCATTGTGTGTTACCGGTCATTGTTTGCATGCTTGTTTTGCTGTTCGTCCAAAACAACTTGTTCGCTATGGTTGTTACTTTCGTCTTGTCATTTTACTTCCGTTTTAAATAAGGAGCAAGACTACATGAAGGCTATGTCTGTTTCACTTTCGTCTTGCTATTTGACTTCTGTTTTAAATACTATTTCGTTAATGTTGACTGCATGTATTTTATTACAACTCGAGTATATGGGATGTTATCTAGAAAGAAAAAAGTTGTTGACATCCTTCCTTATTTAAAAATAAAATAAAATAAAATAATAATAATAATAATAATAATAATAATAATAATAATAATAATAATAATAATAATAATAAATGGTGGATCCGTAAGGTTCTTTAGGGTTGATTTTTAGAACCGACTTTCGTGTTCTCATCTTTTCTTTTGTAATTTCGTTTGTTTTAGTTGTAAGAGATACTTTGGGTTATGCTGTTTGTTTTAGTTATAGGGGATACTTTGGGTTATTCCATTTGGTCAGGATACTTTTGTTTATCCTGTTTGGTTCGGATATTTTGGTTTATCCGGTTTGTTGCATGTTTATGTCTAATGCTGCCTGAAGATGTGCTTCCGCTTGTTATCAAATATCTTCATCAACAATTATTTATAAGTTTTACTTTATTGTTTATTAGTTTTTAATCTCCAATAGCTTTCACGATTTCACCGCTCGAACGGCGGGGAAGTGTTAGCTCGTATTAGTTGTTACGGGCTCAAACCGAACTCTAGAAGATTATGTGATATCCTATTTATGTGTATGATGTATCTATAATATTGAATCAATCAAAATTATTTGTTTATCAATTATCTCTTACATTTCACTCTTTGTGTTACTACATTTCTAACTTACCTACTTTTGTTTTGAATCCTTTTTTTTATTGCCAAATATTTCAATCTTTGCCTTTTAAAAAATACTATGATGCTTACTTATTAACAACCCAAAAAAATATATAAACCATAGATCAAAATCATAAGAAGTTTTTATTTTTATTTTTTCAAAATTTCAGCCTTTTCACACTTTGAAGTTTGAAACCATATTTATTTATTTTCTGTCACCCGAAGTTATAAAAAATTCCTACACCACGATATGCCTACAAGATATTTTTCTTACACTGTGAATCACGATTCAATAGTCTTTTCTACTATACGCATTCTTTTTACACATGTATTGTGTAGCTTATATTCACATAATCACATTGGCATGTATTGATGTATATTTTTTGGGGTTCTAATACGACTTTTGCACCGGTGCGAGAGTCTAGTTAAAAAAAGGCGGAGCTAGTAAGGAGAAATGTTCGCCCTTGTGAACGATTACCAAAATCTTCCTTCTATAATGGATTCGTTCTATAACATTTAATCACGGCTTCGAAGTTGTGATTAAATATTTCCAAGCAAGTTCCGTACACAATCCGTGGTATACGGTCTAGTGACTATAGTCGGTTTATGATAATTGTTTAATCGGCTAATGGCACGCTCAAGTGAGGTCTACCTTGGCATGCGCAATAACACGTCATAAGCAATAGTTTAAAAATGCTTTTCTGATGTGGTGGATGACTTGGTGTCTTAGTCGTGTTTTATTGGATAAGAGATAAGAACGTAACATATGTAGCGCCATACTTTATCTTCTTATTGGACAAAAGTGTTAACGAATTTCACCATGATTTATCTTCTATGAAAAGGTATAGTGTAATCATTATAAAGTTATAAACACATTAATGCGGTATTATATAAGTATGTTTTTTCGTTGTCTGGTGAGACCCATATCTTAACCTTTTTGTGGTAGCAAATATTGCATATGATTAATAACCTCACCTTCTTTTTTACATGGCTCAGAGTTGATGTTTCTTTTACATACTATATGTTTCTGCGAAATATAATGCTTTTCGGTTTTACTAGGTTAGAAAAAGTTGATTAGACCGTCAAAAGGTCATAAATAGGGAATAAATTCATAGCATATAAACTAATATCAATACGTTTAATTTATTTTAGGAAGCCCAAAAATAGCAAGGTCAGGTTCGGGCCTGTTAGGAACATTTGGTGACCTAATAACGCCTAGTTTTCTTTCGCAAGGATCAAGCTATTGAGACTCCGAATTCCCAAAAAATATTTCTTTTATCGTTTCTTTAACAAATTCAATGTGACCATGATTTTTAGTAATGGGGCATATTTTTAAAACGTGTGTTTGTTGACGGGGTTTTTCTGGATTATACTCATTTACCGTACTAACTGAACATTCGACAGGAACTCATTTTTCTCCAGTATTCATGTTCCTGTATCCTAGTTGTGCAAGTATCATTTAGATATCAATCATCATCAAAAGTTACTTAGACCATACGTGAAAGAAAATCATATGTGGACATAGGTATAACCACTCGATCGATTATTAAGCTGGTGACTTAGGAATATTATAACTTTAATAAATGATAGCGCTAGCTATTGTCGTAATGACATTCTTTTATTTTGATCCACACAAACCGATATACGATTCTTGATTGATGATCTAGGTGTGATAAAGTCATTTTACTTGTACCTTTGTTTGTTTAGATGATATTCTAGTGTGTTTAATGGAGTAGTTGAAACATATACATAGAACCTTTGTTATCAACGAAGCATTTTTTGTTTGGGAAACTGAAAGAGTAATAATTAATAACGAAAGGTCTAAATTTAAAGTATCACTATGATTAAGTAGATAAGATGTCAACTGAATTACAGGGACATTGCGCATTTGATGATATATCCAAACTTTCCCCATCAACTGAAGAAACATGAAACTTGATTATTATCGTCTAGTAAGACGGACGGGTTAAATGGCAAATGTTTTCTCAAACTCCACACATTAAGTTGATGGCCCAACTTGGTTACTCGAATCATACACAATAAATAAGTTTCGCAAATCAGCTTACTAGAACAAGCGAGCTAGAAGTAGCGAAAAGGGTGGGTTAGATGAAGATCAAAATGGGTTCTACTAAGAATGGGTAGGTTGGGTTGGGCCAACCCTGCAATACTATTATGTTCCTCTATATTTAATAAGATAGATTGATGCCTTAATGGTCTAATCTGATTTTCTTTTTGCAAATTTACTAAAATTAATCTGTATATCCATACCTGATATGATGATAGATATATGTTAACTGTTGTTATAGTGCTGTTATACAAGGATTTACCATATGTTATCGAACATTGGCTGCCGGAATGAATAAATCCAACCAAAAGAGCTGCTGGCAGAAAACTTAATTGTTCAAGTCCATTTATTTTAATTTTTATATTGCTCATCATTTGTTTCGAAACCTCAATTGTAGAGCTTGTAAGATGTTCTAGTAGGAGATTATTAACAAAAAAAATCTATTCTCTTTTGCTGTTGGTATTATCGTGGCTTTAGGCTGATTCACTACATAAGAAGATACTGTCTCACTAGCTAGTTTAACGTCATCTATTTACAAGCGGTGAATCATTTAAAACTAACGAAGGCCACAAGCCCACAACTAGTAAGAAACTTGGGGTGGGGAGAATCATTACGCATAAAAATAAAATAGAGGGATTTCCAGTCACATGACCATCAAGTCAAATTGATCTTTACATTTTTATTCCTAACCGAGACCCATAAGAATAATAGCCGCTCTCTGTTTTTGTAGACTGAATGTGACAAAATTTATGTTTTTCCGCAAGGACCATCAAGAGCGTTATTCTGATAGCCGCATGATCATTTTGGATACGTACATTGAACACAGATACATAATCGTTAAACAAAGACTCTAACGTGCAAATACTTATGAGTTGGAATACATCAAAACAATTATATCACACGCACATAAGACTATAATTCATCCATCTTTTTCAAGATAACATGTAGATGATAACAGCTGCTTTATGATTGTCATTAGATAAATACCTGGTAACTTAACTCTAAAATTAGTTATTTATATTTGCATATCATGAATGTTAGCTTGAACCTTGATTTAATTTTAACGTAGATATATGGCCTACCGATACAATTCAGGAAAGAAAGAGAAGGGTAAGGAATAGGAATTATATCTTATCATCGATCATTTTCACAGGCTCAAGCTGTAAGGAAAATGAAAGAAATCTAACAATATTTACAATGATACTCTTATATAGTTTTGTCATCAATAAAAATTCAAAGAACTCAGTAATTTTATAAAGTGTTTCACTTCAATTCTTGCGGCGTATTGCTAACTCTACTTTCATTTGGAGATATTAAGTTCGATGATTCCGTAATCAACATTATATATGCTACTCCATTCATAATGTTTGTTATTCATTTCAATATACTCAGAACGCATGGTTGTAATTTTCTATCGGCTTTTCTTGTGATTCGTATATAGAGAAAAGCTAACTTCATGGCATGGCGGAAAGTTAACTTCGAGGATTGCATGAAATGATCATGATTATCATACAAAATAATATACCCTTTTTGCCAGTGATCCCTAAGAACGCACCTCTCTGGTCATTTTCACATTTAATAGAACATTTCTCTACCTAAAACTATATCTTATCAACATTAACTTGCCAAACATCATGTGCTTATTTTTAATGCTTGATTGTTAAAAGAACGTGGATATTTAGTGCATGCAAGCAAATGATGTTAAGCATTTACAAACAATGCCTAAATATACTTTCTATATATGTCAATATTAACAAAACTAGGTTCACAATCATGACTAATAAGTAGAACTTGATAATTCGGTAGAAGACATGATTATTTTGGGTACAATTTGAGTTAACGAACTGGTAAATGTGTCAACATTTTACATTTATTTCGAAAATCAAACTGAATGTCATTGAAAAAAAGAAACCTGAATTCAAACTTTAGGCCTTGATGGGCATGTCATTTCTTCTTCAGAGTCGGGTTTAGTGCTTTGGTATTTTAAAATTTACTATTCCTAAAAGGGTTGGTAGTCAACAAGATATCAAATATTGAAGTTATGTGTGTAAATGAGAATGACCAATTTGCAACTTTTTTTTTTTTTTTTTTTTTTTTTAGGAAATGAGAGAACAATAGAATGTTTACAATTTGGTTTATAAGGTTGGGCACAGTAAAGCAACCTAATCCCCCATATTTTTCCTGTCAAGTTAGCTTTCTCTCTCCAGCGACCTGCAGGCGATTGCGTGCCTCAGTAAAGGCGAACACAAACTTAAATTTCATTAATAATTAAAACGTTCCATAATAATTCAAATAAAATAAAAGAATTACAACACTTATTAAAACATTACAACACTTATTAAAAACCAATAATCTAGGTTGTGGCATTCCTTGTTCGAATCTCTGATTTTTTGCATTTTTTGTCTTTGTAATGCGGGTGGTGTGAGATAGAATACGAGGTCTTTTTGATATTTCTTTTCTCGATCAAGTTCAAGTCTTTGTTGTTCTATTGCCAATCTTCTGTCATCCATTTCCGCTTTCTTTTGCTCCAGCTCCAACTCCAACTCCTTTTGCCTTTGCTCCAGCTCTTTTTTCTTCAACTCTTAGTATTCGTCTGCCAGCTCCTTCTTCTTTCCCAATGCCATGGACTTATTGGTTTTCCATTTGTCAGCTACCCCATCCAAATACGAAGACTTGGAACTCTCCGACGATTTCTTCTTATTTTCTTAACGGGATCACGACCAATTAGTCGTGCATTTCGAGGCTCTTCATTATCAGGCACATCCGTGCCGGTTTCAGAAACCCTTGCTTTTTTTTGACCCGCATCTTGGGTTAAAAAAGCCGGCATCTCATTATCTTTCAAGTCTCATGGTCCCTCAAAAATTTCCAACAATGATCCAAAACAAACGCATGCTTCATCATTATTTCATATTCATCACACGCTCGTTTGTAAATAGTGAGATCATTCTCAACACTTCCAAAATTCTTAATTGACATAAATGGCACAAAATGCACCAACTCTAGGACGAATCCTATTTTCTCACTTGGTGATAATTGAGTTGTACGACCTGTTTGCACCAACCTCTTTTTCAAAGTAAGTTATCACTTTCTTTCGAAATCCCTTAGAACTTTGGTTGTTTCCAACTATGTTATTCTCCAACGAATCACAACAAGCTATGAACAACGCGATCTCTTCTTTGCGTATCCAAAGCGCCGAATCATTCTTGGTTTCTTTCTCAACCTCTTTCTCAACAGTCTTCTTCTTAGTAGCTCGTTTATTAGGTTTGACCGGTGACATCTCTTCTGAAAGAGTGTTGTCGTTGTCATCATTACCAAGATCATCATTTGGAACCGAATCGTGATACGATCCATGAGCCGAACCTTGACCCATAGAATACTCTTGAGTCGGATAAGCTTCAGCTGGATAACCCTAACCGGTTCAAACATAAAAATCTGTATTGTTGCATAATTGATCCATAAAATCACAAGCATCAAGATTCATGCGGTTAACCGGAATAATGTTGATAACTTAAATACAAAGACGTTGTTGAGTCCATTGTTGGATGATACACCGATTTGAGTGAGCCATACATAGATTGTTGGCTTCGATGGGAGTGGTTTTGTTGTGGTCGTTGGTTGTTTTGATACAGTGGAATAAATGGACGATTTATAAAAAATGGATTGTTAGCGGGTGAGAAATTGACGTTTGGTGAGACACTAGTTAACCGAAAATTCAAATCTGGTGTTAATTGCAGGATGTTTTGTGGTAATCGGGATTTTCGGCCTTTTGGTTGTGGTATTTTCTTAGACATTTTGAATTGAGAGAATTGTGAGATTTAGTGGATTGAAGTGTGTTATATGTTATGTTAAAATGTGGTATTTATAAGTGTGTTAAAAGAATTTTATTTATTTATTTATTTACTTTCCAACGTTAATATGCAACGGTAATAACATTGAATGCAAAAGAAATGGACTTAATGGTATCGATCGCAAGGACAACCAATTTCAAAAAAAAATCGTTGGGCGATCGAATCCCCGCCGAAAAGCGATCGAGTAGGGATCAATCGCATTTTTCGATCGCCATACATTACTGTGCCCAGCCTAAATAGGAAAGTGATATGTACACATAAACTTTTACTTTGCACACATAATCAAGCTTGTCCCCACACATCAATTTTCTTGTCCTCACACATAAATTTATGTGTGCAAATTAAAAACCTCTTTTTAAAATTGTCATGCTCAACCTCTCTCTAAAAAACCCAACCTAACCCAAAACCTACGGCCGCCATCATCTCTCCGGCCGTCGACTTAGGCCGATGATGCGGAGAGACCCTCTCCAGCCATTCTTCTTTATAAAAACTTTATCATTTCTTTTTAGTTCAAATAAATAAGGTTTATAGATCGTTCTTTTTGCCCAGTTTTCCGGATTATTTCTTTAGGATCGATGGTTAGTAGTTGTTTTTTTGGGTCAGATGCTCGGTGGTTCAGATTGGTTGTTTTGGGGTCGAAGTGGTTGTGTCGTTCAGATCAGGAGGTCATGTGATGGTGAGGTCATGAGACGGTTGAGATGGTAAGGTCTTGAGTTAGCTAGGTTGTGAGTTGGGTTCAAATCGTAAGGTCGTGAGATGGTGTTCGTGAAGATATTTCAAATAGTGAGACTGTGTGATGGATACAAACAGTGAGGCCTTGAGATGGCACTGGTCGTGAAGATGGCTCTGGTGATATGATTGTGGTCGTGGCGAAGTGTCAAATAGTAAGGTTGTGAGATAGTTAAGATAGTGAGGTCGTGATATGGTAAGGTCTTGAGTTAGCTAGGTTGTGAGATGGTTTCAAAGCGTGAGGTCGTAAGTTGGTGGTTGTGAATGTGGTTCAAATAGTGAGGTTGTGTGATGGGGTCAATCATAAGGTTGTGTGATGGGTTCAAATCGTGAGGTCATGACATGGCTGTGTTCGTGAAGATGGCTCAGAGTGTGAGGTCGTAGAGATGGGTCATATAGTTAGATCGAGGGATGGGTAAGATAGTGAAGTCGTGAGATTGACAAGATTGTCTGGTAGTGATGGTTTCATTCAGGAAGGTCAAGAGTTGAGGGTTGAGGCGTTGTTTTCATCGGTTGAGTGTGTGCTTGGTTGGTTTAGCTTTTCTTGGGTCGTTGTAAAGTTTGTGGTGAAGATCTTGTGTTTGCTAAGATTTTCATGTGGGTGTGAGCTAGTTTATGTAGTTTCATGAGGGTTGAGGTATTGGGTTAGGTGAGCAAAGGTCGAGTAGTTTTGACGTCTGTCGGTTTTACAATCATAAGGTTCTTCTTCGTCAACGGATTTTACATATCACTATGCCACCACTCGATTTGTTTGCATGGTTGAAAGTTTATGTTTGAGGTTTCGGCAGTGTCAAGGTTGTGTGTGAAGGTCGTGGTCGGGTTTTTAACTAATCTCCATGCTCTTAAATCGGGTGATGACCTTAAGTGGTTAGGTGTTGTGCTAGAGTTTGAAGACAATTTGTTTCTCCTTTGTTTGTTGGATCTCCATTGTCGATTCAAAAATCTTTTTGGATAGAGATTTTAGAGTTATCGTAGTTTAGCGAGGGTTGTTGTCGAGGGTCGTGTTTATGGCTGTAGTTTGTGAGGGTCGTTGTTATCGGTGTTGATCAAGTTTAATGTAAATTCCTAGCATCTTGCTAGTTTTAATTTTATAAAAAATTATTGCCTTCAAAAAAAAAAAAAAAAAAAAAAAAAAGTGTACGTATCATCTCCCTTATAAAAATATTTGTGTGGCATGATATACACTTTGTAAAGTACGGAGCACGTTATTAAGTTTATGGCATTAGAGAGATGCTCAAAGAGAATGAGCTATGGTGAATGATCACTGAGAGATGTCATATATACTAGCTAGCTAGCATACATTCCGCTACTTTCTTATCAAGATTCTCCATTTTATATATAGTTACATCATTACTTGTAACCACTTTACCACCAATAAAAATTACATACATACACATATTCTTAGACAAACGAATTTAAAAGATTACTAGATGTTGATCGGCATCCTGGTGTCGAAGCCACACCCTAGACAAGATCAATCGAGGGGGTGTGATGGATGCCGACCAACGCAGTCACGCCATAAGACGCCAATCCCATAACTTTGTCATACAATATGCTTTATGGCTGTACAATGCATCATTCGTTATCACACGTCTAGCTTTTCATAAATTTATTAAAGCACGTAGTGTGTGGTACAAAGTACAAACAATGGTGCAAGACAATCTGGAGGAGTAAATGGGTAGATAATGAATTGAATACAACAGCAATAAGGATTGTTAAAAAATAAAACAATTTAACTGTAAACTCAATTATTGGAAGACAGAATGTAAACTCAATTCATTCATTCAGGCAAAGGGTTGTTTGAAGAATAATATAATGCAACCCGGCCATATTTCTTCTCTAAAACCTTGATATTCTTTATACAATAAAAGTTTGATCATGACTTGTTTGAAAATCAATAGTCTCTTTAATTAAGGTGCAATACATTTTCTTCTCCCGTGAATTAAAGGAACTAATTAAAGTTCTCATTATGGCCAATGATATTTGATTAAGTGACAACACACACTTAAAAAGTGTTTGAGACTTATTCATCAGCCATCAAAACATGACGAGTGAATACCTATTTGACTTTTAAGTATCTTTTGTTTTGGTTTTGCTCCAACAACTTTTTATTTTGTACTTGACAACAGTGATGAAGTATTTACAAATATGTAGTTTGCGAATAGCTTTTAAATTTTGTTTTCCTAATTTCTTCTTTTCCTTGTTAAACCAAATGATTCAAGTTAACATCAAGAGTAGCTTCCACTCGAAATAATATCTCTTAAAGTGATTACACTCGTGTGGTGCAACTGTGCAAGATGTCCAAGTTGTCAAACGTTTTCATTTGAAATTGGCTTCAGTTTAACACTTTAACGTATGTCAAAACACAAAAACAATGGTCATGAGAATTGGGTTTCGTAACGAAACATTCCCTTTAGCTGTCGAGCATAATATTCTACTCCTACTATTTATCCGAGAATATGAACGTTGTTAGATTTCTCTTACCACCTCCTCACTGTTAAAGTCATTTCTTTTGCCATTTCGAATTTTCTAAGCTATACATAGATTTGCATGCCAATGGTGATTACCCATACCCGACAAGGGTATTAACAGATACATTAAACTACATTAAACATAGCTTTAATGTAAAATTACAACATTAGTTGCATATGCACTCAGAATTAGGATAAAATGCTTGATATTAAGGCATGAGATCTAAAATGTGGGCGTTC
Source organism: Artemisia argyi (assembly GCA_030686995.1). Lineage (NCBI taxonomy): Eukaryota > Viridiplantae > Streptophyta > Magnoliopsida > Asterales > Asteraceae > Artemisia > Artemisia argyi. The sequence continues at coordinate 176,251,620 of CM060678.1, read as the reverse complement.
CTTGAATGTCAGCCTCCCAGTGTCCTTTTTACCTATTTTTATTGGTAAAAGAATTACTCTGTAATAACCTTTTTTTAACGGCAATATATTGATAGAACCTACCAAGGAGATATTGGATCATACAACCAATCTAACCAATTTACATTAAGCTGTTTATTCCTACGAGAGTGTGATAGCACTTTGATCTCTTAACAAAGCATATCCTTGGTGTTTTAACTCGAAGCACAACCTGCTACGATACCTCCATAAAACCCAAGTAAGTGTGTGAATAGCCGCATCGAAATAAGGCAATTCAAATCCTATTACGGTAAACAATACTTTCGAACAAGTATACTTTTTCTTTTTTCTTTCTATAAACGTTAAATTTTTTAAAGACACAATGCAACCTAACATGTTAATATCTGTGCAATTATTCTAGAAACAGTTACGAAATTGTCTTTGACGACCCAACGATGTTGTCTTTTTCGAAACGGCTTTTTACGATAGTATTCTAGAAACAGTTACGAAGTTGTCTTTTTAGTTTGAAGCACAAATTATGTGTTTGTTTTAACTTATGTAACAGGCTGGGGTATGAGATTTCACCTATATCTTATGTAATTAAACGCTCTTTTGAAGTAACACATTTATTGGAGAAACTCTTTAACCAAAAAAATGATATATGAAAGATGTTTCATTTATCAGTTATGTCTAGGCATGTCAATGGATCGGATCATGATCCGATCCGATCATATTCCATCGGATCAAAAAGTGATCCTTAATCCAATTAGAGATCCAATGGATTGATCGATTCATGCGGATCATTACTTGGATCGATCCATGATCCATTCAAATCCGATCTTTTATGTTTAGTCTTTATCTTAGCTTATGTCAAAGTCTAGGGTGTGTTTTGTCATTAGTCAAATAGTAATAATATAGCTTGAGTCTAAAGCTACACGGTTTCCTTTTTCCTGTATCCATGTATGAGTCGGTTTTCCTCCCCTCTCATTTCTAATAAAGGAGGTGAGGGGGGAAGGGGTTTGTACGTCATTCTTTCAATATTAATCGTTTGGTTAGGGTTATCTCGTGTGCTCGTGTTCTCTACTTTTTCTGTCGATACATAAGATTGTTGTGGTGTGTCAAAGTTATTCACTGAATTGGTTATCCGTGTTCTAGTTTTCTGGATTGTTGTACGACTATACAACACGATCCGTTTACACTTCTCTGATTAACTTCACCATCCATTAGCATCATCGTCACCCGTCATTCACCACCCATAAACAACACACATACTACATACAAATAATCAGTTGTTTGTTTTAAGAAATTTCTATTGTTACGGTATTGATGTTGAGCTTCAAGATGAATGTTTTATTAGGAGAAACAAAGTTTAGTTATTTAATTAGTTATCTAAATGTGAAACTAATACAAGAGCACCAGTTTAATGAATTATATATATTTGCTGTTCGTATATACATTTGTCACCACCACTCAATTGCTGATCTGTTTTCTCCTCATTCTTCAACCATCCCTGGTTTTGTTTCTCTTATTTATTATGCGAATGTTTTAATACGAAAAATTATACGAATCAAAGCATTCATATTCATAACAAATCGTAATTAGTACGTTATAGTTCTACACGGTTATCTTTTGTAGTAATAGACGTACGTAGTGAAATTGCCATTATTTAGTTTATATACGCAGAGATAACCATAGTTAAAATAAAAGATATAAATCAAGTAAAGGAAAAGTTAGATTATGGATCGATCCGGATCATGATCCAACTGTTTCGATTAGTTGGATTGTATACCGGATCATGATCCATTTAGTTGAATTACTAATGAATCAAGCCATGATCCGATCTGATCTGATCCGATCCATCGACACTTAGTTATGTCACGTTTTTAAAACTTGAGAATATGACATAACAATATACGAATAATAGATAAGAAGTCTCCCAAGAGAAGTTTGACTTGGTGTACTTTGCATGGTTGTGGTCAAGTTCCTTTCTACTCTATGTTTTGTATAAAAAGGACCCTACAACTTTTTTGCTAATGTTCGCGTCCCTCGAACAGGGTAAAAACAAGTGACAAGGTTTACTCCGTAGTAGATTAAATACGGTTACACAAATTATGCTTTTACAGTACTCATTTATTTTTGTTAAATAACCCTCGTTGATACATGTTTAGATCATTCGATCACATTTTAAGCAGGTTTTAAACCACTTGTCACATTACTGGTCTCATGTTTGATCCATTTTTAAACATTACTCAATTGGGATGTTGGATACTGTTTAAAATATATCTCTATACTCTGTCATACATAATACATTTTAGTCATTCGCATCATTTGTGATTCTAATTAGAGTTAACTACATTTTTGGTCCTCGTGGTTTACCGGGTATAACACTTTTGGTCCAAAATGAAATTTTGTAACGGATCTTGTCCAATATCCGCTGACCCGTAACACTTTTGGTCCAATTTTGTTAATGCCGTTAGTTTGACTTTCGTTGACTGTTAAATGAGAGGGTAAATTAGTCATTTTATGCAACCACTCACACATTAACACAGACAAAAGCATAATAGTACTCCTCTTTATCCATCTCTCTCTCTTCACCCTCTCATCACCCTCTCTTGACCTTTGAACACCACAACAACCATCCCCACCAACACCATCACATCACCGGATCTCAGCGGCAATACCACCACCATCATCAAGTCAACCAATCTCAGCGGGGTTTTATGTTTGATTTATACTGTAATCGTATACATCAAAAAGGTCAATGGATGGGTTTGTCTAATTTTGTAAACGGATCAAGAAAGAAAGCTATTGAAGTCTTTTATGGTGGATAATGAAGGCCACAAGATGAGTTAAAGATCTATTTTCCTTTTTGTTTAGTGATGCGCGGCTTGAGATCTGGGTTGTTGAGGTTTGGAGATGGTGATAGGTTTAGGCTAGATTGGAAGTTGGAGAGTGATGGTGAGGGTCTTGGTTGTGTCTAGCTATTAGGATAATTGTTGTTGGTTTCGATTGATTGTTCGTTGGTCTGTTATAGCCTTTTTGTTCTTGTTGTTTTGAGTCAAGATCTGGTTATGGTAATGGTTTCGTGGTGGTGTCAGTAAGGAGTGGCAATGGTGAGAGAAGAGTGGCCAGGCGAGGTATTTTGTGGTAGTATAAGCAAGTAGGGACATGTTTATTTCAATGTGCTTATTTGAATAAGCAGGAAAGTATTGCAGTATACTGATTATGAGACCTTATCATATTTGTTGGTGTTAACGTGTTTTGAGCTATGTAGTTATATCTTCTTTGCAAAAATGTTCAACTATAACCTGGAATCTGTTGTCTGAACATTATGGGTCATGCGCCAGGGAGTGATATGGTTCAGAGGATATCACAGCTTTTGCAAGTCAAAAGTTAATGGGTGGTGGCATTGATGGTGGTGGCAGTGGTGGTTGATGTGCATAGGTCACTCAGTTCTATATGGGTTTATGTTCAAAACTTAGGTGTGTGCTTGAATAACACTATTAGGATTTCAAAGATTAGTATGTATTTGTTTTTAATTGTTATTGAATATGATAAATTTCTGGAAATTTGGTTTGTGTTCTTGTTTAATAAAAGCCTCAAGAAGATAATTATAAAACATGGTCGCCGGAATCTGGGTTTGTCGCCGGAATCCGGGTTTGATTGTCGCCGGAATCTGGGTTTGTCAAGAAGATAATAATAATAATAATAATAATAATAATAATAATAATAATAATAATAATAAATGGAGGAAAGGGCATTTTAGTCATTGTACATCAACATTTGAGGGTATTTTAGTCATTTCGCATGTTTTTAACTAGTCAAACTAGCGGTCAACAAAAATTGGACCAAAAGTGTTACGGGTCAGCGGATATTGGACAAGATCCGTTACAAAATTTCATTTTGGACCAAAAGTGTTATACCCGGTAAACCACGAGGACCAAAAATGTAGTTAACTCTTCTAATTATAGTTGACATCTCTAGTTACGTGATTTTTAGAAAATGGATCCTTGAAGGTTGCGAACCTCTAATAAACTACTAGTATAATGCAATTCAAAAGTATGAGAGATTGTTGCATTTTATACTTTATGCAATAGTATATTACAATATGTACTACTTCACTTATCAATGAACTCTCTGCACACACTAAGTACAATGACTTTGGTCCCGATCCCTACCAAAAATTATCATGTGCATTTTAATCCCTTTCATTTGATATTTTGTTTTTTAGTAGTAGAAACTGTTTGTAGCAATAAGAAAAGAAACCTGCTAGAAAGGAAACATTTGAAGAAAAGAAACCTACTAGAAAGGAAACATTTGAATTGCTTGAGAATAACAAACTTATATGCAGTACAAATTTGATATGTGCTTTGTTTGATTGTTCTAACTCTAAGTTCAAGTTACATGTACTCCGCTTCCTTTCGTGAGGATTTGACCGGATTGATTTTGAAATGGGTTCTTGAGAGTTGTGAGATTTTAGGTTAGATCTTGAGGGTGAGGTTGTGTTTTTCAATTTGGGGAGATTCATGAACTGATAGTGTTTCTTTTGTGTGATGTGCGATTTGATGTTTGTTCAAATGTGTGTGTGGATTTGTTATAGAGTGATTGTGTTTTCATTTGGGTGTGAAGTTGAAAACATTGATGATAAGGTTGGTTGATTATATTAATCACTAGGGTGTGTGGTGAGTTTTTGATAAAGTCAAAAATATTAAGTGTATTTCTTCTCTTCAAAGATTGCAACAATCGTAGCAGTTTTTATAGATTTACACTTTATTTTTGACTTGGCTGAGTGTTATTAGCAGTCAATTAGAACGGATCTAGATTATGAGATTGATTCACGCGCTCTGATACCTCTTTTTGGTGTGATATAATTGAGTAAACCATGAATCAATAAGAAAAATCATAACTAGCATATGATATATGATGAACAGTGAATAGAAGATTACTCAATACTCATTTGACGACTAATAACATTCAAACTTTTCTAGGGGATAGTTGCGAAATATTATTCTCGTAAATGACAAATAAACTCTCATTGATACAAGCTAGCTAAGCTTAGTAATCAAAGAGGGGAGGATCCTATCATTATAACACTATGTGTTATTTGGTTTCTCTAAAATCACTAATTATCTCTATTACAACATAAAAATATGTAGGTTAGAAAAAGTGAAAGCTTTCACGAGAAACATTCAAATAAAATACTTAAAGTGAAAGCTTCCATGAGAAACTTTTAATAAAATACTAATAAAGTATTTAATTACTTTTGTCTTCTTTTGTCTTTTTTCCCAATGTTTGTAGCTTGTCTTCGCAAAAAAGTTCCTGCCCATATTTCGTAATTGTTTCTCAAAGATAAGTCTTCAGTTTCCGTGAAACATTTTTCAGATCTCACGACTTTGGGTATTGCTCAGATACTTTACTTACTGATATCGCATCAGTAAGTAAAGTGTTTCTTCAGTTGTCAATTGAGCCACATATAATACTCTCTTGATGATTATCAGATAGTGACTTACTCTCTGATTTATCAGAGAGTGAAATGTTCACTGATTTTATTAGCGAGTGACTTGGCTATTTTATGTACAAATAATTGTCATGGGTAATTGGGACAAAAATTTGTCCCAACAAATTCCTCACATATAAATGGTTTAGTTAGAAACTAAACATGGTGAGTTGGCATAGTTAGAAGGGAAGAATATGGCAAGGGAATATTCGTACGCTTGGAGAGGAAGTGTGGATGCTAAGAGAGGGAAGATTTGAATTTTAAATTCAAAATGTGAAGATTGATTAGAAACTAACAATGGTTGAGTTAAGTGAGTTGGCATGGTTAAGAGAGAAAGAATATTCCAATGAATTGCCAAACTTGGGGAGAAAAGGTGGATGTTAAAAAGATTGATAATTTGAATTTCAAATTAAAATTCAATTAAGCACATGTGGGATAAGGTTGTGTATGAGTTGACATGTATGTGATGGATAGGAGCCTATGGCTTCAATTCAAATACATGTGATGAAATAGAGAATGAGTTGTCGAGATAAAATAGTGATGTGATGGGGAGCCTATATGTGAAATTCAAATTTCAAATTTCAAATTTGAATGTTAGAAAAAGAAGAAGGAAGATGAGGTATATAGAAAAGGTTTATTTGATTCAAAATCAATGGTGAGGATGAGGAATGTAGTGATGTGGTTAAATAATAGTAGTTTGATGAGATTTTTTTTGGTACACCTGGGTTTTTGACTCGACATTACAAGCCGCCTAATCCCAAGGCGACTATCTTTCTGGATAGGTCGGAGTCATCGCATGTGAACCTCCATGGCCAATGGGAGATTAATTTTCTCCCTAAGGCTCGAACCCAAGACCTCTTGGTACTTTCTTCCTAAGAGGTTAAGCCCTTATCACTGGGTCACAACCATTGGTTAGTTTGATGAGAATTTAGAAAAGGGATTGTGTAGAAAGATTGTGTGGGAATGTGAGAAACAAAAACGTACAATGAATGTACTATGTGTAAGGGAATAAACGAGAATGTTGGTGGTGTGAGTTAGCACATAGGAGGATAAGATTGGGAGGTTGTATATGGTGAAATGGTTTAAGATTTAAGTGGTAATGATAAAAATGGACATAATCATATAGTCATTTAAGAAAGAAGAGAATTAAACAATAATTATTAGAGAAGAATGTTTGTAGGAATGTTTAGGATAGTGTGTTTGATCATTTATTTGGAGAAGTGAGAATAAACAAATGCTTAGTGGAAGTATATGTGAGAATTGTGAGAGTTTGTAAAACATTTATTATGTGGGAAGCGATATAAATCAAAGAATAGTCATACTTCCAAACACAACAAACTCAACAATTTATTAGGACTTAATCCATGATTATCCACCAATTATCATGATCACTAATCATCTTTATGCAAACAAGCTAAGTGATTTGCATCACAAGTAAAGCATATCCCATGACGGGAAAAGATGCGTTCGCAAAGTGACATTTGACTTTGTTTAACAATAAGGGAGTAAACCTATTACATGATTAGAGAAGATGTACGCACGGATTATGGCCATATGAATACTTTCATTTGATGTTATATTGAAAGTATGAATGTCTTAAGTTTGGAAAAGCCTTGGCTAGAGGCGTTTGGTAAAATAGTTGAGTTGGCGTTTTATCAAAAATGGGAGGTCATGATTTTGTATCCCTCGAAGTTTAAAACTCGTTTCGAGTATTCCAAATAACTCTACTATCATATTCACACCTGTAATGAAAGATCCACATTTATTGGGTAAGGGGAAAGCCGACTTTCAAAAATCAAACCATTTCAAAATAGAAACTGGAGCACTGCTAGCGCTCCGACGCATCACCAACTCGCAAATTCCAGTATGAACCGGTTAGTTTTTGGCTAACGTTTACGATTTTATGTGTTGCAAAGGTTTATTTGTTATCATCAAAATAAAAGAGAGACCTAAATAATGTTACTCCAATATGGTTATCACCATTAAAAAACACATTTTTTGGGGTAAAGGGATTTAATACACATGGTAAATTTTATTACGCCAAAAAACATATAAGTACGATAGATGTGGTGAGTCCCGCATCTTAGCCCAAATAGGCAAAACAAATGCTCATATTGTGTTTACCACCTAACCTAGCATAAGAATGAAATGTCAAACTTAAGGGACATAAAATATCATGTCTAAGTTGACTACGAAGACTAATGTCAAAAGCGTTAGAATACTTCATTTAGGCATTAGTCAAACCACAATCATCAAAATGATCTTCTTCATACGTTAGAATACTTCATTTAGGTTGTGACGAGTTCGCTTGATGATAAGATCCGCGACATGGAACGGAAAATTGTTGAAGGTAAGCTTGTGTTCGTGGATGATGATGGGGTTTCATTACCTCTGAATGATGGGGTTCCTGTCATTAGTACTGCTGCTAATGTTGCTGTTAATGTTAATGATATGGTGAATGAACCTCAAGTGGCGACGAAGTCTACTAATGAACCTGTGGTTGCTCCTAATGTTGAACAATTATTGTTAAGTGCCCGTAAGAATTTCGATGCTACTATGAATCAAGTTCAACGGGAGATTGCTACTACTAAGAGTATTAATTCGGATTCTAACACTTTGGATGGTGTGGATCAGCCTTCTAATAAGAGTGGTACGAGAGTGAAGTTGGTCTCATATGCGGGTGCTACTTCTAACGATCCTAAGAAATATGTGTCTAATTTTCGAAGGTTGGAATGCAGCAACAAGAAGACTGAAGTTGATCTTTGTGTCCCGATTAAAGTAGTGGAAGAGGTAAATCTTAGATTTGAGAACACTCTTTATGGGTATTTTCTTGGTCAACGCCTTGCTTTTCCTGTTGTTGATTACTATGTATGCAATGCATGGGCCAAGTATGGTATACAAAAGGTGATGATGAATGCAAAGGGGTTCTTTTTCTTTAAATTCAATTCGAGTAAATGTGTTGATGATGTTCTTGATAATGGTCCTTGGTTGATTAGAAATGTTCCTATTATCCTCAAACCACGGACTTTGAACACTAACCTACTTAAAGAGGATTTGACTAACATCCCAGTATGGGTTAAATTCCATGATGTGCCTTTTGCTATGTTTTCTGATGATGGTCTCAGTCTTCTTGCCACATTGATTGGTACGCCCATAAGGTTAGACGCTTATACTAGCCAAATGTGCACGGAATCATGGGGCCGTAGTAGTTTTGCTAGATGCATGATTGAAGTGAAGTCGGATGAGGTGCTTAGGGATAGCCTCACTGTTGAGATACCTTTACTTGATGGTTCGGGGTCTACTATTGAAAAGATTCGGGTTGAATACGAGTAGAAACCACCGCGTTGTGATAAGTGTAAGATTTTTGGTCATACTCTTATTGATTGTCTTAAAGTTGTGTTACCTCCTACCCAGCCTACTATGACTGTTAATGATGGTTTCAAGACTGTCAATAATAAGAAGAAAGGGAAACTAGGTGGTTCTAATATTCCGGGTCAAGGAGGGGTTCCTAAACCTGCTGTGGGTAAGACGTTTCAGTATCGACCCAAAAAGACTCCTCCTGAACCTAAGAAGGTGGATGACAATAAGATGAATACTCCTGATGTGGCTAGTTCGAGTGGGACGAAAATCTCTATATCTAACCGGTTTGATGCTCTTAATATGGAAGATACGGATGCTTTCGGCATTCCTACAAATGAAACCAACATGGAGGGGGATTCTGGTCGTACAATGGAAGTCAATGAAGATGAGTCTACTAAGACAGGTAATGTTTCACAAGAACCTTTTGTGAGCAAAGGAGTAGGTTATGGCTCCCAAAACTATTGATTCTTGTACTCCGCCCGCCTCTTCTACTAAAAGAGTTAACCCTTTCTCTAAGGTGGGAGAGATTGAGGTTTCTGAGTCTGAAGATGAGTTGGTTTCTAACCCATTTGACGAGTCTGCTAATCTATTCGGTGGTGGCAAGAGTTTGAAGATGATTATGATGACTATGACTATGATGACTATGCAAAACAGGTTTACGATCTTCCAGGGAATTTGGATTCTTTTAATGCCATGTATGGCACCAAGCTCCAAGGCTTTAGGAAGTAATTTTATGTCGTTTAGTCTTATGTTATCATTTGAGTAGTGGTTTGCTTTCCTTTAGAAAATAGGAAGTATCTTGTTCTTTAAGTTGTTTGCCTATGTAACGGCTGAGATATGGGACTTCACCCATATCCTTTGTACTTAAACGTTTTGGTTTATATATTTACCAGGGTGCAGGATTACTCCCCTTTACCCAAAAATCTTCATCATACGGGTCTTCATCATAGATCTCCTCCTTCTATTGCTCGCATAAACTCTTCCTACCTACTCCACCATCACTTTTAGAGATTTCGTTAACCTTTGAACTCGTAGATGCCATATAAGGAGTAGTTTTATTGTTGACCTCGAGCACTTCGTCATCACTATCCGTATTATCCGGATCAACAACCTTTTAGAACTGGAAGCGTTAATTTATATGGTTTTAGAGGCTTCCCATCATCACCAACTAGCACAACCTTCACATCAAGCATCTGACTTTCCAGTTCATTAATCCTTACAACCAAAGATGTGGTACTTGGACTACGATATGTCGCCGTACCTGCCACATATTGGACACCTATACTTGGTTCAATATTAGCATTTAGACAATCATCTAACTCACGTAGAGCATCAAACGCATTTAAGGTATTCACCACATTATCATCCTTTTCAGGATGACTCGATCTAGAAGCCTCAATTATGTTGTCTTTTGAAGTAGGAGCCTTGGCATTAGTTTGTTTTTCCGCAACCAGCATATACTCCACTTTCTTGTTCATTGAAATACAGTGAACCCGCTTAGGATTAAAAAACACATTTTATACAAACATACCCACAAATATTCTTACACGCTCATAAATCAAAAAAGGATAATGGTGAGTGTGGTCATCATAATGGTGGTGGCGTGTTATCATGGAGGTGTGTACTAGCCTAAACAAGTTCGTAAAAATTCAATCTTGTCCCACAATAGTCAATTGCACCCCATTCCCTTGTGTTAAGCAGATTTGTATAATCTGCGTGTATAATATATAGTTAAATATATTTCTATGAGAGAGATAAAGATGAGGGCCACTGCCTAGATATTTACATGAATATGACCTAGCTAGAAGAAGGCGTAGGCATTTATACAGAAGTAGCTATACACCATGTAGCCTTGTAACCATGGCTGCCTTAACTGAATCCTAAAAGTGTTGTCTCTCTTGTCAATTCTCCAACAACATAAGCAGACAAAAGCTTTCATACTTGCAGCTCCAACATCTGTTAATCTGACTTCCATCAACCACTAAACATGAAACTGGTATAAACTCATTTATTCAATTTTGTTGTCACATTCATTGCATATATGTGGTACTTATAACTCTACCAAGTTCTTTTTACACAAGATATATAAAACAAAAATAGGAAATCCTAAGGCATCTCTCCATTTAAAGTGGTCATGTTCAGTAAAAAAAAAAAAAAAAAAAAAAAAAAAAAAACCTTATATGGTCTCCATTAAACACTTGTTTCTTTTAACAGCTACGCACTCTCTCCCAATAATATTGTCCACCTTTTCATTTTGGTTTGTTCCAAAATAACTGTCCGTTACTAAATATTGAAGTTTGGAAATGTTTAGGTTTATCATATTATCCTAAATCAAAATTGTCATTTATAAAACTAAATGAAAGTAAATTATCAAATGGTAAAACTGCTTTTTCTAGCTTTTACAAAAATCATAGCAGTAACTAATGCAGGCTTCTTTTTTTTAAATTGTCTGCTTTTTGTCTGTGGATAATAATTTTGGGACGAAGTGAATATTATATTAAAGCGCTAGCAAATAGCTAGGGAAAATAAATACAATGAGATAGTAATAACATTAATAGCTAACGAGGACGCGTACTACAACATACTCCTTCCTTTGAAATCAAATAATATTTTGATAGAAAAACTAACGACATCAGCGAGGAGTCCCTTTTGAGTAATTTTTAAGAAACACAAGATTTTCTTCTATGTAATATGAAGCACTATTTATTTACCCTAATGAGCAAATAAAGTGTGTCTTAATTGACATGGGAAGAACATAAAAAGAAAGACCCCTTATGGCGTATAATAAAGACAAGTGGTGCCTTTGAGTTGTTCTTAAGAAAACATAAGAGATTTAAGAAAGTGAATGATGAACAGAAGGAGAATGTTGGAAAATCAGTCCCATCAATAAGGTATATATGCATATGACTATCTTAAGTAAATCATTTTACAAAAAAAATGAACGGAAAGTGACTCAAATATGTACTTTTGTGCAATAACAACTTTATTTCCAACATTCAACAACTTCAAAATCGACAAATATTCGGTGAATATAGTGATTATGAAAACTCATAATCACATAACGGAATTAAAGAAAATGTATGCACAAGTTCTGATAGAATTGCAAGAATACTCATACAGTCATACTACATGAATTGTCCGAAATTCAAAATTAAATTTGAGTTTATAAATGTATTTACTTACAAACAAAGCGAGATTGAAAAAATCCTTGATTTTACATGTTTTTGTATATATTTAGTTCAACAAATATTCATGATTTGTGAAAAAAAAAAGAAAAAAAAAAAAAAAAGGGAGAGACAAAAATACACCGTTGGCCCTGAACTTTCTCAAAAAAATCGCGGGGGACCCAAACACAAGAAAAATTGTCGTCATGCGTCCAAAACATGGTTTTTTTTAAGGCCGATTGCGTCCCTTGACCATTTTGGGCATGGTCAACGCAAAGTTTTAGTTAGATATGCAAAGGTATAATAGGAAAATCACTTTTATGACTACACTTTAGTTAATCAAACCACATTGTAGTACCTATGTCATTGCGTTTCATGTTATAAAGGGGTGTTTGTTTTTGGTGATACGAACAGTACACAAAATAGGACAATACAAGAAGTTTAAAGACTTAGATTTACATATTCATCATAGTGGCAAATAGACTACATGAAGTCAAGAACAACCTTCAAATCCAAAAACAAGAATTCAAAAGACCCTATTTGCCTACCCTAGGAAATACCCAAAAGATCACATTTCACTAATTATATTCAGCCATTTTCTGAACATAACTTTCCTGCATGCGGATACCATCATTTGCGTCACCATACATGATGATCAAACGAGCAAGTAGGTCGGTGTGCCTGGCCTGGGTTTTTCTTAACGCATCCAAACTGTTAAGCGCCACACCTCGCTCTCCCAATGCTTCATTTTCAACAATCAATTCCCTAAGCTTTGGTGTCAGCCTCTTGAGATGATCAATAGCGACACGAATAAAGTTTTTTAAAAAACCCTTCCTTTACAGCTTCTTGACTACACCACAGTCCCATACGATCATTTAAACTAGATGAATCGGCGACTTCCATAAGTTCATTCAACATTTTGAAATCTTCCATGGGGAAATGTGTGAGTTAAAGGTTGTGGTTGGGATTATTGGTTTACGCGCAGAAGTTAATACCGTCTCAGGGAAGAGACGGTCAAGTGGTTAAATAACGTTTTTTATTTCATATTTGGTCCCTAAAGTTGTCTACATTGCCGTTGCCATACTTAAAATTCCCGCCCATTATTAAATGACGTGTTCACATTTTTTTTTTTTTGGGTAAAAGGTCAACGACCCGGTAAATATATTACTCCAAAAAACGTTTAAGTACAACGGATATGGGTGAATCCCATATCTCAGCTCGTTACATAGGCGAAAAGCTTACATAACAAGATACTTCCTATTTTCAAAACAAGAAAACAAACCATTACTCACATGATGGTAGTGACTCTGACAAAAGATAAACTACTTCCTACGACCTTGGAGATTAAGACCATAAATGGCATTAAGAGCATCCAATTCCCCTGGAAGATCATAAATTTGCTTCGAATAATCATCATAGTCATACTCATCTTCACGCTCATGACCACCACAAAAAAGATTTGCTGATTCATCGAACGTGTTCACAATTTTTTACATTGAGTTGACAAGCTTAGGGACCAACTGTGTAATTTGTGTAAAACTAATCACACCCTATTGAATACTTACCCACCCCGTTGAATGTCAAACACATATATTAATTACACAAAATCCTAAAACACTGTCAAACACATACACACACAAAATGAAGCCAAATAATTGAGTGGCAAGTTTGACTTTAGTTAGTCAAAATGCAAATGCTAAATAACCTTTACCATTTTCAAGTTTGACTTTCTAAAGTCAAATTTGCAAATGCATGTTTCAAACAAAGCCTTTTTTTATGCACGACATACTTTCATTTACCACTGTTTGGTGAACAACAAATGCATAATATAAAGTAAACATTTGAAGCAGAAAACATATTCATAACCAACAACTAAATAGCAACATACTTTATACAAAAATAGTTGTCTTAGGGTATTCAACCCATACATAAATAGAAACCGTAAAAGAATTCTACCCCAACTGTGGGGGAAGCTCGATAGAGTTTCAACAGCCTTCTTGCCAACTCCCAGTTTATCTTCATGTTTTCATACTCATCATGAGTCAAATTGCAATCATGGATATAAATTTTTCTTCGGTAAGGGTGAACATGCAAGTATGAACTTTATTGTTGCTATTTCATTCTTTGTTCTAGGGAAAAAACGAACCACCACACGCTCAAGTTGCCTCGGGCTCATTGTGTTGCTGTCTAAATCAAATGAATCAATCTCCAAAGGTAGAACACTAAGCGTGTATGAGGCCTGCAAAATGAGAGAGTATTTAGATGCACAACCATTGGAATTTAAGATGATGTCGTTCATACATATGCATGCCACTTACTCTGGTTTCTAGCATTTGTATCTTTGGAGACCCACGAATCATTTGAATGATGAATGAAACCATTGCATTATTCCTAAAATCGACCCCTGATAACTTAAGAGTCTTGAGGGATACAAAGGCCGCACAGACATTCATCCAGGAGGTACCTGATGAAGCGAAAAGTGTACCACTTTTGGGGGGTCATTTAAGGCCAAAGTCGAGATTATTTGATCAAATATTGCCCTAAATCGTTCCTTTTGTCATTTTAGGTACTTTTGAGAGGAATTTTACAAAAGGAAGCATTTTGGAGGTTTTTGGAGCGAAAAAGTGCAGAAAACGACAAAGTCTCAAATCATGCTAGAAATTGCACTTGACGGCGTCACATACTGCTAGTGACGGAGTCATGAGTTGACAAAAGGGTGGATAAATCAAATACACGTGACGCGCCAGAATATTTTGTAAAAGGGTCTTGACGGCGTCACGTACAAAATTTCCAAGGTCATTAAGAGTAATTGCAAAGAGTGACGGCCCAAAACCCATAAAGAGTGACGGCGTCTGAAGTGGATCTAGGCAATACGAGTTTATTTTGGCGGCGAGTTGACGGCGTCACAAACTACTCTTGACGCCGTCAGGAGACAAAATCTATATATAGTTTTCTAGTTTTCATTCATTGTGTGCAACTTTGAGGGAATAAAACTCTAGACGAATTTTCCAGCTATTTTAAGGGTTTCAACCCTTTGTTTCTTCCATGTTTAATTGAAGATAAGTACTTTACCAAATCATTCAATATGTCTATGTGTTGTTTGATTATATCTTACGCTTGTCTGCTCTTTAACATGTTAGGCTAGGTTTTCTTCGTGTTTGCTTAGATGTAATGAAACTTAGACATTGATTCTGGGTTGATTGTTTGTTTATAATTGTTGTGGATGAATGGATTCGATGTTAGGCTTAAGAAAAGGGATAATTAGTAAAATAGCCCGGTTACCTTAGGTCTAAGCATATTTAGCCCTTTTTTGAAAAATTCCCGTTTTAGCCCGGGTTTCCCTGGCCAACTAATGCATTGCCAACTACAGAGTGCCACGTCGGGGCAACTTTTTTGTATTTTGGGCAACTTTTTTGTATTTTGGGTAACTTGAGGACACTTGTCATCTTTCGATTGGTTGTACGAAAGTTGCACAGGGCAACCTGGGCTAAAACGTGAATTTTTCAAAAACGGGTTAAATATGCCTAGACCGCAGGGCAACGAGACATTTTGGTAATTTTTCCTTAAGAAAATTGGCAGACTTCCAATTGGTAACTTGTTTTAATGTCTTAAGAAACATGATCGGATGTGTACTACGATTATTTGGTTATATTTAATGGATAGGTAACTTCCAGGGATACCATGTTAAGAGCTTTTAGTCGGCTCGACATAGGATTGAGGTAGAAGCCTATAAAGTTAGGGAAGATCGTACACGGCCCTACGATTAGTATTAAGGAATATAACCCGTCATCCATGCAATTGTAACAAGCTAATCAACCGGTAAGAGATATCTAGGGAGTAATGAAATCTAAGTAAACACACTTTCTCTCATTATTGTTTACACCACAAATTAGTTTAAGTTTAGTATATTTTATTTTGATTGTATCTTTAGTTAATTGGGTTAGTTGACTAGCAACTAATTCCGCCCACTCATTCCAAACCCGAGATTTTTACTTGCTTTACTTAAAATATAAAAATACAAAAAGAATCATCCTTCGCCCCTAGACCTAGTTTAGTAGAATTTTAACCCTAGCGAACAGTATTCCTAGAGTTGAACGATCAATCCTCCGGTACTTGTCACTATACTATACTACAACGAACAGGTACACTGCCTGGTGGGGATTGCAAGCTTCTCAAGATCCCTTGAGAGGTAAAACCTTTTGCGAGGGTGCAATTCCACGCATCAGTACCTTCTCCCAACAACTACAAAAGGTCGAATTTTCTTTAGTTTCAAAGATATCATTTTACAAATTACTTTAAAATTCAGTAATTCGAAGTGTAAAACTGAAATAGGTCTTACCGTGCAGTCCTGAAAATCCAAAGTATGTGTCTCAAGTTTTGGAAGAGTTGACAAGTGAAAGATATCGAAAGTTGTGATCGTCATAGCATGGGTCCAAACACCGAATGACAAATTTAACTTCTTCATATTGCTAAGTATTGCAGGATCCCATAGTTTCATCTTGTTTATAGTAGAACGATCCATTTTAAGAGACTCAAGTAAGAGACAACCAGCAACAAACTCCTAAACTGTACCGCTATAAAATTGAAATAAATCAATTCTAATCTGAATAGATTAGGAAAACCCTTAAAACTTGTCAAAGTGGGAAAAGTGCAACAATGATGTTCTAGATGTTTCAAATCCATACAAGTGTAAAGTTGGGTTGGCAACGTAACTGGATTACCATACCAGTTTTGAGTTGTGGCCTCCTCAACTCCTTCCCGAGCCAAAATCAAAACCCAATCATAAATGTCTTCATAACTCAATTCGTCTTGTCCAAACAACGTTTTGGGCTCTATGGAGAACATAAACCTTCTTACGGGACCATTAAGCTGAAGTAAAAGTCTAGTAATATACTTCCCATCAAACTTACTTGTTAAATAGTAAAACAAATTCTCATCAACTATGACATCGGTGAGCAAATTCCACTTAAACCTCCAGCTTCTAGCTAAAGTACAGGTCCTCACCGCATCTTCTAGTGGCATGCGATTCATAATATTAGTGGTCACATTATCTAGCATGTTGCTGATATAATCTGCCATATTAGTCACCACATTATCTTCAAAAGACGTTATTATTGGAATTTGAGTTAGGTCTTTGAGTACTGGAAATGAGTGTTTGGTTTTGGTTTTTGATTTCCTGGTGATGGTCTCGATAAAGGTTTATGTAATTATGGTGTGTAAATGGGTTTGGTTAGTGGGTTAATTGGTTGTCGCACCAATAACAACTAGCGTATCAAAGAGATAGGCTCAATTTGCGAAGTAAAGTTCACAGTTGGTCCCTAAAGTATCAATCTTAGGTTGATTAACTAAAGTGTAGTCGTAAAAGTGATTTGCCTATTCTACCCTTGCATATCTAACTAAAACTTTGCGTTGACCGTGCCCAAAATGGTCAAGGGACGCAATCGGCCTAAAAAACCCATGTTTTGGACGCATGGCGAAGATTTCTCTGAGTTTGAGTCCCCCGCAATGTTTTTGGGAAAGTTCAAGAACCAACGGTGTATTTTTGTCAAAAAATAAATAAATAAATAAAAGAAAAAACTTCGGATATGGAGCTGAATGATGAAATTTGGGTCTTACAATTGAATTGAACAACCAATTACGCACATTGAGACATTTCCATAGGTTGCTCGCAGACTCTATAGCGCCTTCATGATCAAAAGCTATGCCTAAGTGAACCTCATGCATTTTCCTACAAATTTCTAATCATTTTGATCCTAAATAAATCTTTAATTTTCAATTCATCATTTATTATAGATCACACACGAGTCGTAAAGTTTTCATACTATACTTCTAAAAAAGTCGTAAATGAATCTTGAAGGCTTGAATTAAATAAATAGTTAGTCATATGTAACTCATTAAATAGCCACAAACCTACAACTAACCAAGTATTTCAAACTTCTAGGGGTATGTATGTTAATGTGTAAAGAGTAATTGTTGACAAGAAAACTTAGTCTCCGGTGTAGAGGCATGATTTTGATTGGTACAAAATACATGGAACAAAAATCAGAATTATGGGTTTAGCTGACATAATATTTTAGGCCTGAATCACAACATTAATAATTAAGTTTACTTGGATAAGAAGCTAGAATCCTCTAATGATTCACCCTAATTGTATATGTAATTTCAAATACCTCGTTATATCCATACTTCTATATGCTAGACGTAGCACAATTATCATTATTGTGTCAATAATGTGATATGAACCTACAGGGTATGAACCGAACAAAAACTCTAACTAATTCTAGAATCACAAGAACAAAATTGTAACTCAAGAAGATAGCTAAACGATTGGCTATGATTTATTGAATTATCAAGAGTTTGTTACAAGAGAATTAGAAAGATTACAACATGGATGATCGAGTGAAATGAAATGTAAAGGATGGTATTTATAATGTGTGTTTTGGCGGGAAAGTATGTAATAAACTCCCATGTGCCAGCCACGTGCCAAATGGTTTTCACACTTATCAATCTACCTCCCTTAAAAAAAATTATCCCTAGATTACACACAAATATTGAAGTCTGGAAACTTCTTATGAATGTCCTCAATTGGCTCCCAAGTGGCATCCTCAGGGGAATTATTGGACCATTGAACCAAGAAAAACACCCCAGCTGAGTTGCCTACTTTGCCTAACTTCCTTTCCAAGATAGTTACTTGTTCCACTTGAATAAGGCCATTACTATCTCAATGAGGTAGCCCTCCCACTCTGCTCATATTGCCTACGTACTTCTTCAATTGTGAGACATGAAATACATTGTGAATCTGAGCTTGAACTGGTAGGTCCAATCTGTATGACACTGCTCCAATCTTATCTTGAATTTGGAATGGATCAAAGTACTTAGGTGAAAGCTTGTTTACTTGCCCATCCTCACAGAAACATGTCGGTGTGGCTGCAATTTGAGGTAGACCCAATCAACCACCACAAACTCTCTTTTAGTCACGTGCTTGTCTGCTTGGTGTTTCATTCTATCTTGAGCCCTCTAGAGATGAAATTTGAGTGCCCTCGCCACTTCTTCTCCTACAGACAAAGTCTTATCCATAGTTTCAACTCTGCCTTCACTAAGCACATAGAGAATGTGGATAAGAGGTGTCTGCCATAAAGGATTTCATAAGGAGCCGTGTTAAGGGTAAAGTGATAATTTGTATTGTACTACCATTCTGTTATAGAGAGCCATTTACACCACTCTTTTGGATTTTCACTACTCATACACCTTAAATAGCATTCTAATCCCCTATTTAATATCTCTGTTTGTCTATCTATTTGTGGATGATAAGTAGTGGACATGAGCAATTTCGCATGCAATAACTTGAACAACTCTTTCCAAAAGGTACTAACAAGCACTTTGTCCGTATCAGAGACTATACTTTTTGGCACCAAGAAGCTTATAGATGTTGTCAAGGAAAGCTTGGGATACTTGTGCAGCATTGAATGAATGAACAAGGGCAATAAAGTGACCATAATTGCTAAGCATGTCCACCACTACCATGATAACATTCTTTCCTCTGATTTGGGTTGGCCTTCCACAAAATCCGTGGAAATACTTGACTAAATGGTGTTTGAAATAGGCAAAGGCTGCAATAATCCTAGATAGGCAGACGAATCAGGTTTTCACCTCTGACAAACATCACATTCTCTCACAAATTGCTTAACATCCTTTCTCAGCCTATTCCAATAAAACAGTGAACACATCTTATGTCTACTTGCTTTAATTCCAACATGGCCACCCACTGGACTGCTATGAAAATGATCAAGCAACTCAGTTCTTGAATCCTTATTCTTCCCAACCACCAGCTTACCCTTCCTTCTTAGTTGATGTTAGTCTAGGCAAACGAATTTCCCACACAAATGAATCCTTATGAATAGACGACAACCAGATCAACAAAAGAAAAACTTCTTAAGCCGAGATCGTTATAGCGTTCATGATCATTTAGTCCAATCCTATTTTAGTGTGAATCCCTAATCTTTTTGGAAGAAACTTTCTAAGAGAGGTTTTGAATGAGTCGAAGGCTATTCACAAGGATAGTTGAGGACATATGTCTTCATTCTGCATACTTTAGTGATACTACTGATTGCACCAAAAGATAAGGCATTTCTCTGTTGATGAAGTGCACCTCTACAATTCGTCAATTAGCATGCGACACCGTTCCTGGGGCCATTGGTGAATTGCAATGGGCCAAGAAACTTCTCATCTATGTTTTGGAAAATTATGTACATCTATTTAGGGCTGAGCACCGAAGGTTCAAAACCGAACTGGACTGACGAAACCGACCGAACTGGACTGACGGCCTGTCGATTCAGTTTCGGTTTCAGGCTTTACATGATTTCGGTTTTGGGTCGGTTCGTTTCGGTACGGTTCGGTTCAAAACCGACAAAAACATGACAAAATACACAGGGACCGACAAACCCGAACCGAACTGACGAAAACTGAACCGAACTGACGGCCCATCGGTTCGGTCTCGGTTCCGGTTTTTCATGAATTTCGGTTCTCGGTTTTTTTCTGTTCGGGTCGGTTCCGACCCGATGCTCAGCCCTACGTCTATTATGGAAAATTTTGGACCAGAGTGTTTGCGAAAACCAACTATCACTGATGTTGAAAAGATATGCATTTGACGAACAAAAGTACGGGTTTCCGGGATTGTTAGGAAGCCTTGATTTATACACATTGGCCGTGGCATGATTGTCCGAACGCACTTAAAGGGCAATATTGTAGACGCAATCAAGATTTGACTCCATTTATTTTTCTTGAAGTTGTTGCGTCAAAAGGCTTATAGATATTGCATGATTTCTTTGATGTTGCTGGGGCGAACAACGATATCAACGTTATACATCAATTCCTTATTTTCAACGGTCTTAAAGACGGAAAAGCACCAGACATTCCATTTGTAGCTAACGGCGTAACTTACCCAGTCGGATACTATCTTGCTGACATGATATACCTGGAATGGGCAACTTTGGTTAAGACAATTGGAGAACGCGCCAATGAACTCAAGCGAATGCAGTATAAGAAAATGACAGAATTGGCAAGGAAATATGTGGAACGGGCATTTGGTGTTCTAAAGAGGAAATGGGCTGTATTAGCCAATCTTGCACGACCGTTGCGTGAAGAAAAAAAATAAAGAATATGATGTGTAAATGCATCATATTACACAATATGATTATAAAAAAAGCAAGGGTTGGCGATATCTACCGACTAGTCCGGTGGAAGCACATCAATCAGACGACCCCATACGATCCAATGACGACAAACATAGAGTTATTAGATATATTACATCGCCACAAGTGCATCAAAAGTTCAAAACCTTTGTGACAGTCTCACCGAACATCTTTCTTGGAATGTTTAGTCCTAGTTTTAATATTTATGATTTTTTTAATGTAATATTTTTAATTTAATAAATAAAAGTTTTAGTTTTTAATATAAAAAATAGATTGAAAGGTGAAGTGGCGTGAGTTATTGAAAGTGAAAAGTTGGAGGTTGTGAAAGGATAGAGAAAACTGATATGACGTTAATGTGTAAAATGAAGTAGTGTTATTGCTAAGAATAGCTTAAAGGAGAGAGAAAAGAATACCATCATTTCAAAGTGGAGGTCAAGAGTTCGACAACGGGAAGAAAATTAATCTTCTTATGGCTACGGATGTTAATCTGCACTGACTTCGGGCTATAAAAAAATAATCGTCTTATGATTAGTCGGCTCGTAAAAAAAAAATAAAAAAATAAAAAAAAAATAACCTAAAAAGTGTGTGTATTCTAGTTATAGAAAGAGGTGAGTGGTCAAATCAAGAAAATTGTAAAGAAATGTTTTATTTCCAAAGTCTCTGACTGTTATTATATACGGAGTACGTTTTTTTGGATTCTGAATATTTCAACAATGCAAAAGCCTTCGGCTAGGATCTCTTTTGGCATCACAAGAATATCATAGTCTCATAGACACCTACCTCCATCACCCTTAATGTAGAAGTAAATTAGAATTATAATGACAATATTAAATGATACTCGTATAGCCGTATATGAATGCAATTAATTAGATACGAAGATTTACCTTAAGTCAAAATTCACGTACACGAATACTATGAGCATCTGATGATAACTCACAAGTGTTTAAGCTTTAAACATAAGCTCAGAACCTCATTAGCTAGTGGAACAATCAAAATATCAAATAGCACTAGTTATTTATACACAAATGCAATTAAATAAAATAAAATAAATATTCGTATCATAAATCAATAATGGTTTGTAACTACTTAAATTTGTCGTCCTCGACATCTAGGTAGTAGTTAAGTCATCGTGAAGGAGGGTTTATGATCACATGGTGGGCACATTTGAATATTACAATCGAGTCCTTTACATTATTGATGGTTCCTTACAAGGACATTCTTTCTCGCTGCAAACAAATAATGCACCATGGAGTATACAGTGCTTTATCAGACCTCTTAGATCACTTGGTATCAAGACTTGAGGTAATGCTATACTTCAGTATCACGTCAGCGTCACATCAGCTTTAACATTTCAACTTCAATTCACAAAAGACACCCTTTATTATAACACAACAATAACACTTCCTTGTAGGACCCACTTTTATTTAAATACTTAGGTTGCCCCCAGTAAGGGATCCCAATCCCTCCTATTTTTCGTGTCACGTCAGCTTTCTCTCTCCAGCGACCTATAAGCGATTGGGTGCTCCAGTACAGAAATAGAACAATTAATACACAAGAAAATAGAACATTTGTATCGATCGGCAACTCGACCAAATTTCAAAAAAAATCCCTTGGCGATCGATTGCCCACAGTAGGGTGATCGACTTGGGATCGATCGTGGGTGTCGATCTCGATCAATTACTGGGGGCAGCCTTACAAACTACATACACATAAACATCACTTTTTTGTCCACTAGCAACCATAACTCAACGTTACCATGAGAACACAAAGTTATAACTCAACCATAACTTTAGGAGGGCGGTATCATAACTTAATAATAACTCACGTTAACTTACCTCCACGTAAACCATAACGCAAGATTGAAGGCATGATACCATGTGCTATTAGTGTAACGCCATCTCCAAACATTGTTTTCAAATCACATATTTATTTATATTTGAAGAATAAGACATAAAAACTTTTCCATGCTCCATATTAAAAAAATAATAATAAAAATAAAACATTTTGCAAAATCTTTCATATTTGAATTATCATTATTCTTCCTAAATCATAAAATAGTATATTATATACATAAGTATTATAGATATATCATCTTATTGGTTGAAGTCACATTAATTTAATATAAAATAACTTGGAGTTAAGATATGAAGAATGCTATTGAAAGATGCTATTTTTCTTTCAAAATTGAGTTTATTATTATTATTATTATTATTATTATTATTATTATTATTATTATTATTACTATTTTGGTAAATGATTTCCTCAATAAATGTATTACTTTAAAAACATTTAAGTGCAATGGATATAGATGAAATTTCATATTTCAGCTCAATATATAGGCGGCAAGGCTAATATAACAAGCAAAACTACTTCTATGAATGAAAAAACGACTATAACTAGATCACATTTGAATTAAACGACTCAAAACACAACCTGCTACATCAAACCGTTTAACGCCCTTCATATGGACGATACTGATGACTTTGGTATTCCTACCAATGAAGTGACTAAGGATGTGAATTCTGGTATTTAAAAGGAAGCAAATGAGGACGGGTCTTTAGAGACTGGTAATGCATCATAAGAACCGCTTGTGAGTGATTCAATGGGAACAAAGGAGGTTGGTTCTACTCCTATAATTGAGAATATTGGGGAGCTTGAAAAGCTACTTATTGATGAAAAAGCTACTCTTGTTGATGATGATGGTCATCCTATTCTAAAGGTTGAGTCTACTTCTTCTACTAAGAGGGTTAACTCATTCTCTAAGGTGGGAGAGATTGTTGTTTCAGATAGTGATGAAGACGAGGTTGTGAATACGTTTGATAAGTCCATGAACTTATTTGGTGGTGGTCATGATCGTGAAGATGATTATGCTGACTACGATTATGATGACTATGTGGATCAGGTCTACGATCTTTCAAGTAATTTGGATGCTTTATATGACACGTACGGTATCAAGCTCCAAGGTTTTGGTAGAAAGTAAATTTGTTTTCATAGGAGTCTAATGGTATCTTTTGAGTAGGTTTTTTTTTTTATTATTTTTTTATTTTTTTAAAAATTATTTAGAGAATATGAAGTATCTTGTTATGTAAGTTTTTATGCCTGTGTAACTGGTTGAGATATGGGATTCACTCATGTCCTTTGTACTTAAACGTTTTTTGGAGTAATATATTAACCGGCTTTTTTGACATTTTACCCGAAAAACAATAACATATCAATAAACATTGCAGAAACTATAACGGGTGCAACAAAAACTTAATATATGAAACTAATAGTCATCTCAAAGCAGAAGAATCGAAAAAATGTTCGAGTCCCATGATACTTGAGCATCTTAGAATTCAATTTCTAAGAATGCAACGACAACACCCAAACAATCATTGTCGTTTGTTTAACCATATACATTGTTTAAGGGAACCTTAAAATTCATCCACTTTATAACATACATAATCCGTAGATTAGGAAATGCGAAAGAGGATTTAGTGTTAAGGAAACTCATGAGATGTTATGTGCATTTAGTTTTCCGAATGATACTTTAACTCTTCTTAATATATAACGACCATTTATTTATCTGTTTTGACAGATAAAATACAAAGCGGAAATGCAAATCTATCAAAACAAATCACTGGAAGGGAACAACTCCATTACAAAGAAAAATTGGAAGGAAGGTAATAGACCAAACTGGACCTAAAGACACCATAAAAATCTAATCTCTTGTGTTATAGACTTCATTTAAAGCTTTTACGTACTACCAGGAAGTTTGACCTAACTTCTCATTGAAAAAAGAAAATGATAACAACTTGTCAATTTGATATATAGAAAAATCTCGATAAAAAAATATAATATATAGAAAAATCCAAAAAATAAATAGAAAAGGCTGGACCATAGAGAGAGCACTCGATGGCAAAATGATAAGTGTGCAATCGCAGACTGTAGACATGGTGACAGATATATAGGAGTAGCGATTTTCAGACATAGGTGCCCGCCATTTCAGGTTTATTTTTTTCGTCTTTTATATTGACAAATTTCACATATTGTCATGTATATAAAACTAAAGAAGATTGGACGTATTCTTACAAAATATGTTCATCAGTTTAGTTACTATCAAGTACGAGCGTAAAGTTACTTTTACAATGGTAAAACCCTCGATACCCTAAACACAAACTGGGTTTGGGCCTAATCCTCTCTAATAATTTTTATATAATTAGTTAAAGTTAAAAGACAACTAATATAATTTAGTTTATTTTATTATTATGACACGAGAGTGATCTAGTGGTTGTTCAAGTGGTTGCTTGAGGTTAATGTGGCGTTTCAGCCACATTCCAATGTACTTTAAACGGTTTTGTTAATATATTTTACAAGGGTGGACCCCTTTTACCCAAAAAAATATTATGACACGAGAACAGGAAAAAAAAAAAAAAAAAAAAACCCTAGTGATTACCTAGTTTTTAGACTCTGAAAACAGCCAAGAATTATCACGTCAACCTCCCTAAAAATGATTTTCAAATGTTTTGAGTATGTGAAAAGATAGACTTAATTTTTTTAATTAACCGTCAAAAATATCGTAAATCATGATTACCTAAATTACTATCTCCGACTCAAATTAATAGTCAATGTTCCGTTTTCGAGATTTACTCAATTTAAATGTTCCATATATACTAAGTTTAATTGATTCTTAACAAGAATAGTGGAAGACCCACACTTTGCTGCGGTTACACACTTTTTCTATGATTTGTGTCATGGTTTTAAAAGGCTCGTAATGGCGGCGCCTTGGCGTGAGGCATGACCTCCACGTTACAAAATATTGGAAGCTCTATTAATGTTAGATAATCATATTAGTGATGCGATTGGAAGATTTAATATCTATCTCCTAGCTACTTGGTGTCGCTTAGGTAAAAAAACAACGATTGTAGCTTCTAAGAATAGGGTCGTCCGATGAATTTTGATAGGCCCATGCCATAACTAAAAATAGGGGCACTAATTGTGGATAGGTATTCATTTAGCATATTCTCTAAATGCTTGTATACACTTTGTGATGCAGTTTTTTGTATGACTTTATTTTAAATGCACTGATTATACATGTAATGGGACAAAGATTAAAAATTATACTTTGAAGGTTAAAAAGAGAATCCTTGTTAGAGGGCGTATTGCACCACCTGATCGCCACCACTCACTACTTGATTAGTAACTTGTTGGTTTTGTGTTGGCGTATGTACCCTCCGGATTGAGGCCGTACGATTAAATACCTTCCGGATCTATGTCAAGCAAGGCATACACAAATGTACTTAAACGAGAGAGACCAATATCCGAAGGGTTGAGAATGTCCGCACGACCTCAACCCTCCGGAGATCAGGGTCATCCGGATAAACCAGTAAGTACATGAGTTAAAGTACAAACAAGTACACCAAGTATAGGATAATGGAGCATAAGTTAGCAAACATTAAGGAACTAAGTACATACCAGCCTGACACTCCATATTGGAGGCCTCTAAATAGAGAAGAAATATTCACTTAAAGGTTAACTAATTCTCTCACTCTCTAATTTCATATACACTTTCTTTCTCTAAGAACATATACTTACTCTCACGCCGGAGGTTGGTCCTGGGATACATTCCTGGGGCGAGACTAACGGACGTACCTGTTTTGCAGATATCCGAAGCATCTAATCACCACCAAGGATCATCCTGAATCCGGAGGACCAATACAGGGCCCGAAGGATTCATCTCGCTTGTCCGGAGTAAAAGCAAACTTTTACTTCAACAAATTGGCGCCATCCATGGGACTCGTCATTCACTCTACCCGAACTTAGAAATGACAGGTCCTACCCCTACAACACCTGAAGGAAGTGGGAAAGACTCAGAAATAAATCCCACCAGCATAGAACAGATTCAAAATCAACTCACTGCATTGAAAGCTCTAATCCAACAACACAATGCCACAGGGGTAACACCGATTAAGCCCATTCAGCTCGATTTCGAAGACGAAGAGCCTCAAGATACCAAAGCTCAGAAAGCAGAAGAGGAAGTGACGGACGATCTGTCCAAACCTTTCAAGGCAGCATCCAAGAGCCCATTCACCCGAAGGATAATTGATTTCATCGGACCCAAAAACGCAAAATACTTAATGCCTTCTCACATAAAGTTATATGACGGATCCGCCGATCCGGATGATCACATCACAAGGTTCGAAGGAGCTGCCAACCAAGGTGCTTGGCCTATGCCCATATGGTGTATGATGTTTCAACAAACTTTAGATGATGCAGCTAGAGGATGGTTCGATAGCCTCCCCCGAGGAAGTATCGGCAATTGGGACACTTTATGTGAACAATTCGCGCAAAGATTTGCTCTGCGAAGAAAATGTATTCGAGATCCTATGGAAATAACTAAGATTATCCGAAAAGCTAACGAAGCCCTATCGGAATTCAAGGAACGATGGACCGATGAAGCTAGCCGTATTTCAGGAGTCCCAGAAGTAATGCAAATATCCTCTTTTATGGATGGATGTAAATGCCCGGAGCTCGCAAAGAGATTCTCTGAAAAAATCCCCCGAACCGTAACCGAGATGATGATGAGGGTGGACGATTTCATCCGTTCCGAAAGAGCTTACCGACTAACCGAAGTGCCAAGGGGAGAACGAGCAGATAACTACAGAAAAGATTACCATCCTAACTCGTATAACCGGAATGACCAGAGCGCACAGCGGTCCTCCTTCAAAGGGAACCGCAGGAGAGATGCCCATCGAGAAGAATTCCGACCCCGGCGAAATGATCACTACGCACCTTACGGGCCTATTAGGAATGAAAATCCGAATAGGAATGATTATAGAACGGACTATCGCCGCAATGATATAAACCGGAGAGATACCCGACCCATAGACTTAAATGCACTCTCTAAAGCCCCCAAAGAAATCCTCGCAACTGAGCACCATCTTAGACTTCCGGCACCACCTTCGTTGAGAGGAAGACCTGCCAGAGAAAACATGGACAAGTATTGTGACTACCATGGGGAAAAGGGTCACCTCACCAACGACTGTCATAACCTGAAGGAACAGCTCAAAAAAGCTATGGAAACAGGCAAACTAGACCACCTAATTAAAGATGTCCAGCAAAGGGAAAGGGCACCCCCAAGGAACAACAATCACACCAACCAAGGAAGAATTATCAATATGATTCGGTATCCGGAGAGAAACTATAAACGGAAAATCATGGATCAGGGAGAAGAATGGATGAATACTCCTATAAGCTTCCCTCCCATACTCCCCGGAGATGCTTCCGAAGAACCACTGATAGTTGAAGCAGAGATCGAAGGATACACTGTACGCAGGGTATACGTGGATCAAGGCGCTTCGATAGAAGTAATGTACGAACACTGCTTTCTAAACCTTGACCCCTCCCTCCAATCCCGATTGACAAAAACAAACACACCGCTAATTGGATTTGCTGGTGAAGCGATAAATCCGTTGGGCAAATTGGAACTGGAAGTGTGCTTCGGAAACGAAGGATTATACCGTCGGACAACAATGAAGTTTGCAGTGGTAAGATACCCCTCCCCCTACAACGTAATACTGGGACGTTCCAGAATCAAAAAATTAAGAGCTATTCCTTCAACAATACATGCCATGATGAAATTCCCAACACCAAGAGGTATTGCCACTTTAGTCACCCGATCGGTCATCATATCAGAATGCAGGAAGCTAGAAGAAAAATTCCTGATGGAAAAAGAAGGGAAGATTGAAAGTCTTCTGGAGCCCACGGTAGAAGAAGGAACAGCGGAAACCGAAGAAATATTGGTTCATCCGGCTTACCCAGAGCAATTGGTGACAATCGGAAAAAAAATTTCAAAAGAAGGAAGAAGGCAGCTTATAACGCTGCTCAAAAATAGCCAAGACGTTTTTGCATAGGAACCCTCGGACATGACTGGCGTTCCCCGATGGGCGGCTGAGCATAAACTCAATGTGAATGTCCAAGACAAGCCAGTTGCACAAAAAAAGAGATTCTTTTCGGAAGAAAAGAATCAAGCCATAAACAAGGATGTAGAAGAATGGTTAAAAGCAGGGATAATCAGACCCGTCTGATACCTAACCTGGATATCCAATCTTGTGTTAGTAAAAAAGCCGGACGAGAGTTGGAGGATGTGCATCGATTTCAAAAATCTCAACTCATCGTGTCGAAAAGACTACTATCCGCTGCCCGAAATAGATTGGAAGATTGAATCAGTAATGGGGTTCCGTTACAAATGTTTCCTAGATGCTTACAAAGGATATCACCAGGTACAAATGGCAAAAGAAGACGAGGAGAAAACAGCCTTCTATACTGATCATGGGACATAGTGTTACGTCAAAATGCCGTTCGGATTGAAAAATGCCGGAGCAACCTATCAGAAGCTAGTAGACTCCGCCTTCCGGACGCAAATTGGCCGAAACCTGGAAGTATACGTAGATGACATGGTCATCAAAAGCCAAACGGAGAAGGAGCTTTTGGCTGATATAGCAGAAATGTTTGATAACCTCCGAGGAATCAATATGAAACTAAACCCCAAGAAATGTCCTTCGGAGTAGAAGAAGGTAAATTTCTTGGATACGTAATAACTTCCGAAGGGATTAGAGCAAACCCCAAGAAAACCAGAGCAATTGCCGATATGCAATCACCAAAGTCACTGAGGAAAATGCAAAGTTTAAGTGGTAAACTGGCTGCACTAAACCGTTTCTTATCAAAATCTGCCGAAAAATCCTTACTCTTCTTTGAAACATTAAAGAACATTACCAAAGACAACAAAGAAAAGTACCAGTGGATGGAGGAAGCTGAAAAAGCTTTTCAAGAAATGAAGAAGATGATCCTGGAACTTCCATGCTTAACAACGCCGAAACCAAAGGAAGACATGTACCTATACCTATCGGCAGCAACGGAGGCGATAAGTGGGGTAATGATGGTCGAAAGGGAAGGACGACAGATCCCGGTTCATTACGTAAGCCGAACATTGCATGAGGCCGAAAAAAGATACGCTCCGGTGGAAAAATTAGCTTTGACGCTGCTGCATTTGTCCAGAAGACTAAGGCGGTATTTCGAAGCTCACCCTATCAAAGTCATAACGGACGTACCTGTTTTGCAGATATCTGAAGCATCTAATCACCACCAAGGATCATCCTGAATCCGGAGGACCAATACAGGGCCCGAAGGATTCATCTCGCTTGTCCGGAGTAAAAGCAAACTTTTACTTCAACATTTTGACATCTTTATATAAAGTAACTTAAAAAAAACAATGCCTTATGGCTGAAGGGTGTGAGCTTGGTTTTGCCAGCGGTAAACCAACCACTTCAGCGACAACAAGAAAAACCATCACTCACTTTCACTTGCCGCTAACTTTTACCTTTTTGTAACAAAGTTCCGCCGAGTGGCAAATGCAAAAGAGTGACTCTAGTGTTTTTTTTTTTTTTTTCTAATTTTTTTTTTTTTTTGTGTATCGGTATGTGTTGTTGGGATATTTTTAGTGATAAAGAATAAAGAAAAGCTAAGAGGTTGAAAGATGATATGATGAAAACTTTTTTGAAAAATCTATAGAAAGCGAAAATGTTGATGTACAAGGTTAATTAACCACATCCTTCACCCTAAAATTTAAAAGTTTAAAAGTCTTTCAACACAAATGAATTAAAATGAAAGTGATGTATATGACAGTGAAACTAATAAGTCGGACCACACTCAACTGAGGTTCATAACTGTCACAACATTATTTATATTGATTTCGAGTTGTGAACTAAAATGTGAAACTTGATTAAAGAGTGAAAAACAACTCTTCCTAAAACAAAGATTGGACCAAATTTACACTCCGTACCTAGTTTTTTTTAAAATGGTTTTGAAAATGAAATTAATCTTTTCAAAAAGTCTAGAACCGAACACGGAACCAAGCATCCTCAAAGTCATATGTATAAACTGGATTTTCACTGATTCCAAATTTGTTTGTTCAATTCCTATGTAATCGTTGTAGGTTTTATTTATTTTATTATTATTATTAGGAAAATGCTAACGGCAGCCTTTGATAACAACTTTTTGATAAAAATTCGCTAATATTAAGACAGTGAGAAACATGCTCCGCATTTTTCGCTAAAATGACTAATAAGAAGAGTGAATTGAATTTGTGTGTGAGAAATTTTAGGAGATGGTTAGTAATTTTGAATGATTTTATTTAGACATTGTATATTGTCTTAGCAAAAGTTTCGAAAACTAGTTGTTAATGACAACCCTAAAGGCTGCTGTTAGCAAAACCCTTATTTTTATTATTATTAGTTTTTCAATTCTAGCTCATTTCTAGTTATTTTTAAAAAAATTCTGCAACGTACTTTTGAAAAATCTTGTAACTCTTATCTTTTTGTTCACGAGACAAGGTCAACAATAGTTTGAAATAATAACAATTTGGGGTAACAGTTTTAGCCTTTGATCAGTAACAATCAAATGCTATGAACGCAACTGAGAACAAAGTTGGGACATAGGAAGGATAACGAATATACCTTCGATGGGTTGATAAACTGATAAAGCGAGCCGCATGTGTTTATAAATCTAATTACAGTTCCTAACAAAAGGAGTAGTAAAATTTTAAAAAAGAAGAGGTAAAAAAAGACGGTGGAAAAGAGGGTTTGAAAAGGTGTTTAGTGTTGAAAACAACAGGTGAATGTGAGAAAGCTAATCACCCCATGCAAACGTCCCTTTCTTACTTCTCTCCCCCCACCTCTGGCGCCTCTGCAGCCCTTCTTTCTCACACACACACACACGCATTCATCGGGAATGCCAACCATACATACATTCATGTCTCTCTCTCACACATCTTCAACTTGTACATCTCACCATCTATCCTTTAATGCTATCACAAAAAGAATTGAAGAAAATATATATGCTCATTTTTAGTAGTTGAATACTCTAACAACCATCGGATTAAAATTACTGTCACCAAGTTTGGTTTCAATAGCTTTTATTTTCTTTTCTAAAAGGCATTATATTTATATTTATTAAAACTAGCAAGATGCTAGAAATTACAATAATCCTCGATAACCTTGACCCAAACCACATAGCACATACGACTCCACACTACCCAAACTGACCACTCAAAATTTAAATCCTATTCAAATGACCCTCACATCGACCCTCGATACTCTTGACACAAACGACTCCACAACAAGCCTAAACAAACTCATGAATCTAAACATAAATCTTTTCTATCCAAATGACCCTTACATGGTCCATATCGAAGCATTTTAATAAATTTGTATGACTAAAACTGTGATAATGTAGTCTATTAAAATGTGAGAAAATGAATACTTTTCATGCGACCAACAAAATTACTATACGTAAGTTTAGACATAAAAGTTGCCCAATCATCTATCTTAATTAGCTCGTTTTATTTAAATATTTTATTGATCATTTTTCTGTTACATATATGCATAGGGGAAGGTACAAACTACCGATGATTTAATGAGAAACACGGTTAGTTTATGTACACATGAACTAATTAGTATTACTCATAAGAGCACATATCAATTGATGACACGCCATCGTATGAATATACTGAACTAAAGTGAAGTGATCCTTTAGGTATGTTTTTATCTTACTGTGTAATGTGAAATTATCAATTTAAGGAACAGAAATGGCATACACAAAAATATAGACAATATGCGACATTCCGACTTAGTAAAATACGTATATTCATAGTCATGTCCATAGAATAGTCAATCCAATTATCAGCTCATAGTTGCAACGTACATTTTTCCTGCAAAGTTGTCACTGGCAAGCATCTTAGTTTCTGATATGACTTTCAAATGTTATCATTAGAAGTGAATTAAGACTCGTATACGAATAACATGTGTTTGGATTCATGGGGGAGGAGCAACTATGCAAGAGCCTTGATTGTAATTAATGTGTCGAATGAGTTTCGTGATACTATGGTTTTGGATGTTTCAAAGCTTAATAGAAGTGGATATACAAAAAGAGTCTATTCGTATTGAATACGAGTGGGAACCCTTTGTTGTGGTACTTGCTTGTTATATGGTCATTCTTTTGATGATTGTCCAAAGCTGCTCCTAAAAGTGTGGTGAACGGGATTTATAAAGGCAAGGGTCAGAGTTCGGGTGTATCAAAGAAGGTTTCAAATTCTAATGATGGGTTTACGGTTGTGAAGCGAAAAGGAGCTAATCCAAAAAAAAAATAAAGGTGTTCCAATGAACAAGTTTGAGTATAGGCATGTTGCACCAAAGAATACCAAGGCTTTCTAATTTAAAAGATAACACAAATGAGGTTTCTAATTTAAAATATAACACAAATGAGGCTTCTACGTCTAGACAACCAAAAATGGATGCTAAAGTGGTAAGTACTTCTAATGCATTTACTATTCTAGGTGAATTGGATGAGGCTTCTAGTGCTAATATAGAACCTAGTGGTAATGTCCCTACACCTTAGTTGGTACGTCATCTGGTAGTCCAAGTACTACACCTTTAGTTGCAAGGATTAATGAAATGGAAAGTCAGATGCTTGTTGGGAAGCTTGTGCTAGTTTGTGATGATCGGAAGCCGCTAAAAACTCATAAATCTACTAAAAAGGTGTCTAGTCTAAATGAGAACACTAATGTGGCCTCTATCTCCAAATAGCCAGCGAAGGCCAACGAGGCTTCTACATCAAAGCAACCAAGTAAGGATAATCTTTTGCGGCTTTTCATGAGATTGATTATGATATTATTGATAATGCTAAATCAAGTGGTAATACCATTCCTCCTAATGTTGATAGAGGACATGTGGTAAATAATGAAAACATCATTGGTTCGTCCAATGCTCCTCCTCCTTTTTTCTAAATAGTACACCAACCATTTAACGATGGGAAAAAGGTTGGTAATCTGTTTTCTAAGGTTAGGGATTTGGTTATTTCAGATAGTGACGAGGATGAAGTTCTTAAGGAATACAATGGTACTACTAGATATATGGCATTTAACGGTTCTAAAAGTGGTAGTGGAACGGGCATGAAGAGCTTATATGAGCAATCAAAAGATGACACACACATTTGATGATTATGGTTTGACTAGCGCCCAAATGAAGTATGCTAATGCATATGACATTAATCTTCGTGGTCAAGTTAGATATGTGTTTGTTTTATTTTGCATAAATATAGCATGCCATTTCTTATGCTATGTTAGGTTTTAAGTACTGTAAGCGTGTTTGGTTTACCTTTTTGGGCAGAGGTGTGGAATTCACCAATATCCGTTGTACTTAATTATTTTTTTTTTGGAGTAATGATATTTTACCGGAGGTAACCTTTTTACCAAAAAAATTTTGTTGATTCAGATAATACAGACAATGATGATGAAGTGCTCGAGGTCAACAATGAAACTGCTACTTATATGGCATCTACGAGTTCCAAGGTTAATGAAATCTCTATAAATGATGGTGGTGTGGGTAGGAAGAGTTTATACGAGTAATGAAAGAAGAAGACCTTTGATGAAAACCTGTATGATGATGATAATAACTTTGATGACTCTTGTTTGACTAAAGCCAAAATGGAGTTTGCTATGTTTTTGACATTAGTATCCGAGGTCAAATTAGATAGGTTTTTAATAGGTCCCATAAGTTGGCATGTCATTCTTATGCTAGATTAAGTGTTAAGTAAAGTAGGAGCGTTTGTTTTGCCTTTTAGGACTGAAACGTGAGACTCACCCATATTTATTTTTTTGCATAATAAAGTATAACAGTGGTGACCTTCAATCCTATTATTAATGAATCGATTATAGATTATCATCTGTGTTCGTTTCTTCATGACTGGATCTGTGGAGCAATTAGGGGACCCTCACGTTTTTTAGGGTTTCTTTCAGAATCATTTTTTGTGATGCAAATTAATTTCTGTTCATAATATTAAATCCATCTTTGGTTTTTTGCTGATAGAAGCTAGGGCTGTTTATGGTGCTTCTGGTTGTTGTTGTTGGTTTTGTTTGTTACAAGGATGAAGCATGGTTTTCTAAATTCGGGAGGGAGAGGCGTCAAACAGAAGGAGGGTACTAATAAGGTGGGTATTGTTGAGCATTCATATAACAGTGATGATGTTGTTAAAAATGATAATGGTGATACTGGTAATGCTCAGAATGTCTCGATAGATACTATTCTTGATATGGCATCTGCTAGTGTTTCATCTAGTGCTACATATTCGGGAGCGAATACAGCTGCACTAGATAGAGAACAAATGGAGGTAGTCAAGAAATTGAATATGGGGCCTATTATAACTGATTGGATAGTTAACGATGGTGATGTTAATTTGTCTACACGTGTTTACGGGAATATGCATGTTAAACCCGTGCATAAGGTTGCTGTCGAGAGTGTTGTGTCTCAACATATTGATGCAACGTGCGTTGGGACGGGTAATACGGATCCAAATAGTGTTAAATTTTATGAGCATGTGGGTTCGGGATCGGTTCCAAAGGTAGTTTCTCCTACTTCTTTAGCCAATGTTATTAATGCTACTCGTATGGTTTCGAAAGTGAATTTTAGAGCATTGGTCAATAAAGATCGTGTGGATAATCACGACACAATGTTACCTATGGCTGCTATGAAGAAGGTTTTAAGTTGGTATGATAACACACTTGTTGGATACTTTCTAGGTAAGACCATTGCTTTTCCTTTAGTTCAGAGTTATGTTACTAATACATGGCAAAAATTTGGCTTGCAAAAGTTGATGAAGAATGGTGATGGTGTGTTCCTTTCTAAGTTTTCTACTAAGGAGGGGGCGGATCGTGTTCTGGAACGAGGTCGTTAGATTATACGTAACTCGCCCATTATTCTTAACAAATGGACTCCCACTTTATCCCTTAATAGGAACGAGGTAAACAAGGTACCGGTTTTGATCAAAATGCATAAAGTTCCTTTGGTTGCTTATTCTGAGGATGGTTTGAGCTTGATTGCTACACAAGTAAGAAAACCTATTATGTTAGATGCTTTTACAAGCTCTATGTGTGTCGAGTCTTGGGGCCGTATTAGTTTTGCTCGTGCTTTAGTTGAATTAAGCGCAGATTCAAATCTAAAAAGCCATGTTACTATGGCAATTGCAAAGGAAGAAGGTAATAGTTTTACTACTGAAATCATTAATGTTGAATATGAATAGAAACCTCCTCATTGTGGTGAATGTAAAACTTTTGGACATGCTTTGATTGAATGCCCAAATCGTGTTAAGGAGGCTATTCGTAGTAATACTAATGAGGGAGCTAAGTCTTCGGAAGCTTCTACAACTTTGGATAAGACGAATGATGGTTTCATTCAGGTAAACAATCGTAAGAGTATGGAGAATAATGTGGTTGCTCCTTCTCGGCCTATTGGGGGTGTTCAGCTTAATAAGCCAAAACCAAAATTTTGGAGGCCTGTCTCAAAAAGCCGCTCGCTACTAAGGAGAAAAGCACTAATGAGGCAAGTATGAGTGGGAAGGTTATTGCTACATCGAACCCATTTGATGCTCTTGATATGGCCGATACTGATGACTATAGTATTCCTTGTGCAACAAGTGTTTCTCCCAAGGATGGGGCTGATTTGGAGGTTTCTATGGATGGAAATGGAAGTACTACTCCTATTGTTGAGAAAATTGGACAGATTGAAAAGCTAATTATTGAAGGAAAAGTTACTCTTGTAGATGATGATGGTAAACCTCTTAAAAATGTTGATTCTTCAACTACGGTGGGTAACCCATTCTCTAAGGTGGGCAATGTGGTAGTTTCTGACAGCGATGATAATAAGTTTTTGATGATCACATTAGGACGTTGTATTCTGGTAGTAGAAGTGAGGAGCAAAGTCTTTATAAGCAATGAAAAGCGGATACGGGTGACGGTAATAATTATGATAATGATGATTTTGGCCTCTCTCCTGCACAATTAAAGTCTGCTAGAATTCAAGACTTTTGTCTTAACTAGGTTGTTTTATTTTTTTGCATAAAATTTTTTGATGTATATTATTTTATGCTGGTTTTGGTTTAGTAGTCTTATTGGCCGTAGCTGGTTGTCATTTATGGCATGTCATAAATGATTTAGTGTTTGTGTCAAGCGATTGCTTGAGATTAATGTGGTACTTCAGCCACATTCTATTGTACTTAAACGGTTTTTTGGAATAATATATTTTACCGGGTAGAATGCCCTTTACCAAAAAAAGTATAATAGGGGTATTGAATCCCCTTTATAAAAATTAAAAAATAATAATAAAAACGATAATAAAAATAAAAATAAAAATAAAATTATTATCGACATATATTTGGCATGGTTAGAAAAATGGATCTAGTCTAGAATATGCACTGCAATAGAAATATCATTTCTACACACTTTATTCTACACACTTATAGAAAATGTTTTGAAAATGTGTATTTTTAGGTTTATCCGAACTTGTATACGTCTAAAACTTGTTACAATTTATAAGTGTGAACAAACATTTAAAAACAAAAGATTTTTTTTGGCACTTATACATATATTAAAAAGAAATTCACACTTATAAGTGTAAGAAAATTTTAAATTTTTACGCACCTAAAAGTGTGAAGATTAAATTGTCACATTGGGTAGGTAAAATCTTTGGTCGAACATATCATTTTGAAAGTGGAGGAAGGGATCTTTTGTCTGCAACGAAAAAAAAAATTGACTCGGTACAACCTAATGATACATCAAATACCAATGATCTGTGCTTAGAATGCTTTGGTCTAACTCGAATATCTAAATCCATTCACACAATTGAATGTGAATCAGATGCGTAAATGTCTAAATCTTTCGGTAATAATATTATTTGCTTTTTCTAAAAAAAATGTTTGAATGATATAAGTATAATAATGTTTTTATTCTTACAATACATAAATGTTTATAAACATTAAACATAATGATTAAGTCATAAAACTAACACACTCTAGCAACATAAAATAAAATGTGTTAAAACAAAGCATTCTAGAATATTTTGTCACAATTTAAGCTCATGATTTAATCATATTTTGTTGATGTGTTATACTCTCATGTTGTAAAATACCTTTACCATTTTATAAACTATCACTGTCGATTAATTTATGATGATAAGATTGCGAAAAATAAATGAAATATTGATAACATACTTAACGTTGTCATCTAACAATTAAAAATATTTCAAAAAAAAAAAAAAAAAAAAAATCAAATACATGCTCAAAATACGCATGTCACAATTGATTGGACAAACTAGTTATACATTATTATTGTTTGAAAAGCTCTTTTATTTGAGAATTTTTGTTATCATCAAATTATCATCTTTAACATTTTTTTTAGCAAATTAATATCGACGTAATTTTTCTAAACATATTATCAATACTAAAGGAAAAGTTGAGGAAAATATATACTGAAAAAAAAGGACAAAAGTAAAAATTAAGAAGAAAAAAGAAAGAAAATTAAGATGAGTTAAAAGATATTAAGATGTATTAAGATATCTCTTCCACATCTTGTTGGAGGTTTGAACTTTTGACCGCTAAAAAAAAAAAAAAAAAAAAAAAAAAAAAAAAAAAAAAAGTAGTTTATGACAAAATGTTTGACCGCGTCTGGATGAGTAATATTAAGAGGTTGTTTAGTTGTATTTTATAAAAAACAAACATCACTTAAGTGCGAAGAAAATGAGTGCTAGGAATTTGTTTTCACACTTTTAAGTGTGAACAAAATTTAAATTTCTCCATACTAATTATACGTGTTAACACCCTTGCCATTAGAGACAGAGGTTAAAGGTTCGATCCTCACCCCTTGAAAGGCCGAAGGTTCTTTTCTACCTTTGGGAGAACCGGAAGCAGCTTCTCTACCTTAGGTAGGGGTAAGGTTGTCTACGTCTCAACCTCCCTCATTCACCGTAGAAGACGGTATTAAAGCCCATAACATGTGTAAAACGGTATTTGGAGTTACTTTTTTAATTATACGTGTTAACTTTTTTCTTACATTTTTGTAAGTGTGAAAATTGGGAAGGTCGCTTGCATATCTTTACATTTATTAACGTAACAAAATGTAAATAATTTAATAAAGTTTTACACACTTTTCAAAAGTGTGTAGAAAAAAGTATAAGCAAACGACATATTTGTTGTATTGATGGATTTATTGAAAGGGTTGTAAGACAAGTAAGCGAGTAAGCGACTGCAAAATGAGCGAAGGTAGTCTTACGGTATAAGGAACAGTTTCGATAGGTTATGAGAAAACATGGTAGGGTTGATTATAGTAGTTGGCCCCAATTAAAACTAGCGTGTGTTGATATTTGCTATTGAGAAACAGTAACGGATTTGGTTTGCTAGGGAAAACGGGTAAAAATCGACATCGCAAATAAAATTTTAACACCTAGGGTTAAAAAGTGTTTGGCATACTTTACAAAATGGAATTAATTATGAGTTGCTAGAAGAGAAGAACTAGTTAGAGATTAAAGTTCCTATGGAATAATGTCCTCATTGCAAAACTACTTGGAAACTTAACATCGGGAGATTTATGTCCAAAGTCAGATGGACAACTACTATTTTTGCATTGATTGGAGAAGGTGAATTGAGGAACCTCATTTAGGTAGAAGGTTGACGACTATACGTAATTCACACGAAGCCTTCGCCATGAAAATTACATCTCGCGAATTTTTGGCAAGGATGGTACTATCGCCATAGATACAAATTTCAAAATTCATTCAAGTTGATTTAGTTGTACTTTAACTGATTGCATTTAAAGATTCTTATAAAGAGCACTTATTTGCCCCTATATATTGTTTTCGTTGCATATGTTTTATCAGTTTTAGACATGATTATAAACTATGTTTAACTTTCATTATCAACAA
Organism: Artemisia argyi; assembly: GCA_030686995.1. Lineage (NCBI taxonomy): Eukaryota > Viridiplantae > Streptophyta > Magnoliopsida > Asterales > Asteraceae > Artemisia > Artemisia argyi. Next base: position 176,211,629 of record CM060678.1, on the reverse strand, counting down.
GAAAAATGGATCAGTGATCCAACAATGGCGGGTAAATACTCATTGTAATCTCGTTTACTTCACTAGTTTCTTACTAGAGATTTGTTAATAAATTTTGTGTCAATTTAGAAAGAAAATGAAAATTGTGAGTATTAGGTATTTAAGGGTTTTAGACTTTGAGAGTTGTCTAAATAATGGAAATGTTGTTTCTTATAGTTATAATGGACTTAAAGTCGAAATTATTTTTATATTTAAAAAACCTATATCCATTTGCTAGCATCTAAGTCGATTTACTTCTACATTAAAGAATTTAATATAAGATGCAAAATTTAAGTTTATTAATGGACTTTATGCAGAATAAAATCACTAGAATTTTGTTTATATACGAATTACCTAGAAATCGAAATTTTGTTTTCCATATTTTAATAAAAGGCTAATTGCATGAAAATGTTATTTATTTGCCAACTTTATAGTTTTGTATAGCCATTTTTTTGTTTTTTCCTTATGTATGTAGCGTATTTTTTAAATCTTGTCTTGCGTAGCGAGTTGTGTGTGCTATTTGACCATTTTCCCTTTTAATATACTCACTCTTATTTAGTCTGTGGAGGGGTATATCTTTTTTGGGTAAAGGGTAATCCACTCGGTAAAATATATATTTTTTTTTTGTAAAAGGTCAACGACCCGGTAAATATATTACTCCAAAAAACATTTAAGTACAACGGATATGAGTGATTCCCATATCTCAGCCCGTTACATAGGCGAAAGGCTTACATAACAAGATACTTCCTATTTTCTAGACAAGAACAACACCATTTAAAGACTCGGACAAACATATAAACTACTTCCTATGACCTTGGAGATTAAAGTCATAAATGGCATTAAGAGCATCCAATTCCCCTGGAAGATCATAAATTTGCTTCGAGTAATCATCATAGTCATCCAACTCATCTTCACGCTCATGACCTCTACCAAAAAGATTTGCTGATTCGTCGAACGTGTTAAGAACCTCCTCCTCATCACTATCAGTTACCACAACATCACCCACCTTAGAGAATGGGTTAGCCCTCTTAGTGACAGAGGCAGACGGAATAGGAAGACCTTCATCATCCACAAGGGTAGCCTTCCCATTGATAAGTAGCTTTTCAAGCTTACTAATTTTCTCAACTATAGGAGTAGAACCAACTTCCTTAGTTCCCATTAAATCACTCACAAGCGGTTCTTGTGATGTAGTACCAGTCTTAATCGACTCATCCTCATTAACTTCCATTGTACGGCCAGCATCCACATCCATGTTGGTGTCATAAGTAGGAATACCAAATGTATCCGTATCATCCATATTAAGAGCATCAAACTGGTTAGATGTAGAGATCATTGTTCCACTAGAACTAGCCACATCAGGAGTCTTCTTCTTATTGCCGCCAACATTCTTGGGTTCAGGAGGAGTCTTTTTGGGTTGATACTGAAACTGCTTACCCACAACAGGTTTAGTAAACCCTCCTTTACCCGGAATTGTAGAACCACCATGTTTTCCTTTCTTCCTGTTATTGACAGTCTTGAAACCATCATTAACAGGCTTAGTAGGCTGAACAGGAGGTATAACAACCTTAGGACAGTCAGTCAAAGTATGACCAAATATCTTACACTTGTCACAACGAGGTGGTTGCCACTCGTATTCAACCCTTATCTTCTCAATAGTCGAACCCGAACCATCAAGTAACGGTATCTCAACAGTGAGGCTGTCCCGAAGCACCTCATCCGACTTCACTTCTATCATGCATCTAGCAAAACTACTACGGCCCCACGATTCCTTGCACATTTGGCTTGTAAAAGCATCTAACCTTTTGGGCGTACCAATCAGTGTGGCAAGAAGACTGAGGCCATCATCAGAAAATATTGTAAGGGGAACATCATGGAATTTAACCCAAACAGGGATGTTAGTCAGATCCTCTTTAAGTAGATTAGTGTTCAAAGTCCATGGTTTAAGAATAATAGGAACATTTCTGATCAACCAATGACCGTTTTCAAGCACATCATCAACACCTTTCTTCGAATTGAACTTAAAGAAGAAGAACCCTTTTGCATTCATCATTACCTTTTGCACACCAAACTTAGCCCATGCATTGCGGACATAGTAATCAACAACAGGAAAAGCAAGGCGTTGGCCAAGGAAATAACCATAGAGAGTATTCTCAAACCTCGTGTTTACCTCTTCCACTACTTTCAATGGAACTGAAAGGTCAACATCATTCTTCTTTTTGCTACATTCCAACCTCCGAAAATTAGACACGTGTTTTAGAGGTTCATTAGAAGTAGCACCCGCGTAAGAAACCGACTTCACTCCAGTACCACTAGTATTAGCATCCTTAGAAGCATCAGGACCAGAAGCTGTCGAATTAGAAGTTTGCCCAATACCACTCGAATTGTGCAAATCAGAAGAGGAAGCCTTATTAGCAACAATCTCACGTTGAATATTATTCATGGCTTCATCAAAATTATTATGCGCATTAGATAACAAGTGCATCACAGTTGCAGCACTTGTAACCGGCTCCAAGTGGTCACCATGTGATGTATCTTTCGTAAGTGGAATCGGCTCCACTTTCTGAATATCATTCATAGAACAATCAGGTGACTCATCCACATTCAAACTAACACTACTAGGGCTCATCATTGAGGGTGTACTCAACTCACCAAAACTAGTAGTGGCCTTTTGAATATTACCAAGTGAAACCGGCTCCACCAGGTCTTGCTTGATCACAACCAAATTATTATCAATCATACCAGATTCAAGACTAGGGTTCTCCAAACGTACCTGTTGCACACCCAAATTACCCTCTGTTCCCTTAAGCCTACTCATACGAGCAGCCAATACAACATTAGTACCCTTGATCGCATCGTGTGAACCAGATTCATTAGTACCCTTACTCGCAGTCTTACTAGTCAAAAACCCCTTCTCCATCTCTCTATAACCCACTTCAAAAATCAGACCACCAATAGCCACACACAGTACGCAGCAATCATGCACAACCAATAACGATAGAAAACCCTAATCGCAAGATTATGGTTTAAACTTAAAATCAGAAACAAACTAACCTGCTCCCATCATAAAGGAGCACCCAAATAGATAAAATATTAGAAGTATAGATCGAATTAAATAGTACCACACCACCGACCCACTATAGATGAGACAAGCAATATAGATCGTATGGAATGATAAAACAAAGCGAATAAAATATAGAACAATCAAAACCAATAAAGAACACACCGTCCCACGATGGAGGGGGAATAATATTTAAAGGTTACGATCGATCGTAGTTGTAAAGTTCGTATTCGCTTTTGTCGCCTTAGTCGCTAGAGAGATAATGTCGTTTAGGGTTTTTTTTCTCTTTAGGTATGATTCCCGGTAAAATATATTATTCCAAAAAAATGTTTGAGTACAATGGAATGTGGCTGAGGTACCACATTAACCACAAGCAATCGCTTGACACAACCACTAAATCATTTATGACACACCATAAATGACAACTAGCTACAACCAACATGACCACCAACCCAAAACCAGCATAAAATAAGATACATCAGAAATTTTATGCAAAAAATATAAAACCACCTAGTTAAGACAAAAATCTTGAATTCCAGCAGCCTTTAATTGTGCAGGAGAGAGGCCAAAATCATCATCATTATAATTGTTACCGTCACCCGTATCCGCTTTCCATTGCTTATAAAGACTCTGCTCTTTACCTCCACTTCAAGAATATAACGTCCCAATGTGATCATCAAAAACTTCATCATCATCGCTGTCAGAAACTACCACATTGCCAACGTTAGAGAATGGGTTACCCATCTTATTAGAAGAATCAACCTTTTTAAGATGTTTACCTTCATCATCCACAAGAGTAACCTTCCCTTCAATAATTAGCTTTTCAATATTGCTAATTTTCTCAACAATAGGAGTAGTGCTTTCATTTCCACCCTTAGAAGAACTAGCAACTACTTCAGCCATTTTAGTGTCCTTCGTACTACCAACCTTAGCCCCACCCTTAGGAGGAACCGTTGTTGGACAAGGAATACCATTATCATCAGTATCAGCCATAGCTAGAGCATCAAATGGGTTCGATGTAGCAATAATATTATCACTCGTACTTACCTCATTAGTGACTTTCTCCTTTGTAGCAACCGGCTTCTTCGGGACAGGCCTCCAAAATTTTGGTTTAGGCTTATTAAGGTGAACACCCCCAATAGGCCGAGAAGGAGCAACCACATTTTCCCCCTTACTCTTACGATTCACTACCCCAATGAAACCATCATCCGTCTTTTCCAAAGTAGCAGAAGCTTCAGAAGCCTTTGCAGCTACATTAGTATTACTACGAACAACCTCCTTAACACGATTTGGGCATTCAATCAAAGCATATCCAAAAATTTTACATTCACCACAATGAGGAGGTTTCCATTCATATTCGATATTAATAATTTCAGTAGTAAAACCATTACCTTCTTCATATAGAATTGCCATTGTAACCTGGCTTTTTAGTTCTGAATCCGCGCTTAATTCAACTAAAGCACGGGCAAAACTAATACGTCCCCATGAATCGACACACATGGAACTTGTAAAAGAATCAAGCATAATAGTTTTCCCTACTTGTGTAGCAATCAAGCTCAAAAAATCCTCGGAATAAGCAAGCAATGGAACATTATGCATTTTGATCCAAACTGGTACCTTGTTTACCTCGTTCCTATTAAAGGATAAAGTAGGAGTCCATTTGTTAAGAATAATAGGTGAGTTACGAATTAACTATGGACCTCGTTCCAAGACACGATCCACACCCTCCTTGGTAGCAAACTTAAAAAGATACACACCATCACCATTTTTCATTACCTTTTGCAAGCCAAAATTTTCCCATGTATTAGTGACATATTTTTGAACTAAGGGGAAAGCAATGGTCTTACCAAGGAAGTAACCAGCAAGCGTGTTATCATACCGACTTAAAACCTTTTTCATAGCAGCCATAAGAAGCATTGTATCATGATTATTTACACGATCCTCATTGATTAATGTTCTAAAGTTCACAATTTGGACATTACGAGTAGCATTAACGACATTAGCAAAAGATGAGTTCGTCACCTTTGGAGAAGTAGAAGCATCCGTATTACGCACGAACATGTCATGGGCACTCGTGTCCACAAGTGTAACCAAGTTAACATCACCATCATCAGCTGTCCAATCAGTAATAATAGGCCCCTCATTAGCGACAACAGCACTTGTATCAACATCCATAGTAACCACAGTATTCAATCTTGTTTGATCGGCCAAACTAGAAGAGGAACTCACATTTGTACCACTTTTACCCGATGTATTCAATCTTTTAGACACATTATTGTTGTTCAGAAATCCTTTTTCCATCTCTCTAAACCCACAAACACAATCAGTAACACAATGAAACTCACGAACAATACCCAGCAACCATGAACTAACAATTAATGAAAGAAAACCTTAATCGCAAGATTAGGGTTCTAAATGTTTAGAACACAAAAGGCTAACCTGCTCCCATACTAAAGATATTATTAGGAATGAATCCAAAGTCGGTTAAACCACAATAAGCACAGGATCGATCAAACCAAATAACCCTTAGGCGGTTTTGAGAAAACCCTAAAAGTCGATGAGAATATCCCACCAGAATCTGTTAAGTTTCACGAATTGGATCAAGGAATGAAATCCTATAAACAATTAATGAAATCAGTCAGGAATAGGGAAGGATTATTGAGAAATGATTTGGAAGTTTTAGGGAATCGGTTTTCTTTTTTGTCGCCAAAGAGAGAGAGAAAACCGTGGTGGAGGGGTATATCGGTCAAACAATACACACAACTTGTCAGTGATACACCAAAAAGAAAAAATTCAAAGGTATGCCATATTGATATGGAAGAAAAATATATTGCTACACAACACTATAGAAAATATAATATTTTACCGGAGATAACCCTTTTACTCGAACACTATAAAAAGTGTCAAATAAACTACATTTTCATGCAATTAGGCTTTTAATAAACTATACATTTGTATTTGCTAGCATCTAAGTCGATCTACTTTAATATTAAATTAATGATTGTAAATAAGATGTAAAATTCAAAGTTTATTGATGAACTACTTGGTTACTCAATGAAGTTTTAGGCTATGCATAGTGACTCGGGTTATTCCCGCTACATCAGCTTTTGCTCTCCGGTGATCAGACATGACCAAGTTGTCACAGTCGATGATCGAGGTTCTTTTTTTTTCTTTTTTTTAATTCAAACATTTTAAATAACAAATTTAAAAATATGAAAACGTAAACCTTCAAATTTAAAAACACAACGTACGAAATTAAAACGCTGCATAAACTTCTTGAAATAAAAATATTACATAGATTTAAAACATTACATAAACATAAAATAAACATTACATAAAGTACGATACGTAAAGTTAATCTAAGTGATCCTAAGTTGGAGAGTTGTCTGAGCGATAACCATCGTCGTAAGCAGAGTAGTTCGCAAACCTGCTCTCTTCGTACTCTCGTTCCAAAGTGTTAAATTGTTGCTGTCTTCGATAATGCTGGCTTGCAGTTAAGTCATACTTATCAACCGCCTCTTCTTGATAACCTAGTCCAAATTGAGTCAGCTGAGGTTGATATTTTTGTTGCTCATTAAATCTTGGTGCATCAGATGAAGTTGATGCACCTTGCCCATGTTGATTCATCTGTTGTGATACAGTATCAGCGATTTTGTTTTCCTCAAAAATCTAACGGATCTTGTTGCTGATTTGGGCATGTATCTGTGAAACACACCCCCACAACGTCTCACTAATAGTGCCGTCTTTCATGGCTTCATCACTCAAAAATTGGTCAATCCAGATTTTCTTTCCGCAGAAATGTCTTTGCACTCTGCGTATCGTTGTCTCAATCGTTGTTTAAGTGCATTTGCGAGCTCAAACTGCTTGATAACTCTGACAATAGCCTGTTGTCGAGCCGCATTGTCTTTATCGCCTCGTTTTATTAATATACTTTTGCATTTGTTCAACGGTATGGAAGAGACGACAAGCCATAATTTTGTGTTATTGTGTTTGAAGGTGTTGATAGAATTGTTGTTTGAAATTGTGTGTTTGGAAGTGTATTTTAGGTTAATATTTATAAGGTTGTAAAGTGGTAAAGTTGTTTTTTTTTTTTTTTTTTTTTTTTTTTTTTTTTAGTAGTATTATTATTATTATTATTTTATTAAATATCAAACGGTAGGATTTTTTGAAATTAGAGTGTGTACACAATCGGTCAAAATTTAGACCGATATTTTTTATTTTTATTTTTATTTTTTTTTGAGCTTGACCGACATTTGACCCATCACTTACATAAGGGTCGACCGATTTGAATATCGGTCACCCTCCTCACTCGACCGATTTTTCAGTTCCATTATGTATTGCCTTATGCAGAATAAAGTCACTGGATTTTTGTATATTTATTTATAAACTCATATTCTAAATTATATATTAACATCTTAATCAACTTTATATCTATGTACTTGCCACTACATTCATCGTCATATATGCGTTATCAATGCAAATAAGTTGCAAAATTTAAAGTACATTTAAGTTGAGTTACTTGTACATTAAGTGATTTAAATTTAACGATCCACATAAAGTGCTTTTATTTGTCACTACAATAAACAAGAAAATTGTGAGTAATAGGTCTTTAGGGTGTTTAATTTTGACCGGATGCAATGGTGACCGCGATCATCACCGTCAACTCAGCGTTAACTTAGTGTTACATAGTTTTTTAACACCACCAACATAGACTAATAAGACAATCAACATCAACACCAAAACATACATCACTTAAACACAAATATACTTCAAAACACGTGTTTAAGGTAGTAGGTTTTTAGATCGAACGCGTGCTTAAGGGGACGCGTCGTCCACGGGCTTACTGCACCCAACCTTATATTAAGAACCACTTGGCTATTTAGTTAATTGACTTTATGCACTATAAAGTCATCGAATTTTACTATATGTATTAACACTTCCTAATGATTCATCATACGTTTTTCCAATAAATCGACAATGGGTCGATCTCTTAACCAATTAATCCAATTTGGATTTAGTTTCTTCTTCATTAGCCACGAGTGTGAATGCGTCTTGATTTCGACAAATAAAATTTCATTGCTTGAGGGTTTTGTTTGAAGTAAACCAGATTTTTATATCCCCATGGAACCTATAAAATGCTTCGGAGTCTCATTGGAGTCGGTTCAAGCTATTCATGAACGGTTTAGCAACATGGTCAATGGGTTCTTTTTTGGTAAGCGAGTAGCATATCCCGTTCTTGTGAATTATGTCAAAAATACTTAGAGAAAAAGTTTGGTTTTGTTAAATCAATAATAAAATATAAAGGTTTATTTTTCTTCAAATTTAGTTCAAAAGACGGGATGGACACGATGCTCGAAAATAGTCTGTGGTTAAATTGCAACATACCGTTAATTATAAAAAATAGTCATTGGATGCGAATCTTATGAAGGAGGATGTGAGTAGTATTCCGGTTTCGGTTAAATTTCATGACGTTTACCACATTCACCATACAAGGTTTGAGTGCTATTGCTACCAAACTAGGCACGCCATTGATGCTAGACTCTTACACGTCGAATATGTGGATGGAATCTTGGGGTAGGTCAAGTTATGCATGAGCCATGACTGAGTTCAGAGCTGATGTAGAGTTGAAACACTCCCTCATGGTGGCGGCGCCAAAACTTGAGGTGAGAGGTATACTATGCATATTATCCGTGTTAAGTACGAGTGGACACCACCTAGATGCTCAAGTTATAAGTTGTTTAGTCACATCCTTAATTAATGTCCCAATAAGCTTGCTTTGGATGTTATGGAAAACACCATAACTCCAAAGCATTCTATTCGTGGGGTTCAAATTGGTTCTAAAGACTAAATTTACGTATCTACCTGAGTCTTCAAGGAAATCGAAGAAAACTAATGATGAAACTTGTACTACGGTTCCACTTCGAACTCTTTTGATGTATTAAGCTCTATGATGGATGTGGAGGATGGAGAGGCTCGTAAAGATTCGGATTTTGGTAATGGGAATGGGAACATGGATAAACAAGATAGTGCACCTATTCATTCATTAGGTAGTCCAAGTACTACATCTCTCGTTGAAATGATTAATAATCTAAAAGGTTAAATAATTGATGGAAAGTTTATGCTACTAGGTGATGATGAGAAATCGCTTCCTATGCAAAAGGAGGCAAATGTGACATCGGTCTGTGAACCTAGTTCTACCATGGAAATGTAAGGGGAAGACTTGGATAGTGATGAAGTCGAAGATATTTATGATGAGACTTCTCATTTCATGACCAATGGAGGTGCATATGATACTAGTCTACATGAGAATGAAGATTATAATCTATATGATACTTATGACCTTCAAGGTGTAATTCAGGAACATCGGACGTTTTGTGATGTGATGCATATTAATATTCGTGGTCAATTTAAACATTAGCTTTATTTCTTGTCCTTATAGTAGTTGTTCATAAGATTGGTTTGTCTTTCCTATGATAGTTTTGGTTTGAAACACAATTAGTGCGTTCTTTTTCCCCCTTTATAATGGGTTTAGATGTGGGATTCACCCATGTCCTATGTGCTTAAATATTTTTTTTGGTAATAAAATTTACCATAGGTATTCCATTTACCTAAAGATAAACACATAGAAGAGTGTTGATATGAGCGTCATTGACACTCATACACTTTCTCAGAATAGAATTTAGACCAATTAGGTAACAAGGGAACCCCTGATTTATTTTAGTTGAGGAATCAAAGGATACTGATTGATGTAGCATTGACATTTCAATGTAGTAATTAATAAGGCCCAAACACCTTAATTAATGACATTAAATCTTGGTCATCTAGGTGTTTTAAGGAGCTCATCAAACTGATAATTATTTCTCTACGTATACGAAAGGGAAACTATGCAAATTAACACATCTTATTTAGATTAAACACCTACATCATACCTTACGGTAAGCCTAAAATTGATCATTATTATTTTTTTGAACGGCGAATTTCGTTACTTACTATTAAAAATCTAGAAAAACAACTAAAAGATTACTCATATTACTGAAAGCTTCGACAGCTATCTCATTATGATAAAAACAAATAACCGAGTGACTTGGTGATATGATATTTTTTATTTTATTTATTAATTTTTTTATTTTTTAATATTAGGATTTGTTACTATCCAATGAACAGTGGTAAATTTATCTTCTTTTCATCTTTTATAATATATACTTAGAATAAGGAAACAAACCACAAGGGGTATTTCGTCTATTAATATGAACTTTGTTTTATTCTGAACGGCAAACATATTAAATGCTTAGCAAGGAGCTAGGCAAAAGAATTACATAGACGATAATAGAACGTTACACGGATTATTTAACCACTTAATCCAATTTAGTGTTGGTAATTCTGCCCTATATCCAAGTAAACTGTTAGAATTTGATGTCGTTGAAGATTAACTCCTTATTTGGTCTTTTGGAGGTAAAATATCACATCATTTCGAAACCGTCAAAGAGTCCATAGGGTTGGTTGAACCACTGCATCAAAGGATTTGGACATCGTAGGAGAAAATTTTGAAAGAATTAGTGTGCAAATAACAACATTTTTCACAGCTTACACTCATAAAATGCCGATGTGTTACACTGGTGCACATTTAACGCAACACATAAGTTTGTAATGAGAAAAGTTTGATGAAATGCAATGAAAATGAAGATGCAATGAGAATATTATATTCTTATAAAAGGGTAAACGGTATTTATCCAGGATGTATATATTTATGTATGATAAATATATTTAAGTATAAAAGGCAAACCATAAGAGTTTGTGGAAATTGGCCGACCACTCGAAAGTTTGACTCCATGTCAAACTTGTATACATAATAGAAAATTATTGAAGACTTCTGGTGCCGTTAGGAAAGTTTTTGTATCCCTATAAATACAACGACACCTAAACTAGAAATCATAACAATTCTCGTTCCGTATCAATAGCTTGACTATCGACATTGACAGGTTTTAAAGGTTCCCCATCATCTTCCACTAACATAAGCTTACCTTCAAGTATTTTACGTTCCATCTCACAAATCTTTGCAGCAATTGAATACATGTCCTCCTCGTTCACATTAACAGGATGGTCGTTACTAACATTAGAACTCATGACATTAGTGCAATCAACATTCTCCTTAAAACCAACAACAATATCATGTTTCTTACTCTTCTTACTTCCGCCCCCTTTCCCTCCTAAATCTAAGAAACCCTGTTTCATAATTACACCGTCCAAACAAACTCAAGTACCCACGTAACCACCGAAAAACCCAAAATCTACACACGACCAGTAAGCACAAGGAAATCATAAATAATGTCGATTTAGGTTGAAAACTTAATCAACTAACAATAGAAACACACAGTAAAATCAGCAGCACAAAGAAAAGGCATATCAGTGAAGCACAAGAATATACCCTAAGTCGTTATAAACCCTAGAACACCCAACACTAATCGAACAATTAATACTTGATAGACAATATTACAGACAATTTAGAGAATGCACAGACGATTACAAACCTGTAACAGATGGTGATTTGGATGACTGCAATATTCACTTCTTTAGCGCATCTCTTGGTAATTCTTATCTACTTTTACAATGTTTTGCGAGCATATTGTTACGACTCAACGCGATAAGTACGACAATTTCTTACTAGTAAACTACACCTACGTCCCAATTTATTTGTTCTTTCTTAATATTTTGAAGTTTTTCTTTTTCAACTTCGCCTTTAATTTTTTTTTTTTTTTTTTTTTTTTTTTTTTTTATATATAGTAATTGATGAAAATTATGCTAATGTAAATATATAGAAAACTTAATTCATTTATATATTTTGCATAAAATATTATAAAAAAAAAATAGTTAAGGTTAAAGTTAACAAATAAATACTTCAAAATTTAAAACAGGACAAATAGATTGAGACGGATAAGTAAATATTCGATACGATTGTTTGATCATGATCTTATTTAGTCTAGAAATGTACATGTTCTACTTTATAGTTAATGTATGTCGTAACTTATGCATGTGATGAAAATGATCATTAAAAAAAGTACAAGGTGCAACTAGAAAACCACTTTAAAGAAATATAACGTTAAATAATCAAATAATTCATGAGTCAAAAACAACAACAAAACAATAATAAATATATTGAAGAAAAAAACAATGAAGAATCAAGTTGTGGGGTTTGATTAATCCAAGTGCTATCCTATATAGTGGGTCTTTCTCTCTCATTCTCTTTTCTCTCACATTCTCATTTTGTAACTTCCTTCTCACTTGTCTTTAAGAACACACACACATAAACACAAGGAGGTCAGATCCCAAAGGTGGTTAACCTGTCCATCAATCAATCCTTATACATTGTTCAGTCAATCTTATCAATCAATCAAATCAAAGTGTGTGAGAGAAAATCAAACAGGAGAGAGAGAAAGTGTGTGTTTCAAAAGACCAAAAGTGCTAAGAAAAACATGTCATCTTCAGCTGCCTTTTCACCGGACCACCACCACCACCTCTCTCCTCCTACCTCCGAGCAACTCTGCTATGTCCAATGCAACTTCTGTGATACTATCCTCGCGGTACGAAACATCTTCATCATCATTATCATTATCATTATCATTATCCTTATCGTTATCTCACCATATATATATATCCTATTCAACTCAAGACTTCACAATATATTATATATTTTCTTGATGAAAATTTACATTTTTCACCAAATTATACCATGAATTTCTTCTTATTCTCTACAACAATCGATAACCTTTATATCTCTCTATGAATTTTCATCATATTTAACTCATATATGATTTTTTCCCCCCTAGCTTCTTGCCAAAGGTTCTAATAAAATTTTGCCTTTCAAAAACAACATAAAATTGGTATTCATATTTTAATTGTTGGTGTTGTAGGTGAGTGTGCCTTGCAGCAGTTTGTTCACTACTGTTACGGTTCGATGTGGGCACTGCACTAACCTCTTGTCTGTCAACATGCGTGCGCTTCTCTTTCCGGCTTCAGTCGCCACTAATGCCGCTGCTAATCAATTCCATCTTGGCCATAATTTCTTTTCTACTCAAAGTCTTATGGTACATATTGAATTACAAATTTTATGTGAAAACTTAATTGGCCTAAATTTCTACCCTTTGATTTTTACTCAAGATCTTGAATCATTTTAAAATCAAATATATTGAACTATTACCCTTTGATTGTTACCCAAGATCTTGAAAATGGATATCTAGGCCTCTAGGGTTAGGGTTTTGCATTTACTTCTTTGTTATTGTATGGTTTTTAGCTTTGTTAATTTCCTAGTTTTATAATGTATGATACATATAATTAATTTTTAAGAAAAACTTTGTTAATCTGCTGGGATCTTGGGGCTATTTTCATGTCCCCCCCCCCCCCCCCCCCCCCCCCCCCTCCTTGCATGTGATATATGGATTTTTAAGAGAATAATCGGAGTTGTTTAAAACTTTAAACATTGATTTTCTATGATATAAACCTAATTCTTCAAGAGTACATATTTACTTTGGTTAAAATCATCCTTTTTCTTATCAGGAGGAGATGAGAAACACCCCAGCTAACTTGTTCCTGAACCAACCAAATCCGAACGACCACTTTGGACCTGTTCGAGTTGATGAGCTTCCGAAACCTCCAGTAGCCAACAGACGTAAGATTGCCAAATCCTTCCCTTTGTATTTTTAATATACAGATTTTCACTAGCTAGCGTTACTTTAAGTTTATTACGTACATAAAACAATGTAAATATAGCTAATTTGACTTGCATTATGCTATCCTATATGTGCTTCTAAAAATACTACAGTTATAGTACTTTCAAAAGTTTACACTCAAATAGGTCTTAAAACTATTGTTTTTGGTAAGTAGAAGTAACCTCTTTCTCTAGATTTTATTTCATGCCTTTCCCTCTTCTTCAATTTGTTGTTTCTGATTACATATTTTTAATGTACAACCAAAAAGGCAACTTTATTTCAGAAAATTTGCACTGAGTAATATTACACACATCAACAAGGAAACCCTAATATTATTCAAACCAACACCTATTGTGAATAAAAAGTTACTACATACTCTAAATAAAAGAAACACAATCATGAAGTCCTTAAAAAACATGACCTCTTATTTACCTTTTCTGTTAACTTTTACAATACTTTGTGCCTTGTTTCCGCATTGTGTTTGCATGTGCATCAAAATTAGAACGTGTATCTAAATAGTTAGAATTCTTTGATAGATAAAGATAATGATGATGTTATGATGAGAGAGAGAAAAAAGTATACAAAATAGTCAGCAGTGATATGATTTTAATGTAATGTCTGTTTACTTTGTCGATATGTTTGTCTTCTAATTGCAGCTCCGGAGAAGCGCCAAAGAGTGCCTTCTGCTTACAACAGATTCATCAAGTAAGTTTTTTTAACTTCTTACCAACAAAAAATATCGCTGTGGTAAAATGTATTATGCATAAAAAAAGATGCCATTGTACAACAAATAAGGGAATATGTGGGTACAACTCCGACCAAATAATTTCAATATTATTGGTCTTACAAAAAGGAAGTCATATGGAAAGAAAAAAAAAATTCTAGGAAGGTTTAACCTATGGTTTTCTATAAGATATAATAGTTGATGACAGCATATTCATTGTTTTTCAATTTCATTTGAAGACAATAAAAGAGCATAATATAAACATTTTGGATGAAAGGAACAAATGATCAACATATATTTAAATACAAGAAACAAAATCAAACGTCAAATCGGAATTTTCGAAGTACCGGTGATATGAATTGTTAGCTTAAAAGTCGTACTCTCTTAAACAGTAGTACAATTTATTGAATGAATTTCTTGTACTGTTTGATGTCTACAAAATTTTGAGTTTTTATCAATGTACCCTCCGTCGGTAAAAACATTGATTATTAAAAAAGTCAGCTTGATAGTATTAAATATTAACACTATAGCTGATAAATCCAATCCACTCTTTGTGGTTCATGAAAGTTGCAAGCACTTGCTTAGGATCTTCACTGTAAGTCTGTAAGTAAATTTGATAGTGTTTTAGCAATCTTTTTGGATTCGAAGAATTGTCAATTATTTATTAATTTTAAATTTGATAGAGTGTTTTAGCAATCTTTTTAACTTTTTATCCAAGGGATGTTCCTAACACCTTGCTATTTATAATATAAATGTTGCTAAATAAAATAATCAATGAGAAATATTGTATGACAATAGTAAAAATAAAAAACAGATAAAATATGTACTAGAACGACCATGTGTGACATGTTAAGCTTAGAAAAAAATCTGCAAGCCTTGCTTAGGATCTTCACTATAAATTACAACTTACAACTATTACATTTGCAAATAAATACTTAAATTAATTTCAAAGAAATGTATAATACTTGCATGACAATAGTAAAAAATAATAATACTAGAACCATGTGTGACAATTTAAGTTTAGAAAAAAAAATTTGTTTCCAGCAACAATTTTAAGAACCACTTGACTGATGGTTACGAGTATTATAGTAATGACTTAACTGAGAAACAACTTGCTTTCTGTGACGTATGCGACATCCGTATCTGTGGTAGAGTTAGGAACTTGTTCTAATTTTTTGTTGGCATTTTATTTTGGTAGCTTAATAAGATTGTCTTGTCTCTCTTATGATAGTGTTTATTTAAAGCATAATAGGTGCATTTGTCTGCGTGTAACGGACTAAGATGTAGAATTCACTCTCATCCTATATATTTCATTGTTTTATGGAGTAATAAATTTTACCCAAAACCATTTATTGAAAAAAAAATTAAGAATAAGGCGGAGCCAGGATTTTAAGCTAAGGGGGCCGAACTTAACATAAAAATAATAACAACAAATATTGCTCTAAAAATAAATCTATATTTCTTAACTCATGATTCAACTTAACGCCACAAATAATTAAGACAAAGCTAAATTACAAGAATAACTTGACAAGTAAATTTACTTTGATACTATATCTAATTGTTAAGTTAGCTTATGGAATAAGGGGGCAAATATTATTAAGAAATTAGTTTATGGGCTATACAATTAATGAATAAAATGTGCTGATTAGCGGTAGCCCAGTACTCACTAGTCACCCTACTAGCTCCGCCCAAGAACCACTAATTAAATTTCTTGGTTAAATTTAATGCCAAATAAAAGCAACTAACTGAAACTAAAATTAAAACCAAATGCTTTGATAAGCTTCAAAAAATAGATACTCAGCCTTCTGGAATAAAGCACTCTAGCTACGAATAACTAAACTAATTTAATAATAATATAATGTACAAACACTGCATAAACCTGTGAAAAAGCATATACTTGATAATAATTTAAACATTATTGCAGGGAAGAGATCCAACGTATCAAAGCAGGCAACCCTGATATCAGTCACAGAGAGGCCTTCAGTGCAGCTGCAAAGAATGTATGATTAAATAATCTCGATTTTCTAGCCGTAGATCAAAAGAAACAGCTACCTAGGGCTTCTTATATACTAGGGTTTCCTTTTTTATTCTAATCTTATTATTTTATAATTTGCTTTTTATAGTGGGCCCATTTTCCTCATATCCATTTCGGACTCATGCCTGATCAGCCCGTGAAGAAACCCAATGTGTGCCAACAGGTAATCTTTTTCTACCCTGGAATTATCTTTTGTTTCTCAAACACATTTCTCTTTGGTCATACAAATACCCTTTTTTTTTTTTTTTTTTTTTATACTTTTTCATCATGTGTTATGTTTTTGTGTTCATCTTTATTAGTAATAAACTATTACTACCATAATTTAGCTAGCTTTTCGCTCAATCATAACGAGTTCTTGAATGTGAAACATGTTTCATGTACTTTGCGTATCTTTGTGTTTGATGTTATGTAGGATGGAGAGGATTTGCTGATGAAAGATGGATTTCTGGCCACGGCTAATGTGGGTGTTTCACCTTATTAAGAAAAGAGATCGAATGGGCTAAGATATAAATAGCTAGCTAGGGTTTCAACGTTTTCGTGTGTACTTTGCCTTATCTTTGTTTGGATGTCTAATTAAGACTGAATAATTAGGGCCGGGGTTCTTGTTTTATGCTGTTGTCTTCAAATCAATGTCTCTTACGTTTTTACCGTTTCAATGAGGGGATCGAATGTAAAGTAGTTGTTACTCACTCTTCAAGGCCCCTTTTATGTCGACTCATCTCGTGCACTGTGTATCATAATTGATCTCCTTAGTTTTGATATATGGTCTCTTTCGATTGTATTATTAGCAAGTGTCTTATTGGCAAGTAACTGATAGCTTATGTTGTCGTTTAGGTGATCGAACTAAAAGATAAAAGAGGAAACATGTGATAAGTTATCTTCTTATGTCATTGAATACCTAGAATCTACGCGTACCGGTTAACCTTGATTGGCACTTTTGTCAAGTGATGTGTTACAAAAGATTTTGTAATTGATATGCCACACTAGAATCGTAATAAAAGATAGTGGTGTGGATGCGACCTACCATGCTCCACCACCATCATTGTTGTCTGTTTCTAATTAAATGTGGATAGCCTTTATAGTGCCTAGCAACACTATCAACTAACCATTCATCTCTACCATATCACAACACAGTATCATATCAATGTTATGGACCCTACTTGTTAAAAACCTATATATTCTAGACGACGCCACACCTCTATTTTACCAAACCTTTGTTATCAATTAATCAATCCCCCGATTTAATTTGTGTTGTTTTTTTCAAACCCGGAGTAAGTACCTCAAGTCTTACAATTTGCTACCAAAAACAATCAAAAAATTAAAAGAAAACTCGCAAGTCAAGCAAGCGGACAATAAAGCAGGAACAAGGCACAATAAAAGACGAGGCACCTTGAAAAGTTTCTTGGGAAATCTGGCACTTGTAATAATCAAATACTGTACTCCCTATAACTTAAAAACGGTCATCGACTTTTTTCATTAAACTATAAATCTATAATGTATTTATACGTATAAACAATGTCACAACTGTATCTCGGTAAATGTAGAGTGGAGAAGAAGATTAGTTGATATGAAGCTTCATTATATTTTCTAATTGTTGCTAAGTCTAAGTTAGCTTTTGAAACCGGAGTAAAAAAATATTTTGGAGGGGTGAAAATATGAACTAGGAACCAAACTGTCACCCATCTTCATTTTGTGGATGATGCAAATATTTAAGTTACATGAAGTAGAATTTCTAGATGTATGAATATGTATGTGTGGGTAAAGGGGCTAAATTTAGCCCTTCAAAACTTAAGCAGGTGTACGTAGCCGTGTCAAAGAAGCCGGATGCTGTTAAGGAGAAAAAATCAATAAAGAGGCAAGTACAAGTGGGATGAATGTTGCTACATTAAACCCATTTGATGCTCTTGATAAGAAAGATACAAATGAGAATGGTATTTCTTATACTACTCGTATTGTTGGGAAAATTGGTAAGCTTGAAAAGCTACACTACAAGAATCCTGATGATTACCCACAATAATTTCACACAAACATTGATTCGTGGGTATTCACCCACATATTACCCACAAATTACCCATCATTAGCGAATTAGATAACAGTTCAAGTTTACCCACGAATTTCCCACAACTTTTCCCATGGATTCACCCACAACATTGTATTTCGTGTGTAATTTGTAAGTAAATTATTTGCACAAAAGCATTTCCCTCCAATCACCCACAAATTCAACTATCGTGGGTAAATATATTGGTGATATCGTAGGGAAATATTTGTTGCCCACGAATTACACATGACCATCATTCCCATGGGTAATATTTTGTGGCTAATTTTTGGTTAACTAAATACGCATGGTCAATTTCAAGGGCACATAAAGTGGTAAATTTTTTTAGACAAACTTAAAACACGCATAATTTCAGCACTATTAAAAAATCTCGACATTTGTGGTCAACAGAAAAGATCGTGATTTTTTACTCAAGACATGGCAATTTAAGAACTGGTCAACAAGTGCGACTAAAAAAAAGTCTTTCTAGCCAGTTGTATGTGAGGGGAGCCATTAAGCAAGAGATTGTTTTTCAATTCTCGTCTCAAATATTTATTATTTGAGATATTATGTGGTAAATAGTTGTGTGGAATAGGTTGTCCTTGAGAAAGGAATTAATGTATATATATATATATATATATATATATATATATATATATAGAGGTGGGTTCATGAAAAAAGTCCACTTTGGTAGAAAAGTGAGAAAAGTGTACAAATCAACCCCTTCTTTTTTTCACACCAAACTACAGAGACCTAATTGTATTTTCCTTCATTCTTTAAGGAGTTTTTTGCAAATTTGCACCCTACCCCCCACCCCCCACCCACCCCCCCCCCCCCCCCCCCGCCGAAAAAAAAAAAAAATTTTTTCCCGCCAAAAAAAAAAATTTTTTGGGGCCAAAAAAAAAATTTTTTTGGGGCAAAAAAAAAAATTTTTTTTTTTGGGCCAAAAATTTTCCCGCCAAAAATTTATAACCCAGATGCACCTTTTTTTTTTAGTGCATCTCAGTTATAAAAATTGGTGCATCTCAGTTATAAAAATTGGTGCATCTCAGTTATAACTGAGATGCACCAATTTTTATAACCCAGATGCACCTTTTTTTTTTAGTGCATCTCAGTTATAACTATGATGCACCAATTTTTATAACCCAGATGCACTAAAAAAAAAGTGCATTTGGGTTATAAATTTTTGGCGGGAAAATTTTTGGCCCAAAAAAAAAAAAAAAAAAATTTTTTGCCCCAAAAAAAAAATTTTTTTGGCGGGAAAAAAAATTTTTTTTTCGGGGGGGTGGGGGGGGTGGGGTGGGTGGGGGTGGGGGGTGGGGGCATGTTTGCAGACATACCCCTGAAGTTTGAGATGTTTCAAATTAAACCCTATAACCTTTTTTTCTCATTTTTCTACCAAAGTGGACTTTTCTCTAGAACCTTACCCTATATATATATATATATATATATATATATATATATATATATATATATATATATATATATATATATATATATATATATATATATATATATATTCGAGTAGAAACGGCTCAATCCACACCACATACATCGTTTAAGGTGCTAAAAAAAAGAAAAAAAAAAACTTTAGACATTTAACACTAGAAATACCGAGAGAAAAAAACTTGAGCTGTAACATGAAATGTTTCAATTCAATGAGAAAAGAAAAACTTGAGCTGTAACATGAAATGTTTCAATTCAATGAGAAAAGAAAAAGGGACAAAGACTATTAGTTTTTTGTGTTAAATTTTAATTGTAACATTTTTAATTTTATTTAGACTATTAGTTTTTTAAACTATTAATGAAAATTGTATTTTTGTGTTAAAATAAATAAATAAAATAAAAGAAATCAATCTCTTTGTTACACTAAGTTGGTCATGAAGTTGTTCTATAGAGAAAAGTTGATGTAACCGTGGTCTTGTTGGTCTTTTGGTAGTCACCGTTGCACTTTAAGTACTTAAGTATACAAATATATACATTAGATAAAATAGATTCATTTTGCTATGTTATAGAGGGAAAATTCCCGCCTCCTATGACTTAATGAAAATTAAAGTATCACTCAAATACTTCAAATTTTAAACTTTTGAAACTGAATTCCCCTACCTTCCATATATCACGCCATTACCTTGCTAATGAGATAATATTTTTACATTTTCAACCAATGCCTGATTAATCTTGTTTAACCTCTTTGGTGGTGAATGACAAATCAAAATTATTTAAATTCTTCTATTGTCATCTACTCATCTCTAGCACAATAGTTTGACTCCAATATAAGTTGTTCATATTTTCAGAATTTAGTAAAGAAAGGAAGCGGTTATCAATGGGTATGGCAAATCTCCATTGGTGTTGGTGTGTATATTGGTATATCCATCTTTCTTTATATGTATAATCATTTAATCATTTTTGTTCGAAATTAACAAATATGTTATTACCGTATGATATACATTTATGTTTAATATATATGTTTAACTATTATAATTTAAACATCATGGGCTGGTTCTAGGCTTGAAGTAAACATGAATTTGATTATCTAGATTCTAGACTTTAATCCCTCGTACTAATTTGCAGGCTAGAAGACTGAAGGTCAAAACTATGGATGAGCATTTCGACCCGAATCCCGAAACCGAACTGGAATACCGGAACCGTACTGATTCCCGATATACGGTACGGTACCGGACTACGAAATAAGGTGGAAAAAATTCGGACCATTAATTCGGTAAGGGACCGGTACTAAATCGGGAAATTCCCGAAAAAACAGGGAAAACCCGTTTTCCCGGTACCGGTACTGGTACCGGTATCCAAATCCCATTCGGTACGGTACCGGTACCACTAATTTATGCTTGGAAAAAAATTGGTACCACTAATTCGGTACGGGATCGGTACCGTGCTTATCTCTAGTCAAAACCGTTCAATCAATAGATCACATATATCATAGAACAAATAAATTTATTGGTAAATTCCAATACTTTAGTCTTACGTAATTGAATTTTTAGTTCCTCATAATCCTTTGATGGTTATTATAATGTATAGTTATACTATGTGCAGCCGTGCAGGTTATAACAAAGATAGATGGTTCCAAGTGTAGACTGTCAAGTGAAAACCACAATGGAGAGACTGCGTCTTCAACACCCTAGCCTACAAGATTAATGGCTCGTGAATAACGTTAATGTATCTATGCTAACAAGTTATAGCTATGTATATGTTTTTTAGTATATGTTCTTAAAACAAAACTGGATGAATCAGATTACACATTGTACTTCGGATATGATATGAATTGAATACAATTTCATTTTAGTACTTCTGTTTGGGATCTTATATGACCATGTTGGTTCATATGAAATGCTTTATTTAGAAATATGTTATGTTGCTTATTTTCCATGTCGAAATCATGGGTAAATTAAGATGGGTAGATCCGAATACAAGAATATTTACCCACAATATTTGTAAATAATTTTACCTGCGGATTACCCACAATTATATGCTTGGGTATTTCGTTGTATGACACGAAAATCCCGTGGAATATTTACCCACAAAATAACATAATCACCCACTAAACATGTCATGGGTAAATTTTCCCACGAATTGAAAAACTTGTGGGTAACCAATTACCCTCGGAGGTTTTACCCATTTAACGACTGACGTGGGAAATTCGTGGGTGTTAGACAATTACCCACGGTTTTAAGCCTTTTACCCACAAATATGGTCCGTGGGTAATCGACAAAATTCTTGTAGTGCTAATTATTGATGGGAAAGCTACCCTTGTGAATGATGATAGTAAGCCTCTTAAAAAGGTTGATTACCCATGTGATCATGATGTGATGATAAAGTTGAAAATGATATGGCTAATTTTTTAGCAACCGGTATACATGTTGTTGCTAATTCTTCTAAAAGTAAGAGTTGGAAAAGAAGGGGGGGGGGGGGGGGGGGGGGGAGAGTTTATTACAAAGTTGGAGGAAGAGTTATGGAGTTGACACCTATGATGATGAAGTCCATTAAGGGCTTTCTGCTAGTCCAATTGCCTTTTGTGATTCCTTCGACATAAGGATCCCTAAGAACTAGATGTTAGTTTATGTTTGGTTATGTGTCAAATGTAATCTAGTAAGTAGTGGTTTGTTTTCTTATAGGTCTAATATTAGCTCAATATATTATTTAAATAAATCAATCGAAGTTTATCAAATCCGTCAATTTGGTAATCCCCCATATTTTTTTACTTAATATATCACTCTAAGATTATACCCAAAACTAAGTCACGTTGCACGTAGAGTACTATATGGCAAGTATCAAAGTTTAATAAATTCCCTATATATATATATATATATATATATATATATATATATATATATATATATATATATATATATATATATATATATATATATATATATATATATATATATATATATCGTCAAGCTTACCAAATTCGTCAATTTGGCAAACTCCACGAGATATTTAGTAATTCATTATTCTTGTACACGTACCACAACCTATGGGCGTCGTAGGATACAATGCCAATTAATATACTCATTTTATATAACTAAATAGATCCTATTTAACCCGTCGATTAAATAAGTTACGTAGTTATAGAAAATGGATGTATTAATCGTCACATATCCGTGACAAACACAAAAGTCACAAAATAATAATATAGCCCACTTAGACTCAAATGACCACGACCTCGTATAACTTGATAATTTCCTCGTTTATTTTAAAGTGTATTTTATTTAAAATAGTTATTTAATGTTATAGGTTTCATCGTTATTTATAGTAGTTTAATTATAATAACGCTCCCGACATTTATTACACTACTTTCATAGTATATTATGTATCGTCACATTATTATAATATTACTCGTGATCGTTTTATTTTTAACATACGCATCTATATAGTTATATATACGTTTTTCACGTCTATATACTTATATAAACGTTTATATTACCAATAATATTATTACGAGTTTTATTATTATCGTTTGATTATAAATAATTATCGAGTTATATCAGATGGTCACATTTCCGAGTCATCACTCTCGGCTCATTGTTCAAGTCCAAATAAAATAACCAAATCATAAATAAGTAATCCATTTCCGTCCAACAATTCCCATAACACGTGCTACAACAATAAGGTCCGTCTACGGCACTTTTCTAACCTATCTCCGTCAATCTAAAATAACCGTTTCATAATCGGTTCCCATAACACCTTCGTCAACACAACTCCAAAATCACAACGAATAGTCCGAAATAAACCAACTTCGACCTCATAACATATATAATGTAACCAAGTTAATGTAACCAATAATAAGAAAAATAATACAATTAATACCACAATTAAATCAAACATCAAGCGTATGGGTCGACCTACCAAGTCAAACCCGGGTCAAAGTTCACCACAAGCATGTGGGTCCCACCCGAGACCTCTAGGGTCTCGGCTAGCTCCATTGAGCTTCGAACCAAACCAAATCGAGCCACAAGGTGCACGGTATCACGACAACAACAACAATCAAAGAACCCAAGTCCACAAATCAATCAAAAACCTCTAAACATCTAACCAAATCTCTAGTTATCAACCAGTTATGACCAAAGTTCAACAAGAAGCCAACATAACACGAAAATGGCACAAGCCGAGAGCATAAGCTCTCAGTTAAGCCTCGACCATGCCAAGAAACAAGAAACCCGGATACCAAACTCGTAATTTAACTCATTTTATGCAAAACCCATTTGAGTTCTCACGTTTTTAACCATAAACCCGGAAGAAAACAATAAAGTCGTGACCCTTGGTCACGATTTCCACCAAAATACGAGTTAAAACTCGGCTTACCTTCGATATCCAAGACCAAAATGATAGATACTTCAAAAACAAGAAAGATGGTGACGATTTTTGTCGTTTAACGAGGTGAAATAAGGAGTATTTAGGTGCGTGGTTGAGTAGATCTTGAAGAGGATGAGATGGGGAGTCATTTGGTGGTGGCGGTGTGGTGTGGTGACCGGCGGTGGGGCAGTGGTGGCCGGATTTTGATGGGGCGGCTAGGGTTTTGGGGATGGTGGTGTTGATATGTTAAAGAGAGAGAGAGATGCGAGGTGAGGGTGTTGTGTTGGTGTTTGTGTGCCAACCGACCCACAAGGACGATTTTTGTAGTAATACCCAAAAGAAAAAAAATAAAATTTTATAATACTAATAATAATAGTATTAGTAGAGTGGGTGAGGTATCACGGTGTAAAAATATACGGGCCAAACCTGAAACCTTTTTAAAATAAATCAACTCTCTCGAACCGAACTCAAACCCAAAGATTATAAAGTACCATAATACGTTCCAAAATATATCAACCGAACAAAATCATTTAAAATATTAACTTTTCGTTAGATTATCCTAGTGCCGGAGTCAATGTAGTGCCAAACAGATATCTCAAAAATAAATCTACACAATTATACCAAACCAATAATAAAAATCAATTTCCATAAATATCACGGAGTTCAAAACGACGGTTCAACGTTTACAATTCCCATTACGAATAAAATTTTCAAATATTCCAAAAATTATTACACTTAAAGTAATGCGGGTTTATAATTAGTTTCCCCTAAATTGCCAGTTGTCACAACACCAAACCTCAAGGACCAAAAATGTAGTTAACTCTAACCTTAAATAGTTAAAAGTTAAAACACTTCATATGTTGTGAAAAAAAAAAAAAAAAAAAAAAAAAAAAAAAAAAAATTGTTACACATATCCTCCTTTATTATCAATTTTCTAAACACTTTTAAAATGAATAATAACTTGGAAAATTGATATATCTAACTATCTTATAAAGCGTTTAGGCCTACTAAATATAGAAATACTTAAAATTAAGCATTACATATTTTAATGCTAAAAGTATAAGTAATATTAATACAATTAGACATTTAATACATTAAAATCAATACAATTAGACATTTACAAGTTCTGTAGCTACATGTACCCACCACATCGGCCATTAATGGCCTAAAAATTAATGCAAACCTTAAAATTCATCATTACATCCTTTAATGCTAAAGGTACAAGTAATATCAACACTGTGGAAAACTAGAAGGGGGGTTGAATAGTTTACCGGTTTTAAACTTGATTTTCTTCTAATACTTTTACGTGTAATTACCAATTAAGACGTATCAAACAATATATAATATGCAAGAATAAATGTAAGAAACGATCAAACCATAACACGATTGTTTATCGTGGTTCGGCTACAAGGACTCTTTTTCCTTGCCCTACTCCACGCCTCGAATATCCAACTCGAGAGTTTTCTTGCACTAGTCAACAAGCTCCTTTATCCGGCGGAGAAAACCTTACACGTCGCTTACACACTATTTCCGACACTAAGCTAGATGTCGAGTTCTTTCACAAGGGTACAACCACTCCCGATAGTTCTTTTACAAGGGTACAACAACTCCCGATACTCTACGTATTTTGAGGACTAAAATACTAACCGATCATTACAAATGGATACAATACAATGAAGTATAAACTTTACTAGTTTACACTAATGCTATGCTAGACAAGTCTTGCAACGTTGTGTTGAAGCTTGTATGCTCGTGATCTTCTTGCTACAAAGAAAGACTCACATATATGAAAGTTTACTGAGTTAGAAATGAAGTATATGCAGTGAAATATGATAGAGAGTGATAACCAAAACTCAAGAAGTGAGTTGCTATTTATAGGCCTTCAAACAGACCAACCCACGGAAACGGCGGAACCTATCCTTTGGTTCCGTCCGTTATGCCCGAGGGTTCCGCCAGCATGTCGGACAGAATCCTGCATAAAATATTTCACAATCTAACACAATATTCTCAAGATCTCAAGTCAACTTTGAGATCTTGAGTGTGAATCAATACATAATAAAACATGTTTCTTACACACTTACACATATGTTTCTTTGAAGGGACATGTGTGATGCAAGGAATGATGCAACTTATATTTTATTTCTAATTTTAGATATTCCTAAAAAAGAAAGTATATTTGTAAAACTAATTTATGTATAGAATCAAAACATGTTTGTTTGAGATGTTTAGCAAGTGAATGTTTTACTAAAAAGGGTTTGCTTGCTTATGTTCAAATATGACAAACTAATTAGTAAACTTGCTAAATATACATAATAGACATTTTCAATACATGTACTTAAACTAAGGTATACTTACTTAGAAATTTCTTTGTGAAAACATGTAAATGTAGTTTGAGTGAAGTTAAGTAAAAGACTTTTAAACTATATTTATGATTTGTGATGAGGCGAAAAATGAACCACTTTTAGGGGGTCATTTAAGCCCGGAATTGAATTTATTTGATCAAATATTGCCCTAAATCGTTCATTTTGTGATTTTAGGTACTTTGGGAGAGAAATCTGGAAAAGGAAGCAATTCGGACATTTTTGGAGCATAAAAGTGAAGAAAACGCCAAAGTCTTAATTTTCTTTGCTGGGAACAGTAGGTGACGGCGTCAAGAAGAAATTCCTGACGGCGTCAAGAGTAATTTTCATGACGATCCAGTACAGATTTGACGGCGTCACAAGGTAGGGCGTCAAGAGGAAAATGCATGACGGCCTGGAAACACATAACACATGACGGCGTCAAAAGTAGATCAAGGCAGTCCGAGAAGTATTTTGGCGGCGAGATGACGGCGTCACAAATTTGTTCTTGACGCCGTCAGACCCTATTTCCTTTATATAGTTTTCTAATTTTCACATTAAAAAAGAGAAGTTTGGAGAGAAGTTTTGGAGAAACCCTAAGTACGAACTTGGTACGAATTTTACAGGTTTTTCAAGGGTTCTCAGCCCTTGAACCCTTTCATGTGTAATTGAGATAAGTACTCTTTTAATTCAATCAATATGTCTATGTGTTGGTTGTCTATATCTTGTTCTTGTCTTAATTCCATCATGCTAGGCTAGATCTATCTTGTGTTTGCTTGGATCTAATGAAACCTAGATGTTAATTATGTGTTGATTACTTGTTTATGGTTGTATTGGATGAATGATTTCGATGTTAGGCTTAAGAAAACTGGCAGATCTCCAATTGGTAACGTGCTTGAACGTCTTAAGAAACATGAACTGACGTGCACTAGGTTTTATTGGTTGTATTTAATGCATGAGTAAATTCTAATGATCCTATGTTAGGAGCTTCTTAGCCGGCTCGACATAGGAGTGAAGTAGGCACTCATAGGATTGGGAAATTAAGTGCGCCACCGCATGAATGGTATTAAGGAATACAATCCGTCATCCACGCAACTATAACAAGTAATTAACGTGTAAAAGATATCTAGGGAGTAGTGAAATCTAAGTAAACACAACTTCTCCACTTATTGCTCACAACCTTAGTTAACTTAGTTTATTTTCATTTTTAGTATTTTATTTTGATTGCATCTTTAGTATTGGGTTAGTTGACTAGCAACTAATTCCGCCCAAATCCTTCAAACCCGAGATTTTTACTTGCTTTATAAAAAATATAAAAATACAAAAATAATCATCCCTCATCTTTATAACTAGTATTTAGGTTTTCCAATCCTAGCGACACTATTCCTAGCTGAACGATCAATCCCCCGGTACTTGTCACTATACTATACTACAACGATCAGGTACACTGCCTGGTGGGGTTTGTAAGCTTCTCAAGATCCCTTGAGAGGTAAAGCCTGGTGCAATTCCTACGTATCAAGTTTTTGGCGCCGCTGCCGGGGAATAGTTATTGTCTAGGTTAGAATCTCTTTTTATTAGGTCTACTTGCTAGATTCCTTTCTAGTAAGATTTTATTTTTAGGTTTTCTTTAGTCTATCTTATTTCTTTGTGTTTTTGTTCGTAACTCTTCACCACCCGACATCATGGACGATGGGAACATCTTTGAACCCGTCATCCCACCACAACAAAACCCACCACTAGAACCTCTTAGGCCCCGAACCTTAGGAGAGTATTCCCGACCTAGCCACCAAGGCTACCGAAACACCATTGAGCTCACCGGAGCCAATGTGACCCCCTTGCGATCCGACACCATCCGGTTGGTGCAAAGCGGATGTGCATTCCATGGACTTCGTTCCGAAGATCCAAACCAACATCTTAAGGACTTCCTTAAAATCGTAGATTCCATAGACCTAGATGTTGAAACTAGAGAGACAACCCGATTACGCCTATTCCAATTCTCTCTACGGGATCAAGCTAGTCAATGGCTTGAGCGTTTACCCGCGGGATCCATCACCACATGGGATGATCTCACCATTCGTTTCCTTGCTCAATTTTTCCCACCGGGGAGAACTACTAAGCTTAGAAATGACATCTTGATGTTCCAACAACGTCAAAATGAATCTCTTTATGAAGCATGGACTCGTTTCAAGGACTTACTCTAAAAAGTCCCTCATCATGGCATAGATCTTTGGCTCCAAGTCCAAATCTTTTATGACCATATCGATCTCTCCACGAGGCGAGCCATTGACCAATCGGCCAGTGGTAAGCTACGTGATCTAAGTGCGGAACAATCATGGGAACTCATAGAAGATCTTGCTCTCTATGACAACGAAAGTTGGAATGATCCCCGTGATTTGAACAAAACGGTCAAGGCAATATCTTTGCCTTCGAACAATTCTAGCACTCCCGACCGTAGGATCATGGAGCTTGAGGACCAAGTCAAGTTTCTCATGAAATCTTAAGAAGCTCCTAAGCCTTCAAGCCAAGTGAACAAAATCACTTCTTCATGCGAATTATGTAGTGGTCCCCACGACACTCGTGATTGTGTGGAACTCCCCGGAACAGCTTTTGCGGACTACGCATCCACGCGTACCGATGAAGCGGGAGATAAGTGGTACACTTTCAAGCCCGAGCCAAACCCTTACGGTGATTCATACAACCCCTCTTGGAAAAATCACCCAAACCTTAGGTGGAAACAAAATCAACCCAATTCTTCCAATCCGCCTAATCGTTACCAACCAAACGGTCCACCCTCCAACCGTACTTTCAACAACAATCCTTCTAACAACTATGGTAGTACCAACAATCTTGAAGGATTGATGTCTAAGTTCATGGCATCTCAAGAAGCTCGCATAGCTAGGCTTGAAACCGAATTCAACCAACAACAAACGGAGATGACCAACAAGATTGACGACTTGTTGAAAGCCCTCAACAACCAAGCGTTAGCCACACCTAGGAAGGACACTAGGGACACTAATAACGGAATCCAAATTAAGGACCCCTCATCATCCAAACATGTCCACTTTGTCAATGTTGTCACCATTAAACCAATAAATAAGGAGATAAAAGAAAGTGACAAGGATGAAGTTGGAGTAGAAACCGAGACTAGGGATGAAAGTAGGGAGGTTGAGGTTAATAAGGGAGAAGAATTAGAGGAAGTAGAAGCTATAGAGAAATACTTTGATAAGATGCCTACCAAGGAAGAACGGGAATACCATAAGGATTTATTCGATAGTCCCGAGAGACCATATATCCTTGGCACACCCCTTATCAAAATGGGAGACCCCTCTAACATTAACATACCATGCAATATCGGGTACATGCATATATGGAAAGTTTACATAGATCTTAGATCCCCCGTAAACATCATGACTATGACTTATTACAATTGGGTGATGAAGAAACAACTTGATTTTAGGATGATGCTCAATAGGAATTTGATAAGTAATTTTGTAGGAAGAGTGAAGGGATTGCATGTGATCATAGGTAATCTCACCTATGAGATCGATTTTATGATAGTGGAAGACACTCGTCCGGTGATAGATGATTGCCTAAGCCAAGTAATATTTGGAAAACCATTTGTTGAGGCCACTAGGATGAGTTATGACCCGACTCTAGGGATAGTTAGATTCAAGGAAGAAAATGATGAGGTTGCTTATCAAATGCCCTACAAAATTGAGCAATACCGCCTCCTCTCTAATATAGAAAAAGAACACAAGCAAGCGGCTTATTATAGGAATGAAGAGGATAAACGTAGAGGAGATGAGTATGTGAAGAGTAGGATGCTTGGTTTCTACAAAGAATGCTTGCAACTAGGTCCGGAATACAAAACTGGTTTAGAAGACGACCTAGAGAGTGAAACCAACGATGAGGTCACGTAGTAACCCATGACATTGAGTCTAGCTACAAGACTCGTAAATAAAGAAAAGCGCTTCTTGGGAGGCAACCCATGTTTTGTGTGATTTTATTTTGTTTGTTTGTTATTTGCTTCCATATGCATGCTTTATTTTTATTGTTGGTTGATCATGTTTCACAATTAAATAGTGAAAATACTTTACTTTGTTGTTTTGGCCTAGTCGTAACTCCACCTAAAAGTATTTTTGCAAAAGATAAGTGTAAGGGGAAACCCCAAATATGTTTTTAAGAAACAAACCGATCATGATTCTCCACAATATTAAATTAACATGTATATTCGTATTTGTTAGAGTCAAATGCTTGTATCGAGTCGTAATGATGTTTTGCAGGATTTTCCAGGAAGTAGGACATAAGTTTTTTCAGAAATTTTCCGGAAACTTAACGTAAAGATTTCTGCAGGTCACTATTGACGGCGTCATGAGTTTACTCTTGACGGCGTCATGTGTAAAATTCTGGAAATTTTGCTAGTTTTGTTTATACCGGAGTCTTAAAGTTTTTGTTAATTCTTTAGTTTTATAAACTCCAGGAAATCTACAAATATTCATTCCACAAGCATTATATCTTACTTTGTTTTCTAGGAATTAACAACTTATATAGGATGCCGCCGATTTCATGCGAGGTTGTCTTGTCTATTTTCTTAGGATTTACAGGTTATGTATGACAAGAAGATGATTTATATTCTGGAAGGGAAGCTATGATTGTTCATTTTCTTGGAGGAAGATTTAACCTGGCCACCCTATTATCCATACCAAGCGAATCAGGGGAGTATTTGATTTCATTCTTTTTACTTTTTCACTTTTACATTCTTTACTTGAACATTGGGGACAATGTTCATCTTAAGTGTAAGGGGAGGGTAAAATGATGATACCTTACATGTACACTTTCGCTTGAGTTTGTTTTGTTTGATGGTAGATGTGTAATAAAACTATGAGAAATACTTGTTAGTGCAATTTTAGCGTCAAATTTAAAATTTTTTACAACATTTAGGAGTGAAACTTTAGCCATAGCAAGCGTCTCATGGATAGGAGATTGTATGACTAGCACATAACCGTATATTCAGAAAAATTTTCCACCTAAATATGTGAGGTTCGCCTTTAGATTTGATAGGAAAAGCATTTATTATTAGTGCTTATGAGTGTACCGGTAGCATTTAGATTCTAGAACTTGCGTTAGTGATGCATCCCGAGACCGCTAGTGAGACTACATTCGTGTGGTAGGATTTACTACATGATAAGAGGCATTAGGATTACCCTTGTGTTAAACCCGTATCATAATTACTTGACCATTTAAGTCATATTACTTGGCTAGTTAAGTCAACTAATTTTTCCCACACCCTTAGCGTTGTACTCATTTTTAGTACACGAAACCCCTAGTACACCCCTCCGAGCCTATCTTTTCATTTCTAACTTTAAGCATTTTACTTAAAGGAAGAATTTGTTACACCCCACTTAAATGTACACCCAAATCGCCTTAGCCTTCCGTGTATGCACTCATTTTTAGTGCATTATTCTTATTTGTTAAACCCTAAGTTAACTATCTAATTGATTACATGGTTGCTAAGTCGAGTCATATCCTTGTACATATTGTTTTGGGACGATTGGGACTCATGGGTAAGTACTTATTTTATGGAGTAATGGGGAAGAACATCATATATTACCCCCATATGTGCGTTAATCTTAAAAGTACTCCAAGTGTTTTGATTTTCTTAATTCGAGTCATTAGATTAGTTTATTGTAAAGTATGTAAAAATTCAAGTGTAAGGGGAATTTTCATTCCCTATGATGTATTATTTTGGATGGTAGGGTAAGAGTGTATGTCAAAAAAAAAAAAAAAAAAAAAAAAAAAAAGAAAAAAAAAAAAAACGGACTACCATCCCTTTTTATTCTATGTTCATTTTTATGTTTTTGTTATTTTTCATTTATTAGCTTAAGTCGAGTCTAGTCTTGGCTTAGCAATGCCATATTGTACATGTAATTAACCAAAATTGTTAACTCGTCACCAGTAAAACTTCATTTATCCAACAAAACCGTGTATTTCATATCCCTATACCTAACGTCACAACCCTTTAAAAGACCTTTTTGATAGTTTATCCTAGGTGCTTACGCCATGTGGTGGAGGTTTGATCCTTTCCCAAGCCTATGGTAATCTATTTTGCTATGACAGGTAGTGAGAGATATCTTCCGTTTCCATATTGTAATTTATACTTTATTACACCCGAGAGATGTGAGTATCTAAACACTATTTGTGAGGTGCCAGTGTATGACCTCCGTGCTTGTCTATTGGTCTTTAGTGGAACGATTATTTGTTGTAATTACTTTTATATTAGTGTTAAATGACCCCTAACTTGTACTTTGATTAGAATAAAAGCGCATTTGCTTGAGGACAAGCAAATCTCAAGTGTAAGGGTATATGATGAGGCGAAAAATGAACTACTTTTAGGGGGTCATTTAAGCCCGAAATTGAATTTATTTGATCAAATATTGCCCTAAATCGTTCTTTTTGTGAGTTTAGGTACTTTGGGAGAAAAATCTGGAAAAGGAAGCAATTCGGACGTTTTTGGAGCATAAAAGTGAAGAAAACGCCAAAGTCTTAATTTTCCTTGCTGGGAACAGTAGGTGACGGCGTCAAGAGTAATTTCCATGACGATCCAGTACAGATTTGACGGCGTCACAAGGTAGGGCGTCAAGAGGAAAATGCATGACGGCCTGGAAACACATAACACATGACGGCGTCAAAAGTAGATCAAGGCAGTCCGAGAAGTATTTTGGCGGCGAGATGACGGCGTCACAAATTTGTTCTTGACGCCGTCAGACCCTATTTCCTTTATATAGTTTTCTAATTTTCACATTAAAAAAGAGAAGTTTGGAGAGAAGTTTTGGAGAAACCCTAAGTACGAACTTGGTACGAATTTTACAGGTTTTTCAAGGGTTCTCAGCCCTTGAACCCTTTCATGTGTAATTGAGATAAGTACTTTTTTAATTCAATCAATATGTCTATGTGTTGGTTGTCTATATCTTGTTATTGTCTTAATTCCATCATGCTAGGCTAGATCTATCTTGTGTTTGCTTGGATCTAATGAAACCTAGATGTTAATTATGTGTTGATTACTTGTTTATGGTTGTATTGGATGAATGATTTCGATGTTAGGCTTAAGAAAACTGGCAGATCTCCAATTGGTAACATGCTTGAACGTCTTAAGAAACATGAACTGACGTGCACTAGGTTTTATTGCTTGTATTTAATGCATGAGTAAATTCTAATGATCCCATGTTAGGAGCTTCTTAGCCGGCTCAACATAGGAGTGAAGTAGGCACTCATAGGATTGGGGAATTAAGTGCGCCACCCCATGAATGGTATTAAGGAATACAATCCGTCATCCACGCAACTATAACAAGTAATTAACGTGTAAAAGATATCTAGGGAGTAGTGAAATCTAAGTAAACACAATTTCTCCACTTATTGCTCACAACCTTAGTTAACTTAGTTTATTTTCATTTTTAGTATTTTATTTTGATTGCATCTTTAGTATTGGGTTAGTTGACTAGCAACTAATTCCGCCCAAATCCTTCAAACCCGAGATTTTTACTTGCTTTCTAAAAAATATAAAAATACAAAAATAATCATCTTCATCTTTAGAACTAGTATTTAGGTTTTCTAATCCTAGCGACACTATTCCTAGCTGAACGATCAATCCTCCGGTACTTGTCACTATACTATACTACAACGATCAGGTACACTGCCTGGTGGGGGTTGTAAGCTTCTCAAGATCCCTTGAGAGGTAAAGCCTGGTGCAATTCCCACATATCAATTTGCCAAAAATAAACTTTATCTTTTGTAGTTAACAAAACTAAAAAAGATCGTAAAATATAAATAACGTTTTTAGGCGATATTTGTATTAACAAACACAATTATACATTTAATGCCTTAAAATTCAGCATTACAATATTAAATTAAAACATAATTAATACTGCTATTAAAACACCACATTAATTAAAAATACAATGAGTTATTCATATTGTACAACCAGTTAAAAGCATGGCTATCAAATTAAAAACAACCAATTAAAAAACCCCTTTACTAAAAAGTATAATAAAATTTTCACAATATATAATTTAAACAAGCTACAACATAATCCAAATATAAAATAATTAAATACAGTAATTAATGTTATTTTTAAAACACCCTTAAAATGAAAAATACATGTTATTATATATATTGTACAAACTAATAAAACACACAAACGTTTATACAATCTAACAAGTTGATGATACATATAGTTTTAAAAACCAGACCGGATCACGGGTTCAACCGGGAACCGGTGTCGCCACTGGTTCGGCTAGCAAATAAAAGCTATACGAAAATGAACCAAAGGGGACCCGTTGGAACCGATACAAACTTGTAAGCCATGCCTCATCGGGATCTATTTCTCCGGTTAATTGTCACAGGGTACCCGCCGATGCAACCCGTGGATAACCTGCTAGTCTCTTATTATCAATTACCAAAAATTACTAAGAATATTGTAGCATTTTACAATTTAGTCTCTTTAACTTTCTCAAATCTTATTGTTATATTCAAACTTATGTAACTATTTCTTTTTTCCCTAATATTAAGTATCCAAAATTTATCCTTTTTAACTTTGTACTTTGTATTATTGGTATAGTGGTTGAGAGCATATCATTATTATATACCGAACGTCATGAATTCAATATACAATTCTTATGTTATAAAGAAAAACTTACACGAATATTGACACAAACGAGAATCATTTCAACGCAGCACGCGGACACCCAAAAACCTTGTTAAACTCATTCTACATAAACTAATAAGAATAAGTTTGTGTCTTGATGGTTAAGTTGTCGCCCTACAACCCTAAGGAAAAGTATGGGGCAGACTGGGCATGTCATCCCTGTGTTGGTGATAGGGAGATATGGGAGCGGGCTTGTAGTTAAACCTCCATAAAAGGAAGATTTTTTGGGTTTGGTACCTCGATGGATATCGATTTTGCCTTAACAGCTACATGGAGCATGCCAACCACTTGTAGCTCTTCAACTCATTATTCTAGTATAGCATCTTCAGATGAGGTATGTTTCATCCGCTCCTAAATTATATCATATTTTGTTAAAGTGTGTCAAATTGGGTTGTAATGGTTCATCTAACGTTGCTATGGGTCATAACAGATTATAATAGGTTGCAATTGGTTAATGGGTCATAACACGAGTCATAACGAATTCATGGGTTGCAATACGTGTTGTAATGAGAAAGTCAAAAAAGAATGGTACATGTGTTTCTCAAGATAATAATATGTGCTTCATAGAAATAGTACTTAGTAGCTAATGAGTCTATAGAAATACTTTTGCTATATGGTTCATTGCAGCCAATTGGATGCATTTCAAAGCCTCGCCAACTGATTTGATATATCCATTTCTTATTGTTATATTGTTTCTTTAAATTTGTTTTAAAAGCATCAGTATGCATATATATGCTTGAGGTATTTAAACATAAATCTGAACTTGGCTATGTTTCAACCAGAGTGATTATTCTAGCAGCCTTTGTACGTGTATATTTTGAGTAAATACATCACATAAATTGATTGAACAATAACTTATCCCACCATTAACTAAGTTTCATAAATACCTTGTTTTGTTAAGAAAAACAAAAGAAAGTTATAAATTTTGCTCCTCGCATCTTGCTGGAATGCTAGGCCAACCAAGTTTAGATTTCACTTTTCGCTTTCAGTTATATCTTATTTCTATGAGTTTTGCAAAATATAGTCTTAGGGTTTTTTTTTTTTTTTTTTTTTTTTTTTTTTTTTTTTTTTGAACGGCGATTTTATTCCACACAACTAGCAAGGAGCTAGCTTACAAAGTAATAGAAGAAGGGTTTTTTAGCCTTTCGTTCCAACCAAACGAGACTTTACATCTAGATTTACACCAAAAAAATAAATAAAAATAAAAAAAAAATAAAAAAAAAAACTAGAAATTACATTATCACATATGATCGACTTCGTTGGAGTTTTTTTATCGAATAAGAGTTTGTTACGATAATTCCAAGCAAACCACCATAGCGTATACCAAACACCCACGAAAACTTGCTTAAGTTTAGGCGCCATACGACATGAAATTAACCATGTTTTCCATTCTTCATACGAGCTCACTTCTTCACAGTTAATACATTAAAAAGAAAAACATGCATAACTGGAGTAATACATTAAATTCAAAAGATGAGCCGTATGTTGAAGTTACAAACAATAAAAAGCTTTAAAAACATGACTCTTAATACATATTTTGGTATTGATTAAAACTTGAAATTAAACAATCTATTTTATTTTATTTTTTTTCAAATAAATTAAAATTAAAAAGTACATTACACACGTTTAAAAAAATAAAAATAAAAAATAACTAATAAGAGCGGAAGGTGCCATGAAGAGGTAAAACTCCTCATTTGATGCCCACGAGTGCCACATCACCCCAACACCTCTTCACAACTAACCCCCTCCTCACTCACAACTAACCTCAACTTACTCATTTGAGGCCCACCACTTACAACTTTATTTTTTTATTCATTTCACTAAATAAATTAAATTCATTTCACAATAATTAAAAATACCACACCATACTAATTTTATTTAATCAAATTAAAAAGTTACAATACGGAGAAAAAAAAACGATATAAAAAGAAAAATAAATAAATGATACGAAATAAAATACATCAAGCTGTAACGAAATTAATTATCTCTATTTTGTTGAAATTCTTCTCATTGTTGTTGTTGCCAAACATGCTCGATAAGACATCGTTGAAGTCTTTTGTGTATGTGTTTATCGTGTAGTTCTTTGTTTTGTCTCTTATGCATTGTGCAACGTTCAACCCATGACTTTTGCATATGTGGTTGCGGAGGAATATACATTTCCGCAGCTTCGGATATCGCATATTGTTGATCTTTCAAGATCATGTTATGCATTATAATGCACGAGTACATGATTCTTCGTAACTTGCCCACAGTAAATTGACGCGCCGGTTGGGCAATAATACGCCAACGTCCTTGTAGAACACCAAAAACTCTCTAGATATCTTTTCGAGCACTTTCTTGTTTCGCTTTCCATGCAGCATTTTTTGGGTTATTTGCAACCGTGAATGATTTGACGAACGCTGCCCATTCTGGATAAATTCAATCAGCTAGATAATACCCATGCTTAAATTTTCTTCCGTATACTTCAAACGGAACCACGTCGGCGATGTCGTCAATCAGGTCATCGAATAATGGCGAATTATACAAAACGGTTAGATCGTTATTCGCACCTGCAACACCAAAAAATGCATGCCAAATCCACAAATCATATGACGCGACAGCTTCAAGCATTATGGTTGGATACTTTTTATCACCTCTGTGAAATTGCCTTTGCCATTCTTTCGGACAATTCTTCCATTCCCAATGCATACAATCGATGCTTCCCAACATTCCCGGTATCTTATGAACCAAATTATGTGCGTCGTATAACATGTGAATGTCAGTCTCGGATGGTTTTCTTAAAAACTCCTTTCCATACAACTGGATTATGCACATAGTAAAAAAATCTAGACAATCGCGTGCAAAATGTTCACCTATTTGTAAATACTCATCTAACGCATCAGCATGAATCCCGAAAGCCAATTGGCATAGTGCACATGTGAATTTCATAATCACACTAAAACTCATTACACCCTTAGCATCAGGTCGTTGTCTAAAGAAGTTAAAATGCGCGGAAAGAGGATGATGAGTTTCAATAAACATTTCAATACCTTTGACTATTTCTAAGAATAGTTTACGGCTCATATTCTTCTGTATATTTTGGTTGATCACCAAAATAGTCGGCCAATAGACGTGCTTCAGCAACTTCACGTTCACGGGGGATGTATCGACGGTGTTTTAAAGGACCGGCTTCTTGGTTTTGCAACGATTGCTCGCGCTCAAATTCTGCGAGCATTAGCTCTAGCTCCGTTATCTCTTCAAAGTCACTAACACTTAAATACGATGATTCACTCATGTTTCTTGTTTTTAATATGTGTAAGTGTTTATATGTTGTGTAAAATTGTAGTGAAATGATAGATTGTATATGCTCTATTTATAAGGGATCTATTAAGGGGGAAAAAAAAAAGAAAGGGAAAACTCATCTTTTAAACGGTAATATTACCATTGGAATTAAAAAGCAAGCAGAATCCAGAATGTTGTGTCAGATTCAAGGCTCGTCGCCTGCACGAGGAAGGGATGAACGGCGAGCTACAACGAGCCATTCATGGTGTCGTGGCGAGGCGTGAGGAGCAAAAGCAGAATCCACGCAGGAGTGGCGAACTTGTTTGACGAGCGGTACCCTCGGCTCTAAACATCACTTTCAAGTACGGAGTAATACATATTTTTGGGAGTGATTACAACTTGAAATTAAATAATTTTTTTTTCAAATAAATAAAATAACTTATTCATGAATAAAAGAACCGGGCTTTGGGCCTAATAAGTCCTGGCCTAAGTTAGAAGTTACCTAAAACCAAACATGCACCAGTGCACCACTAGTCCACTATATAAATATATGGTTTAACGGAGCATACACGTACTAAAATTGGTGGGAAGAAGAGGCATGGTCCGATCGACAGTACCGTAAGTTCTTATTCGATTAACAAATTCTTAGAATCTTAGTACGTACGTACTTCGTTAAAACCTATATATATATATATATATATATATATATATATATATATATATATATATATATATGTTATTAATAAGGATATTTGTTTGAAGTTATTTGCAAATTCTTAAACCGAATGTACTAGTTATAATATCTGTGCACGCACAAGGTTTTTAAAGTTATTTTTGATTATATATTATTATCGATTAAAAAATGAATCACTTAACATGTTTCAAATGGTTTTATTTGGTGGACTAAAAATAAAAAACCACATGTATATATGTTATAATCTACTTATTATTTTAGGAGAATGCTTGTTTATTAAAAATAATATTTTATTATTCAAGCAAAATCACATGATAATACTTGACTTGCATAAGATGTTAGCGATATATGCTTTTAGTTTTGCTAACCTGTGATATCAATTTACGATGTGTTTTGTAATTGTTGTATTTCTTTTACTTATATTTTCGTTAAAATATGTAGCATATTTAGATAGCTTTGAAGATTTATTGATTTCTTTGATTATGAATAACCATCATATCATATTTACCAATGTAACTTTTTGTTTGAAAAATTGTATTTTTATAAGTTTGTGCTATTTACTTCTCATGTTTGATCATAAAATTACCAAATTAACGTAGATGCTTACACTATAGCTTCTTTATTACATAAAGAGAGAGAGAGAGAGAGAGAGAGAGAGAGAGAGAGAGAGAGAGAGAGAGAGAGAGAGAGAGAAAGATGTAATGGTAGAATACGTTTATGTATAACGTATAAGAATAACTTTTCTCTAAGACCGGACTATATAAAGAAATTATTATTACTTGCATAAGTAAATTATAAATGCATGAAAAAGGGCAAAGAGTACATTCGCAAGTCATTTAGGATTGTTTGAATCATTAACGACCTTTCACTTTAGTGCAACTTTCTTCACAATTAGCCTAAATCATCAAGGTAAAAGACACCCATATTTTAGACCGTTGGTTGATACCAATAGTGTTATCAATGATAGCAAACACCTGCTAAGTTTCATTAACTCGTTCAAAGATACCTTCTAAGAATTTCTACCATAAAATTCCCCATATAGGCACTAAAACACATCTTTGATATATTAAAATACATTCATGTTTTATCTAAATCAGCAACTCAACTTAATTATACATTCATACCTTGAGAAGGCGTAGAAAAATCATTTCACGACAATCATGTGTTGATACTTAATCCTCCTCTAAAAAACGCACACAACAAATTGCTTTACATTTTAGTGTGTGCGATAAGATTATAAAACTGCAAACACCACTAACATGTTGCATTATAGTGAGGATAACGACAAAGTTAGTCCTAACATCAAATAAGGAAACTTCATATTAGAACTAAAGGGGTGTTTGGTTATGATTATTAAAGGTGCTTATTGACTTATTCAATTTCTATAACACAATAAGTTTATGATAAAACTTTAAGCTTTTTTAAGAAGTTTAATAAAAAACCCTGAACTCACAACTAATTTTATCATAGCTTAGTGTATTTTTAGTAAAAACACAAATACTAAATGTAGAAATTTCTAATAAAACATTAAAAAAAATTACTAAAAGTTAGTGTGTAAAAAAAAAGTTTAACTATAAAAAAGGTTACTAAAAACTATCAGCTAGATAAGGCATAAGTCAAAGTTCTGTTGAGGTCTCTTTCGGATTCTATTCAGAAGCAAAAAGAAGTTAACACATAAATCATAAGTATAGAAGAATGGTTGTATCTCACATCCGTAATTACCAACTCAATAACATTATCACAGTATAGTAACGTAATAACTTGATTAAAAACTATATATATTTGCTTAATAATTCCCATGTACGTACTTTTAATTCCTTTACAACAGCCAACTATTAGGTTTTTTTTTTTTTTTTTTTTTTTTTTTTTTTTTTTTTTTTTTAACATCACATCAATGAATAAAGTTAGGTTATCACCTACGTAGTTTTTCTTTTTTTCATTTAGGAGGTGACTGTTATCAAATAAGGATTATGATGCATGCATTTTTTTTTATAATTTAAGGAGAACACCTTCTAAATTAAACAATGACTATCTAACCCATGTTTTTTATTTTTATTTTAATAATTAGCATTGTATAACGTTTTTAACTGACATACATGAGGTTGAGGTTGATGTTTTTGTTTAACTTTAACTATTAATATCATGTTGTACAAAATGTGCGAGTTTAGTAGCACATAATGAGCATTGATAAAGTTAAAATATGCTCAATAAAGTTTTTAAAATGTTTTTATAGATATCCATATATAAATTTCAAATAACAATTTCATGAGTGGTGGTTATAAGTTGAATCGCATATATTTATTTTCATATCACACTAACTCGTGCTTACCATTTGATATTTATATACCCGTTATTAATAATTTAGATGTATTTAATATTCAAACCCGTATACATATAAATTAAACTTTTAAATAGAATAACATGAGTCCTTATTTAAAAAAATATTCTAGAAAAGTCTAAAACTAACATTAGTTTAAAAAATATTTACCGTGTATTAAAACTAATTCGCATATTTATCAAATTTTGTAATTTTAATGGTGAAAGTCTAAAAACTAATACTAATACTTATGTAATTTTAAACAAAAGTTAATATTATAAAGTATAGGGGGTATAAAGTATAAAAGGTTATTTGTTTTTTTTCTAAACTTATTAAAAAACATAAAAACTTGTAATTTTACACTTAGCTCTATATAATTTATTCAAAATTCAACCACCAAC
Organism: Artemisia argyi; assembly: GCA_030686995.1. Lineage (NCBI taxonomy): Eukaryota > Viridiplantae > Streptophyta > Magnoliopsida > Asterales > Asteraceae > Artemisia > Artemisia argyi. The sequence continues at coordinate 176,169,535 of CM060678.1, read as the reverse complement.
GTTTTATTAATTACTTCATCTTTTTTTAAGTTTTTGTTTTTACAAATTTGACACTTATATTTTTATGTTTTTTTTTTCATAACCAAATTTCTCAAGGTTGACCAAAATCAATTTAATTTTGACTTTTTATTGATCAATCATATTGCTCGATTTCATTTACGTGGCTAAATCAAGCTCTCCTATTGGTCTAATTTTTTTCTCAATTAGAAGGGTTTTGTAAAAACACTCCGAATTGATTTAATTCTTTTATTATATAAAAGATTTGTAATTTACAAATCACAGGCATAAATCGATCCAATGGCTAGCATCCACAAACACAGGCACTGATCCAATTAACTCCAGCGGCTTTAGGTAAAGTAATAGCATTTATTATTTGTTTTTGTAGTTTTTTTTAATCAATCGCTTTATTATCTAGAAGTCAGATCACTATATGTACTTTTTACACGATAAAACTTGTGCTCTATTTTGGTGAAGCTTAAATCGCACTAAATATAGTGTTTTCATTAGATATTATTTATTTTCTTAGATAAAATATGTGTATGCTTCGTACTAGAATTAGTTGTTCGAATTTGGGAACCTTGGATTTAATAGAAACCAACTGCAGTTACTTAAAAGTTTTTAAGAATTGCTTTTTTTGATAGATGCTATACGCTTTGAGGGCTATAAAACTGTGTGGGGGATCAAGTTGCATTTGCATGGTTACACGTTAGTTTGGTTAAGCTTTTAAAAACAATACAATATGCCATTCTATATCTGGCTTTACTAATTTTACGTTAGTTTGTGTATGAAAGGTGTTTGGGATTGCGTTATCAAAATGCCCTTGATTTTGAAATTTTTTGTTTTTGAATCCTCAAGACCCTTAATCTCATCAAAAATTTATGTTTATGGTGGCAGGGAAAACTGCGTTTGCTGGCTTGGTTTTAGCAGGAACAGGTGTTGTATTTGAGCTTATGTTGTTTGCCTCTAAGCACATCTATGATAATTTTCTTGATGAGCACATGCGATATTTATTCACCATAATCATATGCTCAATAGGATTCATCTGTGGTTTCTGCCATGTCTATAAGGACAACAAGGGGTACGCTAGGTAGCTAGTGACTGTGAGCAGAGGTTCAATACCTTTCTCGGGTATACCTCCTGCTATTTGGTTTACTTCGATCCGGATAGCTTTCTGGATAGTCATCATATTCGCATACACGTCACTCCCAATAATGACTTACCATGCGTAAAGCTTTGAGTGCAAGATTCAATTCCTTATTCATACTTTTCCAATTTCCAATTTAATTGAGTTTCATTAGATGAAAAAGCTATGATTTTTCTTTACAGTATAATATAAGACAATATGGGCGAGGCTTAATCCCTTTAAGACAATATGAAACAAATCTGCTTATATTAATTGCCGCTATCACTAGGTTTGGTTAGATGTTCACTTTGGATATCAACCGTAAGGGGGATGATATCAAGTTTGACCTTTTAAGAGGTTTCATTGACTTGATTCTGGTTACCTTTCTGAATCCAAACTCTGCTATCACTATACCTTTATACTAATGGGTTTGTTACTTTCACTTGATTAGGCAAGTGGAGTCTGGTGGCGGAGAACCACGACCCAGGTGAGCATAATAACTTCGTTGCTTCTTTTTATTTCTAAGGCTAAGTCCTTATTGTTGATAAATGCATCTCCATTTTAAGATCACAGTCTTGAAGACCACTCTGCGGATGAAATGTATCGCGTGCTGGTCAACAATTTGGATCCTGATGTAAGTCATTATATTAACTTGTGTCTGTAATACAAGTCATTATATCAATGCACATGAACTTAAAGATTTGTCAACATGGCCCCCTCCAAGAAGTTATTTTAATTTTTTGATTACTTTTTCTCCCTTGTGGTTTTCTGATGTACTGCAACACTTTTAGTTTCAGAATTTTCAAAAATCTTGGATCGAGTCCCAAAATGAAATACCCATTACTAACACCATTTTATTCCACTAAAAAAACTGGTAAAGGGCCATACCAATCTACCACTCACAAACATTTTATCAAATGACATTTAAAATCACCTATCCTATGCTTCACCAATTAACCAATAGAAACATTCTTTCCACCCTCACACGGATCACCATCCAACGCTCCACAATATTTTAATCCAACGAACCAAAACACACTAAAAGAAACACAAAAGTTATGTCTTACCACCATATAAACACCTACTCCACTCCACATGCTATTAAATGCCACTTAAAATCACCATCCTATGCTTCACCAATCAACCAATAGAAACAATCTTTCCACCCTCACACGGATCACCATCCAATGCTCAACAACATTTTAATCCAACGAACCAAAACACACTAAAAGAAACACAAAAGTTATGTCTTACCACTATATAAACACCTACTCCACTCCACATTCTACAAACACAAATCCTAACCACAACCAGTTTTTATAAATAGTCTCTTAAATCAAGTATTATTGTTTTCAGTTTTTATAAATAGTCTCTTAAATCAAGTATTATTGTTTTATAGTTACGCTACAATTTTTATGTGTATCCATAGTGATACACATAGAAAACTTATGTGTGTAACCATTCCATATGTAATCTGGGAAGACGAAATTCACCAAAGATATGGTTGATTAGATGGATACGAAAGATGAAGAGTAGCAGCACAGCAAATATAATGTTTGTCATTGATGTCCTCACTTCTTTCACAACAGTCAGCAGCTCATCAAGAAGTTGGTATAATTCTTTTTATCCCATTTTTGTTCATGAAACTGCTATTTTTATGAAATATAGTGTTGAATTCTGGTTGCATTATTTTATTTGTACGAAGCTTATATATCTTACATTTGTTTTGTGGGTTAAGGATTATGTTTTGTTATTTAACATGAATAAATTGTATTAGGGTTGTTTATGTTTAGAATGACGGTAATAATAAATATTAAAAGAATGAGATTTGAAGGATCTGTTGACTTAATTAGCCTCAATGAAAAGTTAGGTGGGTCTGGTCAGGTTTGGGTCACAGGTCTAGATGTGTTTGGGTCTATATGATTTTAGGTCTAGATGGATATTCTAGAAGTATGAGTTTAAATGGGTCCGGGTCTAGATAGTTTTTGGTTGGAAGACAATTTTTTTTTTTTTTTTTTTTTTTTTTTTTTTTTTTTGTGAGTAAAAGATGAAAAAGTGAAAGAAAAGAAATTAAAAAAAAATGACCCGTTAGATCTGTCCGCCTAGACCCGTTAGGTAATTACTATTTAATTGCACTTTTGTTTGTGATGTTATTTGGATAATATCATTAAATGGATTGTGGTTTTGTTTCTATTTGTTCTGTGTAGCCCAATAGAAGAAATGTCCAACACACTTGAAGATTTAGACCGGAAACCAAGACCACGAAAGACCTACCAAGTACTAGACGAATCAGAAACACTTTTCACACAAGTCTTGATCATTGCACTTCTCTTCAATCCATTTTAACTCCTCATCTACCTTTTCCTTATTTCCTTTTTTTCTCTTTAGCTTGCTTTCACTAGCCACCTTGGTCAAATAACCAAACTTAAGAATCACTTACTTCCTCCGCTTACTAATTTTTATAGGTTTAGTTTTTGCCCCTTTAGTTTTTGGCCTCATGAATAAAGTAAAAGTTCGTGACAAGGGTTTGAACCTCACAACCTCAAATATCATTACGATGATGGTTAGTAAACTCTCCTTCTACCCTTCACGTATTTACATGTTCCTCGAAGTGAAAAAAAAAAACAACTTCGCGATACAAAAGACAAGTTAATTAAGATAGAAAATTTTAACTTACTTATTGATGACTACGATGTATTCATAGATAAATTGTGTCCAATTTTTTAAGAATATGAACCCTTGGTTTCAATCCCACTTTTGAGACTCCAATTCACTTCCACTCCACAAGATAGGTGTTTAGAAGGTATTGTTTTACTCTCCAACGCTTAACTTTTAGCGGTAGACAACGGAGTCTTGATGGAATTAATCGAGGAAAAGTCGACTTGCTTTATCTTTATCGAGTTCCCCAAATTTTAACAAGACTCCATTGCTTGACGCTAAAAGGTAAGCATCGGGGAGTAAAACAATACCTTCTAAGTGAGTTGGAGTCTCAAAAGTGGGATTGAAACCAATGGTTCTTATGCTTCAAAAAATGGACGCAATTTATCTATGAATACATCATAATCATGAGTAAAGTAAGTTAAATTTTTCTATCTTGATTAACTTTTCTTTGATATCGCGAAGTTGTTTTTTTTCACTTTTGGGAATATGGACATATTTGAAGGGTGGAAGGAGAGTCTACTAACCATCATTGTAATAGTATTCGAGGGTGTGACGTTCAAACCATTGTCACAAACTTTTATTTTAGTCATGAATCCAAAAACTAAAGGGGCAAAAACTAAGCCTATAAAAATTCGTAAGTGGATGAAGTACATGATTCTTAAGTTTGCTTATTTGACCAAGGTTGCCAATGGAAGCAAGTTAAAGAGAAAAAAAGGGTAATAAGGAAAATGTAGATGAGGAGTTAAAATGGATTGAAAAGAAGTGCAATGATCAAGACTTCTGTCACAAGGAACTTGGTATACGTAACAAAGAAATTTTTTTGGAATATTATGTAACAGTGGAAACAGGTTTGTAATTGAGTTTTGGTTAAAGGATATGAAAGTTATAAACTTATAATCAACCTGTGATTAGGGCTGAGCATCGGGCGAAAACCGGACCGGACCGACCAAGACCGGACCGAGGACCGAGAACCGGAAAAACCATAGACCGAGACCGGACCGAATGTGGTCGGTCCGGTCTCGGTCCGGTCGGTCTTCGGTCGGTCCGGTCCAATTAGGCAAGTTTTTTCGGGTTTTTGGTCGGTCCGGACCGGACCGGACCGGACCGACCGGACCGAGGACCGAATTTTCCAAAAAGCTTAGACCGAGGACCGGACCGAATGTGGTCGGTCCGGTCCGGTCGGTCTCGGTCCGGTCGGTTTTGTCGGTCGGTCCGATCCATCCGGTCCGTTTGCTCAGCCCTACCTGTGATTAGTGATCAAGGGGTACTATGCGTAAATGTCAATGATTAAACCTGGCTCAATACATTTCATACTAGTGATCACATTATGTAACACATTATTTTTGAAGATATAATGATAACTAGCAGGTCCCCGCGCGATACAGCTGCGGGCACCCTGTAATTTAATTTTTACGGCTAATAATATATTTTATTTGTACGTTTTTTGGCAATAGATTTACTGATTAGTTTTTTATAGCAAAATTTTGATGAAATTTTGCTTAGTTTGTATTATTTTATTTATTATTTATTTTATTTTTTTTGTTTAGTAGTTTGCTTGGTTTTACAATATGTGAACATATTTTAGTTTATTATGTTCTTTTTGACAATAAATTTACGGATATCAAAAATTTCGTTTAGCTCGTGTCCGTTCGTGCTCGAGCCCGTTTGACCCGTGCCCGTTCGGGCTCGTGCCCGTTCGGGCCATTGCCCGTTCGGGCTTGAATATTTGTATAATATGCTTTATTATTTGTATTAGTGACATTTAATACAGGAATTGTGTTTAAGTTGGTTGTACAATATGCTTGATAATTTGTATTTCTTATGTAAGTGGTATTTTAATAAGTGCATTAATTATATTTATTGACCAGTTAATTAATTGTATTTAATGTACATAATGATTTATTTATTGTATTTAATGTTAGTATTAATTTTATGTTAGAATTAAATATGAGGGGAATTTCTATAAGTAGCATTAGTTGTTGTACTTATAGTTTTAAAAGTTGTATTGCTTAATTTTAAGTATTTCTATTAATAGTAGGCCTTCCTCCATTATAATATAGTATGATATATAGTTGTGTAAGAAATTAAAAACATAAATCCAATGAATTCTTTCAACAATCAAGTGATATAGAAAAATCTATAATCATGCCAGGAAATTAGCACCAATGACAATTGTACCAGATAAACCCTAAGATGGCCTTTAGAACCTAACAATGTTGTTTTGCATTTGAGATGGTTCGGTCATGTGAAGCTGAGACGACATGGACAAAGTTTGTGCAACCATAGTGTTGTCATCGTCGATGTTACCGTGACTGCTATTACGGGCACTTGGGCTTGGGATTTCATTTGACGACCTTTTGTCAGTTGACCCATTATGATGCAGTTTATCCCCATCTATACCTGAATCACATATGAAGCTGAGTAGTTTTAATCCACCATCTAGAGCGACGTGAAAAAGAAAACATACAAACATCAAACTTTAGGCCCGCCAAGCAAGCACTACATGAAAAAACCATGACCCATATGGATAAAAAGAAAATAATGGATTACCTCTTAATGGTGTTGACATAGAAAGGGAAGTCAAGAAACTAGCATCAAGATTCTGCAAAGAGGGGAAAACGGGGATTCTGTAAATGGGATACCGCACAAAAATTAATACAACTCGCATAAGAAAATAATCATGCTAAAAAAGGTTGTGCTCCAGTTATAATGAGCAATTTGACAAACTTGCCAGGTAAAGGAAACCCAACTTGATTAAGTCAAATCATAGTTGCGATACGTTTTTGGAAACTTTGATATCCACATATATAAGGTATATATGCTCTTCTGTATAAACACTTAATTTATGGTATCTTAGAAATTTTAGAGAGAAAAAGAAACAATGTATGCATCAAATCATTGGGGATGGCCATTGGAAATAGTAAATGAAATTGATGATGAAGATCCAAGTAGGAGAACTAGCAACATAGAAGAGTCGGATAGAGCATCATTATTCAACGTTAATCAAAGTCAACAACAAGAAGTAACAACAAGAGATGCGACTCAATGAAGTTGGATGTTGGATCCAAATGAAGCTTTAAGGAAGAAAAACAAGACAAGGTATGTGGATTTTGGGTGCATTGTTGTGAAATGGCAAATATTGAGGTAGACTTTTATCGCAGTCTTCATTGCTTTTCTTGTGATCGGGCTTCCTACTATCACAGTGAATTCGATACCTAAGCATAAACCTGGACCACCGCCGCCAAATCAGTACACGGAAGCATTGCATAAGGCTTTGATGTTCTTCAATGCCCAAAAATGTATGTTTATTCTACACTTTGGCTATTATGATGGATTTCAACTACTTAATATCATATGTGTTTGAATCTTATAGAGCGATATAATGATGTGACCAACATTTCGTTCATTACACTTCCTGAAGCCGATTGGCATGGCCAAAATTGTACAAAATCACAAGTAAATAGTACATTGGTTTGTGAAATAATGAGCTTTATTTAGTATCATCAAATTGAAGTCATATAATAATTTTACTTTTTAGGCCGTGAGAACCTGGACTTCGGTTCATATGTGAAATAGTTGAAGTGCTTTCATTTCTCACTGATATTGAAAATATTCATATACAAATACATTGGCTACAAATTAAGCTAGTGATTGGTGATTGTCCGGTTGACCATAATCACGGTACTTCATAACTTGGGAAGATATACATTAGATATATGTATCCAAAAATAATTGCTATACATGACATTGTTAGTGCATATCTTAACAATATGTTAATGTCAAACTAATACTACCATTATCAATTGGTTGAAAGAAGAAAAAACGTAGTTAAAGAATTAAAAATCCTAAAACTTGTATTCTAGTTGGACCATCGGGCTTCTTCCTTGTTCACTGGGTAGCATTTAAGCTAAAAACAGTATCAATTTTTTGTTTTAAAAAGTGTAAAATCATTTTTAGTGTAAAACCCTAAATTTTAAATACCTAATTTTACGTCTAATTTGAAAATTTTGTAAGTTATGGATACGATTAAAAATAAAACCCGAGAATAACTAAACGAATAAACCGTAAACCCAAATAATTAAAACGGAACCTCATAATTGAAATCTTGATCATATTGAATCCGGAAATATTTGAAAACCTAAAATAAAATTCGAAGGTTTATTCTAAGAGATATGAATACCTATTTGGGCCGTTTTCCTTTTGTACACAAACAATAATCAACAAAATGAACCTAACTAAGTGAGCCCATGTTTCCCCTTGGCCCTTTGGCCCATATTTCGACCCACAACCACAAAACAAGAAGGACCGGTGTTTATTTCACCATCAAAAAAAAAAAAAAAAAAAAAAAAAAAAAAAAAAAAAAAAAACGTTTCAAAAAAAATGAACGAACCCTAGAAAAAAAGAAGTGGCGGCATGGAATTTTTGGAGCTTCTCCATTCAGTTTGATTGATCAATAAAGGTTCTTTAGGTGCTTAAGGGTGTCCTTGATTCGTGACTTGGGTGCTAGGAGGCGTGGAATTTAATTTGGCTTCGATTTGGTGTTGTTAGCCGAGAATTAGGGCTTGATTTTGAATTTCTTTTGTTGTTCTTTGATTCGATCTCATCCTAAGGTATCATCTATGTTTTCTTTCATTTTGATCTTTCTTTGTCTACCTATGTAATCATTATTATCATCATAATAACCGACCTACATATAGAACATGATATACAAAATTATTTTCCACTTAAAATCATAAACCTATCACATGATATAACAAAATTGAATTAGGGTTTTTGATAAAATCTTGTTGGGTGATCATGTGAGATGATGGAAACATATTAAAATGATGTTATAATACATGTCTTATGATTAATGAAGGTCTCGGATGCGTTTGGGTGCGTAAACATGTGTTATAGTGGTCTAAAAAGGATTTCTGAAAGAGACATCTTGGCATGCTGGATATGTGTGCTTGATTTCGTGAGTTTATTAAGTTTAAAATTCTGGGTTTTTGTTTGTAAACCTTCCTTAAGGTTCTAATTAAGTTTTTCAATTGGTTTGGAGTGAATTGGAGTTGTATAGGTCATGTTTTTTATTTTTGTGTGATTAAGTGTCACAGCTGAGTAATCGGGTCTGAAATTCAGTGGTAGTTTTTGATTTTTAGTTTTCAAAACAGAAGGATTTGGGAGCTCTCCTTTTTCAGGGTTAATATTTGGGTTATGTGGGACTTCCTGGAATTTTTTTAGATTTTTCTAAGATGGTCTGGGTATGTATATTAAATGCAAACTTTCAGGGTTGTTTCTGCAGTTAACTTTCTGGGCATGCTTTGGGAAACGATTTTTGAAAGGAGTTTCCACTTGGTAATAAATTCTGGGAAAATTCAAGTAGACTCTTAAGAAATATGGGCTTCTGTGGGAATTTTTATGAATTTTAGTTTGGTCTTATGATAGGTTTCAAAAATTCATATATTGTACTTAATTTTGTCATAAATCCAGTAAATAAGTATACATGTGTTGCATAAGTATTAGTTTGTGTCATTGTGGTGTTTGGTGCTCTTGTTCATGAGTCTTATGTCGGGTGTGTGCTTTGAGATGTGTTTTGTACTTGTTAGTCTTGAGGGTGTGTTTTGTAATTAAGTAAACCATAAGGGTTAATGGGTAATTATTTGAGACTACAAAGTTATATTTCTAAAATATGTAAGACAAGGTATAATATGTAAAATATGTAATAATTACATTGTAAACCTTAAACTTGGAATATTGTCACTTTGAACCCTAAACTATCATAATTGCCAAATAAAACCCTAATTACTATTTATCTAAACTTTCTAAATAAGGAAACTTACTACTTATAAGGAAACTTACCATTTATGGAAACTTGCTAAAAATGGAAAGTTACCTAATTTGGATACAACTACTAAGATTGGAAAGTTACTATTTTTGGAAAGTTCTATTTATGGAAAGTCTATTTTTGGAAAGTAAACTTAAAACCCTAATTGGGCAATCCTTAACCTAAAACTTCTAATTTTGTAAAGAGGAAACCCTAAACCTAATCTGGAAACACTTATCATAAGTAAACCCAAATTTTGATAACCTAAAATCAGTTGAGTCTTTAATGAGCAGTTAAGTAATATGTAAACCTTTATTATGTAGATCGTGTGAAGAAGGAGTGATCTGTTTCTCTACTTGTTCTTTGTTTCATTTCTGCATTTATTTTCGAGGTACAGATATTCTGCCTTTTTAGTAAAGGCCATCCTTCTCTCTTTTGTTTATTGCTTTGATTATGATCCCTTTAGTTAAGCCATTACTATGTTCCCTTTGCTTGATTCGTATTTGTTGATACTTGATATTGATACGAGCTTGATATTCGTTGCATGCTATATTTCTTTTCTATAGCATTCTTGGTTCTATGCCCATTATGTGTTACTTGTATATGATTTGATTACTTTGTAGCCAGTCATTGGGAGTCCATGGCCTTGCCACTGATGCACCAGTGGTATTGACACTATCTGTGGAGGTGGGTTTTAGTCCACAGCGTTCCCTTTAAGCTAGTTATTCAGGCCTATATTTATTATTGTATATGTTTACTTAGCCTAGAGCTTTGTGCATATATATTTGTTTTGCAGGGTGCGTATGGATGCATCCTAGGTACTTAGTTTTGTATTATTTGGTGAATGTATTGGTGTGTGTGCAATACACCCCTTTCACATTTGGTACAATGGAGGTCATGACTCCTATGTACATTTAGTATATATATTGTTGGGCATTCCGATTTGTTCTACTTCTCTATAATTCTTATTATCTTGTCATCTCTAATGTGATTAACTTATGCATGCTTTATTTCTTTTGCTAACACTTATGACTCATTTCATTTCGTTGATTGTTTGATACCCATTATCCATATTTCCTTTGATCATATTCCATGTTTCCTTATTCTTGATTTCTATCTCAGCAGGTTCGCTTGGACCTATGTCGTATTCACCTTTGTTTTCCTTTTTGTTATTAGTTTTCGTTTGTTTATATCTGTAGGACCGAAAATACTATTGATTCATGTGGTTCGGGGGGTCGGGGAAGCTCAAAGTAAAGGAAAGACATGATATTATTAATAAGAATGAAAGGGAAGATGTGTGTGTATTTTAGAGAGAAGAAGGAAAAACACACACACACCTATGATACAAATGAGACATCCACCCTCCTAGTTGGGACTAGGAGGGGTATTTATACAAAGAATACAAGGTAATCTATACACTAATGGCAAGACTAGTCCTTGTAGTTAAAGACTAATGCAATTCCCGAATATAACAAAACTTTAAGGCTAACAATCTCTCCCCAAAGTGATGTTATATGGGAATTGCTTACAATGTTCCCTACAAGTAAAATTAAAAACAAAACATAGGTGCAGCAGCTCCGAGAGTGATCTTCAAACTTCATTGCTTCATTCAGCTTCCTGAATCTTCTCAGCTGCCATCTCTTTACTTGCAGAAGAACAATGTGAGCAAATCTAATTAGGGATTAAGTATGACTTTTCACTCTCCCCTAATTAGTGCTCTCCCCCAAACTGACAACCTTTCTGATGAATGCCCTGAATATGAAGAAGTTTTTTGATAATTAAATGCAAACCGTCTTTAGTCTTCTAACACGCAGCGGAAAATGTAGAACAGACTGTAGACTTGACCTTCTTCAAGATTGTCGATTCGGGGGAACAAAATATCAACATCTTCATCTCATCAAATGCATTCCAGTTATCTAGCATAAAGCAAATCAGCCCATAACGTACACATGAAATGATAACACCGAAGTTACAAGTTGAGACATCGATCATCTTGAATTAGTTGCCCGAAATAGGTGAAGGTGGATAAGGTAGAAGTACGTAGAATAAGATTAGAAAATAAGGATATAGAATCAGCCAATCTCCGACAAAAGTCATTTCATAAATCATTAAACCCGATCACGTGAACTTGTTGTGCGTCCTCGATGTACACATTTCTCTCCCCCGATGGTTACGATTTATCGGAATCAGCATAATAATGTGTACGTGAAGCATTAACTAGAAGCACTTTGTCATTAATCATATCAGCCCGTGAGAAGATGTCGATAAAGCCAATCTACTAACAATACCATTTGAAATGTCTAACTCTTTACCAACCCCCTGTATCAAACAACGGCTCTCTGTAGTAACCACGTGTGAAGATAACCTGATATGATGAACTTGAGAATGAAGTAAAATCCCTTAGACTTGTGACTTAAGCTTGTACTATCATGTGACTAATAACGGTGTACCTTACACCCCTAAAGAAGTGTAATAAGCACAATCCCTCTTGACATATCCTCAACAACGTGAGACACTGAGCACTACAACGTAACTCCTTAAAGTGATAGCAATTTTGTGATTATAGAGAGAAAGAATCACAAAAGTAACTAGATATCCAAGTCTTCGTCACTATTAATATATGCCCAAACAAGTCATCTTCGCGAAAGAGAAGAAAGAAACGAAGACGAAATAAGTACACGCGCCCGTCAAACGTTACTTCAAACCCAAATAAATAATAAAGAATCATCTCCGTAGTCACATTTGATAATCATCGAAAACTTTAGCCGTGCGATATGTATCCCCGTGAAATTTATAATCCAAAATACCACTCTTTTTGCCATGTAATTATCAAAACATATCCAAAAATATTTCTGAAATACTTTTGGGTGTTTAATAATTTTTCCAACCCATTGAAATGCGTATGAATTACCAGACCAATATGTTAAGCCTGATGCACATGAGATGAAAATACCTGGCCCAGTCCATATCGATTATTACCAATGTCTAGCTCGGTCTAAATCTTAAATCCATTAGCCCAATCCGGATTAGACACAACCCAATAAACTTCGAGTGAAGCCCAGTCCATGATTGATGAAATACACGGTCCAAACAAACCTTTTAATAACAGGTTACCCTAATTATTTGTTTATTACCTCAAACCCTACACACACAATACGCACCTCATTTTATCCGCCTCCCAATATCACTATCACTTTCTCTGAAGGCAGTAAACATCTATCTTATCACATCTCAACACCAACACAAACATAGCAGATCAATAATCTCACACACCGAATACGAAACACAATGATTTGAATCAACACAATCACGAAGCCAAATCCAGTCCATAACACTGCTTGCATAACTTGACGACTTTACAAGATCACAGGTAGGTGGTAATTGTGTTGTTGTCTTCGTTTATGTCGTTGTGTTTTCTGAGCGAATCAAAGAAAGATAATGACTTTCTAGTCATTTGTCTTCACAATAGTTCGTATATTAATTGGAGCCATGTCTTCAAAACATAGATCAATGATGAGTAAGGTTCAACTAAAAAAAATCTTTGAAAGATTAAAATTAAAATTGAGCCATTTCTGAGATCGTGATTCTCTTGTTTTTCGTTTTGAATCTTGTTTGGTTGAGAGTTGAGGAGAGGTTGTGAGGGTATGTGGTTGTTAATAGGCTGAGATGTACTCGTTTTTCCTTTTCTTTTCTTTTTGATATCTTACAGTGGACCGATGATGGCAAGTGACTGAGGTTCAATAATGAGTCTTTGGTATTTGGTTTAGTGGTCTTGGTCCTTCTTCTCCATCTATTCTGTTTTCGAAAATTTTAGAAAGTTTACTTGCAAAAAGATTTCGATAATTTATGTAACTTATCGAGAAATTTTTTCAACTTATCGAGAACATTATTTTCGAGAACACGGTTATCGTGAACATGATTTTCGAGAACATGGTTTATCGAGAATGTGATTTCGATAATATAGGGTATTATGTTCTCGAAAACTACACTTGTTCTCGAAAACAAGTACATATCGAGAACTTCTTATACAAGAAATTCCGATCTGATTCCGGCGATGATTTCCAGTTTCCGATGAGTTTCGAGTTTTCCGACCAATTTGACCACTTTATTTCCAGCTTTTGAGACCATGTATATGACCATTTTTTCACGGATATGATACAAAACGTCACAGAATATGAGTTGTACAAAAAATATTAGAACTTGGACCATAAGACGCAAGTATCTCTCCTTTTTTTTTTTTTTTTTTTTTTTTTTTTTGTTGTAAAACTTGCACATAAAGCTCATGAGACAGTTTTGACCATTAGATACAATAAAAACTTGTATTAAAACTGTTTACCAAAAGATATTGGACAAAAAAAAATTTCCAGATTCTAAAAAAATAGGTAAAACAGATTCAATAAAGTGTACGAACCACAAGAAATCATAAAAAAACACCATGAGCTCTGATACCAATTGTAGGACCGAAAATACTATTGATTCATGTGGTTCGGGGGGTCGGGGAAGCTCAAAGTAAAGGAAAGACATGATATTATTAATAAGAATGAAAGGGAAGATGTGTGTGTATTTTAGAGAGAAGAAGGAAAAACACACACACACCTATGATACAAATGAGACATCCACCCTCCTAGTTGGGACTAGGAGGGGTATTTATACAAAGAATACAAGGTAATCTATACACTAATGGCAAGACTAGTCCTTGTAGTTAAAGACTAATGCAATTCCCGAATATAACAAAACTTTAAGGCTAACAATATCTGTTCACTGGGCTTTTTAAGCTCAGCCGCATTTCTTTTCCTGCGTTAGGTTTTTAGAAGGAAGTTGGGTTGGGTGAAGAGTACTTAGGAGCTCTTAGTGGACTACACTGTTGATAGCTCCCCATGGATTAGAGATAGACTTAGAGATTTCCTTCTTGGTTCTTAACTTGTAATTAATTTGGAAGTTGTAATGCTTGGAATTAGTCCTTTATCTTTTCGCTAGAACTGTTTTGTGAACCTTGTATCATTAATGTATTCCGCTTGCTTATGTTCTGATTTGACCCCATAATGTTACACTTTAGCCCTTTTCGGGTTGGGGTGTTACATTTAGTGTAGTCTGGCAAGAGATGTCGCTAAACGCTGGTATACTATAAATGGTTGTACTTGTGGCAACAAATTTATCAAGGAAACTTGTGACCAAAATTTGCAAGACGATTGTTAACGGACAAATATGTAACCTATAGTGAGTTTTACCATAAAGGAACTCAGGAAGTGGATTGTTTCCAGATAATCTAACGTTTGTGATATAATCATGTAGCCGGTAAGTTGCCCAAAAAACAACAGCTTAAAATGGAGGGGGATTTAGGGCTTCAAAACGGAGCAACAGCAACAGATGTCAAGGGAGGTTTAGCAGGAGGGTACTAAAGTGGTTTAGTAGGGAGGTTTTGTATATTATTTTGCTTATTTAAAAAGTTATTTTCTTTTCTTTATGTAAAACATGTTTAATGGAAGATATTTGTTACGAATTGGGCTCTTTACGACACTTAAATGAAATTCAGACAATCTAACCTCATTGCTAAGATTTTTTTATTTAAAAAGTCTCAAATGTTTTATATAGTAGTATAGATTAATTCAATTTCAAACACCACCTAAGTCAATTAAGTCAAATTTAAACATCACATAAGTCATTTACTTTATAAAACTACTAAGTATATCAAGGGCCTCTCTGGCAAGAGCTCTTTGGGTAGCTGTTAGCTTTTTGTTACAAAAATAATCTCCTCTAAAATAAGTAGGTACGTTTGGATATATCAACTTCAAGCTTTTATTTTAAACAAATAGCTCCTAAATGAAAAGCTGATTCATGAAATTTTTTAAACATCTCGGAGCTGTTAAAATTTTAAATTACTGACATACCCTCCAAACATTTATTTACAATTATAAATATGTCATTTTATGTCATTTTACATCCTATAATTACATTTAGCAGCTGACTTACCAAACACTTTTATTGAAAAAATATACAACTTGTAGCTCATGATAACAACTTTACAGTTTACAGCTTCCAGTTAACAGCTTACAGCATACAACTTTCAGCTAGTTTTGCCAAACATACCTGATTGTGTGAAAATCAACTTATTATAATATAGTAGTATAGTATCGAAATGATCCGCAAGAAATACGGATCACCCGAGTCGTTTCCGAGTGAAGGTGAATGGAATCAAGAATATTGATTCGTGTAAATCGTGAATTGAAAAGTGAAGAAAGTGAAAATAGTAATCAAGAAATTCAAATAATAACAAACAATGATGAAATATGCAAGAAGTACAAGCTAGATATGCACTAAAGTTGAAAACGTAAAAACGAAAATGCAAACGCGTTTATTAAAACGTAACTTTTAACGAAAAATGATCCTACAAACGTGAAATAATTTTCTAAAAATCTTAAACTAATAAAATGAATTTCCAGAAAAAGAAAATTATTTTTTTTATTTTTCTTTTATTTTCTATGAATTTATTTTGATTTTTGTATTTTTAAATGAATTAAAAATAGAAGAAATTAGAAAAATAAAAGGGAAAAATGAAAATTAATTTCTTAAAAATCTAAAATATTATAAAATAATTTTCTAAAATATTTTTGTATTTTTCACAGCTTTTTCTGAATTTTTATGGATATTTGTTTATTAAAATCTATTTAAAAATGACTAAAATCAAAAGAAAAATATCAAAACTATTTGGAAAAATCTGAAAAAATTTCAGAAAATCTACAATTATAAAAGTAACTTGGAGAAAAAATTGAAAATAAAGTGCTTATTAGAACAAACTGCTTATTCACAAGTGCTTATTATTAAGCACTTGTGAACAAAAACTCTTTGAAACTCTAAACACATAAGATATATGATATATATGCTCAATGATCACAAAAATTGATCAAGTAATGCTCAGATTATCAACAAAGTACCAAATACTTCTCAATAAGCAATGAGATAAGCCAATGTAATAAGCAGATTCTCAATTAACTAAATCAGGAAGAAACATACCATTCAAAACATTATCTACACTACCAACAAACTCAGAAAACTCAATTTTAACACAAGTTCAAGCTCAAAATTCAACTTGCAGGCCTAAATTACCAAACAGATTATCTGTCTCAACTATGCTAAATAGGGCCAAAGATATTTAAACCAACTGATATCTCAAATCTACTAAGAACAGGTTTCTCTTATCCAATTATTTACTCAAAATGATACTTAACTTTCTGATCAAAAATTCAAGTACAGGGGAAACACAATCCAAACAGACAACTTAAGTACAATTTTCCTATAAGCTAAAGAATTTCAAATCAACTAATTCCTTTCGTAACTACTTAACTAACTATAAAACTACTAAAATCAGCCAATAACTAGTATTTTCAAATAGAAATGAACAAAAGAAACTCACTACAAGATCTGACCAAAAACAGAATTACAATACTATTTGATTTTTTTTACTTTTTATTAGATTTGACTTATATGAAATTCTATTTAACTAAACTGTATGCAGATGTAAACTAAATCTAATATGAATTGAGATCAAGCTAATTCAATCACTTAAGCAGCTAAAAATAATCCTATGCAAGCAATTTCTATCAACAATGAGCAGCTATAAATCCTACAAATGTTTTTGACTTTTTTACCTAAGTGTCTAATGATTTTATGCAACTTATATCCAATCCTACCCTGTTGAAATCTAATGGTGTAGTTGTATTAACACAAAAACATCTATAAGTCTCTAATCAACTCAGATCCAAACACTCCAATAACAGACAGCAATATTACAGATCCACAAATATGATCACACAACACCAATTCTCAATCAATATCACTGCAATATTACTCAATAATCAACAATTCAACAACAAATAGCAATATGATCCAACAACTATGAAATACCACATATCCAAAGCAAACAGATTCTCAAATCTACAAAACTCACACAGATGTAAACAATTATGATCAAACAGAAATCAAACAAACTCAATTATGCAAACTACTATATCTCACTCAGAAAACTAAAGCAAATCCAAAGCTACTACTATATCAATATTAGAATCAACTAAATACTACAAAATGAGAAAGAATGAATGAGTAATTACCAAATCAATCCCCCTCAGCTAGAAAAGAGGGGGCTCACTTTGCTTGCCTATCTCTAGGATAGGCAGAGACCATCCCTGTCTCTCTCATGCTATCAATTACACCAGAATCAATGAATCAACACCTCTTTGACTTTTGTTGACTAAATTTGAACACTAACAATTTTGAATGAAAACAGATGCACAAGGTGCAGCAGAGCTTAAACTGATTGTATAAAGGCTGTTTAAACTAATTTGAAAGCTTGTTTAACAAAATGAAAACATACTTTTATATTTTTCTTATTTTTCTGATTTTTTTATATTTTCTTCAAATGTTACAAGCTGAAATAAAGGTGATATTGATTAAACTGAATTAGAAGCTGAAATTAAGCTAGTTAAAGAAATGTAAAAGTTGAAAACTCAATGTAATAGTAATAAGCTAACAGAAATTTAAGAAGAAATCTGAGAATTTTATTAGAAACTAAATGAGATTCAAATACAGAAGCTATTCTAATTACAAGAAGTCAAATTGGCAGAGCTTCGCTAACCTATCTCTGCACACCAACTAAGCTTACAACAGGTACTTTTTATAGCTGAAGAGGAGATGAGGTTCACGGATTGCCAAGCTGGCAATCCGTGTGAGTTTGTGTTTTCTCTCATCAAGCTTGAGCCCTTGGATCATAATCCATCAAATCCCATCAATCTATAGCCCTAGGATCAACACTAGTGACGCGTCTCTTCCAATCAGTTGCTGCCAAGTGTTCTTTTTGTGCTTCTTACATACCCTGACACGTTCTGACATCACCACAAACTTCTAGAAAGCCAATGATTTGACAATCGTACCCTTAATTGTTGTAATTAAGGCGTACGGTCAATTAGGGTTCTTATTGAATAGTGACTTCTGGGTAAATGGGGGAAAAGAGACGCGGGCTAAATATTTTATTGTTATTTGACCTCTGTTGACCCTTTTGACCCGTGTGATAATATTTTAACCCGTGGAGGATTGGGCTCAGGTATTTGGGAGGTTGGGTTTGGACTTTTTAATTAGATTGGGCTTTATGGATTTAAGTACTTGGATTTGGACTTTGGTTTGGTATTTCAGATTTTGTACAAATAAAATCAATGACCAATTATGTGTTTATTGAAACTTGAGGACTTTTTCTGCCATTGTTCAAAAATATCTTTCAAGGACAATTTATGACAACTTTGATTCTCCAAGGGTTGACTTTGACCTTTTCTTCATATATTCCATGTGGGACCAAAAGTGACATCTTCCAAAATGCAAGGACTATTTCTGGAAATTCCTCAAACTTTCCCGAAAATGATGAATCATGAAAATCTTCAAACTTTAGGGATCTCTTTTGACTCTTCAAAGCTCAACTTGATTTCCAGCTTGACTTTCTGACTCTTTCTACTCTCGTACTCGTTCTTTGCCAGTTTTTGCTTGATTTTCGTCTTTTTACGATATACCCGTACCTGCACGTTCACACACATAAAAACACACATTCTTTGGCATTTGTTAGCATAATTAGTCTATTTGGGTCAATTTTTGGTTATGAAAAGGTATGTGAATTAACACATACCAAAATCCCCCAGACTAAGGTATTGTCGTGTCCTCACGCAATGTGAGCAATTCACGCTTTTGGGATAATTAATTTCATAACTCTTCCTACTGACTTTGTAAAGTAGCAAGGAGGTTCAAAAGAAGTAATAAAATCATTTATTCCCACAAACGCTCCGTTTTCCAAAAAGTTTCCTTTATTCCACTTACACTTCTATTTTTGTACTTTTCATACTTCATACTTGTGACGGTTTGTTGAACTTTCATTATTTTTGCAATTATTTTTAGGGTCAACGAGTAGAAACACTACTTATTAAGAAGTGACCATACGGATAAAAATCGTCATCCTTGATTTTTTACAAGTCCCCAAACTAAGCGTACAAACGAGATCACAGCTTATCTACAAGTTAGATGCTAACACTACTCATAATAGTTACTTGTGGAAACTCTTTACTCCCATGTCCTAAGTTTTTGTATCTCAATATTTTATTTTTTTTGAGAAATAAATTGCTTCATATTTTATCGTTTCAATACTTTTTTAGTCCGGTAGTGACACCTAAATTTAAACAATAAGTAGTTTTTCATTTTCTCTCAAGAACCACTGTAATAAAAATTCGGTCCACATCAAGGAATTTGGGTACATACAATATCATAGATAAGTTGCGGAGTACTACACGTGCACCTCATGTGTCCAATTCAGAATCATTCACATGCACCTCACGCGCCAACAACTTATTTACATTCAAGCTCTTATTCATCATAACTTGCAACTTTTCACTTTTTTTTTTCATTTTTAACTTTTTTCATTTTTTCATTTTTCATACTTTTCTTTCTTTACTTTTTTCAACATCAATGGAAGCTTATCGCGTAGCTCCAAAACCACATTCATAATCAACTTTTGACTTTTGATTTTTTTTTCATTTTTGCTCTTATTTTTGATGTTCCTTGATATGTACCCAACTTCTAAAGCAAAGATTCTCTTAAGAAAATAAAGAACTAAATATTATTCAAACCTAAAATACCGCTAATTAACCTAGAACATCTATTATATATCGGTGACGTATTTTATGGGAGTAAAAAGCCACAAGTACCTCTCATGAGCTCTAAAGAGAACCACTACTCCATGTTTATCATCTAACTTCTAAATAAACTCTATCATTTCTCGCTCTTCGCAATTTAAGATTCCAAATAATGAAACCCGCGAATACTTAGCCGATAATCAGCCACGGATATATAAAGTCAGTTACGGAAACTTGCAAATTCTAGAAAAAGAATTCGTGTTTTCTAGCTCCTGATGTAAAAGATTAGCGAACGCTTTTAAGCTGCGCATGTATATAGTCAAGTACGGGAACTTGCAGATTCTTAAGAAAGAATTCGCATTTTATAGCTCCTGGTGTACAAGACTAGCACAAGCTTATGTGATTATCATAGGTTAAGGGAACAAGCTAGGGCGCAACACGCCCGGTCAAGTCAAAATATTTATTCCTACTCTCGCCAGCAAGAAAGTCAACAAGGTGTCAAAACACTTATTCAAACTTTATTATATTTTTGCACAACTTTTTCAACTTTCACATTTTTTGTGTTTTTCCATGACTTTTTCATTGATTTTTCTTCAAAATTTTTGAAATTTTTAAATTTTCAATTTTTTTTTAATTTTTTAGTAGAAAAACGGAGTTGCAAGAGTACACAACATGTGAAAAATGCAAGGTTAAATCGAATCGAAGATTCACCCTCCCCCAGACTAGAATTAAACATTGTCCTCAATGTTTTGTGGGTTAAGACAATCCTAACAAAATTCTAGGGCCATTTATTAATTATGCCAAAGAAAATGTTAGTCGATAAGATTCACGGATATAGGATTTCCAAAAGCATCGATGAATGAAACTCGAGTGGAGAGAAGAACATCATGACGAGCATGAGAGTCATCATCAATCGCGGACAATACTAAACAAACATCATAAACAACCACGGAACACAAGAGTAGAAGAGGCACCCCCTCCTTACGTTATTTGTTAGAAATAAGAAAAATAAGAAAATGAAATTGGATAAGCATGGGTTGCCACCCACGAAGCGTTTTGTTTTTGATTTCCGAGTCACGTAGCTTGACTCGATCTCCGAATTCAATCGTCCTTGGGGAAAGTCTGGAGATCCGGGACTACCATGGTTGGTACGTCCCCTCCAAAATAATGTTTCAAACGGTGACCATTCACCTTAAAGTTGGGACCATCGGGTTGAGCTAACTCAATTGTACCATAAGGGAATACTTGTGTTATGGTGAATGGTCCAAACCAACGGGTTTTAAGATTACCCGAGAAAATCTTCAAATGAGAGTTAAAAAGAAGCACATGATCACCAACGTTGAACACGCGGTCTTTGATCTTGGCATCATGAAGTCTTTTTGTTTTCTCTTTATAAATCAAAGAATTCTCGTAAGCTTGATCACGAAGTTCGACTAACTCATTCAATTGAACTTTTCGGTGATCACCCGCGGTTTTCAAGTCAAAATTGGCATGTTTTAAGGCCCAGTAGGTCTTGTGCTCAAGTTCTAGGGGCAAATGACAAGCCTTCCCGTAAACCAGCTTATATGGAGTACACCTAATGGGAGTTTTGTAAGCGGTCCGGAAAGCCCATAAAGCATCGTCTAGTTTATCGGCCCATGAGGCACGGTGCTCTCCTACTGTCCTTTCTAATATCCTTTTAAGGCCACGATTGGAGACCTCCACTTGACCACTAGTTTGTGGATGATAAGCCGTAGAAAGACGATGTGTGACACTATATTTAAGCATTACTTTGGCAAATTGATCATTGCAAAAATGGGTCCCACGATCACTTATGATGGCTCGAGGTGCACCAAATCGGGCAAAGAGACTTTTCAAGAATTTAACAACTACTCGGGCGTCATTGGTGGGGAGCGCCTTCGCTTCAACCCATTTGGACAAATAATCGACGGCCACGAGAATATACTTATTTCCTCTTGATGACGGGAATGGCCCCAGGAAATCGATGCCCCAAACGTCAAAAATTTAACAAACTTGAGTGGCATTTTGTGGCATTTCATCTTTTTGAGAAATTTTTCCTTGACGTTGGCAAGAATCGCATGATTTCACCATTTCATGGGCATCCTGATATATCGTCAGCCAATAGAAGCCGGAATCAAACACTTTCTTTGCGGTAAAGTTGGCACCATGATGTCCCCCCGTGGGTCCACTATGGCATGCCTTAAGAATTTCAACGGCTTCCGTACCGTGAACACACTGCCGAATCACTTGATCCGCACAGACTTTGAACAAATAGGGGCCGTCCCAAAAATAATGTTAGACATCTTTAAAGAATTTCTTCTTTTATTGGGACGACATCCCTTTCCTAATGAAGTTCTCCGCATGGTAATTCGCAAAATCAGCAAACCATGGGGTACTTTGGTCGATTTTAGTCACACTCCCAAGTGTCTCGAAAAGAAATGTTTCGTTAATTTCCTTATTCTCAAGAACACTTTGATGGGGGTTCTCAAGTCGTGAAAGGTGATCAGCAGCAAGGTTCTCAGCTCTTTTCTTGTCTCGAATTTCGACATTAAATTTTTGGAGTAGAAGAACCCACCGCATTAAGCGTGGCTTAGCATCTTGCTTTGCCATTAAGTATTTTAGGGCTGAGTGATCCGTATACACTATGCATTTGTTAAGGAGCAAATAAGATCTAAATTTCTCAAAAGCATAGACAACCACTAACATTTCTTTTTCGGTAGTTGTGTAGTGATGTTAGGCCTCGGTCATAGTCTTACTTGCATAGTGTATCGGTTGAATGTTCTTATTCTTACGTTGCCCCAGAACTGCACCAATGGCATAATCGCTAGCATCGCACATTAGCTCAAAAGGTAAGCTCCAATCGGGGGCAACTAAGATTGATGCCTCCGTTAACTTCTTCTTCAAGAAATTAAATGCATCGATGCATTCATTTGTGAAGTTAAACGGAGCATCTTTTTCTAAAAGGTGGGTCAGAGGCCGGGCTATTTTGGAGAAGTCTTGTATAAAACATCGGTAAAATCCAGAATGACCAAGGATACTTCGGATTCCTTTGACGGTCGTAGGATGAGGTAGCTTAGCAATAACATCAACTTTGGCACGATCTACCTCAATCCCAGATTTAGAGATCTTATAGCCTAGGACTATGCCCTCTTTAACCATGAAGTGGCACTTCTCCCAATTTAGAACTAAGTTAGTGTTTACACACCGAATTAGCATATTCTCTAAATGGGAGAGGCAAGAGTCAAAGGAATTTCCATAGACGGAGAAGTCGTCCATGAACACTTCCATGGTTTTTTCAATCATATCTGAGAAAATGGCCATCATACACCGTTGAAACGTGCCTGGAGCGTTACATAAGCCAAAGGGCATTCTACGATAGGCGAACGTTCCATACGGGCAAGTAAAAGTGGTCTTTTCTTGATCCTGGGGATCAATGGGAATTTGAAAGTACCCAGAAAAGCCATCCAGAAAACAATAGAACTCATTTCCCGCTAATCGTTCAAGCATTTGGTCCATAAAAGGGAGCGGTAAATGGTCTTTACGGGTTGCGTCGTTCAACTTGCCGTAGTCCATACAAACTCGTCGTCCGGTCACAAGTCGAGTCAGTATAAGCTCATTATCATCATTCTTCACAACAGTGATTCCGCCCTTCTTTGGGACACAATGAACCGAGCTAACCCATGAACTATCCGAGATCGGATAAATCATTCCAGCGTCAAGGAGTTTAATAACTTCCTTTTTGATCACTTCGTGGATTTGTGGATTAACCCGTCGTTGTTGTTGGACAGAAGCTTTGTCATTATCTTCAAGTAGAATCTTATGAGTGCAAAATCGAGGGTCGATTCCCTTAATGTTGGATATTTGCCAAGCAATCGCACTTTTATGCTTCCTAAGCACATCTAAGAGTCGTGTCTTCTCCTCATCTTTAAGGCCTTTTGAGTTTATAACGGGCAATTTATCATTAGTTTCCAAATACGCGTATTCGAGATGAGGAGGCAAATCCTTGAGCTCGAGCTCCGAAGGATTCTCAATAGACGGCTTTACTTCTTTTACGTCTGCCAATTTTAGGTCCATCGGAGGGGAAGAAACAATCGGGTTTTCAGTTAACAATTTCTAAATTAATAAAATGTCCCCCTCCGGATCAAAGTTAGAATTATAAATTTCCGGTGAAACTGAATCATTTGAAAGGCAAGCTTTGATTTCTTCCCAAGCGAGATCACTTCCCTCAAACGGAGTGAGGGAAGGGGAAGAATCGGAGACGATTGGTTCAAAAGAAGGAGTGGAATTGCCACTCGAAGAATTTTCAGTAAAACCAAGAAGTTCTTGAGAATGCTCCTCCGTAGCTTCATCAATAACATCGATTCGGTTGACGGAAGAAACATCGTAGTCGGAGGAGTATCTCGCGGTTTGGTTAAGATTGCTTCATTTCCCACACATAAGGTAATCTCCTCGTCGTATACATCAATTAAAGCATGACCGGTCCTTAGGAATCCTCTCCCGAGAATGAGAGGGACCCGTGGATCGGCATCGAAATCAACAACCACAAAATCTGTAGGGAAATTGAATTTCCCAACATTGACAAAAATATCCTCGGCTATACCAATTGGACGAGACGTTGATCGGTCGGTAAGCTCGAGGGTCATAAGCATCGGTGTCAAGTTAGGGGGAGACAACTTTTTCCAAATTGACAATGGCATTAGGTTAATGCTAGCACCAAGATCGGCCAAAGCGAAGCATTGAACCATACCCGGAAAATTGCATGGAATGAGAACCTTGCCAGGGTCTTCAAGCTTTTCGAGTAGGTTTTTAAGAAGAACCGCTGAGCAATTCTCATTCATTTGAGTCCTTGACATTTCAAACAACTTTTCCTTATTATTCAAAAGACCTTTTAGCATCGAAGCAAATTTTGGCATCAAAAGTATAGCATCTACGAGACTTATATCAAAGTGTAATTCTTGAAAAATCTGATAAAACTTTTCCATTTGGTTTTTATCCTTCTCGCGGTGCTTTTGTTCGTTTAAGCGTGACGGATAAGGCAACTTCATTTTAACGGGCATTTCTTTTTCAGTTTCATTAACAACTTTTTCTTTTCCTTTAGACGTCGGAACCACCGGAGGTTGGATGTCTTCGGTCCTTCCATTATTAATAGGAATTTCCTTATCCGTTGTCACCTCGGGTTCACGGGCGACTACCTTAGGAGGAAGAGAAGAAGAGGCAGTCGGAGCCATAGATCCATCATAAGTAACACCACTCCTTGTTATGATCGCCTTTGCATCGCCCCTCGGGTTAGCAATCGTGTTGCTTGGCAAAGTTCCAGAGCCCGAGGGTCGATCATTTAAACGTTTGTTGATATCGTTGATTTGAGTAGCAAATAACCTTGTTGTTTCATCATGTTTAGCCATTAAAGCTTGTTGACTTTGAATCAATTGCTTAATCAACTCATCCGTGGGCGATGGATTTGGAATAACACCTTGATTTTGATTATTGAAACTCTGCCCACGGTTTTGAAAATTTCCATTATTCTGATTTCCATGATTAAAGTTCCCATGATTATTATTCTAAAAATTCCCTTGAATCGGGGCTTGGTTTTGATTTCCCTGAAAATTCCGATTGTGGTTAACACCTTGGTTTTGAAAACCATAATTTTATCGATTTTGATTTTGATTAACTTGATGTGTACGGTTTTGCACATTGTTATTATGATTCTGATTTTGAAAACCGGGAGGTCCAAGATAATTGCTCGAACGGTAATTGAGAAGATTTCGATCTCCTTGAAGAGGTGGGTAACCGTTGCCACCAATGTTTACCGCATACTAGTTCTCTTGAGCATAAGAGCCGGTTGACGGACACTCGTAATACGGATGTGGACCACCACAAGTTACACAACCTTGATTTACAACATTGACTTGTTGATTTGATTTTTCCATAGACATAGCATCAACTTTCTTTGTTAAAGCCACAAGCATACTTATCATTTCATCATTACTTTTACCATTGTTAGACACTTGAGGTTTATTTCTAGACATTCTCACAGGAGCCTTATTCTCAATTATCGTGAAAGCATCATTCGTGTTTCTAGCCAACAAGTTCCCACCTGCAGCAGAATTGAGTAAGTCTTGGTCAACATGACATAGCCCATTATAGAAAGTGTCAATCTGCTGAAGGTCAGTGAACCCATGGTTTGGACATTTTTCCAACAAATCTTTGAATCGATCCCAAGCTTCACTAAATGACTCATCAAAAGCTTATTGGAATCGAAAGATTTGGGATCGTAGATTAGAAGTTTTAGAGGGAGGATAGAAATAGTTCACAAACTTGGAAGCAAGATCATTCCAAGTGTGAATCGAATTAGGTGGTTCCTTTTCCAGCCAAGTCCGGGCTGCCCCTTTTAAGGAGAAAGGAAATAACTTCAATTTCACCACATCTTGAGGAACTTGGTTCATTCTAATGGTCTCAGCGATGTCGGTGAAATTTCTGATGTGAGCATATGGGTCCTCGTCATCAAACCCGTGAAAGGATATACCCGTGATTAAATTGAGTAATCCGTGATTGATCTCAAAATTGGCATTGATGTCCGGAATCACAATAGCTCTCCTCACACCATTGAATGGTGATTGGAGTTGTTCCTCCATTGGACGTGGATCAAAAGCCGGTTGTTGTCCCATCGGAGGGATAACATTGTGTTGAGGACCACCCCTCGGCGGGGGTCCATTGTGTTGTTCGTTTTGGTTCATCTCCTCGTCGTCAAGGAAATGAACCCGACTATTATGTCTTAAAACCCGCTCGGGGTTTGAGAACGGAGACGTACGACTCTCAAAAGAAGAACGGGTGTGCATACACCAAAAACAAAATCAAAAAGAAAAAGAAGAAGAAAAGAAAAAGGAAAATCTTTTTATTTTTTATTTAAACAAATCTCAAAAACTTTTTATTTCTTTTGTTTTTCTTTTTATAAAACGTTACGTTAATTGAAACCGTTTCTTTCAAAATCACTCGCGACG
This sequence comes from Artemisia argyi, assembly GCA_030686995.1. Lineage (NCBI taxonomy): Eukaryota > Viridiplantae > Streptophyta > Magnoliopsida > Asterales > Asteraceae > Artemisia > Artemisia argyi. The sequence goes on along the minus strand of CM060678.1, from coordinate 176,142,286 downwards.
GAACGGGAAAGAAGAGTGTTTCTCTCTTCAGCTAGCAATTTAATGTCTTAGCTTCCGTATTTCCCGCTTAATCGGTTGTAGTAATTGAAGTAATCCGATAAACAACTAATTTCACGTTTTTGTTATGTTGTGAAACTTATTTGGTTTACAACGCCATCCCTTCCACGGGAGAGTCGAGGCTGTAACTTTATTATTTTTGTATTTTTTTAAACACTTTAGGAAAAGTGTTTTCAATTTTTCATTTTTTAAATTTTTATAGAAATATATACAAAATAGAGGAATGCTTAACAAAACATGATTTTTCAAAACAATTATTCAAAAACTCAGTTCGACCTTCCTCGGCAGCGGCGCCAAAAATTGATTGTGTGAAAATCAACTTATTATAATATAGTAGTATAGTATCGAAATGATCTGCAAGAAATACGGATCACCAGAGTCGTTTCCGAGTGAAGGTGAATGGAATCAAAAATATTGATTCGTGTAAATCATGAATTGAAAAGTGATGAAAGTGAAAATAGTAATCAAGAAATTCAAATAATAACAAACAATGATGAATTATGCAAGAAGTACAAGCTAGATATGCACTAAAGCTGAAAACGTAAAAACGGAAATGCAAACGCGTTTATTAAAACGTAACTTTTAACGAAAAATGATCCTACAAATGTGAAATAATTTTCTAAAAATCTTAAACAAATAAAATGAATTTCCAGAAAAAGAAAATTATTTTTTTTTACTTTTCTTTTATTTTCTATGAATTTATTTTGATTTTTGTATTTTTAAATGAATTAAAAATAGAAGAAATTAGAAAAATAAAAGGGAAAAATGAAAATTAATTTCTGAAAAATATAAAATATTATAAAAGAATTTTATAAAATATTTTTGTATTTTTCACAGCTTTTTCTGAATTTTTATGGATATTTGTTTATTAAAATCTATTTAAAAATGACTAAAATCAAAAGAAAATTAAGAAAAATATCAAAACTATTTGGAAAAATCTGAAAAAATTCCAGAAAATCTACAATTATAAAAGTAACTTGGAGAAAAAAATTGAAAATGAAATGAACATTAAAAGTGCTTATTAGAACAAACTGCTTATTCACAAGTGCTTATTATTAAGCACTTGTGAACAAAAACTCTTTGAAACTCTAAACACATAAGATATATGATATATATGCTCAATGAATCACAAAAATTGATCAAGTAATGCTCAGATTATCAACAAAGTACCAAATACTTCTCAACAAGCAATGAGATAAGCCAATGTAATAAGCAGATTCTCAATTAACTAAATCAGGAAGAAACAGACCATTCAAAACATTATCTACACTACCAACAAACTCAGAAAACTCAATTTTAACACAAGTTCAAGCTCAAAATTCAACTTGCAGGCCTAAATTACCAAACAGATTATCTGTCTCAACTATGCTAATAAGCCAGGACAATTAAGCATTCAATTTAGCTCAAATATTCAAACTAAATAGGGCAAAAGATATTTAAACCAACTGATATCTCAAATATTTATTATTAATTAAATACTAATTAATACTAATTATTAATATTTAAAATACTTAAATACTATATAATATTAATTTAACACTAGAAAAATAAAAATAAAATTTCTAAAATTATAAAATAACTAAAAACAAGTTTTAAAATTAAAAATAAGTATTTTTGTCTTTTTGTGATTTTTCTATTAATTAATTACTAATTAATTATTAATTACCTAATTAAACTATTTAAAATTAAGAAAAAGAGAAAATGAACAGTAAAAATTCTAGAAACATTCCTAAAATTATATTATATTATATAAAGGCTAGGAAAAATATAAAAACTAGGTCTTACTTAATAAAAACTAATTATGCTATTTAAAACTTAAATATTACTTAATTACTAATAAAACTAATATTAAATCTAATAAATACCAAATGATAAAATAAAAATCTAAGAAAATTAATAAAATTACTTTAATATAAAAGGTAATTAAGAAAAATATAAAAAAGCTAAGTGCTTAACAAAAATTTAAAAATTAAAATTAAAAATTAAATTACATTAAATAGAAACTATCACTTATTATTAAATTGATTTTTCTTGATTTTTCTTTTTGAAAACTAATTTACACCTAAAAACAACAAACTTTTGTAAAAACAATTTTTTTATAGCTTAACAATAAGCACTGTGGAAGCTTATTAGCTCTATAGTTGACTTTTGTTGACCAAATGGGGAAATAAGCTAAAATGGACTTAAGTGGGACCCACAATGGTAGAATATGATCCAAATAAGTTAAGTAAACATGTATAAGCTGGAATAAGCAAGTGGGGTCCACTGGATAAGCAGTTTGTACAAATGATAAAGAAAATGTTTTTGTGTTTTTGTGTTCGTTGAAAACTGAGTTTAAAATGTTTTCGTGAACGGTTTTGTTTTTATAATAAGAAACTATGAACAAAGGTGGGTAAAAATACAAATGGATGAATTCCAAAAGCACTAATCAGCAAACCGTTTTTCAGAAAAACGCGCACAACCTCCCCGGCAGCGGCGCCAAAATTTGATTGGTCCCAAACGGTCAACCTAAATTGACTAGATGAATGGTCAACGAAGTCAAACGTCTCAGACCAAATCTCCGCGGAAGTGTAGTGTTTCCCCGGGTCGTTATGTCCCGACGAGGTGTGGATGGTTAACAAACGGGTTTGTGATCGGGTGAATTTGGAAAGGAAAAGGTTTGTGAGTGATTAAACTACGGAATCTACAAAGAAATAGCTTAAATAAGCTATATGAATAAGATTATGAAATCAGAAAAACCATAAATGATTTAAACCTAAAAACGCGTACGTTCACGTTTTAAATAACGTAAACGTACAAAATAAAACGTGAAAACTGAAATCTGAAAACCCCCAGGGGGTGAAAATGACTTTTTTACAAACCTAAGGTTAAAAGAAAATTTTTAGAAAAAGAAAATAAATTTTTACACTATTTAATTATTTATTATTAATTAAATACTAATTAATACTAATTATTAATATTTAAAATACTTAAATACAATATAATATTAATTACTAATTAATTATTAATTAATTACTAATTAATTATTAATTACCTAATTAAATTATTTAAAATTAAGAAAAATAGAAAATGAATAGTAAAAATTCTAGAAAAATTCCTAAAATTATATTATATTATATAAAAGCTAGGAAAAATATAAAAACTAGGTATTACTTAATAAAAACTAATTATGCTATTTAAAACTTAATTATTAATTAATTATTAATAAAACTAATATTAAATCTAATAAATACTAAATGACAAAATAAAAATCTGAGAAAATTACTAAAAATACTTTAATATAAGAGGAATTTAATAAAAATATAAAAAAACTAAGTGCTTAACAAAAATTTAAAAATGAAAATTAAAATTTAAATTATTAAATAGAAACTATCACTTATAATTAAATTGTTTTTTCTTGATTTTTCTTTTACAAAACTATTTTAACACTAAAAACAAACAACTTTAATAAAGGAACTTGGGCTGAAGCTTAAAAATAAGCACATTGGAAACTAAGATGCTTAACAGGTTTTAGGAACAAAGCTTATTAGGACTTGTTTGATTTGAATAAGCTCATAAAAAGCTATCACAAGGACAATTAAGCTACAACCATACTGAGGGAACTTTGAAATAAGCAAAATAAAGTGGAAAATCACAAGCAATAAGCTGGAAATAAGCCAATGATCCACATGCCAAAATCTGAGTATGAGATAGGCCAAATGGCCCAACTTCCAGGCCTTGTGGGGCCCACAAGAGGGTCTGGAAACCCAAACTAAGACTTGATCTGAATAGATGGACAGTAGAGCTTCAAAATGAGCCAAGGATCATGGGATGGGACCCACTAATGAAGCTTGGAGAGACCCTGGAAGTTGGGGTGTTAGAGCTGAGTGGTGGTGCAGGGGAGGTAGCACTCCCTGCAGCCTCAAAGAAGATGATGCATACCAATCATAAAAAATTCACAAAAATGAAATGGTGACTGATTTTTGTACATAAGCTGAGACACTTTAATATCTGAAGATTTCAAGTTCTAGTTCTCAACACAAAATTCTGGAAAATTCTCACAAGAAATGAGATTCTGCACATCCAAGCATTTTTGACTTTTTAACTATAGCACCACAGTTGACTTTATTGAGATTAGATTGATCCCTGGTTGCTAAATTAGTTGTATTAACCCAAAATGAGACTAAATTAAGTACACTAAACAAGTATTACACCTACTGTGATGATTTTGCAACCTAATTTTGAAACAGAGAAGCTGTTATAAACTTTTAAAGGTGAGTTTGACTTTTATGCTAAAGACTACTAGTTTTTATAACTTAACCATTCTAATATAACCTAATGTGAGATGTCTTAAGCAAAAATTACCACTGAAACATGCTGGAGCACAGTTAACTCATGAAATCCAAACACCCCTCTAATAGACTGTCTTGGTGATTTTTCAAACAAAGTACTTAATTCAAAGCCTGAAACTAATTCATATCATTGTAATTTGATAAAACAAACCAGGTTGAGCACAGATACACATGGAGTAACAACTATACTTATGAACCCAAGTTATGCTATATGTGGCAGTGAACAATTATAACTGAGCAATCATACAATCTAGTGAACAACAGGCTCCAAATGGTATCACTCATCTCTTATACACTAAATAAATCTTTAAGAACACAAATAAGCACCCATTAAGCTAATCTACAGTATAGTACTAAAAATTGGAAAAAATAGACTTACAATGGAATCAATCTGAGAATTAAGTAACCAAGGAACCAAACCATAACCTAATGCCTCCCTTGAGGCTACTAGACCATATCCAATCAGAATTCCAACAAGCTCTTTGATTCGATCTTCTTCCACAATGGATTTTTGATTTATTAGCTATTTTTGTGATTTCTTTTTGGATTTTTAAGATTTTGAAGTTAAACAGAATTGAATGCCTACTGAGCTACTAAAAACTTGTTATTAAGCTAAATGGATTGTAATAAAACAGTTAATAACATACTTAAGCTACAATTAAGCTAAATGGAAATTTTGAGCATTTTTACTAATTTTGAATTCAACAAAAGTAACCTGAGATTTTATTTAACTAGAAGTTGAGAATTACACTGAAAAAGCTTTGAGTACAAATGAAAGCTGTGTTAACACTCAAAATTAACAACTGCTACAATTCGACATAAACTAAATTAAACTAAAAATTACACTAACTATTCTACTACTCTTTCCTTTTTCATTCTTCACTTTTATAGCTCCTTGGGGTTCACAGAGACTTTCCCACTTCATTTTCAACCATTGGATGGCTTGTAGTGATCCAGGCCCTTGAATTCTCTCTTGGCGGGAAAAAGGGTCAAATTGGCAGTTGTGGTTGCTTGTGAGATTTTGTGGGAATTAATTGGGTTTGGAGGTATTGGTGAGGTGGAGGAGACAAGGTGTGGGTTTGCTGAGGTGGAGGAGGGGGGAGGTTGTGTGTTGGGTGAGTGTTGCAGGCTGCTAACAGCCAAGTGGGAGGGGAGGTGGATGGGTCAACCTTGGGTTTGACCAAGGTTTAAATAAAAACGGGGGTGTGATATATTAGGGGGTGGGCTGGTTTTTGTGATTGGGCTAGGGATTATTTTTTTGGGCTTGGGTATTACATGGATCAGGCTTGGTTTTTGTTTGTGTATTTTTAAGTTAAAAACCATAAGGACCATTTGTGTAATTTCTGCAAGCCAAAGGGACCTGAGCTGTAATTTTCCAAACTTGGTTTAAGGGACCAATCTTGCCATAGTGTAATAACCCAAGGATTTAGAATTGAAATTTTCCAAAATAAAACACCGGGGACCTTTTATGTCAATTTCCAAAACCCAAGGACTAAACTTGCAATTTCACCAAACTTTCAATCCAAGGACTAAACTTGCCAAAATAAGTAACCACAAGACCAAAATTGATTTTTCTTTCAAAAATTTCCCACCAGGGACCAATTCTGTCAATATTTGAAACCCCAGGGACTGAATTTGTAAATTTCTAAAACTTTTGATATTTTTCACCAAAGGACTAAATATGACAACTTATGATTTCAAAAGGACCTTTGGTGACTTTTCTTTCCAAATAAGTGCTCAGGGACAATTTTTGACAATTTTTGAAAGTTGGGGGACTGAAACTGCCAATTTTGCAAACTTTGTACGTTTTTCATTTGTTTTTGCTCATTTTGCATCTAAAACATATAAAACACAATTTTGAAATATTTTTAGTATTATGATGCATTTCTGAGTGTTTTTGTATGCTTTGCAGTTCAGATTTGACAAAAAATGATGAGTGTTTGAGCACTCATCATGAATTAACACATACCAATACCCCAAAACATGAATGATTTTCTAAGGGACCGTTTGGTTTGCAGATGGGTTTAGGATTATGATTTGAATTTGGATTAGGATTTAGATTTACATTTGATATAGAAAAAGAAAATATATAATAAAATAGATAAAGTTATTATTTTATAAAGTTATATGTATAAAACTGATAATAAATATATTGGGCCTACAACTTAAACATTAAAATGGCACACCACTAGAGAGTTTTGTGAGCCAAACCAGGTTGCAAATTCAGGAGTTCAAAAAACCATATATTGAGGAGTTCTAACAAAATCCAAAACCCATCCTCCCATACCAAACTTCATTTATTACTATCACTCCATAATCCAAATCCAAATACCATATAACAAACACACCCTAAATTGTACCAAATCGCATTTATTCATAATAAGTTTAGTCAAAACTAATCTATAAGATGTTTTACTTTATAAGAATTAGAAGACATTAAGCACGATATAAGTGAGAATTTTGTTCCGACGCAACACGGGGCCTGTAGAACCGTAGATGGGGGTGAATACGATTTCTTAGGCTTTTTGGATGTTTAAAAAACATTAAGCCTCAAGAAATACCAAGTGGTTATACAAGAAACCAACAACCACAAACACAACCAATGTATATAATGCAAGTAAAGAACACAACGATATATACTATTTCAGGATAGGGGGTTTATACCATCCATATGTCCAGTTGCGAATACACGACACTAATTCTATTACACTAGTATAATCTTTTCGGTGGACTACAAACCATTACAACTTCACTCCACCGATATTCCCTAATATCCATGCTCACAAAGAAGGAGCTACTCCCAACGGTATTCCGCCAATGGAAACCACTCAAAAGAATCCCGCGATTTGACTTCTACTAAGGTCACTAAGACCACTACCAAGACTTCCCACCGGAAGTATCAAACCCCAACTAGATCCTCATTGATCTAGGCTTGGTCACCAAGACACAAGACTTCCTTTACAAACAAACTGAAAGAATAAGTGTTTGTATATTCAACCAAGCCCTAACCTAACCTAGAGACGCGATTATAATAGAAATGGTAAAGATAAGAAGACCCTCGACACAATCACAAGAGTGGGTTAGGTTCTTGTGATTCTTCCCTTGCAAGGAAATGCGTTCTTTCAATAGATATTAGTGTGAAAGATTAAGAACACAAGATAAAATTAGAGGATTAGAGAGAGAATATAGAGAGAAAGAATAATGGCAAGGGGTGAGGAATACAAGAGGCAAGGGTGGGTATTTATAGGCCAAGATCCCAAATGGGGAATAATGTACCGAGACTGGCGCGTTGCCTGCGCGTCGGAGCGCGGGCAGCGCTCCAGAATAACTAGTGAATTCATTCCTTGTAGGATCTTGGTCTTGTAAATACTCATCCTTGCTAAACTCCCTCCACACATTTAGACCTTAACATTAATCATTCTAAAAGTTTACCAACTCAAATAGCCATTTAGAAAAATGTTTTGTGAAGTGTTTAAGACTAAGCCAATTATCAAAGAGAGAATGGTTGAAAAATAATTTGATAGGGGTAGTTTGGGTATTCCTCACTTGGCATAGTGAGAAGAGAAGAATATGCCAAGAGGATATTCCATTGCTTGGAAAGCAAGTGTGGATGTTAGAGAAGGAAGATTTGAATTTGAAATTCAAATGGTGTAAGAGGGAAAAGAGAGAGTGAGGTTGAGTTAACGTGAATCATGGTTGAGTTAGAAGACTAACCATGGTTGGATGAGAAAGGAGTGTGGTTAGAACAAACCATGATTGGATTAGAAAGAAAACCATGGTTGAGTTAAGAAGGATGTCCAAGGGTATATTCCATCCTTGGAGAAAAGGGTGAAATGGAATGTTGAGATGAGTTTGAGTGTGATGGATGGTTGAGATGAGTTTGAGTGAGTTGGAATGATGTGGTGGTTTGGAGCCTAAAGAGTGGATTCAAATTTGAATTTGAAATTCCCCATGTGTTGAAATAGAGGTGAAGGGATAAGGTGATGAGTTGGATTGTATAAGGAATATAAGATTTGATGAGATGGGGAGTGAGTTGGCTAGTGTGTGAGGGAGGAGAGGAATGTGAGAAGAGTGTGTGTAATTTGAAAATATGGATGTTAGAAGTGTAAGGAAGTGAGTTGGATGTGTGAGGAATATAAGATTTGATGGGATGGGGAGCCTTTGGCTTGGATTCAAATTTGAGAGTGTTGTGAGTAAGGTAGTGTGTGTGGGAGAATGTTTGTGAGTGAGTGTGTGAGAAATTTGAATCCAAAGAGAGTGAGTGTGAGTGTATGTGAGGAAGGTTTATTTGGTTTGAAATGGGTGGTTGGATGAAGAGGATGATGTGTTGGTGAGATCCTAGTGTTTGAAAGGGAATGTTGTAAGAGAATGTTTTGGAGAAATGGTGTGGGAATGTAGGGGACAAAAAGTACATGAAAGTACAAGGAATATAAGAGGATGTTGGGGATTAGATTTAGAATGATTTAGAAATGGTGGGTGGATTAGTTTGAAGTTGAGAGTAATCAAAGGATTGATTAGAAGATAATTATATTGTCATTAAGAAAGAGAAGAATTGATAAATATGATTATGAGTTCAGATGAGGATTCGAAAATCAAAGATTACTTATAATCTCAAGTAACTCAATGTCGAGTATTCGTATTCTCATAACTCGTGACTTTCCACGACTCGACGAATCCAATAATCACCTAGATGCAAACAAGCTAAGTGCTTTGCGTCGTTGTATAGCATATCCTATACGGGAAAGGATGTATTTACGCAAAGGGACCTTTGACTTAGTTTAACCAATAAGGGAGTAAACCCGTTACGTTATTAGAGAAGACGTAAGCACGGGTTATGACCATATGAATACTTTCACTTGATGTTACTTGCAGTATATAAGTTCCCTAGGTTTAGAAAAGCCTTGGCTAGAATCATTTGTCAATATACTTGAGTTAGCGTTTTGCCGAAAACGGGTATTTGAAAAGTTGGATCTCTCTTATTCTAAAACTCGTTTCGAGTGTTCTCAATTAAGCACATAACATATACGTACCTGTATTGAAAGATCCACATTTTTTGGGTAAGGGGAAAGCCAACTTTCAAAATTTATCCCGAACTTCATAGAAGCTTCGTGCGCTGCTGGCGCATCGGCGCGCGGGCAGCATGTCAGGAGCAGATGTGGGGTTTGGGGAATTTTGGCTAGTGTTTGTTATTTTTTGTGTTTCGAAGGTTTATTTGTTATCATTAAAATATAAGGAGACTTGGTCAATGTTGTCCCAACAATCTCCCCATTTTTTATAATGACAAATAAATTTCGAAAGTAAATAAAATTACAAAACGTAGCGAAGACAAAGAGCGCCTTTGGTGTAGCTTGGTTCTTGACCTTGCCTTGTAATTTGGTGAAGCCTTTGTCATTATCTTGAATCGGCAAACTTCACTCTTTGCTTTCTTTCTCCCCCTTTTGTCGAATCAAAAAGACAGGACTACCAATCAAGCCTGGTTTCGAACTTAGGCATGTGGGATAATAAGAAGCTCGTACATGCACTTGAACATGCTCCCCCTTGATCGTTGCTCCCTCTAAATCGTTGATCCCTTTGTTCCAGGGCGGGGATTCATGGGTCAAGAGCCTCACCTTTGCGGTGGCCTAGCTACACAAGAAAACACAACACGCAACAAACAAACAATCCTCACATGTCGAAGTCCAAAATGGGTTAGGTTACCATTTGAAGATGGGTTAGTCCATAACAATATATATATATATATATATATATATATATATATATATATATATATATATATATATATATATATAGTCCATTATGACTCCAATAACCATTTGTTGAGCATGAGAATAATATCACAAAACAACACACAATTTTATTTCATTCAATCATAAAACATACAACAAGGATCACAGCCAGTACAAACAAGAAACCACAACATCAACATGACACATTCCTACCATTAAATTATTCAACTACATGGAGTTTTCCCATATACTCATAGCCATTCCACAATGGTTCCCTAAACACGCTTATTTCTTGCGCTTTTGGGTGACAACCTTGGCTAGATCTTTAAACACATTAGTCAACATCATGAAGTTGTTTTTGTAAGCAAGGTGCAATTCCCTCAACTCCTCTTGAAGATCTTTGAGATCATTTTCAATTTTGATGGTTTTCAAACAACATTTGCATTTGCTTGCATGATCATTGTTTGACACATCAAGCTTAGGAGGAAGAGGGAACCCAATTTGGTACCATATTGGACCGCTCCACAAACACTTCAACACATAGTTCTTAAGAACTAGATTTTCATCACATGATGGGTTTTCCCATAATATATCATGCATGCACCATAATTTGTTAAGCCATGCATGATGCTTCCAATTGTGGTTGGATGAGAAAAGTTCCTAGATCATCATATTGGAGTAAAATGATTCTATTCAACATAATTTAGAACCACACTCATAATACATGAACCAAGTTCAAGTATTTCATGTAAGACATCACAAAAGTGTAGTTGTATGTATATATATATATATATATATATATATATATATATATATATATATATATATATATATATATATATATATATATACCAATTGTATTTTTGATTTAGAAACACAAGCTAGGTCCTATGAGCCATCATACATTGTATAGAAAGTCGATACACAATGTATGATATCTCCGGTTCATAGTTTGTTGTGTAGTGTGTCGACTTTAATAGCACAAGTTTCTAAGATCTCGGATGAGATACTTAGCTTATTAAGTCTATTCATTGGTTATTTTAGTTTGTTATGCAATACCATACTGAATTTTCTTCAACTACGTAAGTAGTTTGTATGTTTGCATAAAATCTTTTCTTTTCTTTTCTACCCTAAACATATAGCATGCAATTTCCACATCAATCGAACAAGTAGATATAGATATAAATTCTTCAACACAAGTGTGAGTCATGATCCGAAACTTTATCTATTCTAGGTAATTTGACACAAATGACTTTCAATCTTATTAAGTCTTAATAAGATAATTTGTGTTAAATTTTATTGTTCTTCACATATAGTATAGACATGTAGAATCTTGAATATTATCAACCATCGTTTGAATAATGAATTGATGAATATTTTCCTCTCGAAAATTATGTAATGAAATTTCATTCCATGCCTTCACATAAGTCCTAATCACATAAGCACATAAGCTCTAAGAGCACCTAAGTAGGACAATGCAAACCCCATCTAGACCTTTAACTTTATTCTTGAAAGATTGTTCTCCTAAGATGCATGTCAACCATGGACATCTAAACCTATCCCAAAAACAATTTAGATTTTTGAAAAACCTAAGTGTATAGGATGACCCCTCGCTTCTCTCACTATCTTAGGATTGCCTTCATCCGAATCATCAACTTGTAATGATTGCGACCTTTCTTGATCTTGAACTATGTGTTAATTGATCACATCATCTTCTACCGAAGGAGATGATTTAGGCTCAGGCATGCTCTCATTAATGGTCACATTGAGAGATTCCTCAATCCTCATTGTTCCCTTAATAAGCACTATGTATGCTTGACTAGTTTGAGAGTATCCTAAGAACACACCTTCATATGACTTTGGGTCGAACTTGGTGAGATATTCTTTAGTGTTAAGTATGAATACTTTACAACCAAACACCCTAAAGTATTCTAAGGAAGGCTTCCTGTTTCTAAGTATCTCATAAGGTGTTTTATTAATGGCTTTCTTAATGTAAACTATGTTAAAGATATAACATGCGGTATCTAAGGTATGACACCAAAAATTTTGTGGAATGGATTGCTCATCAAGCATAGTACGAATCATCTTTCATAACTTACGATGTGTTCTTTCAACAATCTCAAGCGATTGAGAAGTGAACAGGCCCGATAAGTTATAAGATATTCCATGTTCACAAAAGTTACCAAATTGTAATTTATCAAATTCACGACTATGATTTGTTTTTATTGAAACAATAGAACAATCAAGTAGGTTTTCAAGCTTCTTTCTCAAAATATCAAATTTTCCTAAGACTCCATCCTTAGATGCTAAAAACAACACCCAAGTATAATTTGACGGCAATCATCAAAGTGCAGAAGTTTCCTCCATAGCTTTGGATTGGGAATGGACCATGCAAATTCAAGTGTAACAACTCTAAAACCTTATTAGTTGACACTTCATTCCTATTCCTATTATTCGTATGTCCTTGACTCCCTAGACAAGTATCACAATAATGTCTTTCAAAACTCAACTTTGGTAAATTCCTTACTAGCTTGTTAGAAGCTAGACTTTGGACTAACCTCATATTGGCGTGACCTAACCTCCTATGCCAAAGGGTAGAGTTATCCACCATGGATGTAAGACATATGTGTTGTTTGGAGTTATATCCTAACTTGCATGTATACAAGTTATTTCTTCTATGACCTCTAGCTAATACTACACCATTTTTACTAATAGTACAATCTACTTTAGTAAACTTAACCTCACAATCTTCATCACTTAATTAACTAACACTAATCAAATTAAAGTTTAAACCACTAGCATGCTCAACATTGGTTATTTATATGGAGTCATGAAGGACGTTACCTTTACCGATGATTTTTCCATTAAGTTTGCTTCCAAAAATGACTTGATTGCCATCATACGCCTTATATGAGGTGAACAATCTCCTATTCCCAGTCATGTGTTTAGTGCAACCACTATCCACTATCCACTATCTACTATCCATTCGTCCGGTTGTAGATCACTTTTTGAGACAAACCTCAAGTTTTTCTTGTGCCATGAGACACATAGCTTCCTTGCTTGGTTGATCCTCATCTTCACTATCACTCCAAGCTCCACCGATGAATGCTTTGTTCTCTTTGGGCTTAGGACACTCACTTATGAAGTGACCTTTTTCACTACAATTGTAGCATCCTTTATTATACCTAGAACTTTCGCCAACCTTGTTGTCACCACCTCTACTTCTACCAAAGTTGTTTCTTCCACCATTACCTCGATTACCGAACCGATTACCACGCATAAAGTTACCACCTCTCCTAAAGAACCTCCTAAAGTTCTTTGCCATCAAGTTATACTCTTCATCGCTTCATCACTCTCATTACCATTGCTTCCTTCTTGACTATCGCTATCGTCACTAACTTGACTCTTATTGACTTTAGCTTTGAGAGCCAAAGACTTCACATTCTCCTTCTTGTCTTTAGTTGCAACCTTGTCATTCTCAAGAATCATTTCATAGACCTTGAGGTTACCGATAAGCTCGTCAAGAGGAAGTTCCGCCAAATTGTTGGCTTCTTCAATGGCCGTCACCTTTGGCCGCTACTTTACCAGAAGAGCTCGAAGAAACTTCCTCACATGGTTCTTGTTGTAAAAGCTATGATCTATAGCCGTGAGGCTTGTGATAATAACATTGGACCGTGTGTAACCATTGTCGATGATTTCTTCATCCGAGATCAAAAACTTCTCATATTGTTGAATGAGAAGGTCGATCTTGCAATCCTTGACTTGTGAATTGCCTTGATGGGTGATGATGAGCGAATGCCAAATCTCCTTGGCGGTATTGCAAACATGGACTCTCTCGAAATCCCTTCGAGGTAGAGCGTTGTAGATCATCATCTTGGCTTCTTGATTCTTGCCAAGTCTTCTCTTCTCATCATCTTTAAGTTCCGAGTATGGTTTCTCCACCATCAACTTCGTTTCGGGATCTTACATCATGAAAACAAAATCACCATTTTGGACGATTTCCCATAAGTCAAGATCCTTAGACCTAACGTAGGTCTCAAATCGGGTTTTCCAAAAACAAAACCCATCGGTCTCTAGCAAAGGTGGTCTTTGCATAGAGCACCGCTCAACATAGTTCTCTTGAGCCATGGATCTATACTCTACTTTGCCAAAAATCTTTAGTTAGGATTTTAGATTTTTGAAAAAGAAGTTTTTGACTTAAAACGACTTCTCAGAAAGGTTTTAATGCTCAAAAACTTGAGTATACCGCTCTGATACCAATTGTAGAACCATAAAGGGGGGCGAATATGGTTTCTTAGGCTTTTTGGATGTTTAAAAAACTTTAAGCCTCAAGAAATACCAAGTGGTTGTACAAGAAACCAACAACCACAAACACAACCAAAGTATATAAAGCAAGTAAAGAACACAACGATAATACTTGTTGGGGATGGGGGGTTTATACCATCCGTACGTCCAGTTGCGAATCTACGACACCGATACTATTACACTAGTATAATCCTTTCAGTGGACTACAAACCATTACAACTTTACTCCACCGATATTCCCTAATATCCATGCTCACAAAGAAGGAGCTACTCCCAACAGTATTCCGCCTTCGGAAACCACCCAAAAGAATCTCGTGATTCGACTTCTACTAAGGTCAATAAGACCACAACCAAGATTTCCCACCGGAAGTATCAAACCCCAACTAGATCCCCAATGATCTAGGCTTGGTCACTAAAATACAAGACTTCCCTTACAAACAAATTGAAAGAATAAGTGTTTGTATGTTCAACCAAGCCCTAACTTAACCTAGAGACTCGATTTTAATAGAAAGGGTAAAGATAAGAAGACCCTCGACACAATCACAAGAGTGGATTAGGTTCTTGTGATTCTTCCCTTGCAAGGAGATGTGTTCTTTCAATAGATGTTAGTGTGAAAGATTAAGAACACAAGATAGAATTAGACGATTAGAGAGAAAGAATATAGAGAGAAAAAATAATGACAAGGGGTGAGGAATACAAGAGACAAGGGTGGGTATTTATAGGCCAAGATCCCAAATGGCGAATAATGTACCAAGACTGGCCCGTTGCCTGCGCATCGGAGTGCAGGCAGCGCTCTAGACTAACTGGTGAATTCATTCCTTGTGGGATCTTGGTCTTGTAAATACTCATCCTTGCTAAACCCCCAATTGTACTTCACACATTTAGACCTTAACATTAATCATTCTAAAAGTCTGCCAACTCAAATAGCCATTTAGAAAAATGTTTTGTGAAGTGTTTAAGACTACGCCAATTATCAAAGAGAGACGGTAGAAAGGATAATTGGATAGGGGTAGTTTAGGTATTCCTCACTTGGCATAGAGAGAAAAGAAGAATATGCCAAGAGGATATTCCTTTGCTTGGAAAGGAAGTGTGGATGTTAGAGAGGGAATATTTGAATTTGAAATTCAAATGGTGTGAGAGGGAAAAGAGAGAGTGGGGTTGAGTTAACGTGAACCATGGTTGAGTTAGAGGAGTAACCATGGTTGGGTGAGAAAGGAGTGTGTTGAGAACAAATCATGATTGGGTTAGAAAGGAAACCATGGTTGAGTTAAGAAGGATATCCAAGGTATCCAAGGGAATATTCCATCCTTGGAGAAGATGCTAAAATGGAAGGTTGAGATGAGTTTAGGTGTGATGGATGGTTGAGATGAGTTTGAGTGAGTTGGAATGATGTGATGGTTTTGGAGCCTAAAGAGTGAATTCAAATTTGAATTTTAAATTCCCAGTGTGTTGAAATAGAGATGAAGGGATAAGATGATGAGTTGGATTGTGTAAGGAATATAAGATTTGATGAGATGGGGAGTGAGTTGGCTAGTGTGTGAGGGATGAGAGGAATGTGAGAGGAGTGTGTTTAATTTGAAAATATGGATGTTGGAAGTGTAAGGAAGTGAGTTGGATGTGTAAGGAATATAAGATTTGATTGGACGGGGAGCCTTTGGCTTGGATTTAAATTTGAGAGTGTTGTGAGTAAGGTAGTGTGTGTGGGAGAATGTTTGTGAGTGAGTGTGTGAGAAATTTGAATCCAAAGAGAGTAAGTGTGAATGTATGTGAGGAATGTTTATTTGGTTTGAAATTGATGGTTGGATGAAGAGGATGATGTGTTGGTGAGATCCTAGTGGTTGAAATGGAATGTTGCAAAGAGAATGTTTTGGAGAAATGGTGTGGGAATGTAAAAGACAAGAAGTACATGAAAGTACAAGGAATATAAGAGGATGTCGGGGATAAGATTTGGAAGGGTTTTGAAATGGTGGGATGATTAGTTTGAAGTTGAGAGTAATCAATTGATTGATTAGAAGATAATCATATTGTCATTAAGAAAGAAAAGAATTGACAAGTATGATTATGATTTGAGAGGAGGATTAGAAAATCAAAGGTTACTTATATTCTCAAGTAACTCAACGTCGAGTATTCATAATTTTGCAACTCGTGACTTTCCACGACTTGACGAATCCGATAATCACCTTGATGCAAACAAGCTAAGTGCTTTGCATCGTTGTAAAGCATATCCCATACGAGAAAGGGTGCATTTACGCAAAGGGACCTTTGACTTAGTTTGACCAATAAGGTAGTAAACCCGTTACGTGATTAGAGAAGACGTAAGCACGGGTTATGAACATATGAATACTTTCACTTGATGTTACGTGAAGTATATAAGTCCCCTAGGTTTAGAAAAGCCTTTGCTAGAAGCATTTGTCAAAATACTTGAGTTGGCGTTTTGCCAAAAAACGGGTATTTGAAAAGTTAGATCTCTTTAATTCTAAAACTCGTTTCGAGTGTTCTCAATTAAGCACATAACATATACGTACCTGTATTGAAAGATCCACGTTTGTTAGGTAAGGGGAAAGCCGACTTTCAAAATTCGTCCCGAACTTCACAGAAGCCTGGCGCGCTGCTGGTGTATCGGCGCCTGGGCAGTGCGTCAAGAGCAGATGTGGGGTTCGGGGAATTTTGGCTAGTGTTTGTTATTTTATGTGTTTCGAAAGTTTATTTCTCATCATTAAAATATAAAGATACTTGGTTAATGTTGTCCCAACAAGACCATATAGATCTTGTTAACAATCATTTTTGGTTCTCCAAGTTGCAAGCCACATGAATCACACTATTTTTATTTCCTCACGTGTATGTTTTTTTATTTTTTTATTATTTCATATGTTTTAAGACCTTTACTTATGTAAAACACAACGATTTATGCAAGTGTTAAACCAACAATAAAGCTCTGTTTGTGTTGTTTGTTGAAGCTTAATTTTAGTTTACAAGATTATGTAGTTTCGACTCATGTTTCAATTCATAACTCTCCCCCTTTGGCGATTTTGGAGATTCTGCGAAACCTTTACCTTAACTTTTTTGCCAGATCGATCTCTTATCCTCTCCATTACAATCTTGATTCAAGTTTTACCTTGCTTCAATCATTGTTTCTGTTGGGATATTAGGTCGGTTTACTTATTGTTTGGGTTTTTCTCTAAATCGATACCTAGGGTTTTCTTAGTCGGTTCGTGTTCTGGTCTATTTAATTCCAATCATTAATCATCAATACCGATTAGACATCAGTAATTTATTATGGGTTAGTTATTGTTCGTTCCTGATTAAAAAAAACCCTAATTGGTTAAATTAGGGTTTACTCGTACTTATTGAAGTGTTTTGTTTCTGGTTTCATGTGTTTGCATTAGTATTTGGTGTTCATTATTGTGATGTCGAATATGGGAGAGGGGAATAATACATTAACACAACTTGTTAATGTGAATATTGAAGAATTGAGTGCTACTGTTGATTTGTCGAAGGTGACTATGAGGAAACATAAGAAGTCTCGAACTAAGGATGTTACAGGTGTGGCGACACAGCCTATAGCTGAAAATTCTTATGATACATCTCCTCATGTTCAGGTTGAGAATTCTGAAGGACCGATTGCTGCTGAATCATCCCATTTGAACGTGGGTACTGGTCCTTCGATTGAGCTTAATTCTATCAAAAGCAAACATGATCTTATTCAATTGGTGTTTAGTGTCTCGCTGAAATCAACCTTGGATATTGATTTATTCCTTAAGGAGGTTGAAGCTGGTAAATATCCAATATGGTCTAATATGGATAATGATACTCGTTCACAGGTGCATGAAGCTATGAGTGGTTTGCTTGAGGTTTATGAAATGGATACTACTGCAACAAATTCTAATTTTGGTGACAGTATTAAAGATACAACACCCAATGTTGTAATTGTGGATGCGAATACAATGGATAAATCTTCAGTTTGTAAAGGAGTTAACGTTTCTATTCCACGTAGTGTGGTTGAAAAGGTTAGTGCACGTCTTGAGCATACCCTATATGGCTACTTTATTGGTAACAGAATGGAGTTTCCAGTGGTTGAGTACTATGTTAAAAATAATTGGGCTAAATATGGTTTGAAAAAGATTATGATGAATGAAAAAGGCTTTTTCTTTTTTAAATTCGATACTCAGTCTGGTTTAGAAGCAGTTTTGGAAGATGGCCCTTGGATGATACGAAAATCGCCGATCATTCTTAAGAAATGGTCAATTAATACTAGGTTGTGTAAGGAAGAGCTGACTCGTATTCTGGTATGGGTTAAATTACATGATGTTCCTATTCAAGTGTTTGAAGAGGATGGTATTAGCTTAATTGCTTTATTTATTGGCAAGCCTATTATGCTTGATTCGTATACGAGCTCTATGTGTAAGGATTCTTGAGGTAAGATTAGTTTTGCTTGGTGCTTAATTGAGGTTAGTTCAGAGGCTGAACTCGTAGAGGTTGTTACTATTGGTGTCCCCTCTCTTATAGGGGATGGTTTTACTAAAGATACTATCCGAGTTGAGTATGAATGGAGGCCTCCCAGGTGTACATTATGCAAGATTTTTTGCCATATCCATGATCATTGCCCTAATAAAGTGGTCAATTATCCTGTTGTTACTACTTCAAATGTTGCTAATCCTTCTACTGTGCCTGCCAATGATGGTTTCCAAACGGTGAGTCATAAGAAGAACAAAGGTAAAGCCCAGCCTGCTAAAGGTAGTCATTTTGCTAGTACTACAGTCAAACAGAATTTCAGGTATAAGCCAAAGAAGACTACTAGTGAACCAAAGAAGGGAGCTAATATTCGGCGTAATGTGCATACAACGTCGTCTAAGTTGAAGTCTACTGGTTCTACTTCTAAGGAAGGTATTGTTACTACATCTAATTCTTATGCTGCATTGGTGAACGATGATGAGGAAGATGGAGAACATGTCACACATGTGAATGAAGATTTGGCTAATCCAAATACAGGTGGAAGTTCATCTTTCACGGTAGCTGCTGGTTAGCTTGTTTGTGTTATTTCTTGAGTTGTAAGTGCTTATGGCTTCTCATAAGCACTAGTTATTTTCAAGCTTCTTAGCTGTCTACCTTGTTATGAGCTTTATCGCCTATGTAACGGGCTAAGATATGAGATTTCACCCATATCTTTTTGTACTTAAACGCTTTTAGTTTAATATATTTACCAGGGTGCAGGATTACTCCCATTTACCCAATAAAGCTCTGTTTGTTATGAGGTTTCAGAACTTGAGGATAGGACTTAAAGTAAAAAACTTGTTTGTTATAACGGGGTTGGTTTTGGCATCAGTACTTACAGCAAAAAATAACGGATCTTCAAAACCAGACTTGATGACTATCTTTTGCACATTTGTTTTCTTGTTAAATTGTGGTCCATATGTGATTTTCAGCCACATGTTTTCTTATTTTTAACCTTTTAGTTATTATATCAATTATTTAATTTATATTTGAATATAAAATATATAGTTAAATATTAACATCTTTCTCTTATCATAAATTTAAATCCAAATAACCAAGTTCAAATTCAAATCCAAATCTTAATAATAATCTCATCTACAAACTAAACAGGCCTCAAATAAGTATTTGATATAACTGATTTTGTCGGTTTATTGATTAATTATTTTATTTATATGTCAAAAAGCTAATAGGTAACTTTTTTCAGCTTAAGAGCTATCAACTTTAAGTTTATAGCTTTTTTAAGTTTATTATATCAATTTGGCAAACTTATTAGACGGAAAGAAATGCTTTCAAATTTGAATAAGCCGAAGCTGCCAAAATAAGTTGACCTAAACACCCTCCTAAGTGATGGGACTATAAATAAGATGAGATAACTCGTGAACTATTTAAGATTAAGTCACTCGAGTAATCTTTCAAAGCAAACTTGAGCTTCAATATACTCGGCTCATGAGTCTTATCGAGCTTAAATCACACTTTTACCGTTTCATATACATGTAGTTACTTGATTATCATTACTTTATAGGTAATATGCATACGATTTGAATCAAGTCAAGCTTAATAAAACAATTAGTTACCGAACTCGATCTTGAAATGTCTTGATCAATCTCGGGTCGAGATCCGTGCTCGAGTTTTAGATGACGAGTCGAGCTTGAGCTTAGAATTCAAAGCTCCACCGAGCTAGAGTTTTAGTAGCAAAGTTGAGATCGAGCTTGGAAATAGGCTTGACACGGCATGTTTACACCCCTCTCAAATAACAAAAGTCAATCAAAAAGAGACATTTATTATATCAAAAAAGAACAAGCTTAATAAAACAATTAGTTAGCTAACTCGATCTTCGTTCAAAAAAAAAAAAAAAAGCTAACTCGATCTTGAAATGTCTTGATCAATCTCGGGTTGAGATTCGTGCTCGAGTTTTAGATGACGAGTCGAGCTTGAGCTTAGAATTCAAAGCTTCACCGAGATAGAGTTTTAGTAGCAGAGTGAGATCGAGCTTGGAAATAGGCTCGACACGGCATGTTTACACCCCTCTCAAATAACAAAAGTCAATCAAAAAGAGACATTTATTATATCAAAAAAGAACAAGTGCAACCTGCCCCTAACGTCATCAGTCAACTTGAAGATTTGTTTTTAGAAAAACTTGATCTTTACGTTATATGAAATAACGCTTTGTTAGGATCAAATGAAAAGAAAAAATAAAATAAGAATAGTGAAAAAAAAAAAAAAAAAAAAAAATTACATGCGCATACAAAAATAGATGCATCCAGCTTAAAATGGATATTTTCCCGAGTAATGCTTTATTTTTCAATAACTTGATCGACCGAATTTTCTGTGTATCAAATCAATAATCAACCACAAGAAATACACACACACAAAACTTCTTTAGCATTCGGGTTAATTTGGATGATTTATCTTTTACGTTGAAAAGGCCTGTAAGAAAGTTGGGAGGATTAATGGGGAAAAATGTACAACAGAAAAACCTTACAAAAACTATTTTTTGCATTAGAGTTAAATCTGAAGGAATATTTTTTATATGAAATGGCTTTAAGAATGTTTGATGCAGTATTGCAGTGATCTGCTCATTTGATTCAAATCCATTACGTAACCTGTCTATCTTGTGTCCAGTAGTTCATAACTCCAATACATCTAAATATCTAATATAGCAACTGAAACTATCTTACCTAGATAATGACATATTGACATCGATATTCAATGATACAAGCCTATTGACATCGATATTCAATGATACAAGCCTAGAGAGACACTACCAACAAAACAACAGGGGCCCTATGCACAACAACTAACAACCTTTTAATTAAACTCCACCTAAACACAAGAAAAACAAGACGGTCATAACCATGAAGATGCACATTCACTCACTTGTGTTTTTGTGTACTTTGGATTTGACCATGCTATTTTTCATCAGCAAAGATGTCATACTATTATGGCAATAACAGCAGCCACTACAAGATGAAGATGAACCTGAAGATATTACAGTACATCTTTAAGAAAAGAAATGTAACACACACCCCTAACATGCTAAAAAACCAAAGAAAACAGTGTATCACGATCGAAGTCGCCTAAAGACAAAAAGAAACAGAGGGAATTTGACCCACTCAGATCTACCAAGACAGCAGAACTAATAATAATGTCTTAGTCTTGGTATTAATATGTACTCCTGTTTTATGGTATTGATTAGCGTATTAAACAGTTTCATATAACAACAAGATTATAGTAACAAAAATGTTTCAACCTCTGGTTCGAAAAGGAGTGTTTGGATAGACCATATGTAGAACCCTTTTGGAATGCCAATATGCACAATTCTCACTTGAACAGCCAAGAACATCACACAATACAAAAATGTTTTTACTACCCTGCCATGAAATTTCAAAGTCTCACCAGTCATTTGTCTATTTTTTGAATGTCTAATTTACCCTTCCAACAAAGACAACGCAAGAATCTTTTTGGCCCTTATCAACATCTTTAACTTTTTATAAAGGAGGGATAACACTAACACTAATGAAACAAAACAGTGGATCACAAACGACAAAAGCAAACAGCCAGAATTTTATTCACTCAGATCTACCAAAGCAGCAGGATTAACCATAGCGCCTTAGTCTTACTATGCATCTCTTTCAGTGTTAATGCAACAGTTCAACGTAATTATAACAAATTAACAATAATAATAACACGTGACTGTGCCAGCCTATATGATTCAAAAAATGAGTTAAACTAACGCCGTATGTCAAACCTTTTGTGATGCGAGTATGCGTAAGAACTTCCACTTGAACAATTAATAACATCGACCTATTAATAACCTATTAGTTAGTTATTCCTACTCTTCCATGAAAACCAAAAAGTCTCACCAACCCTTTTTCTATGTTTCTAATATCTAAAATACACATCAACAATAACAACACAAGTATCTTGTTGACCCTAATCAACAATATCTTTATCTATCTAGCTAATTATAAATTATAATTTATGGAGTAATAGTAACTCTAACTTGACAGCTTTCTGACAAAGGGAAGCTGCAATATCTTTATCTATCTAGCTAATTGCAAATTATAAATAACAATAAACAGGGTATCTCATGGAATCCTTCAATGGGACTATCGGAGAAGCATAAAAAGATTGAAAGTTCATAGGGAGAAGGCAATGAATGGTCTTATAATTAGTGTGCTATAAGCACAATTGCTATAAGGCTGCATCATTAAAGCAACTTCTTTACATAAAACAGTACAGCAAAAACCAGAATCATAAACTGAATTGACTAGTTTTTCTAGATTACACATGAAGACTTTCACTCTGACAAGATCTCCAATAACCGATTAACCGTCATAAATAATTACTATTAAACATAACGAGGCTGCATAATTCAAGCCTTCAAGAAACTAATGACTCTAAGAGAACCATGAACTAAGATAAATGTAGGTATCTTCATGTTCTTAAAGACTTCACTCTAAGATTGCAACCACAAAGTAATTGGAATCTGAGTTCACGCAGAAAAAAAGTGCTAATTCTCCTCGGTTACTTCAAGATTGTATATAACTAATATATATTACTAAAAAATTTTGCTATGATTTTGCATCGAAGTCTACACTTACGCATGTATAGAACAACATCAAGACACTAAAAATAGCACTTTCATCATCAAATTGCCGCAAAAGATGACAAACAGTAACGGTTTTCAGATAAGACATGATAATGTTGATAGAACTTTCATTAGAGATTTTGAGAACTGCTATGATATTTTCACAAGTTTGGAGTAACATACAACTCGTCTTATCTTCTTTAGTATCACCCCATCCCCAATACTTAACGACAGAACAGAGCAAAGAACTTCTGTACAGAATCTCTACACAACACTAAACACTCCAAACAAAGCTAAAAACAAACGATAAATGTAAAACTAAATACATTACCAGGATACTCCGCTTTTTAAACCGCAAGATCAAAACTCTAACATCCAATCAGAATGACAAGCATCAAGTGGTCAACCAGCCGAGAATGTTACTATTGTTTGTGCTTTGATCCAGTTAAATAGACTTGAGATTGTACTATAGTTCTTCCAATTTTGAACCCGGGTACGACTGTAAATCCCACCTTTGATACACCCTTATCATAATATGCATCTTTTCTTGTTACATCTTCCATATAAATCATTGAAAAGTCGACCCCTTTTTCCACTTGAAAGATCTCAACTGGTGGACTAAACGAACGAGCCAATTTATGAAGTAGCCACATTGAGCTAGACATATTAACAAACTCCTCATAAAATCCGCTCAAAGACTTCCACGAATCCAAAACCTCCTTATTTCTATCCAAATTCTTGAATATCGACGATTCCATAGTGGGATGCACAAGCTGTTCATACTTTCTCTCACAAAACTTCGAAAACGGAAAACCAGGATTCTTATTCAAAGTCTCCAACGGATTAACGGACACATGCTCAAATAACTCCATTATATTATCATCACACCCCTCATTCCCATCCACACCAAAATTCTCCGTATCAAAACCTTGAAACATACCTAAACAAACATACGACAAAAACGCATACCTATTATGCCCCTTTTTCACATAAACAACATTCGGATGAACATAACTAGCCGCTAGTCCCAAATCAAACCCCGCCTTCTTCATCAACTGAACCAAAACCTTGGTAAACCGATGCGAACACCTACACGCATCTCTCAACATAGAATCAAACACCCTAACAGTCGGCAAAAAACCATTCGGCGGTTTCAATATCTTCGACAGCTTAACCGACAACTTCCTATTAACCTCCTCAATCTCCCCCAACTCTTTCCTCAACAAAGCAACCTTGTCATCTTTACCATCAATATCAGACTGCAACCTATTAAACATAGTCTCTAAAGCTCTTAACTTGTTTTGATTCTCATTAACTTGAGCTTCCAAACAAGACCCAGTTGTGAAATCACTATTAAAATCAGGGTTCTTTCTTGAATCAATATATAACTCCCTAAAACCATACATTTTCTGCAGCTGACTAACTAAAGCTTTATCATTAACCATAATCATTTCTTGATCAAATGGCACATGGGCAGTTTGTAATTGCAAATAAGAAGCTTCAAAAGACGAAACAACAGCAAAAACAGAAGAAAGAACATAATTACCGAAATGGGTATTGAAAGGTTGGATAGTAAAATTAAGGGTTTGTTGACTTTTGGTTTGACTTTGACTTTTAGGAGTCAAATTCTTGGAATTTAAATCAGGTTTAATGATGATAACTTTCTGATCAGTGATGAAATCTTCAGTGGAGTCAAGAAGAGTGAAGCCGTCTTCTGAGTCAGATACGGCGGCGGAGATGGCGGCTGAGGATTCATCTTCTTCTTCGTTAAAGAATTCAATGGTTTTTGCTTTGAATGCAATTGCAAATTTTGAAAACATGTCTGAGATTTGGGGTGGTTTTGGGTTGTTTGATGATCCTAGTTCCATGTTTGGTTTTTTTTTAATGTTATTTAATGTGATTATGTCATGGTTTTAAAAGAATGAGGTGGTGGTGGTGATTCGTGAAGAGAGAGATTTGTTGTGCCTTGGATGACTTTGAAGGAAGGTATGAGTGTAGAGAAGGTAGAGAGGCCAACTCATATTTTTATGTTATAAAATTTGTTAGGCAAGTGTACATTTCTTTTCTATTATTAGATATTTCAAAAAACCTAATGTGTTAAGAGCACAAGGTACGGTCCTAACTAGGGTGTAAACGAACTGAACGATTCAGTGAATATTTCATAAACTGTTTAGTAAAAAATTCGTTTATTTATTAAATGAATAAATATTACCAATATTTTACGATCGTTTAGTTAAATGAACGAACATGAACAAAAGTCACGTCCGTTTATTTATGTTCGTGAACGTCCGATTATGCGGTCGTTTATGTTCATTTATTTATTTATGTTCGTACATCATATCTTTTAATTGTATAATTTTAAAATTAGTTTGTTCAAACAAAACAACACTTATAAAACAATATTAGATGCATAATTTAATAAAGTTTATGTTTGTTGTCTATGTTTATTTATGTTCGTATATTATATATTTTAATTGTATTTTAAAATTAGTTGTTTAAACAAAACAACACTTATAAAATAATATTAAATGCATAATTTAATAAAGTTTATGTTTGTTTGTCTATGGTTATTTATGTTCGATCGTTTATGTCCGTTTAGAGTTCGTTTAGTGTCTTAATGAATAAACATAAACGAACATGAACAGGTCATTTTCTTAATAAACGAACATGAACAAGAAATTTCGTCCGTTTAAGTATTTGTTTATTTGTCCGGCTAAAATTAAATCAACGAACATGAACAAGAAATTTCGTCCGTTTAAGTGTTCGTTTATTTGTCCGGCTAAAATTAAATCAACGAACATGAACAAGGCTCCGTTCGTGTTCGTCCGGTTCGTTTACAGCCCTGGTCCTAACATATAACACGTTATTTGTATGTCACCTCAGCGCTACCTCATCCCCTACCAATAATACACCAATAACTAAAACACCTTTCTCTCATAATATACAATAACATCACCTATAGGTCTCACAAAATACCCACCAAATATACCCACTCAAAAAAATAAAAAGTGCATTTGGCATGAGCCAGAAATGGCTAGGGTACTTTTGGCACAAGTTTGGCATGTTGGCCGGTATGGTTGGCTCACGGATGGCACGAAAAAAAAGAGACGGATGGCACGTTATTTGCAACCATACCGTGTGCTCTAAATCTTTTTATTTTGTAAATACTAGACTTATGATTGAAGGATAAGAAATTTTAAAACAAAAATGATGAAAAGTAACATACATTGACTTAAATTAGATATATTTTTTATTTTTTAGCTAAAAATTTATATGCATATACATATACTATATGCATTTCATTAAATTAGACGAAATTTATGTATTTTTCGTCATATGTGGTTCAAATTAATTGCTGGTACTATTTAGCATTGTTTTCACTTTAAAATCACTTTCGAAACTAATTTGAATGTATGTAAATGAATATACATGCATCTAACTCAAGTCGATGTATCTCATATATGTGGTTATAGTTATTTCTCATTATTCTTATTTTAAGTTTTCTTCTCATTGCATCTCTATTCGTAAATACTAAGCATGTGATTTGTAAAGATTTGGTTTTATATCACAAATGATTTATAGATTATCTTCTAGTTTTATAATGGTTGTCCTCCATCTTGTGTTTCTCTTCTTTTTTAGATCATTTTGAAGCAACTCCGCTTAACATGTTTTACATAGTGCTTGTTTGACAACAAGCAAGTAGCGGTTGCATTTTTTTGAAACAATACTTTAATAACAACTTTCTTAAAAACTACTTATTTGAATGAGATTTTCGTTTAAAATCGGCTAAGTCAAGCCCTTAACACGTCTATATATCTCATATCATCCTTGATCTGTATTTGGAGTTACAATGAACTACCAATCGGGGCTTGCTCTAGTGGTATCAGTCCTCTACCGTAAACGCTCAGTTGACAGGTAAATAAAGGCCTCTTAGAGAAAATGGCTTGGGTTCAATCCTAACTCGCTAATTATGTCAATGAGAAAAGGTGATCATTGCTTGAGGCCGGATCCTTGGGAAATAGTCAGATTGGCATCAAAAGATGCATGAGATCGGGATATTCTCATCAATTTACACTTTTTTGGAGAGTTGCCATGAATTGATAATTGCTTAAATATATTTTCCTAAAAGGAATACTTGAGTTTTTGGATTTTGTTCAAAATAAAAATAACATTTGCATTATCTAAACTCATAAGAGTACAATGTTCCTTATGTCTTTTTCATATGCCTTTTCCGTCACATTAATTGTCCATTACTTGGGGCACAAAGTTGATGGAACATATACGGCTATAAAGTATGTTATTATTAATTATTACGTGGTACTCTTTGAGTTTTTATTCGTCTAGGACTTGACTTGTATATTTGTGGTGGAAAATATGATGAATTAACTATTGTCGGAAATCTAGAAGGGGAGACGGATCAAACGGTAATTCTTTGGGGGAATATTAAAACGACAAGCATCCGTTTTTTGAGCTCATATCACGGACAACTCACTTTTCTTGGATCTTTGATCATATAAAGGGTCATATTTTAACTTCATAATAATTTAAAAGACCAATTTTTATCTATTTTATTCGAAATTAATAGCAATATATTGTACCTTTTTTTGTTGAATGATGATGGTGTTTTGTATATTTTAATATTAACATGTATATTATGTCATATTAAAATGTGTTTTGGCTTATGTAAGGGTGGTGGCAACCTTGCGGTTTGCAAGGCTCGGCAAGGGTTGCCGATCGGCAAACACCATTGCCAATCATGCGGCAAACGAAAATCGGCGAGGCTTGCGGTAGTTTATACCGATTCGGCGAGAGACTATTTCCAAGAAAAATAGGAACGTTGCATTAATGATGTAAATGGATGTAGAAACAGATGTGAGTATGCTTACAAAGGTAGAAGAGGAGATGGTTCAAGAAAGGCACCCAAGCTTATCCCGAAGCACTAGAAAACCCCATTTTCTCCAATACTTAACCAAAGAAGTTTTCAAAATAAACTAGTGACCCAAAGCTTGTGCATGTTTTTGTGTGTTTGTTCCTAGTCGAAACCCAAAAGAAAGAGAGAACATAGTTTCTGTGTTTTTGGAAGTGAAAATGAAAGATTAAGTACCTGGTCTTTGCCTCTTTAGTCTTTTTATAAGCAAGCTAGGTATATATGGTTTAAATTGTTTTAATAAGACTCTAAGGAGCTAATTGATGTGAATGAAGCATGGGTGTTGCATTCTTGTCGTGTAAATTACTGTCCCATTAGGTAGTAGTAGATAGTTTAATGATAAAGAAATGCAACTTGACATAAAATCTAGGGACAAGGGTACATAAGATTTAAGGGAATTGATTGGCACACATTGATTTTTGATTGGGACACTCCAATTAACGCATCATTCAGTTGTACCATATTAACAGCATGCTTTAATTACTTGTACCGTGAGTGTGCAAATAAAAAATAGGAGTGTGCAAATCATCTCCCAAGATTTAATGAAGATAATGGTGAGATGAAATGTGGCGTATGATGTTGAGAACAAGCAAAAAAATTTATTTTAGTTTGTACTTGTATAAATCTTGAAAGATTTCATGATATTTTGATAGATTTTAATAAGTTGTAAGACTTTTTGCAAGAAATATCAAGGAAACACAAAGACAAGAAAATTTAATGAAAGTGAGGTGAGTGGCGTGGGATTGAGTAGAAATTCAGTAAAAATTAGGCAAGATTGCCACTAAAAAAAAGTGTTTAGGCAAGATTAGGCAAAATATTAGTTGGACAACCATGATTGGTTGTTTTCTTTAAAAGAGAAGGCAAAGTGAGGTAAGTTTGTCACCCCCTAATAGCTTTAGCTTGCAAGCTTTAGAAAAGTATTGATTCTTTTCAAAATAAAAATTTCCGTGCACTATTATAATCTGGCTAACTTTATATAGGTTTATGACCCAAATCGGAGGCAGAGAAGAAATATTGTCTTCAACTTTACTAGGATATCTTTATATAACGTTATGTTACATGAATTCTAACCTCAGTCTTTTTTGTACACATTGGTTGCAATGACTAGTGTCATGAAGAGAGTGAGGGCATCGTGAGATGCATTTCTCACGCATGACACCTAGAGATGGCAACGGGGCCGGGTATGCGGGGAATGGTTGATACCATCCCCATCCCCGAAGTTAGATAGTTATCCTCATCCTCGTCCCCATCCCCGTCGGGGGTCACAATTGCATCCTCATCCACATCCCCAATGGGGAACGGGGATCCCCAATGGGGAATCGGGGATTTTTCCCCATTACATAATTGACATTTTAAATGGATTTCAAATGGTGCAACCATACTAAAAGCAAACAAAATTCATTCATTAGATTAAGTTCAAGCATTCGACAAAACATAGTAAAGAGTACGACTTATCGTAAGTACGAAAACGACTATAATTGGAAACAAAAACGAGAACTAATCCAACATGCAAAGGTACAATGACCATTAACAAGAGTATATTAGCTATTAATTGAGAAGATTTTAAATATTCTATACATATATAATTTTATTCATGTATAAAAGATATTTGGGGACGGGTTCGGGGACGGGTACGGGGACCCGAGGGTATTACCATCCCCTCCTCCATACCCGCTTTTGAGTAATGGGGATTCCCCATCCCCATCCCCATACCCGGTCAATTCGGGGATTCCCCGGTCAAATCGGAGTCGGGTATCGGATTCTCCGTCGGATTCGGATTTTTTTGCCATCTCTATTGACACCAGTGGGAGGTGTTGTGCTGCTGCGTGATGAGAGACAAAAAAGCACAACCAAATGCGAGCAGCTTATTTTATATGGAGTTGTGTCAAAGTGAGTCTCTTTAATTTTTATTTATTTATTTATTATTTGATTAGTAAGTGTGTGTGCGGTATTTAATATGGTATATTTGTATAAAAATGAGTATTTTAATAAAATGTGAGAGAGTTGACTATTGAAGGTGAAAATTGATAAGGATTGAAAGAATGCGAGAAAGAAAGAAAGAAGAAGAAAAAAAAAAAAAAAAAAAAAATTGATATGACGTTTGGGTGGAAAATAAAATGATTTAACTGTTAAGATTATTAGTCTTAATGCACCTTAAATTAATTGTCCGGTAAACGGCTATATGTGAATTCGAGATTTTGAACCAAAGCATGATGATTGGTGAAGTAGTAATATAGTTCTGACGTCTACTTTATGAGCACTAACATGGGCTATCTTAAAGTGAATACTTTATTCAATTTTAAATTTATTTTAAGATTTAAGATTACCATACGCTGGGAACATACGCTAGGAACTGGGATTTAATATATACTACTAATTTTTAAAGTTGGGAACTTACCTCATCAATCATCATTGCTATTTTGATTCTGTCAGACACACTTTTATGGTTAAAAAAGTGGTTTCATTAGCAAAACATACATTCTTTTCGGATGGATGATTGTTTGGTTAATCCTGGTAAAACTTTTGTTTCAAATATTCAAAATACTTTATATACAATTTGTAGTTATCCGGTATGGTTCATGTACACTATTTTTACTTTTATTTTTTCTAATATCGTTTGCGATCAAGCATAAAAAAGACTCGAATACTCTTTTTCTTCTTCGTCGTCCATCACCACTATCTCCGCCACCATCATTTCTGGCCGCAAACATAACCACCACTAGCTCAAAAAACATCTGAGAATAAGATGAAGTTATATCGAAAGATTAAATTATCCTTAACAAACAATTTAGAGAGTATAAAATGACAATATTCAAATATTTCGTTAAAATGATATGTTGTTTAGCTAGTAAATAAAGCATCTTCAAAGTTTACCCTAAATATAAGTTTGTTATAAAAGTTGCTGCGATATGCTCTCACCATTTCTCGACCCGAAATTCCGGACATTTTATCAAACGACATCATCTATAATGACACGTATAATATATGTTGTCCACGTATTATAATCATAATAAAGACACGAGTTTTGCTACACTCTTAACCATTTCATCCTACAAATCCTCCTACACACAATAATATTATATAATTCTTTTCACTCATTAGGGTAAGCAATCCCGACCGAATCCCGAACTAAACCGTCCCAAAACCGAGCTACTCAGGTCGGGACTCGGTTTTGGTTTTTCAGCTAATCGGTTTTCGGAACTGTCGGGACGGGACAAAAAACCGAAAAAACAAACCAATATATCGACTAAACCGACATAACCGACCCCGACCGAATGGTTTTCGGGACTAGTCGGGTCGGGACTCGATTTTGGTTTTTCAGTTAATCGGTTTCGGGCTATGTCGATTTCGGGTCTGGAGGGGTCGGTTTCGGCCTGATGCTCACCCGTACTCTGCATTTAAACCGTCAGTTCTAACAAGTGTCATCATCCTGTTAGTAAGCACATTTGTAAGAGGCTTTTGTAGGAATATTCAACATTTCTCTAAAGATACTATATCGGGTTTTATTATAGAGCTTTGTTATAACCTCCTAATAAATCCTCCTACAAATCTTACTACACACAAAACAATATTAAATAGTTTTTTTCACTCATTCTCTCTTTGCACTCAAACCGTAAGTTCTGCCACTTGACAGGATCATGTGAGTAAGCAGTTTTGTAAGAATATTTAGTATGAAGCTTTAGCATTTTTATTTATTATAATATGTAATTAGGTTGTGTTTTAAAATTATGTTAAATATTAGAACTCAATGTACGATGACACTTATTTCATCAAATACACGTTAACATGATACTAGCAATAAAATCGACAATTTTAGTCGCACTTAAATTGAATAGTGGACGCGCTAAAACACACAAAAAACACACACAAATACAACCCTAAAATACACTAACACGTTGTTATTGATGTGGTGGTGCTTCAATGGCAGTTACACCGGGAGTAACAATGACTAGAGCCATCATCGTCACCTCAACTTTACATCAGCTTTCACTCATTTACTAAATCAAGCATAAAATATCTGTAATTATGACCATTAAACAAACCAAACAAACATACATCACAATACACGCACACACGGTGACTAAATATTCATTCAAACAAGCATAATAGAGGCACTATTGGAGGTTTTTATTATAATATGCATTTAAAATTGTGTTTTAAAATTACGTGATATAACTAAATTTTCATTTGATCAAAATCTTTTAATATAACAGGCTTTCAGGTGTGATTGAGAGGGGTTCTAAGGTTTAACGGATAATCATGTTTATGTATTTAATCTGTGGTCATGCATGTTATTACTCGAGTCGGTCATTTGTTGTGGTAAATCTTTTTAAAGGTTTATAGTTGTGTTATGATATTACCCTATATATATATATTTTTTTTTATCAACCTATCTTCGTGTATAGACCTTTTCAAGTTTTATAAATATCTCACAAAATTTGAATGTATTTATGTATGAAAGGTTCAATGTCCTAAAACTCTTAATGGCATGCGAGCTTGAAATGAATATTAACTATGGTTTACAATTTTGTAAACATCTTCATTATTATATAATTTTTTTTCATAAACCACAGTAATTGTTGCCCTTAAGATGAAAGTATCATAACATGGGTTGACATCCTGTGTCATTAAATGAGACCAAAAATGCGTTTACAGAGTTTTAATCTCTAAAGCTTTCTAATTAAAATAATAATAATAATAATAAATAATAATACCTGATAATGTCAATTATTATTTATTAATCGGCACATAAGTTTTATTGACACACTCCTATATACATACGGTTAAAGCAGATTATATTTAAAGTACAATTGTCTAATACAATGGTCATGAGATTGTTTAGGTCATGGAGATGGTAAGGTCTTGGGTTAGCGAGGTATGAGATGGTTTCAGATCATGAAGCCGTGAGATAGTTGTGGACTTATGGTCATGAAGATGGTTCTGATTGTGAGGTCGTGAAATTGTTTTGGTCTATGATTGTGGCAGTGAAGATGGTTCAAATAAGGTGGTCGTGAGATGGTTAAGATAGTAAAGTCGTGAGATGATTCAGATTGTGTGGTCGTGACAGTTTGGTTTACTGTCAGGAGGGTCGAGGCGTTTATTGTGGGCCTGATATGATTGGTTGTTGTCGGGTCGGTATGTTTGGTGGTTGAGCTTCTCTTGGGTCGCTGTAGAGTTTGTGGTGGTTCAAGTAGTTTCAAGAGGGTCCAAGTGTCAGGTTTCAGGTGAGCAAAGGTCGGTAGTTTTTGACGTGTGGTGATTTTACAATTATGGAGTTTCTTCTTTGTCAACTGATTTTACACATCACTGTATCACCACTCGATTTGTTTGCATGGTTGAAACTTGAAAGTATCTGGTGTAAGGTTTTGGCTGGGCAGTGTGAAAGTCGTGTGTCAAGTCCATGGTCGGGTTTTTAACCCATATACATGTTTTTAAATCGGGTGATGCCCTTAAATGGTTAGGTGTTTTGCTAGAGTTTGAAGACGGGATGTCCTCTTTGAATTGTTAGATCTTCTCCATTGTCAATGCAAGATCGTTTTGGATAGAGATGTCGGCCTTTGAGGTCGATGTTGTTTAGTTAGATTCGTTATCGAGGGTTGTGTTTATAGCGGTTGTAGTTTGTGAGGATCATTGTTGTAATTCCTAGTGTCTTTCTATTTTTAACTTTATAAAAATATATTGCTTTTAAAAAAAATTAAAAAATTTGTCAAAAAAATTAAAATGTCCAAATCAATTCTTTTGTTAGTACCCCACTCTCGTATTTGATTATTATCTTACAAACAAACTCTCTAAATCAATCAATTAATCATGAAAACAATTTGCTCAAAAAAATCATGGAAACAAGACTATAGGGGTGTTACTTTTTTCCCTTAGCTAGTGGAATGAGTTCACATAAGTCCACACAAGTATTTAATAATATTTCTTTTTTGTGTGAAACCCACTTATTTTCACTAATACATCTATCTACAAGATATAAAATGTCTTCCTCTCTCCTCATTAAGACATACTAAAATATGCACTCCACCCATCTTTTAGCTAACAAAAAATAATAATAAACACCCCCTAATCCCCTATGTCAAGAACTCACACAACAAACTACCTCAAAGTCTCAAACTCATGTGTAATTAAGGTTTGCTTTGACTAATTGCGAATAATCCAAAACAAGGACAACTATCATTTAGGTATTTTAAAATACGGTGTTGGAGATTCGTAATCTTTGTTCCCAGCAAGTATGATGTTGTTTTTTTCCGACTTGTTTGCATGCGACCACTACAGTCAGAACTTTGCAACTTTACTTTTAAATCATTGGTTTACACTGTAAAAGTCGCGTACCTTTTTCCTTTTTATTTGGTCATTTTCAATTCTTTTTTTTTTTTTTTTTTTTTTTTTTGAACAAAAATTTTCAATTCTATTCCAATTGAATTTTTCACGAATTTAAAAAACTAAAAAATAAATAAATAAATAAAAGTAAAGTAAAACAAGAGAAAGAAATAAATTTTTTGTGTTTCACCTCAAAAGTAAGATGAAAATTTTGAATCAACATTCTTTCACTTTCACTTATTTACTTTTACTTTCATTAAAAGAAAAACAAAAAAACAAAACAAATTTTATCACTTTTTTTTCATTCCTTTTTTTTACTCAACTTGAGAACACATTATCAAGTAATTTATTACATCATCAACATCGTCCGTAAAAAATGAAATACCATTTAGAAGTAATATATAAGTTAATAACGATTGATGGTGATATAGAAAATGAAAACGCAAAGACTAAGGTTGTTTGAGCAAATTTCTGTAAATGCTCTTCAACCCATCTTTCGAAGGTCTTGATGATGCTCCTTCGTCTATAGGCTGAAATAAGTTAAGACACCGTTAGCTCGTCTTCAAGGTTTTAATCTCAGACCAAGTTCTGCCGTGAGAGTAAGTGTTTGCTTGGTATGAATAATTGCAGTGGGAGATAGATAGATATATATATATATATATATATATATATATATATATATATATATATATATATATATATATAGAGAGAGAGAGAGAGAGAGAGAGTATCGAAGTGTGTAAGAATGTGCGTCGTTCAACTAGGTGAACGACTCAATTTAAACTACATGGACTTTACTCCACGATACGGGAATTGTGGAGATGAGGTTGTCGTCTTGGTGCAGCGAGGAAATCATTTTTGGGCGCCAGGCGGTGCCTTCGGAGGTCGGGTTGTCATGATGTCGCAAACTCGCACGTGGTTATGTGGACCGCATATTGTTCCATCTATACCTCATCGTACAACAATTTTTGGCCTGGCCAGTGGAGATACGAAGTAGACCAACATGCATCATCATTGCCTCCGTACCTAGAGCAACATGTGCCTCCCTAACTACTTCGAAGGACTGTTCTAACATGAGTTGGTCACTTGATCTTCTACCAAAGTAAGTGATTAAACACAATTATCTCCTTTGATATATCCGGAGGAGGCGATACCTCATCAAAGATATTGATATTCAACTTCTCGCAAGACATATTCTATAAAGAAAATATTATATGATATTATGATCCCTTGCATTCTTAACATGTAAAGTCAAATAAACTTTATCTTTCAGTTTAATATTTTTAAAGTCGTTTTTAAAATAAACAACAACCGGTATATCTCATTGGTTTTTCATCTATTGTCAACCACAACTATTGTAATCTCCTTCTTTTTGCTGATGTGTAACACACGCATTTCGCTATTTAGTAAATTAGATAATACCAACGCATAGCAGCAGCAATTCAATATTGCATAAATGTGTTTTGTAGGTAATGATAACATTATTTATAAGAACATACAAATTTTAGTAGGATAATAAATGAAAATTGAAAAAACATCAATGTGGTGTTTAAAACGTGTTTTAAATGAGATGTACGCATTTAAGATTTTTCACTTGATGGTATTTTCGTTAAATTAATTTAACACTTCATTCGTCTCATAACAGATGTTCACTTTTATAATAAACAAAGTTTTAAGAAATTCCGCTAATTACACTCACACCAATCAAATATCATATTTACCAACTAAAGTCTATTTTCATTTGTTGAAATACAAAGTGAATACTTTTTTTAGGACACCTGAAAATAGAAATGTGAACACTTTATATGGGATGAAGGGAGTAAGTTTATAAATTTTTACGAAAATTAGTTTGTATTTTATTTTTTTATTTTTTTTAAGTAAACTAGATCCAAGGCATTGTCCGATGGACGGACTAGTTCAATGAATTTCACTTTTTAAAAAGAAGAAATATATATGTGGTCATGTGATAAGGAATTATTTGGTACCTTTTAAGGG
The DNA here is from genome assembly GCA_030686995.1 of Artemisia argyi. NCBI lineage: Eukaryota > Viridiplantae > Streptophyta > Magnoliopsida > Asterales > Asteraceae > Artemisia > Artemisia argyi. The sequence goes on along the minus strand of CM060678.1, from coordinate 176,105,543 downwards.
TTCATTTAAAGCCAAAATCATATGAATATGATCAAATATTGCCCTAAATAATTTTTTTTTGCATTTTAGGTACTTGGGACAGAAAATCTGTAAATCGACATGTTTTGGGCTTAAAATAAAAAAAAAAAAAAAAAAAAAAAAAAAAAAAAAAGTGAAAAAAACGACTAAGTCTCAAAATTTGTCAAGAAAGGAGTCCTGACGGCGTCACACTTTACCAAGTGACTCCGTCACTTGCAACTGAAGATGGATTTTTGGCTCAGAATTAACAAGCAACGCCTCAGATGAATCTGAAGACATTATAACCTGACAGCGTCAGGTGTATTTGAAGACCAAGATTTCGTACAAAGTTAACAAGAGACGGCTCAGATGAATTAACAAGGGACGACGTCAGACATCACATGTCGGCATCAAAGATCCTAAGTGACGCCGTCATAACGACGACTTGCACAAGTCGAAACCCTAATTGCGCATGCAGCAAGCTGACGTCGTCACAACCTATAAGGTGACGCCGTCACAAGTGTAAATCTATATATACTTTCGCATGTTTTCATAATTCATGTAACATCTTGGAGTAAGGTTTTATGAACGATTTTCTCAGCTATTGTAAGGGTTTTACAGCCCTCCAAACACATGTTTCATTGAAGATAAATTATCTTTTTAATCATTCAATATTTCTATATGTTGTTTGATTACTTATTTATCTTTTCTTTACTTTAACATGCTAGTTTAAGTTAATTAGTGTTTGCTTAGATATAATGAAACCTAGTTATTGGATATTGATTAGTTGTCTCCTGTTTAATTGATTGCCTCGCATTAGGATAAGAAAACTGACAAAGTTTTTATATGTATTAGCTTGAACGTCTTATAAAACGCAACCATAGAGTGCACTATTGGTTTTTCTCGTTGTATTTATTGTGTGAATTGTGGCTTGTAGATCTTAGAAAACTTAATAGACTTGAAGGGTTTTAGGGGAGACTAATGTTCATAGAGTTGAGGACTTTGGCACCTCCCCACGACCAATATTAAGGAATACAACGCTTTAATTAAAACAAAGACGTGACAATTCGACAAATCAGTAGGATATAACTAGGGAGTAAGGATATATAAGCGAACACGTTTTTCCCTATCATAAGAAGTTACCAATTTACTTTTTCTTGTTATTAGTTTAATTGTAGTTATTGGTTAGTTAATTAGTAACTAATTCCAACCACTCTTCAAAACCGTGATTTTTACTTGCTTTTTATAAAATATAAAAACACAAAAAGAATCACCCCCACCTGTAGACCTATCTCGACATACATTTTGACCTAACGACATTATTCCCCTTGAGAATGATCAATCCCCCGAGACTTACATATAATACACTACATCGATTAGGTACACTGCCTAGGAGGATTGTAAAAACTTTGTGTGAAGGTTCGCAATTTCCGTATCATCATGATATAGGTAGAAGTATATTAATAGAATAAAATTTACAAGCGTCATGATATCTCGAAATGCTTAAGCATCACAAGTCCCTCTTCAAGAGCAAACGACTTGATACCAATTGCAATGTGCACCCAATCCTTCATTCCCGTCATAAACCCTAACGAACATCAAACACTGCATAACTTGCAATAACCATTTCAACTTAAATACATAGGCTATAGTAGTATACATTTATAATATAGTTCTACATCAAAAGTATATGCATGAATGTACAAAGGTGCCTTAAGAACAAAGCTACCAAAAAAGAGCATCAAACACATGTAACAAGCAAGTACACGAAAAATATATGCATGCAAAATTACTCCAATTTTACAAGAAGCAGATAAAGAAAGTATATATTCGGAAAAAATAAATTAAGCAATAAAAAGAGGTCTCTGAAGATAATCCATGGTTTTTGCACCTTATAACCTTTCATAAAATCATTAGACATCCACTACATCTGGTAAAAACATGGAGATAAGCATGATAATGAACTAATAAGCACTTTCAAATGACCATCTATAGCTCTGTCATGAATTTAATGTTATAAGCAAATAGACATGGGAAATGTCTACAAGATAAATAAATACAGTTAGGTCATGTCCATATAATAGAAATGAACTTCCGATACACAACAAAGTTAGGTAATGTGATCAATTTATTATCAATTTAGGTAATGAAATATGTTGGTTTGTGTAAATATTGCAGTATAATTACCTGTTGAATATCCAAATAATATGTACCCATTTAAATAATTTCCACTTCATTATTTCTTTTCCACCTAATTTTTTGTACCTGGTAATCCTACTCGACCCACTCTTTCACCCGAACTAACACCCCTAAAATCTTAACCCATCTCCCTATTATTTCCCTCTTCCTTAATCCTAATTTCACCAAACCTTAACCCTAATTTCCACCAAACCTTAACCTGATTTCATATCTTTCCCTCTTCGTCCCTCCCACAATCCTGTCACACCTTAGCCCTAATTATATCATGTAATCTTCTCCTTCTACATTCCTATCAAACAAAATTGTTACCTACATGATAAATGTGAGTGTAATATCCCCTTAAAGGTCATAGAATCATTGGTTGTTTGTCAAAATCAATCCGCAAGAAAAGTGTAATCTCCCCTTGAAGATCTTTACGAGATATATGTAATGTTAAACCCAAAGCAAAGAAAGGAATTGGCTACTGAAATGACTCGTGAAGAAATGATTGAAATGTTGGAGATATAACTTGTTAATACAAATATCGCCTAAAAACGTTATTTATATTTTAACGATCTTTGCTAAGTTTTGTTAATGACAAAGTACAAACTTTAGATTGTAGTAAAACATCATTTTAGTTTTAAGTATTGTATAACTAGTGTTTACATTTCTTTTTAAACTTAACATTGTTTTTATTTCCTTAATAAGAAAGTATTTCTTTAATAAGAAAGTGTCACATCTCATCAATGTGCATTTATGGTAAGTTTATGTGTTTGACTATCCATGAAGTTCTTACACACTTTGGAAGTATTCCATGTTTGGTACAATGCATGTTGACTAGTATTTAGTAGATGTGACATTGCTTGTCTATGTGTTTGACTATCCATGAAGTTCTTACACACTTTGAAAGTATTCCATGTTTGGTGCAATGCGTGTTGACTAGTATTTAGTAGATGTGACATTGTTTGTTTTAGAGTGATTTATTGTAAGTTAGGTTGAACAGTTCTGGCGGACCCCTGGAGGAACACGGGCGGACCCCTTCTGAGGGTGCCGCCGTGTCCGCCAGACTGCTGACTTCCTTTGGTATAAATACCAAAGCACTTGCAAGAAATCCCTCATCACTTAGAGTCATATTTTACACATATTCTCTCATTATACTCAGTAGCTACTAACTTGTGTGATTATCTTATGTAGCAAAGGAGTTCACATATTCATCTAAGAAGTTACAAGTTTCAACTCTAAGTTGCAAGACTTGTTAGCTTTGTTATTTATAGACTTTGGTAGTTTATACTTCATGTGTATCTTGTATAGAAGTGATCGGTTAGTATTTTAGGCCTCAAAATACATAGTGTGTTGGGAGTTGTTGTACCCTTGTAAAAGAACTAACGGGAGTGGTTGTACCCTTGGTAAAGAACTCGATATCTAGCTTAGTGTCGGTAAAAGTGTAAGCGACGAACGGGAGTGGTTGTACCCTTGTAAAAGAACTCGACATCTAGCTTAGTGTCGGTAAAAGTATAAGCGACGTTGTAAAGGTTTCTCCACCGAGAAAGGAGCTTGTTGATTAGTGCTTATAACTCTCGAGTTGGAAACTCGGGGCGTGGAAGTAGGGCAAGGAAAAAGAGTCCTTGTAGTCGAACCATGATAAACAATCGTGTTGTGGTTTGATCGTTTCTCTCTTTATCTTTGCGTATTACATATTGTCTTTAGTTAGAATTGCTAATCACACGTAAAGCTTTTCAAAGAACTAAAACAAGTAAAGTTAGGATTGTTATTTACACGTAAAGCTTTTCAAGAAATTGAACATATAATGTTGTGTTTATATCTTTAAACAAACGTAAAGTTTTAAAGGATAATCAAGTTAAAAAGATTTTAAAAGCGGTAAACTATTCAACCCCCCTTCTAGTTTTCCACAATTGGCATCAGGAGCTACGTTACTCAAGATCTTTAAAATAGAATGTATTTTAAAACTTGGATCGATCCATGGATTTTGAAAATCTCAAAGAAGGGCAACCTATTCAAAACCCACCGCTATTTGAATAAGAAAACTTACTTGAACGGGAAAGTAATTTTGAAAACTATGTGAAATCAATTGATCAAGATCTTTGGCGTATTATTTCTTTTGGTAATTTCAAATCAAAGAAAACAAATTTTTGAAAACCAAGATAACTATCCTAAACTTGATAAAAATACTAAAGCTAAAACAATGATTTATAAAGCTTTAGTACCAAATATGAAAGAATGTATTTTTGTCAAACGGCTAATGATATGTGGAAAAATATGTTAAACTTTCATCAAGAAATATGTGAAGTCAAAGATGATCAATTTGATCTCACATATGAATTAGAAGTCTTAGAAATATTAATAGATAGACATTTAGTTGAGATAAATACATGTACTACTAGTTTAAATGTTTTAAATGAAGGTGTAAGTGGAGATGATTACTCATGTCGAGCTCTTAGTGGACTTGCTTACGATTCATGGAATGACACAGATGAAGATGAAGCCAACCATCCTGTTTGTGATTCTCAACTAGATAAAACATCAAGCAAGGTACATTTTGAAACCAAACACTTTTGCTTTGACAAATTTATCCTAGAGTTTTCTAAACTAGAAAATGAGTCTAAACGTTTATGCAACATGGACCTAAAAACTATCTTCAAGAATGAGTCTTCAAAATCTTTTAAGAATATCTTTGAAAAGAAAATCTTGTTAGAAGATAAAATGTCTAGAATTAAGAGTAATGTTGAAATTGATCTAGGTTGTAAATTGTGTCTAGATTACAAACATAAGATTAAAAAGCAAAATGAGAAAGGAAAATTATTAGTTAAATTTGATGAAAGCTCAAAATCTCTTGAAAGATTGTTGAGGAGTCAAAGGTTGTTTAAAGATAAAACCGAATTAGGATTTAACTCAAAAGCACCATCAACTAGTAAAACAAAACAAGTAAAATTTGTCAAACTTGGAAGAGAGATTTAGAGATAATTCAATCTCTAATTGAAACTCATGATAAAAGGATTAAGATTATCATGCTCTATGCTTTTATATCATTATCTAACCTTCTTGGATACATGAGTAATTGAGTTTCAAAGCGTGTCATCAAACCAAGATTTTACGCGTAGTGTTTATCCTCTTGATAGCATCTCTGTGCAATTTAAAAGGTATGCATTACTTCAACTTGACTTTGATTATCTCTTGTTTCTAGCATTATGTGTTGGAATATGTGTTATTAGTAATACTCTAAAAGTGTTTACTTGCTATTAGTAAATAACTAAGATTAGATTCTATGCAACAAGGAATTTCGTCATTAGTACTAGTAGGAGATATAAGGTGTTTTGGTTCTTTAACCATCAAGAGATAAACACGAGAAACTCTTGAGTGAGTCTCACTCAACTCTTGCTTACAAGTGAGCTAACTAAGAATTTCCTAAGTGTTAAAATGTCTAACACTTTTGTGATGCTTGCTAAACAAACCTTTGTGAAACAACATTCTTAAACACCATACTTTGGGTCTCAAATTGTGTTTTACTTCAATCACTTCTGTATGATAATCTCACATAAAACACACAAGGTGAAATAAATCACATTAGCATACATTAGGATGTGTGGAAGAAAATGATTTTTCAACATCTAGGATTTACACATCAATTGTGACACTTAGTCTTATGATGTTGTACCTCTTGGACTTTTTTCAAAACAAATAGAGTTCATAGTGTCTTAAGTAAGAAAACCCAAAGAGTCGAGGAGTCGTTGAATATAACATTTAACGAGTGATCTCCTCCTTCTAAGATATCATCTTTGGTAGATGATGACTTAGTCGAAAGTCCAGTGATGGCAAGACAAGTATGTTGTGTAAAACATTAAAAAATAAAAGTACAAAATAACATCGTCTCACCTTGAGTCGAACATTGAATCAAGCAAAATTGACATAAGTTATAAAACTTGATTTATAGGTCATAGTTGTGTCTAAACAAATTCAACAAAAACAGTTTTTGGAATTTAGAGTAAAACAACTAGTGAAACAAAATAGATTTTTCAAAAGTAATCAAGTGATTAAAGTGTCAATATTTGAAAGACTTTTTGATAATAAAAGCAAGCCCCAAAAGCAAAGAATTTTAACTTAAAGATATTCCTAGTTACTCTGTTGTTCTCAATGGTTAAGTTATTGATGACTTATCAAAAATGAGATTAGCAAATCCGTAGGTAAAACTAAACGTAGAGAAATGTTCGGAAGACTACTTGTTCTCATAACAATTAGATCCAACATTATGTTTAGTGTTTGTCTATGTGCTCGTTTTTAGAGAAGATCCTAAAACAACTATTTCGAAAGAGCTTGTTTGGATTCATCATAAGGTACTACACAACTAGGATTATGGTATCCCAAAAGAATGAGAATAGAAACCATAGTGTATGCCAAATGGAATTATGTCGGTAATAAGTTGATAAGAAAAGTCCAAGTGGTACTTGCACTTTTATACTTACTTACCCAATGATTCTCCAAAACGCGTAAGATTCTCAAATTAGTATCGGATGGAGAAGCACATCAACAAGCTCCGCTTGAACAAGCAAATTCGTGTCAACAACGGAATTCATCTCATCAACATTGTGATCCCTTCAACAAAGGAAGCATCGACTTCAGCGACAACCCAATCCATTATGTTCTTAATTGACATATTGTGATCTGTCATCATCGTATTGATAAAAATATTCATTGAGGAACATCTTAACTAAGAAAGTCGTATACGTTAACCATTCTATCAACGTTTTCACAAAACCTCTTGAATGAGAAGCATTCATCATCCCTAGGCTTAGTCAAGGACTCATAAGACCTAAAACCTTAGTTTTGAACATTACTATAAAACCACAAAAATCAAGACAATCCCTTTTGTATTTTTCCCTGCAGTTCCCACGGAACCCTCAGACCATACGGGCGAAACCCTCCCTTTGGTTCCGCCTGGTCCGCCAAATATGCAGCATGTTTTATTTTTAATTTCAAAACCAAACACCTCTTTACTCACAACTCAAACTTACCAACAATCAATCCTCATTCACAAACTCCTTACCACACGAAAATTAGGGCTTTCACTTACATCTCTTCCAATCCAATCAACTTTGAAAGAATTCTTATCATAATTGCATTTTCAAACAAAATCTCATCACATTCACCTTGTGATATATCTCAGCCCATAAGATTCACAAAATGAGCAAAACTTCAAGCATCTTCTTCATAACCTTTCATCACTCAAACCTCAAACAACCAACGTGAAATGAGAAACCGAGTTATCCTTTGTCATATCAATATCGAGTCATCCACCATTTCCATGCCCTCAAAGAAACCAAGAGTCAATATCATCTTCACCAATAACTCCACCTAGTCATCTTCACAAGAAGATTCCACAATGTAACCAAACAAGTGTGTCATCCCAACTATAACCTAACCTATTAAGATTAAACCACCTTTCATGATACATAAACCTATGTTCACCCTTGTGTCGCTCTTTGAAACAAAGGGCAATTGTCATATCCATACTCTCATTAACATATTTGTCTATGTCGTCAAAAGTCAAGTGAATTTCATTATGAAATGCGTCTCTTCCACTTTTTAGCAAGTGAAGAACACAAAGAAGATCTCCAAGCTTCAAGTGTTGTTAAGCAATCACCACCTCATTTCACATATCCACTCTCGGTCGTCAACCATACTTTACCACCATTCACCACATTGTTAAAACAAATGAAAAACATCATTGAAACATCACTTGCATAACAAAACAATTTGGGAATCAAAATGAGTCAAGATAACCAAGTCTTCACATTGTTTGCATATAGGAACACATTAGAACATCCACATTGTTAAAAGTCATTAACATATAATTTTGTGTTTTCTAGGAATCATCATGCCTCCTCTAACTCACTACGACCACAAGGACACCATCAAGTATCTACCCAAACACCAAAAAACTAAAGGTCTTACTCAAACTCAAATCGTTGTCTTCAAGGCCTTAGAAAAACGATATGTCCATAAGGGTAGAACCATTGATCCATCCTTCTTAGAAGGTACAAACCTCTACACGGAATTTGCCACAATCAACTTTGAGTGTCTCTTAGAAATCGACGAGCCTATTTGTTCTAGGTTCATTTTAGAATTCTATGCATTCGTCACCCTCTCCAAGGATGAGTATGGTCGCATGTCTATTAACTTTAGGGCTAGTAGTCATCAATATTCCTTCACTCTCGAGGAGTTTGCTCAAATCCTAGGTGTCCCAAACCATGGTACTTGCATCTACTCCCACTTGCACTCCCTCTCAACTCTTGACACACTCTTTGACCGCATCTATCCCTATGATACCCCTCCTGTGTCCAAAAATGAACTTAGTGACCACCTCTTCATTAGGGCCACCGACACTAGGAGAACTAGAACCGGAAATGTGGTCATCAAGGACCCATATGGAATGGAATTCAATGAACTCAAGCCCCAATTCAAGAAATGGGAAGAACTCCTTAGAGCCAACGTAATTAGCACCATAGGAAACCAGGATCACATCAATATTTTCCTACTACATGACCAAGAGAATGACCGACATTCCCGTGCAAGGCACAACGTCTTTGTCGTATGGAATGCTCTTGACCCGTCTCTTTAGGTTCATCTCTCCCATTCCATCAAATCCTAGAGGTCTTCACCTAGACTACTCTCTCATTCCACACGCTTTTGTCCCACTAAGTGATAGGAGAATCTACAAAGCCCAAGGTAAACATTTTCCAACTTTAGGCTTTGCCCAACTCTAGGCTCCCACCTCTAGAATACATTTCCCAACTTTTGGATATTCCAAATGAGTCGGCGGAGTTCAAGCAAACAAAGGGGATGTTCAAAAATATCGAGAGATTTCTTGGAAAGCTCAAGAAGAAGATTGACCGTCTATGAGAGTGGGTGTGTAGGAGTGTTTGGCATTAGGTGCTATTTGAACAATTTGGTCGTTTAAACATTACGTGTTATGTATTTGTGTGTTGGTAAGATATTTGGTACTATTTGGAACTTTTAGGAACTAACAATGATGCAGAAAGACAACATTTGACATGTTGTCAAATTTTCATGTTTATGATAATTTCACTAAGTATAGTAAAATTCGCTAGCCCCCTGTCAAAGTCCAATCGTATGCGTCTTTACAAGTCCAATTTTTGCATTTCCTTACCAGATATGAGTTATATTTTTGTTTTTAGAAGTTTTCAAAAAATTTGAAAATCGTCTCGCGGGTCAAAAATGCGGACTGCTAAGTTTTTCAGGTCTGGCGGCACCCAAAAATGGGTTCCGCCAGTGTATTTTCTGGGCAATCCAGAAATGGCCCAACGGACCAGCCGGAACCCTCAGGAGGGTTCCGCCTGTGTTGTCTCAGGGTTCCGCCAGTCACCTGCAGAAAATTTTTGTCATTTTTCTTAAGTTCAAAACTTGTAAAGTGTCAAACCATTATCTTTAGTGAGAAACATCTTCCCTTAACTCCAATAACCATATTAGGACAACTCTCACTCACTAAAACAATTTGGAAGTTACTTCCCGCCAAAAATTCAAATTCAAACATAACTAACCCAAGGAACCCTTTTAAAGGATCCTTCAACCCATTGGAACATTTTCAACCAAATTACATCCCATGATCACAAAGCATTGAGTGCATATGTTGGTCTTTCACTCCACTCTATTCCATTGGATTGACATCAAATCATTTGAAACCTCAATCTTTGTATGGAACACATCAAATCCAAACACTCCTTCCCACAATTCTTTTTAAGTTTGATCACTTTAGAATACCCCAAAACTCACACCAACACCATTACTTCTCTCAATCTCAAAACTCTTGCAAACCAAAGATTTGAGATAACTAAATCAAACACCTCATCCGAATCATCAAGCTAAAACCACTAGGATTAGTGTTAAACCTTGTTGCTTCAACAAAACCATCAAATCAAGCTCATCACTTGATATTTCTTCACCTATCCAAGACTTCCTTAACCTTACTGCCTCAACACCATATTCAATACCTTGCAACATCAACATGTCCACTATTCAAGATTTCCACAATCTTGTTACTTCAACATCCTCTCCCAAACATGGCAATACAAACATATACATTTTTCAACCATCAATCACATCCACATCCACTATTGGAAACTTTTGAAAACCTATCACCTAAACCATCAAGCCCTCCATCATTGTCACTCTTTGACACCATTGCCGAAACGGAAACCCATCAACAACCAATATTTCAACCAAACGAGTCATTGGATAATGCACCTCATCCACCGTCATTGCTTGAGAGTTTGGCCTACCGTTATACTAAATCCTCAATTTTTCCAAATGATCAAGGTCATACACACCTACAATCATTTGTGTTTCACCCCATTCACAAAAACCTTCATGGTAACCATTTACAAATAACCAAGCTTACACCATTTTGTTCAAACAACAATAACTACCACCACCACAAGAACCTTCCCAACACTTTGAATCTCTATTTTCTTCATATAAGAAAATAAAAGCATCTCAATGATCTTCCACCAAGACCAACAAAACCACCACCTTTCACAAATGAATAACCAAGATCATTGCTTGACCAAAATGAGTCTTTCAACCACAACCAACCACCACAACAAGAGTATCACCACCCAAAACCATTGTTGTTTCACCCTATCCAATAAAATGAAGTTTATCCTAAACCACATTTTGGATAGTCTCAAGTTTAGAGTCTCCAAAATGAAACAAAACCGTTTCTTTTGGAAATTGTTTCTCATTAAAACCAACAAACCAAGTTTAGAGCACCAACACCACCTCATGTTTAGAGTCTCCAAAATGAAACAAAACCGTTTCTTTTGGAAAATGTTTTACCATTTAAACCAACAAACCAAAACCGTGTCACCTCCACAACATTCAAAACAAAACCCTCTACACCCTCCAACACACATTTTGATCCTTAAACAACCTTCGCATTGTTTTTGGAAAATGTTTCTCATTAAGGAAAATGATGATTTCCTTGTAGCATTTTATGTTCTTAGTCTATTTTTTGTTTTTTCTTTATTTTTAAGAAGTAGGATGATTTCGTCCTAATTACTTGTCTTTGACGTTCTAAGAGTCAAAATTTTACATGAAATGAATTTCATTCTACTACAAGGTTTGCATTGTTTGTTGACCATTTAGGTATAATAAGTGAACTATACCTTGCTATGGTAGCATACATATATCTTGTGTTTTAGAAACTAACTTTTTTTTGTAGGATCATTACCCATGTTTTCCTTCCTTGATACTCCATTTAGGGGAGTAATATTCAAGGGGGAGCATGAGTATTGCATTATTCCACTTCACAACTCTTAGTTGTGTTCTAGACATGAAATGCTTTCATGACTTGTCTTGTGTGGCAACTAACATTTTGTTTTGTAGGGTCAAAATCCATGTCTCCTCTCTTAGCACTCCATTTAGGGGGAGTATCGTCCAAGGGGGAGCAAGTGCATACTTCCGCCTCGCTACTCTTCTTTTTGTTTCGACAAAAAGGGGGAGAATTTATATATAAACTTGTTTCAAAATTTTTTTTGCATATCACATCTTCTTAGTAAAAAAAAAAGTTTTTATACTAACTTTATAAATGAAGTTTATGTTTTGTCATCAACAAAAAGGGGGAGATTGTTAATACAAATATCGCCTAAAAATGTTATTTATATTTTAACGATCTTTGCCAAGTTTTGTTAATGACAAAGTACAAACTTTAGATTGTAGTAAAACATCATTTTAGTTTTAAGTATTGTATAACTAGTGTTTACATTTCTTTTTAAACTTAACATTGTTTTTATTTCTTTAATAAGAAAGTATTTCTTTAATAAGAAAGTGTCACATCTCATCAATGTGCATTTATGGTAAGTTTATGTGTTTGACTATCCATGAAGTTCTTACACACTTTGGAAGTATTCCATGTTTGGTACAATGCATGTTGACTAGTATTTAGTAGATGTGACATTGCTTGTTTATGTGTTTGACTATCCATGAAGTTCTTACACACTTTGAAAGTATTCCATGTTTGGTGCAATGCATGTTGACTAGTATTTAGTAGATGTGACATAGGATGACAATTTTACCAAGGCAATGTAGTCAAAGGGGAACACAACACATTCAAACAAGGCTGGTGGTATTAGTTAAACATAAGATGTCTTAAAATATCCAACGAAACTACCCAATAATAGATTTATTTAGTGGGCAACAAGTACTTAGAGTGCGTTTAATTAGAGAAAAAATTTATTGATTTTCTATTTTTAGATTTGTAAAAAAAAAAAATAAGAAAGGAATTTCATTTTTCACAAAACATAGAAAACACAATTTTGTTTTGCATTCTCAAGAAAACAAAGGAAGTTGCAAGGGAAACAAGGAATTTAAGGAAAACAAAAAATGTTTTCTGTAGTTCCCTTTGTTAAAGTAAGAAATGCAAATTATCTATTTTGTAGAGAATTTGATGGGAAATATTTGATTTGAACGCAATTGTTTTTCTTTTCAACTAAACACACCCTTAGTGTTTCACAACATAAAAGTTTAACATCCAACTTTAAAAACAACCTAAAATAGTAAATCTGCAATTCATACAAGTATCCAAAATATTGACATTAAATGTTTTTCCAATTTGCAATAACAAATTGGGACATCATGGATTTTCCTCTTGGGTAGATCCCTCACCAATGAATAATTGACCAATTGATGTTGGAACATCAGGGAGTTCACACATCTCTTTTTACTCTTAGTCTAAGTATGCAATGTGGGTCCTAAACACGGATTTTGCTTGAGCTTGTTAGAAACTTTGTTGAAGAGCAAAGAGTATGCAGAATCTACTCTTCAATGCTTAGAGGAAAACAAAGAATGTTGTATGAACAATGAAACAATAACCTTATAGAACAGTATAACCAAAAAGCTTCAATATTATTAAGCAAATAATACAAGTACTCTTTGTGTACTACTAGGGTTTACAACCTTAAAACTTATCAAAACATACGTTTTTTATCATCTAAACATAGGATCTCCTTTTATAGACACAAAAAGTCCTTTAAAAGATAACTATCAATATACAAGCAATTGATAATAATTATACGATTCATAATGTATTTATTAACTAAATTAATGACAAATTAACCATATTACCAGACTTTATTCGATATGGAAAATAAGTTTCAATTGTATATAGCTAACCTTTTTATTTTAGCCTATGCCTTGTATAGGGTGTCAAAAACCTGACTCGATTCGAATCGGACACAAACCTGACTAAGCCTATTGAGGCCGGGTTATTCGGGTCAAAAATTGAATTCGTGTTATTCGGATCAACCTAACCCAAATACCAAATAAGATCGGGTATCGGGTTGAAAATGTTTGGCTAGCTCGGGTCGACCCGTTTGACTTGAATAAGAGTTTTTATATATATATATATATATATATATATATATATTTGTTTATAAATTATCTATATAAATTAGAATCAATAGACAACTTTATGACTAATTTACTCATATTCGGGTTAATCCGAACCCGAATTGACCTGACCTGAATTAACCCGGCCGCGACTAATCCAAGTTCAAATAAGGTCAGGTTCGAATATGTTTTTATCAGTATTGACCCGACTCTGATCCGACGCGAGTTGACCCGAACCCGACCAACCGACTAACACCCCTAGCCTTGTATATAGCTAGCCTTTTGTATTATTTTTCGAGGTGTGCTACACCCACTCATAATTTACAAAAAAAAAACCCACTCGCTGACGTGTCAGCGAGCTGATTGGTTGGTTTTTTGTGGACCACAAAAAACCAACCAATCAGCTCCCTGACACGTCAGCGAGTGGGTTTTTTTTTTTGTAAACCACAAAAAACCAACCAATCAGCTCGCTGACACATCAGCGAGTGGGTTTTTTTTTTTAAATTATGAGTGGATCTAGAAATATTCTTATTTTTCCTTGTTATCCTATGCCACGTGGGCCATGACCCTACAGGACCAAACCCAAAAGTAGCCATCCATCCTTGACCATCACACTCGACGGTAATAACCAAGAAAATTCTCAAATCCCATATTTACCCTCCCACTTATCAAAAACCATCACACCTACAGTAAGAAAAGCCCAAATTAACCAGGGCTAAATTCGTAAATTTAACTCCATCAGTCCACACGTCTTGAAATTAATAATACTCTCCGTCATAAATTTAACATTTAAGAACCCTAACAGAACCCAATTCATTAAATTTAGGTGCTTTTTAAATTTTAACTTACTGGATTTTGAATTGGTAAAATTTTTAGTCATGAGTACTGGTGATTATCTTAGTCTTCATCCTTCTGAACTCAAATTCCCATGTAAGTTCTTTTTTTTACAGTTTGTTTAATGATGTTCTTTTTCTTGATTTTTGTGTTGTTAAGTTGTGATTTATGTTGTTGGGTTGTTGTGGGATTTAAGGTTTGTTGGTTAAAAGTATGGTTTAAGATTAGTTTATTGGTTTTTTAGGGGTTTTTTGAGTGAAGATTGTGGCTTTTTTTTATAAAGATTAATTTATAGATGAAAAAGGTGTGAGATTTATAATGGGTTTTGGTTTTTGTGAATTGGGTAGTTGTTGGATTTGAATCTAGTAGATGATTTTATAATTTACTTATGGCTTTTTGGGGAATTTTAAATTAGAATTTGGTTTTATTTGGATCAGTAGGTAGTGCTTGTAAAGTAGCTTTTTAATGGTTCTTTCTTAGTTATGTATTGCGAAAATGCTAAGATCAGTAACTTAATGTAGTCTGATGGTTGACCTTTGTTGACACTTTACACATAGTGGAAGTTAGCTAGAACAATCCTCTCTTCATTGCGAGGATGCAATTATTCGAAGTACTTTCTTTTGTGAACCAGATCACTACCATACCACATCGTTATCGATAGGGCTATTGTGTTAGGAAACAGCTACTTATAATATGTGATCACCACCAAATGGCCTAGTTGTAAGGTCCTTTGTTTTCTCACAAGAGGTAAAGGGTTCAAACCTTGCTAGGTGTGTGCATTTGGGGGTGGCCAGGAAGGGTCGGAAACGGTCCCGGGATTAACCCCGTGACTCGGTGAGGCCGCACCCTTCCCTGGGTAACCTGAATCGGAAAACCGTCATCTGCTTCAGTTCCAATTTGTTCAAAAGTAGCTGCTGTACAGATGGCTATGTATGTTTTATTGTTCTCTTTTTGACTTTGATTGGCATTAAACGTTGTTGATTATAAGTTAGGGGAAGAGTGCAAGTTAATAGTGCTTGCATTAGCTTCATATCTTCTAGTAGACTACAGTACTTATTAAGTTATTATATGCACTTTGTAATTTTGTATGTTTCTATGGGCTGTTTTGGGATTCTCTTTTTCATTTTTGTATCGTGACAGTTGAGTTGAAGAAGCAGAGCTCATGTTCCATGCAATTGACCAACAAGACTGATCAATATATTGCGTTCAAGGTAACGTATTGGCATTGAGTTTCTTTACTGCCTTTTAAATTTAATGGTTTTGCATACAGTTTGACAAGCTGTTATTCTTCGGTTGAAGGTTAAAACAACCAACCCCAAGAAATATTGTGTTCGTCCAAACACTGGAATTGTCTTGCCTAGATCGGTTTGCAATGTCACAGGTAAGAACTTGTTTATTCTCTTATTTATCTATCTAGCTTACCGCTTACGTTACTTCATATTAATCAATTTTGGATGTATGAATTATGACTCGAAAACTATGACTTTATAGTTACAATGCAAGCACAAAAAGAGGCACCAATTGACATGCAGTGTAAAGACAAGTTCCTCCTGCAGGCAGTTCTTGCACCGAACGGCACAACTATTAAGGACCTAACTGCTGAAATGGTGAGTCATCTTTTCATGAACTTTATACTCCAATACAAAACAATGTCTTCTGTATATTCAATGCTTGTGTTTTCTAGTTCAACAAGGAGGCGAATAAGGTTATTGAGGAGTTCAAATTAAGGGTAGTATACATTCCCGCTAATCCTCCCTCACCCGTACCAGAAGAATCTGAAGAAGGTTCTTCTCCAAGGGCTGAAGACGGAAGTCAGAATTCTTCAGGGCTTGATGTTGTAAGTATTTGCTGTGGATTCACTCTTTTTCGCATACATCAGCTTGTGATTGTATAATGTTGAGCATTTAATTGATTATTTCAATGCTAGGCAACAAGATCCGTTGAGCCCAAGGTGAAACTATCCCCAGAGGTGAATAAAACTTTTCTTGCACTTATTTCATTTATCATTTTGATTATTTGATTTGCTTATTTTGTGCTTGGCAAAAGTGGTAGTTGTCCTCAATAAATGTTTGCTAAACTTCTTGAATGAGGCTAAACGAAATGTAAACAGTGACTTGTGAGATATTATGGATTAGTCTTATCTATATATATCCATACTTCCATACTATTATATAAATCATGCATATCCCTAACCTAACTCCAATCTTAAAATGATCTTCCAAACCTCACTTAAACCGCCCAATCGAAATGTGACACATCACCCTCTTTTCCCGGCCCAATTGAAATGTGACACATAACACTCTTCCCCGCTCATACACCACCAACGCCGGAAACCGCCAAAAACTATAAAAACTGCAGGAAACTATTTGATGTCCAACGTTTGCCGAAGTAACTTGCTTGTATATTTAATTTATATGTAATGAAATAGTTTATTTGTTCTATCAGAGTATCAGGTTGGTTTTAGATTTCTGTACACATGGTACATCCTTGTATTATTCTTATAGAAACTTCTGACTCGTAATATCTGATATCCACATATCATGCAGTTGTGTATGTGTGATATAGGTTGAAACAGATCCATCGAATAGACACTTTAAGCTGATAAGACACAAGAGAATCCTCCAGAATAGGAGATTCCTATATTAGCTTTCGATGCTGGTGCTATTAGAATAGTGCTAATTGGGTAGCATTTACTTCACTCACATATATGGCATATCTCATCCGATTCTTATGAATTACCAACTTATGATGAATAGATGAAATAATAGATGATAATATGATATGTAGTAGCTAATAATAGTTATAATTTGTACCAATTGTCATAGTTATAGCACCATCTAGTTCATTTACGTTTCAAGATTGCAATTGGAGCATGGTGACTAGTTTTTATTATATTTTGTGTAATTCTTAAAAGAGATCTGCATCCACTAAATCAAACTCCGCATCATTTGACTTGAACATGGTTTCGGCTGATTTTTTATCTTCCTAAAACACCAATTAATAGAAATAAAAATGAAATAGAACATTCTTGTGGACCTAAATTAATGCGATTGATATATGTAGTAATGATGATGGGTGTTTTGGTTTGATTATTTATATAACGATGCTGTCTTGTATCAAATGTATCATTATGTCGCAGTCGTTATCTTTGATATCGAAGTTGACAGATGAGAAAACAGAAGCTGTGAAACAAAGTCAGAAGCTCCAACAGGAACTGGTACGTTTTTTTTTTTTTTTCAAAGATTTTAAAAGTATGCTTGATCATTTTGCTTACTACATAAAGGTTCCATTTGTGATCATATATATGTAAGTATCCCCGTCACAATGTGTAAGAGTGAAGACCAAGACATACGCCCAAAATTCAATCCTTTTTTAGCTATTGTCTAAACTTCATTGCTGATTTCATTTGAACAGGAATTACTGAGAAAAGAAGTTGTGAAAAGCCGTTCGGGTGGTTATTCTGTATTATTTATAGTGCTGATTGGTATAATAAGTTTTGTGATTGGGTACGTTATCAAGCAGACATAGGAAAACAACCAGCAGATTTGTGGATCTGCCATTCATTTTAGATGCAAAAGCCTCGTGGATTTTCTGTGAAGATGATTAAACCCTTGTCTTATTAAACTTGTTGAGTTCTAGTATGATTTTATAAGATTGAACTGTATTTCTCTTATTAAAAAAAACTATATTTCTCTAAATTTCTTCTCTTTTTTCTGGGCCTTTTTTCTTTGTTATATGTTTTTTTTAGATTTAATATACTGATAGAAATAAACGGACTTAGAAAACGGGTCTACCAACGTTTGAGCCTCTGTAAAATGAGTCGCAATATGATTTTGGCACGCTCTTCAAAATGACAGTTATGTTGACTTGCCTATCCATGCTTGCGATCCATCTTCCAGGAAGAGGGTAAACGCCACTATAGAAAATTGAGTACAGTGTGAAAGTTTCGATCAAGTCAAATTGTTTCATTTTCTCTCAGCATTATAAATCTGTCATGCAAAAGTTATAATCAATCAAGTCGGGTTATTACATCTTTCTGGTGATTCATTTGAGATATAAAAATGTAAGATTCAAGGCGGTAACTCTTGTAATCATGACCCATATTTCTGCTTGAATGCATCCTTATACCCATGTAAATCAGTCATGAGACACCGGACGAGGTAGATGTGCATGTCTTTTATCTGCTTCTCCACGACCCCTTCAAACTGGGCATATACCCATTCCATGTAATCAATCTGTCATTAAAATCGACATAGGCCATATGTCAGTACTATGGAAGGTTCAAGGTTGAGGACTATATGCAAAAAACAGCTCAAGAAGAACCTTAAAATCAAGAGAATGAGTGCGGCGTTTAGAAATCCCTTTTTCTTCCATTTCTCGATAATGCTGTTCAACCTCACTTGACATTTCATATTGTGAAGGCAACGATAACTTCTTTGATAACACCATTGATATCCATCTTGATTGACCCTCCATTAAAGGAAATATGGGGCTCTACCGTTGGAAAACTCCGTAAGTTAGACTAAGTTGGATCAACTACATATAAATTCTGTTGACGGAATATAGACAACGAGTAAACTAACCCTTTCAGTTATTCCGATAAACGAGAGCCTTGGAGCGAGTTGTGGTGGGAAAACATGCTTGTATAGAGGTCCGATACGTTTTTCTTGGGTACTTACAATGCCATTTGTTTTAAGAAATGGAACATGATATTTGTACCTAAAATGTGACTCATGTAACTTTAATTTTATATAGTAGTCATTTTGTTTTGCATACTAAAAAATCTCTACATACCAATGGACATATCTTAACCATTGGATCAAAAGAACAAAAATTAAGAAAAAAAAAAAAAAACCACGGAGGGACTAATAATGTAAATATTTAAAAAAAATGGAGTGACTAGATGTGTAAATTACATCATAACTATCATTATTGTACTTTCCCCAAAATCCCACTACTTCACCTCACTTTCTCTCTCTACCATTCAAATCCTAGTCATTAAAATAAAAAATCAACCGTGATTAACCATAAATTAACCATCAAAGTTCATTAAATCACAACAAAATGGAAGCATCTATCGTTAGGAAGTTGATTCACATAAGATTGACGGCTCAAAATGAACCAATCCAGCCTCCGATTGAAAAAATGGTAATGTACAGTATAAAGTCGACTATTCGTGATTAGATTTGGTAATTTATTGTTATTATGTTGTTTTAGTTGTTTTTGTTACCAATTATTGTGACATATTTATTAGAATGTTTATTGATGATCACAAAAAATGTAGTTGTGATTGTAACATGCTTTTGGTTGTGTTTTTTAGTGTTTACATTTGGTTGAGTTTTTGAGTAGAAAGCTTTGTATACATGGATGTACACTAAGTGTTTGATGAAATGTGTGAGTGAAAAGTATCATACGTATGTATCACCGGTGATATTTGAAGTTAAACTGTATATGTTTATTATCACTAGTGATATTTGTATTATCACTTGTGAAATTTTGTTTATTTGACAGGGTTTTTTTTTTGTTTACTTGTTAAACTTTATTATATGTCATGTATAGTATCACTTTTGATATTTCATTGTTATTATTTTATAATCATAGTTAAAGGTTTTGTGTGTGTGTGTGTGTTAAAAGTTTTGATGATATACTATTTACTGCGTGTTTTATCACCTTTGTTTTATATTATAATTTTGATGTTTTATATGGATGATAATTGTGTTTTAGTTCCTGATAAGCTGTTTATTATAGTGCAATATTGCTTATTATTTGAGTTGTTAGATTAAATAGCTTAAACAGGTTGATTTCATAGTTATTTAGTGTGATTTTGCTTATTATTTAAGTTGTGATTGGATTTGTCTATTTAATGGATGCATTGTGCGTATTTCAATAGGTTTTACAACAGGATTTGAAAATATATATGGTTGAATCAGCAAATTGAAGAAGCTATGGTTAAACAAACTACAACATCTTCATAAACAAACTGAAGAAGCTCAAACACATGTTATATCACATGTGATGATATCACCAACTGATATCACACGTGATTCAACAAATAGAAGAAGCTGACACATCTGTGATGTCACCTGTGATATCAAATTCTCCTCCAAAAAGTTGAATAGCTCGAGAATGAGATACACGAAAAATTAGCAATAAAAGTGTGGTAGTTAGTAGTTATTAAGGGATTGTTGTGATAATGTGAACAATGTTGTGATAATATGAGAAATCACAAGAGATATTGAGCTTGTAACATGCTTCTGTTAGATTTGTAATGCATTTATTTTCTTAATTGATAGAGTGTGCATGTTTCGATAGGTTTAACACCTTATTTGACACCAAATATATATTTATTAGGTCCCGAGCCACATTGCATGGTGCCCGAGTTTGTACTATTTTGGGAATGGTAAGTGACCTGTATGATAATTTGTATGTAAACTAACAGTATGATATTACTTTTAGTTAACTAAAACATTTTGGTTTAAATTAAAATGGACGAAAACGTATGAAAATGGGCGAAAACATAAGAAAACAGACGAAAATGTAGGAAAACGGATGAAGGCATAAAAACATGTCTAAAACGGACGAAAAGGTATGAAAAATGGACGAAAACGAAAAAACGGATGAAAACATATGAAAACGGACGAAAACGTAAGAAAACGAACCAAAACACGAACGAAAATGTAAGAAAACAGACGAAAACATATGAAAACGAACGTAAACAGGCGAAAACGTATGAAAATGGACGGGAACATATGAAAGCGAAGAAAAAAAAGTGAAGGTAAAAGAAAACGTGAATTGAAAAAAAAAACGTTAATTGAAAAAAAAAGGAAAAAAAAGCGTGAATTACAAATAAAAAAACAAAAAACGTCAATTAAAAAAAAGACAAAAAAGAAAAAATAGTGAATAAATAAGAAAGACAAAAAGACAAAGAAAAAGGAAAAAAAAAACATAGACTTAAGTTTATATATTACATCTTAGGTTAATCCCCATCATTAGATAAAAGTAGATGGATGGTGATGATTTGTCCCATGATAAACACCAAAATAAGAGTAAGTATTTAAACTTTTGTCTTGTAATAATTTTTCTATGGTTTTATGCAAACTTTCGGCAGTACAAGCACGGAAATATTAATCTAGTCATAATTTGATTTCTAAGTAGCTATCTCGTTAATTAAAAAGCAGAGATACTAAAATGATAAGTGAACTAGGGGTGAGCATCGGGCCGGAACCGACCCGTCCCGACCCGAAACCGACTTCCTGAAAAACCCAAACCGAATCTTGACCCGACCCGAGTATTGTTCGGTTAGTGTCGGTTGGGGTCGGTATCGGTCGGCTTGTGTCAGTTTTCGGTCGTCGGTCGGTTTTGCTCACCCTTAAATTGAACAAGGATTTATCTTGCTCTAAGTGTTGCAGTGAGATTTAATATAGGATTAATTTCATATATCACCCTACTTTTATAATTAATTTCTTGTATATTTAAAGTGCAGGCATTAAATATATAATGTACAATGTTTTTAATGCATGTTTGAATATATATGAAATTTTTAACTAAAAAAAAAGGAGATATGAAATTGCCTTTTGCTACACTTTAATTCGCCACCGATCAGGTTTTCAAGATGAGCTATGCTACATTAAAAAAAAAAAAAAAAAAAAAATCCCGAAGAAACATAAAAAAAAAATGAGGTGACATATTTTGATTGAGTTAATCAAAAAGAAGAGAGAGAATTTATTTGAAAAGTCACCGATCAAAACATGCATGTCACCTTATTTTTGTGGATGTTTCTTTAAGATTTTTTTTGGATGTATCATAGCTCTTTCAAGATATTAAAGAGGTGCCATCGCCCATCCGAAAAAGTTTCAATTATTTCAAATAATATATTTTTATTTTCAAATTTTTTGTGATATATTTTAAAAAGATTGTCTAACAAGTGCCCACAGGGGCAATGGCATCGCTTAAGGTACAATAATCCATCCCGAAATTTCCTTTCAAATTGAAAAATGCATTTAATACAAATTAATTAATCTGATAATTTACCTCAATTAGTTTTGATTTCGTAATTAATAAACTTAAAGTTTTCTTATATAGTCATCTAAACTAGTGCCTTAATGGCCTTAATGACACTGGTTATACAGACCCTATTTTAGAAACCACGATATAATACGTTATGATTAGAAAATTACACTTAATGAACATGTATATGCCATAATTAAATACATCTACTCATTTTAAAATTGGAATGTGATATTAAATAAGATATGTTTGTTGTTCACTTAATTGTTTATTTGTTAATTATAGAATACTTAACTATAACCCATAAGCTATGATCGGTAAAACCCAATTATTATTCACTTAAAAATGTCATTGATACAGACGTAAAAACAACTATTTTCCTTTATATAACTTGCGGTCATTGTCATAACTCATAACAACAAGAACAAATAGATCAAACTCAACCTATTCCATTAAAAAATAAGTCTTAGAAGTCTACAACTTAAAAATGGGTTGGCAACCCGGTCAACTCTTGAATTTTGTAGTATAAATGCAAAAAAGAAAATGGTTAAATATGTTAGTTGGTAACTACTTTCGTGCCTAACCTTAATTTAGTAACTAAAAAAATGACAGTGGCAAGAAAAAATAACGTGGCATGCCTTTAAAATTCACGTGTATTTTTTTGCAATGTAGTTTGTCTAGTTTTGTTTCATTTTATATTTCAGTTTATATGAAGAATAAAATATATATCCTGATCATACCCGGTGCAGTGGAATATAATATCTGCTTCAATAGATAATCCATCTTCAAATGCAATTGTACCATCTTTAGTGACAGAAGTGATCTGTCAATTTAACAAAAAAACTCATTTTGTTTCAGTATTGATTTCAGAAAGTAACATATAAGATACAAGTTATTTTCCGGAGCTAATTAGCTTGCCACGTACTTGTTAATCTTACTTTTTTATAAGTGTGACAGATATAACATTTTTCTCTACGTTTATTATATATGAAGCATATAAATTCTTTTTGTTGATATATGATGATATTCTTCTATTTGCATCTATCATAGTATACCTTAGCATGTTGCCATATATTGTTGAACTTGTCTAATTTTGAGACCTTAACATTTGGAGATCTTGATGACATATGAACTTCTTTAGCAGCCATTCCTATTTCTCTTGACAAGTCCATTGCACTCGTTCCGCTCCCAATTATGACTACAACCTGCGCATTATTAAAGATGTTTAATTACTTCACTAAAAAAAAAAATGAAATGAGGAACTCGTATTAAAATGATAATCATATTTGAAGTTGTTATGTGGAACATGCTAGGCTATGAATCAAATTTTTCTTGACAAATGGTAGACCATACTAGTTGCGGTTAAATTATAAATTTCTAACACAATACAAATACATAATTGATTAAGGAAAATGCTAAACGTAGAACTTATTTCTAATGTCTACGTATAAGACATTAGGACATGCATTGAATATTTGTTCCTTAATAATAAACCACCAACTCTTGCATATAACTACTTCAACCGACCTAATGTACAATAACTTTTGCATATTTTTAACTTTTAAATTATAGCCCTTAGGGCTACAAATAGTAAAACCCATTGATTATAAAATAACTTGTTCATCCTTCGATAATTTTTATTTTTTTTAATTGCTCACCTGATCCCGAAATGGTTCAGAAACACGATAGTTATGGCTATGCATTTGCTTCTTCGACCATGTTTCAATGCCTGGTTTGATATTAAAAAGATCTCGTGTTAACACATTACTGTTTTTGAAGGTAGCCACAAAATTCTATGAATTTCAATTAAATACATGAGTATTGCAAAATTTCTACCTTTTTTTTACACATTTAATTCAAGAACATGGGTTGTTCCAAAACAATAGAATGGAATATGAAGCTTTATTGATGTTTTATAGAAAAATAATAACTATACTAGACATCCCAATTGACTATACCATGGTTCAATCGATTAATACTTTCTTGAGTTAATTATTTAAATCGTTCATGTGGTTTGCCAAGTATCACGATTTTAGTTCATGGTCTTTTTTTCTCCTCGGATACTCTTCATGTATTTTTGGCATGTTATAATTTTACATATCATCAAATCCATCGTCACTAAACCAAATCTAAAACACCACTACACATATCACCACCACCACCACTATTCACACACACCGACCACTTTTTACAAGAATGAAAAACAACCTTTCGCCTTTTTAGAAATTTAATGAGATCAACATGTCTAATTTCTTTACGAGAATTAGAAGCAAATTAATCTTTCAAGAATTACAGGCATCACAAAAGTTTTTTGTACAAAAACCACAAAAGTTTCTTTATGTATGTTTTAGTGATGGTGTGGTGTACCCCAATTGCCCTTTAAAGGTTTTTGGTCATATTTAGGAGGAATGTCCCAAAAATCCTGGTTTGGGTGTGATGAAGAACTTGAAGAAGCCTAGTCATGCTCCTAATGGTGTTTTGGTTGGTCCGAAAGTGGGTTTTAAACCTGTAAAAGAGTATAGACCTGTTTCAAAAAAGTCCACAGCCAACTCTAGTAAGAAGAAAGGTGTAGAGCCTACTAAAGAGGTTAGTGATTCAAACCCATTTGATGTGCTTAATTCGGTTGAAAATGATGGAGAGTTGGGAACCAATGGGGAATTCAAATTTGGCTAGTAATGGGGCAAATTCTAGTGGCTCTTTGTTCTGGAATGTTGAAACGAGTAGCACTAGGCCTACTCCTATTGTTGAGAAAAATTGGGAACCTGGAAAAGCTAAGACCTCTTAAAAAGGTTAATTATCTGGGTGATCATGTTAGGGAACATCAGCTTGTGAGTGATTTGAAAAAGAAGGAGCAGGATGTGGCTACTAAGCCTAGTTCTTCCTCTACTTGTATTTTTTCAACTAAGGTGGGTAACCTATTTTCTAAGATGGGTAATCTGGTTGTTTCTGATAGCAACGATGATGAAGTTCTGGAATATCCTAATAAGACTATTACTTAGGTAGTGGACGGAATGAGATGAGTCTTTTGGAGCAATGGAAAGATGATACATGTGACCAAGGTTATAAATAGCATGAGGCGTGGCGTGGTGGCATGGTCAAGCCTCAAGCCTTAGCGTGAGGCGTGGCAGCATGGCGTTTTTAAAGCGTGAATTAAGGCGGCAAAAAGTATTTATAGATTTATAGATTTATATTATATTTCATTATTATATTATATTTTAAATATATCGAGTTTACAAAAAATGTTATACATAAGCAACAAAGTCAAGAAACTCTCTTTACATTTATAATCTTCTTCAAATATTAGTAAACCCCTAAACTCCAAATACCGGTAAACCTCAAATACGATGCCCAAATTCCAATTATACGATGCCCAAATTCCAATTAATAGTAAATCCCTTAAACGTCTCAAATACCAGTACACTTTATCGCGCCTTATCACACCTCATCTCATGCCAAGCCTTAAGACGACACCTTGGTCTATTGCGTGGCGTGGAGGTGACGCCTCGCGCCTTTGCGGCGCCAAGGCGCGCCTTTTAGAACACTGCATGTGACTACAATAATTATGAAGATGATTACTCTGATAATTGTGATCTATCTTCGGTCCAATTAAAGGCTGCTGCCATTTATGACATTAGATTTGGATATGTTGATTTTCCTTTGTTTAGCATAAAGGTTGATGTGTCTTAGTTTATGCTTGTTTTTGTTTTGATTTTCTAGTTGTGTGTAGCTAGTTGATCATTTATAACCTGTCATGAATGATTTAGTGATTGTTCAAGCGGTTGCTTGAGTTTAATGTAGTACTTCAGTCACATTCTCTTGTACTGAACTATTTTTTTATAGTTATATATTTTATCGAGTGGAAGAACCTCTACTCTGAAAAATAAAATAAAAATTGCCCTTTTAAGAAAAGAAAGTGGGGGCAATTTCGTCAATTATTTGTCTGTTCACAAGTTTAACGGTCAAAGTAAAAAAATATTAGTCAAAAGACTCAACTGGTAAGGAATCTGGTGACCGACAAACCACGTTTATCATTTAAATAATAAACTCCATCTTTTCTTTTCTTACACCATTTCTATACAATAATACAAGGCACTGTGAATCTGTGATCCACTAAAACTGTTAAACCAGATCAAACCAAGGAGATATCAATTGATAATACTCCGGTATTATTATTATCTCAAACGAAATTTCATCATAAACATTTATATGCATGTTATCTTTAAAATTTACTTTTAAAAGAGATACGTGTAATCATGTTTGCACACAACACTAATAAAATACTTAAGATCAGTTAAGACAAGTAGACAACAATGATATAAGCATAAAGAAAATGCATCTTTTTTGTGAATGAATTAGGTATATCCAGTATGCATAAGTTAAACATGCCTATACATTTCATACCTGGAATGTCAGTTGGCAGGTTGGGTTCTGTGTTGTGACCGTTACAAACGACCACCGCGTCAAATACCTCAACCGAATTCAGCCCGCCAGTTTTGGACTCAACCACGAACTCGGTCATTCCTGATTCAACTAGTTCCACACGAATCACTTCAGTATTGAACCGAATTAGCTTTGTTAATTCAAAATTAGTCGCGAAATCTTCCAAAAACTTTAAAACTTCTTCGTGTCCAGGAAACATCCGTGGATCACCATATGTTTTCTCTCCAAATTTGAAATCACTAAAGCTCATTAGCTGACGTGGAAGATTTGTTTCTAAGGATTTGTAGAGAGATGCATGCACAATTAATATCTCTATTTGGGTCACGTCCTAGAAGATCCGACTCGACCCTTGGATCATAGACCCATGTTCCGCCTAGCCTGTGTGATCTTTCGAATACCACAACATGGTGGGATTCTCTTTGAAGCTCGCGAGCTGCAGTTAGTCCTGCCGCACCAGCACCGATGACTGCCACCTTTAAGGAATTTGCCATGGCGGATGGTTCGTTTTTGTTGTTTTTGTAATTGGAAATGGTCTATGAAATGGCCATATAAATGAGGTATTTAAGGTTTTTTAGGACAACGATTAATATTTAAGTATTCTACAAAGCTTGCAACTTGCATGCAAGTAAGGGAAATTGCACTACATTATTTTTGAATGATGACCTAAAGAAACATCAAGTGGAAGGTAGGCATGATGGTTGAATGATAGTGTAGTTTAGCATTAAAAATTCGATCAATATTTTTGCACACTTGCCATCGCAGCTAATTATACCTTTGGTACTCGATTCAACAAGTAACTTCAAAACTAAAATTTCGGGGCAATCTACGAACTTAATACAACATTATGGAAGGTTCGATACATACTCCATGTTTAGAGATTAACTTGTTTGGCAAATCATTCGAGTTTTTCCTACCATGCATATCCGGTTTTCAATTTTTCACAAGATACTTGGTACGTGTTGAATGAGTGACTACTAAAAACCTTTTATTCAGCACACTTCATCACAAACATTTACCTTTTCTATGTTTATCATATATGGATCGAGACAATGCTTGTAGAGATGTATACACACCTAATACTCTTTCCTTAATCGACAATTTAGCATACATCGACACAAAATTTAATAACGATTCACTTAATAAAGATTGACTTTATTCCAAAATGGAGTTCAAGTACTACATCGATCCGTAGAGTGAAAGTTCTGATCAAGTCGGTTTGAGCACATATTTTTACTAATTCATATGATAAACATAATTGATGATGTATTGTGGAAAACCTTGAAATAATAATGCATGTCCTGTATTTATGCATAAATGCATCCATATACCTTTATAAATCAGCCTTGAAACAATAATGAAGGTACTCGCACATCTCTTTTATATGCTTCTCGACGACCACTTCAAAGTGCCCGTACACCCATTCTGTGTAATCTGTCTATCATTAGAAATTGCTAGATTGGTCATATGTGGTTATTTGCAAGAGAAAACCACACATTTGAATCCATGACCACTTAATTAGTCGACGAGACACATTTGATATGAGTTATTTTAGATACCACTAAACTATACTCGTTTAAGTCATAAGAGTAAACACCACATGAAGAAAATTGTTTGTGAAATCATTTGCATGTGTATAGATGAAGTGAGAGTAATCATAAAGTCAATTTTATTACATGCTTTTCTGTCACTTATTTGATAAATTCATTGCGGAACATTCATAATCATATCCCATATTTCTGTGAGAATGCCTCCATGTACCCTTCTATACCCGTCGTCACTATACAGTGGATCAAGTATTCAATCATGTCTTTTATGTACTGCTCCATGGCCATTCCAGTTTGAGCAAACACCCATTCCATGTAATCGGCCTATCATAAATAAGACAACATCTTACACGTTTAGAATAAATTATGCTAAAGACTGCAAAGAAAAAAATAGATTAACGAAAAACCTGAAGTCCTTGATGAGTTGACTCTTCCGAAAGCCCTTTCTCTTTCATTTCTTCGTAGTACCTTTCAACATCACTCAACATATCTTCTTCTGATGGCAAAGAAACCTTTCTTGACAATGCTTGTGCTATCCATCTTGATTGACACTCGATGATTATAAATGCAATGGTCTATGTTTGGGAAATTATGTCACGGGTATGAACTTCAAATGATTAAAATGTGTATGAATGATTAATAAGCCTACCTTTTCAGGTATTCCGACAAAGGAGAGCCGTGGAGCAAATTGTGGGGGGAAAACATGTTTGTACAGAGGTCCAATAAGTTTATCTTGAACACTTACAATGCCGTTGGTTCTAAGAAATGGGACATGTAGTTTGTACCTAAAATAGGTCACATATATTGTTAGTATTTACGACCAACAACCTAGTTACTAGAGCAGAATGACTACGATCATGAAGAAGACACACACTTGCAGCCTACTTTTATAACGACAGAAAAGTAGTAAAGAACAAAGCACAAGATATATATCCCTAACCGAACTATTAGTATTGAAAGTATGCGTACATAATCCCTTCCCCCCTCAACTCCTTTTATAGATATGAGGTGGAAGGAAACTGACTTGTACAAGGACAGAAGTTCGGTTGTGAAAATAGGAAAAAAGTAAACATGTTGGGCTTGGACACAAGCAAATCCAACGACCCATATTGAAATCCTAGTTCTACTTAATTAATAAGAAACTAAAATTAACACTCTAACCCCTGGACTACATATGCTAATATATATGTTAACTGAACCATCATGTAAGATGTTCATCATGTTGTACGTTATGCGGTTATGCCTGCGCATGATGATTTTAACTTCAAAATTGTACTTTGAAAGAAAGGAAATATTGGTAAGTGAAAAGCTTAGATATTTTCTCAAAATATGTTGTCTTTTTAGCACTTTCATCTGTACAATTGTTTAGAAGGCTAAAAGAGAATTTAAGTTAACTTATACAAATATCTGCTGCTATGACACAAGTTAAATAACCCTCTTTTTTGATTAGTAAGAACATTTCTTATCTTAATTATTTTTTGACAAGAAAAAGTTATAAGTTAACTGTTTGTAGATAGTATAATCTTGTACGTTACCCGGTGCAATGGACTATGATATCTGCATCTACAGAGAACCCATCTTGAAATGCTACTGTACCACCATTACGAATACAATTGATCTGTCACATATTCAAAGAATCAAATATTAAAAATAATCTAGCACACGTGTTTTTTTAAATCCTAAACTAGTGTTAAATTGTCACTAAACAATAAGCATATATGTTGTTCCCGTTTACTTGTAACTTAGGTTTAAAACAAAAGTTTTAAATTACAGGTATCATGTCTTGTAATTTGTAAAAGCAAACAACTCACTACAATAAAATAGACATTTGGTGACAGAGGTTTTAATGATACAAAAAGTGTCACTAAACATTACCTTTTAGTGACAATTTTCAAAAAGTGTGAGCACAAGCCTAAAATTTTGAGGTTTAAAAAAGGGTATTGGACCAAGGAAGAAGAGATGACAGTCAAAAGATGAAATTGCTGAACAGGCTATGCAAAAGTCAATGGTGAAAAATGGGAAGCTGTCAAAGCGGTGTAAGACAGTCAAATGTGGTGCATGTGGTGGGCTGGGTCACAATAAAAGAGCTTGTACGGGTCCAAGAGACAACCAAAAGAAGGGTAGGGGAACAATAACTACTCAGCCATTGGGATCATCTGCAACAGATGTGAGAGCAGGGCCAAGCTAACCACTTGGAACACAAGCAAGTGATGTAGCAGCAAGGCCAAGTCAGCCAGTTAGACCACAAGCAAGTGAGGCATCAACAGTGAATGGTGGAGGTCAAAGGAAGAAGAGGATCAAGAAAAAGGCCAAGGTTGCCAAGTGAGTCAAAACCATTGTGATGGTGCAATAAACTTATTTGGTTATTTGTTTCTGTGTTTTGTGTTTTAAGACAATGAGTGTATGGATTATGTAACTGAGTTTCTGTCTTCTAGACAATAATTTGTACGAGATTTGTTTTTAGACTTTGATTGATTAGGAATGGTATTTGTTTTCATTTGGGTTTACCATGGTCTTGATGCAAATTTATTGTTCCCCTATTTGCTGCATACTCAAAGTTGGTGCATCCTTATTAAGCAAACGGCCAATTTGGTGCAACCAAAACGGGATTTTTGGTTATTATGCAACCAAAACGGTAATTTACTGCATAATGCTCTGCACAATTCAAAGATTTTGTGGTATTGACTTCATCATATACTTACGATGATCCCGCTATAATGTCAAAAACAACAACTTTTTATTAACATTTCAAAGTCTATACAAACCAGGGATGACCTTCTTCCCTGTAATGATACAACCCAGAAAGATATCACACCACATCCATACCAACCTAAACCAACTTAAAGACAATGAAAAAAAAGACCCAACTTAAAATAAAAAACTTGTTCAGCTTCTTCAACTGCTCATCCTTCTCCCTCATCAACCTCAACTGCTCCTCCAACTCTTCTTCAAGCTCATTCCTCGCCCTCAACAGACCAGGAACCACAACAACTGCTCGGCAACACATTGGAGGACCCGTCCATCCAATAAACCCACATGAGGGACAACAGTAGAATCGTCGTCCTGGGTTCCTGTTTGTCCATCTTGTTTTGATTTTCGTTTGTTTCCCACAGTCACAAATCACGACCATTTTTTACCGGAATTTGGAAAGAGTAAAAAAACTTTGTGTGGAATTGTGTGATGAAACGGTCATATTTAATTACTAGAATGTGGAAAGTGGGTAAAAAAGTTAAAACTTCGATTGCAAATTTAGTCCTTTTATCTACAGTGTTAGGACACGTATATATAGTAGCTCGGTAACAGTGAAAAGACGATACTACCCTCAATAACTAGGCAGTTAACGAAGAAACTAACGAGAGTTAGATCTCGGTGGCCGTTTTGCACTTATCCGTAACGTGGGTGGCTTTTTGGCACGCCTTTATGTCTCAGTGGCTTTTTTGCACTTTTGCGATAGGTTAGGGACTAAATTTGCAATTTACCCTTTTAAAAATATATGTACTCACATTTTTTTTTGTTCATAAATAGACTTTTACCTTCACTTTTTTAACTGTGAGAAAAACACATATAGGTTATGGTGACACTTTTTTTATACTTTTGATGACACCTTTTACTTGACACCCTTTTTGGTGACACTGTTTTTTATGTGTCACTAGATGATAAATTCTTTGTATTGTAACAGTATAATTTCTAAAGTATAATTCTTATTTGAATGAATTAAAAAATTACAAGAAATAGTGCGGAATATAGCAAAACTTATCTAATCCTAATTAAATGATAATGTGGTGATTTTCTCACTTACACAAACAAGTACTAGAGAGTAAATAGTCATGTATAAACTTGATTTCATGATGGGATGATAAGTTCAGTGAGAAATAAATGTTATTTATGTTTAATGCAAGAAGTAAACATTCATTTTTTGAAACATTATTTTTATAGGCTAGATCTCATGTTGATATCGGAGGGGTAAAAGGACGAGTCTTTCTTGTTGACCGGATAAAAACACTTTACATCAAATATTTTTATTTTTGGAATGTGTCCAATCCTTCTTTAGAGAACAATATTGGCTACTGTTCCACTTTTAAACCAACTACGAACTTTCTTAGAATTATTTTATGATAAGTGCTTTTTCACTTATCTCCCAAGATAAGTTTCCGCCTAAATATCTTTGGATACTTAGACATTTATTCAAGTATATAATCTATGAACACTTCTTTTATACTGAGGAAACCAAAAGGGTCTCAGAGTTATTCATTTTCTTGTGGGCTTAGGACTCTAACTACAAAGACTTTTATTCATTTTCAGTAAGTGAAAGTCTTTGTAGAACATCTCTGAAGATGACTTTCCTTTCTTAACTAGACTTTTATGTTCAAATTATAGTTAGAGACTATTGGGATCTGACTTGACCCAACATTTTTTAAAATTATGAAGCATAGTAAATGGAGAAATGTCTCCAGAAAATCTTAGATTTCATATCATAAAAAACAAAGTGTATATGGCTGGGTCGATTTCTATGCACAAGTGACAAGAGGTTGGCAAGATGACGTTTTCTTTGTTCCACATATGACGATGAATAAATAAATCAAAAGATTTATGTAAGAGAACCATAAGGCATTGGAATTGATAGTAAGCAATTCAAGGGTGATATTTTTTCCCAAGCTTAATTACATCAATCTTGATCACGTGCCGGCCTTGAGTTGAAGCATTAACAACCTAGTCGACTAAGGAGTACGGACAGATCGATGTGGATGGACTTAGAGTTCAGGAGAAATGTTTTGTCGAGTATATAACTTTTCAAAAAAAAGGCATTATACTAAGAAGGGAAATTGGCAAAAAAAGGCATTATACTTGCCACTTTTTGTTATTGTATGTAGCGTACTTTTTTTTTTTGAATGTAGCACTAACTTTTCAAATCCGTGTCATTGTGTGTACGGGTGACCTGTTGACCTGTGGAGCAGGTTGAGTTAACGATCGTTTGTTTTATTATTGCAGCGTTAGTCCTTTATTATTGCAACGTTAGTCATTTACACGTTTTCGTCCGTTTTTCGCACGTTTTCGTCTGTTTTTGTCCGTATTTACACGTTTTCGTTCGTTTTTACACGTTTTCTTCCGTTTTCGCACGTCTTTGTCCGTATTTACAAATTTTCATTCGTTTTCGACCGTTTTTACACGTTTTCATCCGTTTTTTCAAAAAAAAAAAGAAAATCAAAAAAAAAAATAAAAAAAATTCAAAATTTTTTTAAGACATTTTAAAAAAATTTAAACAATATTGTTTCGAAAAACAAAAATTAAAAAATAAAAATATTTTGAAAAAAAATAATTTTTTATTTTTCCAAAAAAAATTAATTTTTTATTTCTCGAAGTTAAAAAAATTTTGAAAAAAAAATTAAAATAATTTTTTATTTTTCGAAAAAAAAATATTTTTCGAAAAAAACATAATTTTTTTTTATTTTTCGAAAAAAAAATTAAAAACATTTTGAAAAAAAATTTTTGAATTTTTTTTTTATTTTTCGAAAAAAAAATAATTTTTTTTTTATTTTTCGAAAAAAAAATTAAAATAATTTTTTATTTTTCAAAAAAAAAATATATATTTCGAAAAAAAATAAATTTTTTTTATTTTCCAAAAAAAAAAAAATTAAAAAAATTTTGAAAAAAAAAATTATTTAATTTTTTTTTTCAAAAATTTTTTTTCAAAATTTTTTTAATTTCGAGAAATAAAAAATTAATTTTTTTTCGAAAAAAAATTTTAATTTTTTTTTTCAAAAATTTTTTTTCAAATTTTTTTTAATTTCGAGAAATAAAAAATTAATTTTTTTTCGAAAAATAAAAAATTAATTTTTTCAAAATATTTTTATTTTTTAATTTTTGATTTTCGAAAAAATATTTTTTACATTTTTTTAAAATGTCTTAAAAAAAATTTTGAATTTTTTTTTATTTTCTTATTTTTTTGGAAAAAACGGACGAAAACGAATGAAAATATGTAAATACGGAAAAAAACGTGCGAAAACGAACGAAAACGTGTAAATACAGACAAAAACGTGCGAAGACGGACGAAGACGTGAAAAAACGGACGAAAACGTGTAAAAACGGTCGAAAACGAACGAAAACGTGTAAATACGGACAAAAACGTGCGAAAACGGGTAAAAACGTGTAAAAACGAACGAAAACGTGTAAATACGGACAAAAACGGACAAAAACGTGCGAAAACGTACGAAAACATGTAAAGGACTAACATTGCAATAATAAAGGACTAACGCTGCAATAATAAAACAAACGATCGTTAACACAATGACACGGATTTGAAAAGTTAGTGCTACATTAAAAAAAAAGTACGCTACATATAATGACAAAAAGTGACAAATATGATGCTTTTTTTTGCCAATTTCCCTACTAAGAAATACACAATCAAAAGGTCGAAACTAGGGGTGTTCATCGGTTCGGTTTTCGGGTATGTGGGTCGTATGGTTCGAGTTCATCGGTTTGAAAACTTTCAACGTCAAAACCAAAACCAAACCAAACCAAATCAGTTATAAAATGGATAAAATCAAACCACAAACCAAATTAGAATTCTGTTTGGTTTCGGTTAAAACCAAGAAAACCAAATTCAAGTAGACTTCAAATATAATCTAGAAGTCACAACTAAAATTTTAAATAAAATTAACAAATCAAAAGTTCTCATAAAGTACTTAAGAAAATTAACAAAACAAAAGTTTAAGAAACTAAAAGGTTTCAAAATTTAATGAAAGTAAATGAAAGCGATAAAATGTTATTGGACAAAAGCCTTCAAAAGTCTTATTAGATTGAATAATCCTTCTTCAAGCATCCAAACCCAATTGCAACTTCACTCATCTTCTCCTATGTTTGTATTTGATGTTGGTTTCCTCTTTGAAAAAACAATGCTTGATTTGAGAAGTGATTATTAAAAAAGATTTTAAATTATTCGGATTGTTAGTTGGAATGATAAAGATAGAAAATCTCTAGAGATAAAATTAATTTTTTTTATGTGAATAGAGATATTCAGTTTTTTCGGTTTGGTTTGGTTATATATTTGTCAAACCCAAAACCAAACCAAACGCTAAATATATACTTCGGTTCGGTTTCAAACAAAACCATACACCAATTAAAATTTTCGGTCTGGTTTTATTCGGTTTTTGTCCAGCTTATTTTTCGGTTTGTTCGGTGTCAAATCAGACACTGAACACCCTAGTCGAAACCTCCTGGACTATCTCCTTTCGACTACACATTTCATAGGCTATGTAATCTTTATATAACTAAATGGTCAAAGATGTAAAATAATCATGTTAAAACTCTTGAAACTTCAATGCATACATTATGTTACCTTGGAATGTTGCCATACATTGTTGAATTTCACCGATTTGGAGACCTTCACATTTGGTTTTCTTGACTACATGTGAACTTCTTTGGCAACCGTTGCTATATCTTTTGATATGTCTATCGCACTTGGTCCACTTCCAATTACAACTACGACCTGTTCATCTTTTAATTTAACTGAGAAAAATTATTCTTAATTATTGAAGATACTTATTATTTGCATAAATGTATGATAGTCATTTATAAATGATGCAAGTGACATTTGTTGAATTATGTTATAGATTAACCAAGTGGTCTTAGTTAGTTAACGTAAATAAATTGGGAAACTAATGTGCTCATCTTTTTGATCATCATTACCCTAATTAATAATATCGCTAACCTGATCTCGAAATGGTTCAGGAACGCGATAGTTGTGGCTATGGATTTGCTTTCGGGACCACGCCTCAATACCTGCTCAAATATTAGTTACTTGTTACATACTTTTTATAATACTTGTATCATTGGACGTAGTTAATCATTATCATTATCATTTTTCATGAATTGTGTTGCTTATATATTTATTTTTAAGTTTTACACTTTTACATTAAAAACCAGAGTATGATAGACTAATAGCCGACACTATAAAAATATATACTCCGTAGAATTAATCAGTGGATGACTCGATAGAAAGTTTTCTTCCAAAGATAATTTAACCGCAAATTTTGTGTTTAGACAGCTAGCCTATTGATGTATGCACTAATGCAACAACAATTATTGATGGTGGAAAAGAGTATAACAGGAGCAATATAAATATTGTGAGAATAGAGTCTCAACTTTTGATAAATTTCTGAATAAAAGTCATTGGTTCTTTTGACAAAAGCATGGCTAAATAAAAATAGAAACTGAAAACTAAAAAACTGAAAATGACTGCCCATGATCACAAACACGGGACACTCCAAAGGACCAGCTCAACTGAGACATATCATCTTTCTTTATTGCTTGTGGTTCATAGCTACTTGCACCACCTATAGTCGTAATTTAATAAAGAAAAGATTAAATTACCAAACATATGAACCTCGTGTCACATGGGTTTTCAATAGAGTCGCAAGTAATATATCGTGCTGTCTATTGTATAAATCAGCGTATATAAATAACACAGATCCAAAACTTGTATACTTTACTAAAATCTAGATAACTTAGCATTATAATAACTTGTTGACATTTTTCTTGAACAGCAAAGAAATACGTACATTCTACTGTATTGTACTCTACAAGTCCTTCTCATTCAACAAACTTTTTAATTGATGAGCCACTAGTTGATTTTATATACCTGGAATATGATGTAAAGTAAAACATTGTTTTAATTTGTACCTGGAATATCAGTCGCAAGTCGAGGTTGACTATTGTGACCATTGCAAACGACAACCGCATCAAACACCTCCCCCGAACTCACCCCGTTAGTCGTCTCTGACTCAACTTCAAATTCGTTGTTACCCGAGCGAATGACTTCTACTCGGGTCACAGTAGTATTGAACTGAATCAACTTGGTTAGTTCAAAAGTTCTTGCAAAATCCTCCAAGAACATTAGTACTTCTTCATGCCCTGGATATGTTCTTGGATCATTGTATACTTTTTCACCGAATTTGAAATCAGTGAAGCTCATGAGTTCACGTGGAAGATTTGTTCGCATGGATTTGTAGAGTGATCCATGAACAATATCTCTATTTGGGTCGAGTCCTAATAGATCAGACTCGACTCGTGGATCATAGGCCCATGTTCCGCCAACTCTGTGTGACTTTTCGAATACAATGACTTGGTGGGATTCTCTTTGCAGTTCTCGAGCAGCAGTCAGTCCGGCAACGCCGGCTCCGATAACAGCCACCTTCAACGAAGTTGTCATGTAGTGGGATTTTTTTTTGGGTGCGCGTGCGTGTGTGTGTTTTTTCCAATTTATAGGAGCAGTTACTCTAATGTATTATATGATTGTATGCACAGGTTTTTATTGGTGGAACATTTATGTCTATGTGTCTCTCGGAATTGAATGGCCCAATTGTTTGATAAACAAAAAAGTACGGAGTAGCTTTCTTGAATTGAATGGTATCAATATAATCGTTTAGCGTCATTGGAATGCCAATACATTCAGCATGTGTCTTGTTTCCCTGATTGCCCCCACCAACACCTTTTCATCTTCTTTTCAAATTTAACAGTAATGAATTATCATGTGAACCTCGTTTGATTGATTGATGTATTTATTTATAAATTTTTATACCTTTTTTCATTTAGTTGTTTAATACATTGATTTTTATTTTTGAAGTTAAATTAACAAATTTAGTAATCTAGGACATCTAATAAGTAGAAAAAAGATCAATATAGATTTCACATTTATCATATATCTAACTAATCAATTATGTCCATTCATTTTCTGATTAAAAAAAAACCTACACTCTTTTTTTAAAAATTGAATGTCTCGCAAATTGTTAATCGTTACAAGAAAAAAATCATATCATCGCGAAGATAATTAAATTATCTTTCTATAGATATGCAACTATATATATACTTTCGACTATTTTTTTTGAGGCATTTTCATATCTACCCAACAAAAACATGAAAATTTCATATTTACCCAAATGATGTTTTAAAAACATTGTACATAATGCATTCAATGATTGTATTTTGGGTATATTTGAAATTAATATTGAAAAGAGGGGGAGATATGAAATTATCATTTTTTTTTCAAAATTTCCGCCTAAAAAAATCACATGTGATTTGAAAAAATCACTTGTAATTTTTAAAATGAGTCACATGTGATTTTTAAAAATATGTGATTTTTAGAAACCACGTGTGATTTTTCTCGTCGAAAATTAAAAAAAAAATTATTTAAAAGTATATAGAATGCATATGTATAGAAAGATAATTTAATTTTCGTCGCGATTATGTATTTTTCGTAGCTTGAAGATTTACCGTTCGCAAGATATGTTATTTTTTATTTTATTTTTTTTAGTGAAAAATAGATTTTTATTAATTAATGAGAAATGGCTAACTAATATTGGTTTATTAGATCTATTGTAAATATGAGATCTATATTGATCTCAACTCCTAATCAGTATTCAAAAAAATAAAAGTTAATGAATTATCATGTGACAGAGTTATATGATAAATACTCGTATTTGTAATTGTATTTGTATATATCTATGTTATTTTTTTATTATTATTTTTTAATTTCAAATTAAATTTAAACAATTAAAAAAAATGAAATTTTATTTAAACTAAAGTTATACATGTAGCATAATATTCTATTAGATTAAACATAATGATAAAATGGTAACTTCGTATCATTCAAATCATTTATTCAGAACACCAATCAAACAACATGTTTTGATTTAGAATCAAATTCATTTATAGTCAAAGAATCATTCAGAGATGAGAGTAATTCAGCGCAAAATCATTCAGTTTTATCAAACATCCCCTAATACTTGAAAGTCAACAAAAGCTAGACAAAGTTTGAAAATCACAAAAGCTATATTTTGCTCTGTTTTTCATTTTAATTTCGTAATTATTAAGAAAAATCAGATTGGATCTAAAGTAAATTTAATATACATTGATACAATATCTAGGATTCACTACATACAAATTATTTTATTCCAAAATGGAGTTCAAGCACGACATTGATCCATAGAGTGAAATGACTGTAAGTTATGATCAAGTCCATCGGCTCACATCTTTCTGGTTATTCAATTTGGAAAGCTTGTAACCATGTCCCATGTTTATGAATGAATGCATACAGATACCCATATAAATCAGCCTCGAAACTAGAATGAAGGTACTCGTAAATCTCTTTTATTTGCTTCTCCACGGCCACTTCAAACTGGCTGGACACCTATATTCTATGTAATAAGTCTGTCATTAGAAATGAATAGATTGGTCATATGTCGGAATTTTTACGCAGCAAACACACGTTGGAATCGACAATCACTTAGTTGACAAGACACATTTGGTATGTATTATATTAAAGGGAAAAATCTTTAATAATGTACCATACTTGTCACAAAAATTACTTTCGTGTAGCGAACAAAAAAAAAAAAAAATAGCTTTTTGATGTACTGAACTTTCATTTTTTGGCCTTTTTTATGTACTATTGACATTTTTGCCCCTCAAAATATTGAAAATCCAAGGACATTTTTGTCACAAAAATACAACAAAAAGGACAAAAATGAAAGTTCAGTACATCAAAAAGCTATTTTTTTTGTACGCTACACGAAAGTAATTTTTGTGACAAGTATGGTACATTATTAAATATTTTTCCCTATATTAAATACCACTAGGACAAAAGCTTGCTATATAAAAAAGTAGCTTAAGAATAACCTTAAAATCAAGAGAATGAGTGAGGCATTTAGATAATGTTGCTAGATGCCAAGCAACAATGCATCTCCGATGGCAACATTAACTTCCTTGATAACAGCATTCCTATCCATCTTAACTAGTTATAATGCCCGTGCACGCGTGGGTTTTTAAAATTTTTTTGAATCATATATTTTTATTTATTAAAAACAAATAATTTAAGTTTTGTTTTGTTTGATTTATGATATTTAATTATAGTTTTTTATTATTAAAAATAATTATTTAAAAATTTTAATCCTATTATTAATTGCATCTTATCTATATTTTTTGTATTTATCTTCTACTTATGTTATGGATAAATATAAAATATTACCTAATAAGAAAATAATCTTTTTTTTAAATAAAATTATTACTAAATAAGGTATGAATCCATTTTTTTGAAATGGAAAATTCCCAATAGAGGTTTTGTTTTATTATATAAAAGATTGATCGACCCTCGATTATTGAAAATATGATGCTCTGACATAGGAAACTATTCAAGATATACTGACATTAATCGGCTGAAAATAAAAATAAACACCAACGATGGTAGTGTTAGAAGAAATCCAACAAACCGATTATCTAGAAGCGGAACTGACACCGTTAGCCTCTAGAACTGCTACCATGGAGGTAAATATAACAGTAGTCCTATCGTGATCAAAGTGGGTCATTTGGGCTGCTGACCACCCGTTAGTATTTTGGCCATAACTTCCTTCTCATAACTCAATTTTTAGTGACTTCAATTGTTCTGGAAACTAGAAAGAATTATTTACAACCACGTTAGTTGAGATGTCGAAGTTTATTAGCAGAAGTAGATCAGGTGAGGAGATCTTTTGGCTGGATCAGTTCAGTTCAACGGCTTATAGTAGTCTTTTGTTTTAAATAACTATGGGATTTTTATTTCAGTAATAAAATTAAGAGTGTTTGGAAGGGAATAAGTCTAATAATAATGAATGTTATTGATCCTTGATAAGGTGGAAAACTATGGATGTATGGCAAAATATATGAAATATAATAACTCCTTTTTTGAGTGTCTTCCATTTGTTAGTTGAATTTAGTTCCTCCAAGGGTGATTAAAATAGTTGTGTTGCTGATTCCTTGTGCCTATCTTAGTCGTTTGGTGTCAGGAACCACAATAATGAATACTCTAACAATAACTCGACAAAGGGTTATGATCCCTTAATGTCAATTGGCACCAAATCATATATGGGATAATTTTTTTT
This sequence comes from Artemisia argyi, assembly GCA_030686995.1. NCBI lineage: Eukaryota > Viridiplantae > Streptophyta > Magnoliopsida > Asterales > Asteraceae > Artemisia > Artemisia argyi. Next base: position 176,064,217 of record CM060678.1, on the reverse strand, counting down.
TTTTTTTTTTTTTTTTTTTTTTTTTTTACACTCAAACGTTTGTTAGACATGAGCAAGAAAAGAAGTACAAATAAGTCTCACCTCCTCATCTCTATTTATAGAGAATGAGTGGTACAAACCTAATCACAGGGCTAGAAACCACGTGAGAAGGTTAGAAGATTTTCAAATACATGACTGACCTCATTTGATTGAGTCAAACTACAACTAACCCCAACACTTATATCATGATTATTTACACACTAATATAATAACAATTTCATCCCACTCCCCTGTAGAGAATGAGGGATATTGTTTCTCATAATCATTGTAAAGTATTAGAGGATAGATATGACCAAAACCCATAATCAGGCTATCTATCCTCTAATATAAAGTAGTTACATAAAAAGAAGATTTAATGTGGCATTTCTCATAATCATTTACCGTATTTTTGTTGGAATGCCTTCATATACCCATCTATACCACCCACCATTAGACAATGGACAAAATATTCGAACATTTCTTTTGTGATCTTGTCTATAACAATTCCAGTTTGAGCATACATCCAATCTATGTAATCAGTCTGTCATTGAGAAAATAATAATAATAATAATAATAATAATAATAAATAAATAAATAAACAAATAAATAAAATAAAAAAACTTAAGAGGATGTTTGGGATTGATTATTTTTTCTGCTTACTTAAAAAAGTACTTTTAATCTGCTTAAAAATATTTGCTTTTAGAAAGTGTTTGGATTTGCTTATTTTGTAAAAGACGTAATAATACTAAAAAAAACAATAATTTGATAAAATAGGCAATCATGTGCACTTATAAAAGATTTTAGGTTTTCTTTTTGGGGTAAAAGTGTTACCCCCGGTAAAATATTATTACTCCAAAAAACAATTAAGATTTTAGGTTGAATATGATAGTAAACACTGATTTTTAGTATATTATCAAATAAGTGATATGAATTAAGCAGCTCTTTACCTACTTATGAAAAACTGATTTTCTACTTAAAAATAAGTACGAAAGCAGAAACTGTTGGGATACCACAGAAAAAAATAAGCAATGCCGAACACCCACTTAATTTATATCATATAAAGACGGATTCTAATAACTCAAAACTTATAGCTTGAAGAAACACCTGAAATCCAATATAATGAGTGAGGTGTTCTGGAATCCCTTTTCCTTTCATTTCTTCATAATATTTTTCAACTTCACTCAACATTTCTACTTCTAAGGGCAAAGAAACTTTCTTTGACAATGTGTGCGCTATCCATCTTGATTGACATTCAATTATTGAAAATGTGAAGCTCTAACATTGGAAAAGCACACCTGTTAGTTATAAGTATCTCAACAATTAAACATATACAAAAAGACGATAATGCTACCTGTTCAGGTATGCCGACAAAAGAGAGCTTAGGAGCAAGTTGTGGGGGGAAAACATGTTTATATAGAGGTCCAATGCGTTTGTCTTGGATCGTTACGATGCCATTTGTTTTAAGAAATGGATATTGCAATTTGTACCTACAAATAATCGCATACATGTTTACATTTTCTTTAACTGAATTGTTAGATGCAATTTTAAGTGAATTGACGTCGTAAACTACTAGTCGTCATATTCTTGTATTAACGAGTATAAGGATAATATTAACATTTGTATGTATATATTATTTCGGAGAGATCATGCCAAAGAACATTTGGCCTAGCATAATCAAAGTGACCATATAGTTTTGTTATACAAAGTCTGTATATGCCAAAATTATACTAAAATTATAATGATGTAATGGTTGTGTGCATTCATTTGACCCCATTGAGCTTGTGTGGCCTCGTCACTAACCTTGCTTTCTGTGATTATGTTTTGGTTTTGGAAGAATACGTACCCGGTGCAATGGAATATAATATCCGCATCGACAGTGATTCCATCTTGAAATGTGATGGTTCCATCTTTGCTAACGTAGGTTATCTGTTAACAATCAAAAAAAGGTACATGCATATCTTTCTTTCATCTAACTCAGTTTAAAGCAGTGCAATCAAATCATTTTCATTATCATTACATATTCAAGTATCTACATTAACATCTCTAAATTCCATAAGTTGAGGGGGTGTGACCACGATTGTATAGTCCATCTACTTCTAGAGTTCAATTCATATTAGTCCATATTGAAATAAAGACCTCAAATACGTTAAAACATGTATTTCAGAAATTCTAAATTAAAAATAGGGGTAAAGCTAAAGATATGCAACATATTTCTACAAATAAACACAAGTACGCAACATATTTTAAAAAAATCGTCGATCTACGCAATATGACCTGCTGGCAGCAGGTTACCAGGTCACCTAACTTTAAAAGTTACACCTTTGGTCCCAAAACTGTCTCATATCTCGTGTACATGATCCTATTTTGGTAACGGTTGTTAAAAAAGTTTTTAAAAAAACTTTTTAACATTTTTTTTAAATCGAGATAAATCTTTTTTTTTACTAAAATTTAGAAAAAAAAAGTTAAAAAAATTTAAAATTAAAAAAAAAGAAGTTAAAATTAAAAAAAAAGGAAAAAATATAAAAAGTTAATTTATTTTAAAGTTAATATTTTTAAAAAAATCAAAATTTTTTAAAAAAATTAATATTTGAGTAAAAAAATTAAAAATTTTTTATAAATAATAATTAATTTCTTTAAAAAATGCGTATTTTTTTAAAAATTATTTTTTATAAAAAAATGTGTATTTTTTTAAAAAATGCGTATTTTTTTAAAAAATGCGTATTTTTTTAAAAATTAATTTTTATAAAAAAAATGCGTATTTTTTTAAAAAAAATTAATTTTTTTTATAAAAATTAATTTTTTTTCGCAAATATTAATTTTTTTAAAAAATTTTGATTTTTTAAAATATTAACTTTAAAAAAAATAATTTTTAAATTTTTTTCTTTTTTTTAATTTTTTAAAAAAATGTGTATTTATAAAAAAAATTAATTTTTTTTTCGCAAATATTAATTTTTTTTTAAATTTTGATTTTTTTAAATATTAACTTAAAAAAAAATTAATTTTTAAAATTTTTTTCCTCTTTTTTAATTATAACTTTTTTTTGTTAATTTTAAAATTTTTTAACTTTTTTTTCTTCTAGATATTAGTTAAATTTTTTTTTTATCTCGATTTAAAAAAAAAATGTTAAAAAGTTTTTTTAAAAACTTTTTTAACAACCGTTACCAAAATAGGATCATGTACGCGAGATATGAGAAAGTTTATGGACCAAAGGTGTAACTTTTAAAGTTAGGTGACCTGGTAACCTGCTGCCAGCAGGTCATATTGCGTAGATCGACGATTTTTTGAAAATATGTTGCCTACGTTTGACAGTTTACTAAGTATATTGCGTAATTGTGTTTATTTGTAGAAATATGTTGCGTATCTTTAGCTTTACCCCTTAAAAATACACTATAAAACTCATATTACCTTTGAATGCTGCCACATGTTGTTGAACTTCTCCGATTTTGTGGCCTTCACATTCTGAGATCTTGACGACATGTGAACTTCTTTGGCAACCATGGCGATTTCTCTTGATAAATCTGTTGCACTTGGTCCATTCCCAATCACAACTACTTTCTGATCAATTTAATTAAATATATGAGATATTAACTTTACTTAGTTATCGAAAATTATAAAAAGAAATGATAGATCACCTGATTTATATCTAACCTGGTCTCGAAATGGTTCTGGAATACGATAGTTGTGACTATGCATTTGTTTTTTTGGCCACGTCTCAAGACCTGCTCCAACGTAAATATAATTTCTTTTGAATGACAACAAAATTTATATATAGCAAACAAAACGCACCAATAAGTGCATATTAAAATGAAGTAAAAGCGACACTATAGACCACTCCAAGATCAAACCACAATTCTTCCCCATCGTATGCTATATCTATAAAACATAGAAGTTGAAGTATACAAGGGGCGTAAAATGGTAGATCAAATACAATATCAAATAAATTTAGTCAAATTTCCTCTCATCTTCTTCTCTCGTCTCCAAAAAACTCAGAAATACGAATTTATTTTGTTTTCTTCTCACTTCTTTTCTCTTTTCTCAAAATAAAACTCAGAAACGCATCGTAATTTCGATCCTAAAACGATAATATGTAGAATAAGACCCAATTTAACTATAATAATCATCTCTCATATAATCTTTCAAACCATATGGTCATGACACAAAGGTAAAATTAATTTATGAATTTTATAGAACAGTTTTGTTTTCCAACATACTGTAAATTACTCCCAGCTAAAGTGATAAGATTATCATGAATAAATAATTAGATCGAATTGGAATTAAATTAACAATGACAAAGGAGTAGTTAATTTGGCCCTCACCCAAGTATTAATTAAGCCATTGTCAGATGACTCGGTTATATGTAATTATCATATTAGTCAGCTTGTATTATTCGTGCAAAAAGGAAAATAAAATAAAATTGTGTCACTAAAATATAGCATTTGAACTAGCAATGTGACATTCGAACATTTTATAAACAATGTTAATGTAAGGATATTTTATTTAATACCAGGAATATCATTTGCGAGTCGAGGCTGAGTATTATGACCATTGCAAACAACGACTGCATCGAATATCTCCACCGAACTCACCCCATTTGTCTCTGACTGAACTTCAAACTCGCTGTTACCCGAGCCGACGACCTCCACTCGAGTCACAACAGTATTAAACCTAATCAACTTTGTAAGTTCAAAGTTACTTGCATAATCTTCCAAGAACTTAAGTACTTCTTCGTGCCCCGGATTTATACGTGGATCGTTGTATACTTTGTCCTCAAATTTGAAATCTGTGAAGCTCATGAGTTGGCGTGGAAGATTCGTCCGCAAGGATTTGTAGAGAGATCCATGAACAATATCTCTATTTGGGTCAAGTCCCAAAAGATCAGACTCGACTCGTGGATCATAGGCCCAAGTTCCACCGAGCCAACGTGACTTTTCGAATACCACGACTTGATGGGATTCTCTTTGTAGCTCACGGGCAGCAACTAGCCCGGCTACCCCGGAACCAATTACAGCCACCTTTAAGGAATTCGCCATGGCTGATGGTTCTTTGTGTTTTTTTTAGGTGGGCAGCTAGCCACTTGATGTAAAATTTCGTTGGTCCATTATGGATCCATTATTAAATGATCTTATCAAAAGTCAATAAAGATACAATGGTAGTTTTTAAAGACATCATACATCATCTTAATAGGATTTGCATGATATTTTAATGGTATTTGTAATGCGTTATATTTGATTCTTTTTTCATTTCACCAAACATAATGAATCAGTGATTTTATAATGAAATGATTTGATATGCTATTGGAGCGACTCGGCAACAAAAATGTTTTTTATTTGGTCCGGAAAGGAATAGCTTCGTGAAATATATTACGGATTTGATGACAACTACTTCCCTTAGTTCTCAGGAATAATCAAACATTGCATGGATGAAAGTCGGTGTCGTCAAGTATTTATGTAATTGTGATTAACGTGAAGATCAACATGATTTCAGTTAAACTATAATATAGGTTAGGTAGTGCGGGGTGCACACTCATGTAAGTTAGATATGATTTCAACACAACGAATTGTGGTTATTTACCAATTAAAGGGGTGTGGCTATTTATCAAGGATTAAGTTTCTCTTTCTCATTAGAGTAAATTACATGGATGATCCTTGTGGTATGTCAAAAGTAACAACTTTCGTCCCTGTAAATTTAAAGTTGCACTAGTAGTCCCTAAGTTGGTAAACAAATAACACCACTAATCCATTGGTTTAACGGGCGTTAAGTAAGTTGGTTATAATTTACACGTTAGCCCCTTTGGTTAAAGATCGTTGCATCGTCTATTCTTAATAATAATGGTTGTTTATAATTTAATGTTTTTATACGTTTTATCTGTTTTCGTTTATTTTTATACGTTTTCGCCCGTTTTTCATACGTGTTATATGTTTTGGCCCGTTTTCTTACATTCTCATACGTTTTCGTCTTTTTTTATTTTATTTATTTATTTATTTTTTCCTTTTTGGCCCGTTTTCTTACACTCTCATACCTTTTTGTCTGTTTTTTTACGTTTTCGCTCATTTTCTTACATTCTCACACATTTTTTTTTTAATATTTTCGCTTGTTTTCGCCCATTTTCATACGGCTTTGTCCATTTTTTTTACATTTTCGCCCGTTTTCGACCATTTTCATACGGCTTTGTCCATTTTTTTACGTTTTCGCCCGTTTTCTTACATTCTCATACGTTTTGTCCATTTTTTACGTTTTCACCCGTTCTCGCCCATCTTCATACGTTTTTGTCTGTTTTTTTACGTTTTCACCCGTTTTATTTCATTTTCATACGATTTTGTCCAATTTTTATGTTTTCGTCCGTTTTCTTACATCTTCATACGTTTTGGTCCATTTTTTACGTATTCGCCCGTTTTCTTTCATTTACATATGTTTTTGTCCGTTTTTTTTTATTTTTACATTTTTATACGTTTTCATCTGTTTTTATATGTTTTCATCCGTTTTCTTACATTTTTATACGTTTTACCCATTTTTATACGTTTTCTTACGTTTTATATGTCTTCATCGTTTTTTATACGTTTTCATCCATTTTTATACGTTTTCTAAAGATTTCATCTAGATGAAAACGAATAAAAACCTAAGAAAACATATAGAAATGGATGAAAACATAAAAAAGGGGACAAAAGCGTAAGAAACCAAAAAAACATATAAAAACGTAGAAAAAATATAAAAATACAGAAAAAAAGGTGGACAAAAACGTATAAAAATGAAAGAAAACGGGCGAAAATGTAAAAAAAATTGATAAAATGTATGCAAATGGAAGAAAATGGGCGAAAATGTATAAAAATGAAAGAAAAAGGAAAAAACAGACAAAAACATATGAAGATGAAAGAAAATGGCGAAAACATAAAAAAAAGGACAAAACTTATGAGAATTTAAGAAAATGTAAAAAAACGAAAAAAAAACCTAATGAAAATGGAAGAAAATGGGCAAAAACGGACAGTAACGTATGAAAATGTAAGAAAACGGGCGAAAACGGACAAAACGTATGAAAGTAAAAGAAAACGGGCGAAAACATAAAAGAAGGACAAAACTGTATGAAGAATAAAGAAAACGGGCGAAAACAGAAAAAAAACGTATGAAAATGAAAGTAAACGGGCGAAAATGTAAAAAAAATGGACAAAACCGTATGACGATTAAAAAAAACGGGCGAAAATATAAAAAAAACGGACAAAAACGTATGAAAATGGCAGAAAATGGGCGCAAACGTATGAAGATATAAGAAAACGGGGAAAAACGTATAAAAAAAAAAAAAAAAAAAAAAAAAAAAAAGACAAACACGTATGAGAGTGTATGAAAACGGGCTAAAATGTAAAAAAAAAGGACAAAACCATAAGAAAATGGACGAAAACAGGCGAAAACGTAAAAAAAAAACATATGAGAATGTAAGAAAACGGGCCAAAGTGTATAAAATGTAAGAAAAATGGATGAAAACATATAAAAATGGATGAGAACGGATAAAAATGTATGAAAACTTTAAATTATAAACAACCGTTATTATTAAGGATAGACAATGCAACGATCTTTAACCAAAGGGGCTAACGTGTAAATTATGACGAACTTATTTAACGCCCGTTAAACCAAAGGATCGGTGGTGTTATATGTTTACCAACTTAGGGACTACCAGTGCAACTTTAAACTTCCAAGGACGAAAGTTGTTACTTTTGACATACCACAGGGACCATCCATGTAATTTACTCTTCTCATTATCTATAAATAGAGATGAGAGGGAGTAAGTTATTTGACCTACTTTTCTTGCTCACGATTTATAAACGATTGAGTCTAAAATGTCTCGTATGTGTGTTTGTGTCACTCGACATTAAAGGATCTTAACGCTTTTTCAAGTTCTTGTTGGAGTTGTTCTTGATTCGTGGTTCTGCTCTACAAATCGGTTTTTTAGATTTCTTCCAACAATTAATATCAGGATCTTGTTTGAGAAGAACGAATCACACTACATGGAGAGGGCTGAAACAAGAGAAACGACTAAACTGGGTTTGGTTCAACGTTTACCAGTGGTGGGAGAATTGACGCTACGAGTTCGTTAACTGTTCTATGACATTTGATTCATAGGTTGAGGAAACGTAGATCAGGATCACCGGAGGGATCTTGCATCGGAGGTTCCAACAAGGAGATATAACTTATCGAAGTTGCTGATCTGGTTCTTATGTTCCAATTCGTTTTTGGTTATTGTTTGGCTATCCTTGTGTATACTACAAGGTTCAAGGTTTCTAGATTTTCGAGTCAAGATTACTTAAAAAACAAGGTTCTTGAATTTTGTTTGCAAGATGAATCGATTTTTCCTAGGGTTATAGGAAATCGTTTTTCTTTTGTCACATTCTTGGAGTTTCACTTTTGAGCTCCAAATATGACAAGGTTTTGAGAGCATTTCAATTTCAAGGTTCCGGCTTAAAGATGGTTACTTGGTGGTGAAGTATAACCGATTTGAGTAAGGGTATTATCAAAGGGTTTTCTTTGATCGACTCCATTCAAGGTTTTTTGGTTAGGGTTCTTCTATTATCAAGTGTTTTGATGACTAGCTTGTGATGTGTTCAAAACGTTGTAAATTTATAAGAAGAAATACCGGGTTAACTCGGAACCTATTCGAGCAAATTATACCCTTGTTGAGTATAGTGCGAGATTGGTAAGTTGAGGTCAATCACAATGATTTGAATGAACTCAAGTATGAATCTTGTGTTATGACTTAATTGTTTTGTTGAAATCTTAAAAGTAATAAGTAACATGAAAATGATAATTATGCGAATTCAATAGATAAAAGACAACACTTGTTTGGATTACTTTATGATATTTGGAATGCTATTATGAGAGTGGTTTTGATATATTGATTACAAACATTAGAACAAGTTTTTGGAAAATTTCAATCTTATGATTCCGAAGTATTCAATCTGCGCTGAAGATCATAGAACAATGAAATCAAGTCTTAAGCACATCAAGCAATAAAGACAAAGTTATCATAAGAAACTCAATCCGCATTCGTTTCATAAGATTTGATAACAATCACACCCAAATGTATTAGCAATATCAAGTTACTTAAGATGAGGTCTCATACATAAAACAAATATTCTTAGACAGACAACAACTGTAACTAGTTTATTGATGATCACCCTTTTGACCTATGAAATTAAATCAAACTTGATAGACAAATTTCAGAAAACTCAAGCACAAATGCTTCTTTTACTTGGCATGAAATTGATCACAACTAATATTAAAACACAGCAATCCTCATAACACAAACATCATACAAACAAGTGTAAAGTAAATTAGCCAAGCATGGCAAACAAAGTCATGTTTCCAGAAGTTACAAGACAAGTAAACATAATAAAAATAACAACAAAGTTTTTCAAAATGTCAAAATTCCCAATTGGTTTTCCTTTATTATATAAAAGATAATTGAAAAGTTAAGAGTTAGTCCGACCCACTCCAACCCTTTGACCCGAGTTGTTCAAACAACCTGCTTGACTGCAACCATTTTGGCTCCTGATCCTTGTTAGTGGGTTTATTTGTGTTAGTATAGTATTTGTATTATTTGTATAGAATGTTATCTTCATGATCATGTTGGTCTTTCACAGAGCTTGTTCACTAACTTAAAACATCAATGTAATGGTAATATGGTATATTATAGCAACATTGAACTAATTTATAGTTTCATAGTTCCTGCAAAATGAATTACTAGAATAAATCTCTAACAAAATGATTTACAACTCATCATTGACTAGTAACTCCTTTTCAAATGTTTCGCGGAATCCTTCATGATCATGAAGATAACGTTCTATAAAACGGGCATAAAAGTCTTTCAACTTTTGTGGAGGTCGTGTAATTCCTAATTGATCTGATAGCCAATCCAAGTAATCCATCTGTAAAATGATTGACAAAACAAATTGAGTATATACATAAGGGTAAAAAGAAAAAAGTATAGCTTAATTATATGCATCTGAATATGAAATGAAACCAGAAAATTTACATTATGATTAAGAGAATGAGTGTAACTCTTGGGGATCCCCTTTTCTTCCATTTGCCTATAAACTTGTTCGACGTCAATCAACATTTGTTTTTCTGAAGGCAATGAAACCTTCCCGGATAATGCTCGAGCAATCCACATAGACTGCAATTCGGCTGGTAGGAATGTCATACCCTAATAATATTACACCATCATGGTCCAATATTTATTTAATTAGTAACTTTTCTAGTTAACATTTGTTTGTGAAACACAATATTAAATCAACAAGCACACTGAGCTGACCATGTGAAATAAACCTACGAAAGACAGTCTTGGGCTAAGTTGCGGAGGGAAAACATTCCCATATGTAGGTGCAACACGCTTGTCATCAACACTTACAATGTCAATTGTTTTAAGAAATGGAATATGGAACTCGTACCTGTGTAACACATTAACATAAAAATTATGTCCTTGAAGTATAGTACTGGCAATCACAATGCGTCATCCAAAGAAGGAAAAACTTGTAAGACGTACCAAGCCAACCCCTGCCCACCCGCTCAAATCCTGACCCATTTGAGTCCCAACCTGTGACCCACATGACCGGATTGACCATGACCCAACCCGCCCGTTTGCCACCTCCAAAATAAATACATAAATGATAGAATGTTAGTTGTTGTTCTTACCCTGTACAATGAATTATTGTGTCTGTTTTAATAGAGACTTCATCTTGAAACTTTACAGTGCCATCTTTGTAAACACGATCTATCTATAAAAATTTAAAAATATATAAGAACAAGTGAGATCATCTACTAAATTAGTTTCCTCTTTCGCAACAAGTAATATGTACCTTGGAGTGCTGCCATATATTATCGTATTTTTCCAGTTTTGAGACCTTAACTTTTGGCGATCTTGACGACAAGTGAACTTCTTTGGCAACAGTGGCTAATTCTCTTGATATGTCATAAGCACTTGACCCGTTGCCGATGATAACTACTACCTGTGAAATATCGTTAATTGCTCAAATATATTACTGTAATTAATTAATTAAACATCACTAAATTTTAGGTAAATGAATCAAATATGTAAAAGGAAAATTGAGAAATTAACAAACCTGATCGTGAAATGGTTCGGGAACTCGATAGTTATGAGCATGCAATTGCTTGTTTGGCCATTCACGGATTCCTGGAATGTCCATAGCCACTCTAGGTTGACTGTTGTGACCATTACAAACAACTACTGCGTCAAACACCTCAGTCAAGGTTGAGCTAGAAGTTGAACTCGAACCATTCATCTTCCACTCGACCACAAACTCATTCCCCGAGTCAAGTAATTCAACTCTAGTCACTTCGGAATTGAACCTTATGAGTTTCGTTACTCCAAATTTCTCAGCAAAATCTTCCAAATACCGTAAAAACTCTTCATGCCCAGGAAACATCCTTGGATCACCGTATTCTTTCCCTTCAAACATATAATCCGAAAATCCCATTATTTGACGTGGACTATTCGTGCGTAATGATTTGTATATTGTAGCATGAATAATTTCTCTATCTGGATCAATTCCTAGTAAATCTGACTCGGTCCTCGGATCATAGACCCAAACACCACCCAATCGGTGTGATTTTTCTAGAACCACCACTTCATGGGATTCTCTTTCAAGCTCCCGGGCGGCGATCAACCCACAGAGACCGGCCCCAATGACAGCCACCTTCAATGGAGCTGGCATAGCTTTTTTAGATTTTGGTCCATATGTTTAAACAATTGAATCATTTTTCTTATATGGTGAACAACAATGAGCATCTTCCATGTTACAAATCTGTCTTTTACTAAAATTAAAATAATACGAAATACATATTTTATTAGCAGTTTTTTATTTTATTTTATTTTATTTTATTTCATTTTAAAGCCAATTGATATTATATATGCTGTGAAACAACTCCGGTCCCTTGGTTTCTAACTTAAAATTGAAACTAGTATGAATCCTATTAGCCTTGATGCGTATTGAAACTAAATTGAAACAACTCCATCCGTTGTTTGAGGAATCGAGGACTCGAGCCAGTGATCTACTAAGTTTATGCAATAGATGTTTAAACAAAGCCAGGTATCACCCAAAAACCTTTTCATGACCGATTTACGGCTTTAGACTTATTATCCTTGGCTTTAGTGGTAGAGATGTGTATCCTTGTAAAGCTTATGATAAAATATTCGTCATGACCGAACAATTAAGCGAATTAGATTAGTTGTGAGATTGAGAGATTTTATTTTATTTCTATTCCGTTAAGTGTTTGGTTGTGCAATTATGATGAAAAAGAATAAGTGCTTAACTATAAAAATAAATCCTAATCTTTATTTACGACACATTTTCATAAGTTTGAATCTAGAGTTTACTTGAGGACAAGTAAAGTTCAAGTAGGGGATATTTGATGACATCTAATAATTACATATTATTGCCATCATTTATCCTATGTATTTGACTTGTTTTATAATATTATGTATGAGATTTTATACTTGATCGTTTACTTTTGTAATTTTCAATTATAAACAAGTGTTTGGTGAAAGTTAGCTATTTTTGGATGTAAAATGGAGCAAAATGGATCAAGTTGAAAAAGTCTACTGAATTGAAGGAGATATGCCGTATCATTCTAAACAGATACGCCGTACGACCATACTTAGATGAATTCGAAGACAATTGCGTGATTTTGAAAAATGCGCCGCATGTATTAATCTCATGCGCCGCATATGAAACTTTGGTCAACGAAGAAGATCTGACTTATCTGCTCTAGATACGCCGTATTACTTTCCTGACATACGGCGCATCAATCTTAAGACTTCACCAAAGATAATCCGAGATACTGAAGGACATGCGCCGCATAGAGATTCAAGTTATACCGCATCTGAAGACGGTGTACGAATATTCCAGAATATAATAATCTTGGACCACACGCGAAGCTATTGAGATACGCCGCATCAACTTAGTTGATGCGCCGCATCGCACCCTCAGACAAAAACTATAAATACCCCATTTAATAGCCGAATTTCGTGTTCAAAGAAGTGCAATCAAACCCTAAAGAGAAGAATGACGAATAGGCAACACAAGACACCACTTAAACGAAGATTTCAGAGCAGTAAGAAGGTCCTGCTAGTGTTTAATTCATTAAGTAGTTTTGTTTTATTGTATTAGTACGCTTTAATTCATCAGGATTTTTGGGCTTGTCTACGCCATAGGACTCCCCTTAATATTGTTTTCCTATCGATTAAAGTTTATATGATGTTTATTTGGTTCTTATTATATGTGCTTTGATAACCTCTGTGTCTAGCTGTGGAATGCTTGGGCTGCCATACCCCTCCCACGATTACTTTACTAGATCAGAATAAGATCGAGTACACTGAAGAAGACCGACAACAAATTGCAGCAGATGATCAAGCATTTCATCTCGTTGTTCTTGGACTACCTGAAACGACTTATGCAACTGTTGATAGTGAAGAAAGTGCTCAAGCAGTCTGGGAAAGAGTCAAAAGGTTAATGTATGGGACAAACATCAGGAAACAGAAAATGGAAACACAATTGCTTAAGGAACTACGCAAGTTCACTTCAATTCCTGGTGAAACCATAGAGGCGTACTATCTAAGGTTCTATAAGATCATGAATGACTTATCCAGGCACAACCTCACTCAGACAAGCATTGCTAACAACACCATTTTCTTGAATGAATTACAACCTGAATGGGGAGGATATGTCACGATTGTTTATCAGACAAAGAACTTGCATGAAGTTACCTATGATCAATTGTACGACTTTTTGAAGCAGAATCAAGCTGAGGCAAATGAAGTAAGGGCCGAATTACTAGCTAAAAGGCATGATCCTCTCGCATTAATTGCTAATACACAAACACCTCTACCAGTGAATACACCACATCAATCATCTTCTACTCACAACTATATGCAACAACAATACATTCCACAAGCTGCTGTGATTCCACAACAACAATTCTACCCACAACAACAACATGTTATTCGAAAACAACAATATCCACAATTCCAAGAACCAGAGTTTACATACAATGATGAATCTACTGCAGCTTTGACACAAGCGTTTGCTTTTGTGATAAAGGCATTCCAAGGACGCTATTCTGCACCAACTAACAACAACCAAAGGATTTCATCGAACACTCGCAACAAGCAGATTGCTTAGTCGAGTTTCAATATGGGCAACGGCAGGCCAAATGGTTGGAGTTATTGGGAATCAGCAAGGATATGCTACTGGATTTCAAATGGGTAATCAGAATATGCAGAATGCAGGTCAGTATGCAGGGAATTAATTCGGTCAGTATGCAGGGAATCAGTTGGGTCAGTTTGTTGGAAATCAGAGGTGTCAGAATGTTGGAAATCAGGCAATGGGAAATTAGATTGGGAATGTTGCAGCTCCAGTTGTCAGGAATTATGGAAATGTGAATCAGGGTAACCCGGTAAAGTGTTTCAACTGTCAGGGTGTAGGTCATATGGCAAGAAACTGTCCCACTAAGCCGAAAAAGAAGATCCAGAGTATTTGCAGAAAGCATTGCTGCTGGCACAAAAGGAGAAAGCAGGGTTTCAGTTGAATGCAGAAGAAACTGATTTTATGGCTCTTATGAATTACATGGAAGACAGACAGGATATCGATGCGAACTTCATCTTCATGGCAAATCTTCAGGAGGCTAAGTATGATACGGATTCAGACACACTTCCTGTCTATGACACCAGTGCACCATCTGAGGTATCAAACTTCAATACATGCCACAATAATGATATACTTGATATGTCTCCTCATGAGGAACAACATTCTAAGACTCCAGCACCCACTTATGATATATACATAGATACACCAAGTAGTAGCAATACTCCTTCAACAACTCTAGATGTGAATCATAATGGAGGCTTCGTTTCGCAGCATGCTGAGAATGATGAGGAAACATGTGCTTTAATTGAATCATTATTGAATAATTGTTGCATCGAAATTGATAAAGTTAAAAAGGTCAATCGTGAAGTTAAGACCGCGAATGAGAAATTGACCACTAAGCTTGAGAGAGACAAGGAAACTGCAAAAAGTTTTCAAATTGACAAAAAACGCGAGTCGGAATTTGAAATTGGTTATAAGAAGTTACTTGTTAAAGATAGGGAATTGCAAAACAAATTTAAGACTCTTGAAATTAGTTCAACAAAAACCATTAATTCTTTAAAACAAGAAATGTAACACACCCAAAATTTGGTAGAGCAGAAGAGTCAACAAGCTTTCGGGGTGTTACGGGGGATTGGTATCCAACACAAGTAATAATAGAACGAGATAAAGTAAACATAAGAAAAACACAACCAAAACGGGGTTTTAATGTTTACATTCATCCCAAATTTATCCAAAGTAAGGCCCAAAAGAAAACAAACGTAGGTCCACAATTATATATCAGAGTTTTAGAAAATAGATCCATAAACCAGGTGCCAAAGCCAAGCCTCCAATCCAAGCATCCAAGGACAACACTTAATTACCTGAGAAAACGCGCTGAAAGTCAGCTTTCGCTGGTGAGATCATAGGTTTAAATTCATAACAAATCAAGTGGACATATACGCAAAACGCTTGCTAGCTAGACTAGGCCTCAATCATCCAACCAAAACAAACCAACCAAAACTAACCAACCCCATAGGTGCACGCTATAGCCCAAATCAATCAAATTCAATAGCTTACTTAGTTCTTGACTAGGCCTCGCTCCATAACCAATTCAATAGCTTACCTAGTTCGGGAGTAGGCCTCGCTCAACAACAAATCAATAGCTTACCTAGTTCGGGACTAGGCCTCGCTCTATAACCAAATCAATAGCTTACCTAGTTCGGGACTAGGCCTCGCTCTATCCTACCTAGTTCTATAAGCATAGCAAGTTTTAAATAAACAAAGCGATAATAGTCCACATAAAACATTTTGCACGTTTCTCACCCCAAATATTGAAAACAAAGTTCAAGAGTAAAAGTGGGGCTACGACTCACCTCAAGTCCAGCAATCAGCAGAAAGAAATCGATAGAAGTAAGATGTATGGCAACTCAAATAACGGCAACTACGGACTCGGCACTTCCTAACAATATAAACTCGTTTCAGGATTATTTCCTCAAAATCAAATATTCCCAATCCCGAACGTATTTCCTTTTTACTTTCCAAAAATCATTTCTCGTATTATTCTCATTTAGTTTGGAGTTTGGTATCCATACAGGTGGAGGGTCGACACAACTAAAAACAAGAAGCCACAATGAAAAAGAGAAATAAAACGATCTATAGGTCTAATATTAGCCCAATATATTATTTAAATAAATCATCGAAGTTTATCAAATCCGTCGATTTGGTAATCCCCCATATTTATTTACTTAATATATCACTCTAAGATTATACCCAAAACCTAAGTCACATAGCACGTAGAGTACTATATGGTAAGTATCAAAGTTTAATAAATTCCCTATATATATCGTCAAGCTTACCAAATTCGTCAATTTGGCAAACTCCACGAGATATTTAGTAATTCATTATTCATGTACACATACCACAACCTATGGCGTCGTAGGATACAATGCCCATTAATATACTCATTTTATATAACTAAATAGATCCTATTTAATCCGTCGATTAAATAAGTTACGTAGTTATAGAAAATGGATGTATTAACGTCACATATCCGTGACAAGCACAAAATTCACAAAATAATTAATATAGCCCATTTGGACTCAAGTGACCACGACCTCGTATAACTCGATAGTTTCCTCGTTTATTTTAAAAATGTATTTTATTTAATATAATTATTCAACGTTATAGATTTCATCGTCATTTATAGTTGTTTAATTATAATAACGCTCCCGACATTTATTACACTACTTTCATAGTATATTATATATCGTCACGTTATTATAATATTACTCGTGATCGTTTTATTTTTAATATACGCATTTATATAGTTATATATACGTTTATTCACGTCTATATACTTATATAAACGTTTATATTACCAATAATATTATTACGAGTTTTATTATTAGCGTTTGATTATAAATAATTATCGAGTTATATAAGATGGTCACATGTCCGAGTCATCACCCTCGGCTCCTTGTCCAAATCCAAATGTCAAGGCATTTTGTCAAAATCAACCGTTGACTAGAGAGTCAACGTGACTTCGATACGCACAACCAAAGTCCAAGTAACAATAATAATCAATCTCAACCAAGTAATCCATCTCCGTCCAACAATTCCCATAACACATGCTACAACAATAGGGTCCGACTACGGCACCCGACTAACCTATCTCCGTCAATCTAATTCACCATCTCAAAACCGGTTCCAATTACCATTCGACAACAACTCCTCACTCATAAAATAAGTCCATTGTCGAGACCACAAAGGTCTCGACCCAACCAAGTACATCAGCCAAAAACCAAATATCACAACAAAATAATAATAATAATAATAATAACAACATGAACACAAAAGGAAGATCACCACATTACATGTAATCCGAGTTAGTTTACCAAGCCAAAACCCAAACCGGGAGACCCATTTGGGTCTCGGCTAGACCATGAGTCACAAGGGCTCGAACCCAAGACCTATTTGGTCTCGGCTTAAGCTCACTCGAGCCTACAAAAATCTGCCAACCGGACCCCGTGGGTCGCGACACAACAAATATCCACAACAAGCGTCAAATCGATTCCCACTCTAGCCAATAATCAAACCAACGGACCAAGGGGTCACGTTGAGCTCCCAAACGAGCCATAATCCATAATACCGAGACTACAAGGTCTCGGCTAAGCTCCATCGAGCCACAAAACAAAACCAACCACATCCAAGCTATCAAATCAGAGCACCAAATGCATGAAAGTCGACACCCAAGGATACCAAACCTCACTTTTAATCCATTTTATCAAAAACCCAATTGAGTTCTCACGTTTTTAATCATAATCCCGAAAGAAATCACAAGATTCGTGACTCTTGGTCACGCTTTTCACCAAAATACGAGTCTCCACTCATCTTACCTTTGATTCACAAGACCAAGATGAAAAGCACTCCGAAAATACACAAGATGGTGGCGGATTTGTGGTGTTATCGTGGTGAAAAATAAAGTTTTGGGGTGCGTGTTTTAGTGGATCTTGAAGAGGAGTTGACGGGGAGTCGTTTGGTGGTGGCGGTGTGGTGTGGTGATCGGCGGTGGAGGGGCAGTGGTGGCCGGATTAGTTGGCGGCTAGGGTTTGGTGATGTAGGGGAGGTGATGTTTTAGAGAGAGAGATGATGATGGGTGTTGGTATTGTTTGTGTTTGTGTTTGTGTTTTGTCCCAACCAACCCACAAGGACGATTTTTGTAGTTACACTCAAAAGAAAAGAAAAAAAATAAAAATGTTAATACTAATAATAAGAGTATTAGTAGAGTGGGTGAAGTCACCCGGTGTAAAATACACGGACCAAACCCGAAACCTTTTAAAATGAATCAACTCTCTCGAACTGAACTCATTTCCAGAAATTATAAAATACCATAATACGTTCCAAAAATATATAAACCGAACCAATAATTCAAAATATTAAACTTTCGTTAGGTTATCCTAGTGTCGGAGTCAATGTAGTGCCAAATAGATATCTCAAAAACAAATCATCACAGATATTCCATACCAAATCAATAATTAAAAAATCAATTACCATAGATATCACGAAGTTCAAAACCACAGTTCAACGTTTACAAATTCCGTCGCGAATAAAATTTTCAAATATTCCAAAAATCATTAAATTTAAAGTAATGCAGGTTTATAAACCAACTTTCAAAACAAAAATCAGCTTATACCAATCTTGAGAAAGAACGGGATGAGTTGAAAAAGGACTTTGCAAAGAAAGAAGATAAACTTTTGGATGAAATCATAGAGTCGGAACATATGATCAAAAGATTAGAATACTTGTTGGTTAAAACGGGTCATTCGAGTCAAACGATTCATATGATTACTAATCAAACTGATCCGATTTACCATACAAAACAAAAAATAGCTCTTGGTAACAAAACTCCTTGTAATATGAAGAAAGCTCAGGAAGCACAGAATGCTTTGTATAATGGAAATGTTATATATGCTAAACATGATCCTCCCGTCGTTCGGGATTCTGTGCAAACGATAGAACTTGTTGAAGAGAGCATAACTAAAATGAAACACAAGAATCCGGATTTGAAACCAATTGATTACACCAAACTGAACAAACTTTTTGGAATTACTTTTGTTCCACAAAACAACCATCAAAGTTGCCCAAAAACCGAGGCTTCTCAAAACTAGTTTCTAAACAAGTAGTTGTTTCCAAATCGCTTTCAAACATGGAACAGATGTCTTCAAACAACACTTTTAACACAAGTGATGCAAGAGGATATTTTGATGATCTTAAAACCAGAATTGGGCAACTTAAAACGACTTTAGAATCTAAAATGAGACTAAATGAGATCAATTGGAATTCCATAGTTCATTTACGGCTAAAACAGATTCTTGAAAATGAATTTGCTTCTCAAATTAATAACATTCATGCTCGAGTAATTCATTTTGAAAATGCATTTTGAACTGAAACAACTAACTTTGTCAAGGACCACAAATCCCTGATAGAGAAGGCTAATGAATCCTTTGAGCAAATAAATGTTTTGGAAAATTTAAATGATTATCTCTTCGAAGCAGTTTTGTCCACTGACATTATGTCCATCATTTTACAAACATATTCTGTTCAAGAGGATGAAAGACTGAGAGCTGAGACCTCCGCAATTGTTTCAAAATATGAAAATGCTCTTATAAAACAAGAAAAGGAAAATGTGTCATATTTTAAACAACTTGATCGAAAAAACGAAGAATGCAAGTATGACAAACTGTCGTATGAGCGTGCCTGCAAGAACATGAAAGAGCAAAATGATCTTTTGAGGGCTTAGCTTGAAAGTATAAAAGGGAATGGTGTGGATACTAAGTTTGCAAAACCATCGACTTCGGAGAAACAAAATGTTTCAAAAATGGTTGAAAAACCAAAAATGTCAATTTATCGGTTTGCTCCAAAAGTTGATGAGAAAAAGGATTTGACAAAACTAGTCACTCCACAACCCTTGCCCAAGCAAAAGGAAATTGAAAAGATTGTTGAAAAGCAAAAATTGGTTGTTGAAAGAAACACAAATGTGATTGCACTTGGCTTTTCTAGGAATAGTACACTGAATGTGACCACAAAAACTGTTAATGAATCTGTTGGTTCTAATGACATGGCCCAAAATCACCATCTAGAAGAAGCTAGAAAAAAGGCAAAATATCAAAAAGATGAAATTTTATGTTCAAAACCTAGTGTGATGAATTCTACGAGATTCCAAAGCACTACTAGTAGTAGTAAACCTTTACCTAGGATCTATCAACAAAAGACTAGGGATTGGCCTGCATCTAAGACTAGTTGCGCAAAAGAAAATGCTAGGCACGTAGAATGCAACACTAGAAATTCTGAGTCTTTTCCAAACAAAAAGTAATTTCCAAATGACTGTAGTGACCAAGTTAAAGTTGTTGTTTTAAACAAGAATGTTGAATTTGTTTGTCCTACATGTCAAAAATCTGTTTTTTCAACTAACCACGATATATGTATTGCACAACTTCTCAAGAAAGGAAAACAAATGTCAAGGCACAATCCACTAAGACACCAATAGAAACAAACCCATTGACAACAAGAAAAATGGATAAGAAACCTAATGGGTGGAAATCTAAAGGATGTAGTTTTTCAAAAACTGAGACTTCTGCTGCATCTGAAAAGAAAACTACGTCTAGATCTTACATTAGGTGCATTCCTACGGGAATTTTTTTTAAAACTGTTGGTCTTAAATGGATTCCCACAGGAAAGATTTTTGATAGTTGCACCAAGATAAGTAATAGTGAAAATCATCAGAATAAGGGAGTAGAAATCACTACAACCGTTGATAGTGATTACCCTCAAAGAGAGGAAACATGCACTTCTAACATTGTTATTTGTGAAACCTCTTCGTCTTTGGTTGCAGGTGCTTCAACTATCTAAGAACCTAGTTCATCAGAGGGTTCAAATTCTGTAAATTCTACAAAATCATTCTTTCAATCTTCTATTTTTGATTTTCCATTTCTTTTATAAAACAAAAACAAAATACAAAATTTGAAAAACCATCAAAAACAAAATACAAAAATTGAAAGTTTTCAAAAACACAAAAACATTACAAAATCAAAAAATCCAAAAATATTCTTCTCACGACATGTTTCCCGTATAAATCAATATTCTATACGTTTCTAGAAATGTCATTCAACAATGATACGGACATGTACAGATGCTTGAGCCGGAGTTCTTTACAATGTCTTTCTAAAACATGTCGTTTCTCAAAAGTTTATTCACTATGGCTTTCGTATACTTCAGTATGAAACCCGGGCATAAATGATAGCTTCTGGACATATCAGTTCAGGACCCGTGCATCAAAGAAAGGAAAGTGCTTAATCAAAACAAAGTGTTTAAATATTTTTCGAACACTAATCCTAAAAACAAAAAGCAAACTCTTATCTGGCTTGAGCTATCTTCAGAAAAACTTTCAAAATCTTTAAGCTCAAGACCATGATTGTTGATCTAATGTTAAATTAGATTTTCAAAATTCTCTTACATTCTGAGCACCACCTCTTCAAGATTTTTCAAAAAGATTTTCAAAATCTATCAAAAGCGGTGCTCATCATCACATGACTTGTGTACACCTTATAGTGCACAACTCAAGTTTTCAAAGAAAGGAATGTGCTACGCAAAAATGATTTTCATCTACAAAGTGAACTTATCCAAAAAATGGACACTGTTGTACGCCTCAGTGCGACATTCCTATTCATACAAAGAGAAGTCTTTGTTTTTCAAAAAACCTTGATGCAAAATTCAACAAATATGAAATTTCTTAATTTTTCATAATTTTGCTCAAGAAGACTCCTTCCCTCTAAACTGTTTGAAATAGGTTAAATTATCAAAACATTTGCGAGTTTTCAGGGGGAGTATTTCAAAAACAAAATGTTCCGATTTCATGCTAAAACAAATCCGTCTGTCTCTCCAAAAGCTTTTCTATTAATTAATGCTCTTAAACCCTTATACGATTTCTCTCTGGAAAAAACCCTAACTACCTTTAACTCAATCGATTCATCTAAATTCCACCAAATCTCTTTGATTCCCTGCATACTACCGTGATTTAATACTCTTATCTATTGATTCTAGTTGAATTTATGCTTGGTATCTAAAGGATTTAGTGATTTTCTTGTAATCGCATACTTAGGGTTTCATTCTAATCGTTTTTTTTAAACCGACTTTTGGGTTCTGATCTTCCACTCCTTAGTCGGTTCTGATCCTATATTCTATCCATTGAATCATTACTCTTTATTGTTTGGATCATGGATGCTGGTTAGTTTTCTTGGGGCGTCACATTTTAAACCCTAAGCGATTAGGGTTTTTTTTGAATTGGCTTAGCTTGCTGCTGGTTACATTGGTTCTATTATGTTTGATTTGTTTACTTGGTGGTGAGAGATGAATAAGGGTTTCTTGAGTCCTAAGAGTGTGAGTAAGGAATCGGTTGTTAAGAAGAATCTTCCTGATGTGACGAGTTCTTTTGATGAAAAGATCCGCAACATGGAACGGAAAATTGTTGAAGGCAAACTTGTGTTCGTGGATGATAATGGGGTTCCAGTACCTCTGAATGATGGGACTCCTGTCGCTGTTACTGCTGCTAAAGGTGATGATAATGGTAATGCTATGGTGATTGAACCTCAAGTGGCGAAGGAGTCTACTAATGTACCTATAGTTGCTCCTAATGTTGAACATTTATTGTTAAGTGCGCGTAAGAATTTTGATGCTACTATGAATCAAGTTCAACATGAGATTGCTGTTAATACGGGTGGTTTGGATCAGCCTTCTAATATAAGTGGTACGGGTGTGAAGTCGGTCTATGCAACTTCTGATCCTAGTACTCCCATGGATGCTACTAGTGGTAATGGAGTGAAGTCGGCCTCTTATGCGGGTGCTACCACATACGAACCTCAGAAACACGTGTCTAACTTTCGTAGGTTGGAATGTAGCACCAAGAAGGCTAATGTTGACCTTTATGTCCTGATGAAAGTTGTGGAAAAGGTGAATCTCCGATTTGAGAATACTTTATATGGGTATTTCCTTGGTCAACGCCTTGCGTTTCCTGTTGTTGATTACTATGTACGTAATGCGTGGGCTAAGTTTGGCATACATAAGGTAATGATGAATGCAAAGGCGTTCTTTTTCTTTAAATTCACTTCTAAGAAAGGTGTTGATGATGTTCTTGAAAATGGACCATGGTTGATTCGGAATGTGCCTATTATTCTTAAACCATGGACATTGAACACCAATTTACTTAAAGAGGATTTGACTAACATCCCGGTGTGGGTTAAATTTCATGATGTTCCCCTTGCTATGTTTTCTGATGATGGTCTTAGTCTCCTTGCTACATTGATTGGTACGCCCAAAAGATTAGATGCTTATACCAGCCAAATGTGCAAGGATTCTTGGGGCCGAAGTAGTTTTGCTAGATGTATGATTGATGTGAAGTCGGATGAGGTGCTTCGGGATATCATCACTGTTGAGATACCCCTACTTGATGGTTCGGGTTCAACTATTGAGAAGATACGGGTTGAATACGAGTGGAAACCACCTCGTTGTGATAATTGTAAGATCTTTGGTCATACTCTTGGTGATTATCCTAAATTTGTACCACCTACTACTCAACCTACACCGAGTGTTAATGATGGCTTTCAAATGGTCAATAATAAGAAGAAGAGTAATAGTCGTGGTCAATCTGGTCATAATAAAGGAGGTTTCACTAAGCCTAGTGTGGGAAAGAAGGTACAATATAGACCCAAAGCGCCTCCTTCTGAACCCAATAACGTGGATGTCAACAGGAAGAAGAATGCTGATGTGCCTAGTACTAGTGGAGCGAAGATTGTTACATCTAATCAGTTTGATGCACTTATGATGGCTGATACTGATGAGTATGGTATTCCTACTAAGGAAGTGACTTTGGATGTGTCATCAGGAAGAACTGAGGAAGCTAAACAGGATGAGTCTGTTAAGACTGCTACTACAACACAAGATTCTCTTGTGTGTGATCTGAATGAAAAGGAAAAGGTTGGGACTTCTAAACCTAGTTCACTTTCCGCTCCATCTACTTCTTCTACTAAGAGGATTAACCCATTTTCTAAAGTGGGAGATGTCGTTGTGTCTGAAAGTGATGATGAGGAGGTTGTTAACACGTTTGATGAGTCCGCTAATCTATTTGGTGGGCTTCACGAGCGTGAATATGACTACGATGGATATGATTACGATGACAATGCGCAACATGTTTATGCTATTCCGGGGAATTTGGATGCTTTTAATGCCATGTATAGCACTAAGCTTCAAGGTCTTAGGAAGTAATTTCTTTTGTCATTGTCTTTTGTTATCACTTGTGTAGTGGTTTATTTTCCTTTTGGAAAATAGGTAGTATCTTGTTATGTAAGCTGTCGCCTATGTAACGGGCTGAGATATGGGACTCACCCATATCCTTTGTACTTAAATGTTTTTTGGAGTAATATATTTACCGGGTCTTTTGACCTTTTACCCAAAAAAAAAGCTTTTCTATTAATCAGTTGATATAAAAAAATATCATGATATGCTATTTTGAGAGGGAGAAGACGGGATTAAAATGTGATCA
This sequence comes from Artemisia argyi, assembly GCA_030686995.1. Taxonomy (NCBI): domain Eukaryota; kingdom Viridiplantae; phylum Streptophyta; class Magnoliopsida; order Asterales; family Asteraceae; genus Artemisia; species Artemisia argyi. The sequence goes on along the minus strand of CM060678.1, from coordinate 176,039,479 downwards.
AAATGTTTAAATATCGGTGTTGAATCTCAAAAGAGCTCGACTCAGATATAACCAATGAATTGACGAAGCTTAAATGTCGTTAATCGAAAAGACTTGTCCTGGACGGGTAATAATTTCAAGCTAGTCTAACTAGAGATGTAAGCGTGTCTCGAATAGGACTTGTCTAAGTGGAATGTACCATCTCGAGAGACTTTCTTTGGACATGACCAGGACGGGTAATAATTTCAAGCTAGTCTAACTAGTGATGTAAGCGTGTCTCGAATCGGTCACGTTCACTGAAAATCGATCAATTCAAAAGTGCAAACTTTACCCAACATGTGCAAATTTATCTTAAAAATCTCATAAGCACATGTGAAGGGGGAGTATTTCAGAAAGTGCAAAACTCTCGAAGTGTTAACAAAATGTGTTTATAATCATAAACACTGAGAGATATTTTCACAAAAGGTTTTATGGCATTTGATCAATGAACCTAGGATAATCATGGAGTAATAAGGTGATTATGGTTAGGTTTATGTCCAATGATCCGCCAGAGCCGGAGGGATCTACCCAAGGACAATTACAATAGATTAGAATTAGAACTCCTTAGGTATGATTGAAAAAAAGGAGTAAAGAAATGAAAGGAGAAAGAAGGGGTTGAAGAATTAAAAAGAAAAGTTATGAAAAAGGGTGAAAAGAAATAGCCCTCCAAATGTTCAACCTTATGACAGAAACCGGGTTCAATTCATATGCTACTAGTTGTTACTAAGGTGACACCGGTATTGAAGACAAGACGTCATGGATCCAGTGATGCACTGCACTTAACCTTCTAGCCACTCAGGTATCTCTTAAAAGATATTTATTTCATTTCTCACGGAGAACCCTCATAAGCTATCGATCTCTCACTCCGAGATGTGTTGATATTGAAAAGGTGGTACTCTACTCCATGCCTCCGACTACTAAAATGAAAACGCACGTAATCAAGTCTAGATCCATGAGATTCATCAAAAGATCTCTAAGGATACACTTTCAATTGCATACACTTGTGTTCGCCAAAAAGGACACAAGTTGTAAGAGTCTTATATGATCTATGGATCTTGCCTTACATATTATGATGGTTACTATGTCTCAAATGGTCTATTGTGGGGTGATCTCCAGCAACTCACCTGAATCATTGATGTACTTCGGTGGATCTTGTAAGCCCTTTCGGGGGTATCTGATTTAGGAACGGCCTTGGCTAGGATTAGAGAGTTTTCACACTATATTGTTAACTACCTCTAATTCCGAACCTGTAAGTACAAGATATTTTTTTGCTAATTGTTTTATGCAGGTACTGACGAAAGTCCCCTTGGTGAAAGACTGTACACCATCATATACATCAACATCATCACCTCCACATACTCATACTTATGTAGTTCATCCTCAACAAGCTCAAGTAAAGAATGTTCAAGGACAAAAGATTAAGTTAAAGACAATGAGTTACGTCAAAGTCAAGAGCTAAGCAAGATAGTCAAGAACAAGTTCAAGTATCAAGTGAGGAAGACATAAGTATGAAGTTCAAAGTATTATCAAGATGTATGAGTATGTTGGAAAAGTCAACACTGCAGATATGTGAAGATGTTGATTGAAGGCAAGAAAGATCAAAATATTTTACTTCAAAGATCACAAAGCATGTAGGAACAAAGAATCAAGACTATTCTACATCGACACACAAAGTTCAAGAAAATGAAGACAGAAGACCTAATCTCGTGGAGCATCATTCGAATGACCACCCCTTAGGGGGAGATTGTTAGCATTAAAGAAATGTATAAAGAAGTGATGGTCATTCTCAATTAAGAACTTTGTAATGTGTCGTAGAATATATTTAATAGAATAGCCAATGGGCTTGTGGTTTGGACTAACCTAATAGGTTAGTATTTAGTATTAAGTCATTTATGTAATCTAAGTAAAGTCCAATCCATAAACAGAGCCCATGAGCCAAGCCTTTTAGGGCAACATGTAAGAAACTATATAAACACCTCAAATGAGTCATTTGTGGTGTGTGTTTGAGTGTGTATTATGTGTGTGTTTTACAAATGATATTCTTCCATCTTTATCTCTCTAGTTTCTCTCTCTAAAATATGCATATCTCAAGTCACCTAAGTGATATTTAGAGTTAGATCAAAGGTCCTACAGTAAGCCCTTAAAAAAATTTAAATAATATAGACATAAGTAATCATTAAGAGTATACTCGCCTATAACTAAGATACCAACGAGAGAGAATAGATTTTAGCACTCATCATATAAAAATAGCAATAAAACAAGAGACAAGCTACTTAATCACAAGCCAGTCTCTCAGGCTGAAAACCCCCATTGCTTAGATTAGGTTGTAGAACTAACTTAGAAATTAAAATACTGATAGACATTCTAGGTATTAACGTTCCACTCTTAGTGATCAACACTCTACTTACCAACTAGCTTTCTTTCCACTCTAAACCCTGCAGTGTATTACAAATGTGAATCTCACATCCAGTATCATATACCCAGGAATTAATTTTATGATTTAGAGTAAATAATTCAATCATAAATAAGTTACCCGAAGTGCTGGCGACCTACCCAGACTTCTTGTTCTTATTTGTTCTCAAATCTTTGAGATAAAGAGGAAAATTCCACTTCCAGTAACCCGCTACATGGCAGTATTGGAAAGCTTGATCCTTCTTGGGATTCTCTTTCTTCTTAGGAGGATATTGCTTAGGTTCAGCTTGATAGGCAATAAATTGTTTACCCTTATTAGCTTTACCTTTGCCTTTACCCTTCTTGTTAGTTTGCGGTTTGGGCTTGTTGTTCCTACCACCCTGAATAGCCAGTACTTGGGGTGTAGGATCCTTATGTGGTAAACCTTTCTTGTAGTCAATGAGCAATGCATGTAATTCACTCACTGTCTTCCCCACGCAGTGCATATTGAAGTTAAGAACAAAACCACTAGATTCCTTATCAGGGATCTATTGATTAAGTTAATAGCAATATCCTGTGCATAGGGTTTTCCAAGTGCCTATAGTTGGTCCATGTAACCCTTCATTTCCAACACATGTGCACTTACAGGTTTACCATTTGCCTGCTTGCAGCTATGTAGAGCATCAATCAAATCATAAACTTCAAAAGCTTGCAGTTTCTCAAACATACGTCTGAGTTCGTTGAGCATGTCATAAGGGAAAAAAAAATGCTCAAACTGCTTTTGTAAAGCAGGTGACATCATTCCTAGCATCATGCAAGCCACATCATTATGTTTCTTATATTCAATTTGCCATTCAGCTCTTGCAGCATCACTTGCATTAGCAACAGGTTCAGCAGGACAAGGCTTATACAAATAATCTTGTTCCTCAGCCACTCGCAAGACCATCCTGAGTGACCGGAACCAGTCATTGAAATTTTGTGAGCCAGTAAATTTTTCTCGTTCAAAGAAAGTTTTGAACGTAGAACTCAGAGTAGTGTTATTAGTTTGAGCCATTTCTATAGATAAAAAAAAAGTTCAAATATTAGTATTTTCGATAATACAAATTTTCAAGAAAATAAAATAACCAACGATATATTCATATAACAATAGAATCTTCTTGAAAACTAGGATCCAAATTAATATAGTTCCATTATATCAGTTGATCTGCTAGTAATGAAAGTATAAAATACGGTAATCTGTTGAACAATAATTGGCAAACAATTTCCAATTCCTAGATCTTTTTGGGATTTACATTGCCAAACAATATTGCAATATAAGCATGTTTTATCCAATCTAATGCCTTGAGTTATAGCTCTCACTAAACAACTCAATTAAGTCGTCTAATTTAAAGAACTGCAAATTTGTCCAGTTGAGTTCACACACAACGTGAATATTTACCTTTCCATTGCAATCTAACTAAGTTCTCACATAACGTAAATTGCAACTTCAAGTATTCCTTTAATTAGATGGCATTAACTTAAATTTTAAGGGTACTAGTTTTGATGTCATTAATCAAAAATATGTATGAAGAAGCATGCATACAACTTCATAACATAGATTTTAATAAAACGTTTATTATTAACCAATTTACTAAGATTAAATTAACAAAGTTTAATTGAGGTATTTGATGAACCAATCAAAGAATTACCTACAATTATCATCCACTATATCGTACTACTGCATGAGTTAATAGACCTAAGTTATTCGGATAATTACCACAATGTGGCACATGAAATTGAGGTAAATTCACCATTAAGGTGATTTTGTACATAAAATAGTCTTACTAGGTAGCTCCAAATTGACGCACAAAGGAGCGGAGAAACAAAGGTTAGCATAAAGTCATTAAAACCCCGTTTCTTTAAGGTCACAATTTAATGCGTACCCTCCTTATACCCCTCACACAGTTTGTCAAGTTGGGTGAGCCGTTCTTACTATTGGTACAAAAATCATCAATCAATAAAACCTTTGAAAATTTAACTCTTAAACAAAACATGTCATAAATTATAAAACTTGTTAGTCTCGCCTGGGAGTGAAGTACCATGCAAAGCGAACCACTATCGGCGCATGAGACGTTGCAAGATTCATAATTTATACACAAATCAAGTTTCACCATTTATTTAGTCCGTATTATTTTTCTATTCAAAATTACCCTTTTGTTTAAAACATGCCTAACAATAATAAACAAAACAAGTCATAATAAAAAATAAACAACTAAATAACACACATAACATAACAGTTAATATGTGAAAACATGTAGCCACATGCAAACTTTATTCGATAGAACCTATTAATATTCAATTCTAGGTTTATAATGCATATATTTAACTAAGGCTCCCAATTACAAAGGCAAGTGAACCACATGCATCGACGTATCTATTGCGTGAACCATAATTAAATATATACCACATAGCACATATTGATTTATTTATTATATTGAGGTTTTCCCCAATTCAAGAATTATAAATAAATAAAGATGTGTAAACTTAACAATTAATACAAATAGACATTAATTCCATGACAAAACATGCAAGTTACATCATGGATTTCATAACAATCATATCAAGTTGTCACAAGATCGCATACATAACACATAAACATGTTAATCCTAGGGTTTCTAATCAAATTAAATAACCAAAGCCAAAACCCTAAAATATTTTTGGGCAATTCGGCCCTACAAAAAATTAGAGTTTGATTGGATTAAACCCTAAATCAACCAATCATGTATAAAACAATCAAAGATTCATTTTTTATGTGTTTCGATAAATAATTACACATTATAATGGCTCGTGATGCCACCGTTGTAATTTAATATACAAATCATAATTAAAGACAATAAACATCAAAAAACACATGCGGAAGCGTAAGAATCAATAAAACGTAATTAATTAACCGAATATAAAAGTATGCGTACCTTTTAGCAATTCTTTAACAATCAACGATCAAGAACCCTAATTAAAGTTTATAGTGGATTATAAGAATTACCCCTTACCGTTTTGTAATTCAATCCAAGATTCAAACAATAGTGTATTTGATTCACGTTCTTGTACATACGTACCAATACAAAGTTATCGTTATGCAAGTAAAAGAACACAAAACAATTATTTTGACAATCAAAAAAATTTGATCAAACCCTTATGGGTTTTTGTTTGATCGATCAACAATAAACATGAAAAGAGGAAAAGGGTTTGGTATTATGTGTGCACAAAAGGTTCCAAAACAATGACCTTTGATCTCTTTATATAGTTTTAGAAAACTTGGAAGACATGTTGGTGTAGGATTGGGCATTCCCAATTCCCCACCGATCGACCTATATTCCAAACAAGGAATCCGGAACCTTCTTGATCTTAATTTCATCTATAGTCCTTCCTTTTATTAGTTAACGGTCGTTAGTCAATTTTCCTTTAATTACTAACGATCGTTAGACGTTTTGTGTATATAATAATTAAATATAACCTTTTATAAATAACTATTAATCGTTAACTCTTCATACGTAAAGTGTGCAATCTCGTGATCTCAAGTTCAATCCTAACATACGACTATTAATTTATGTCCATAAACTAACAAAACTGGCTAAAGTGAACATGTCATCTACATCTAATGGATGGTTAAAAGCTAGTACGAAAAATCCATCTTCTGGTTCGACTACCAGTGCTACAGATAAGGGTAAGAATGCCACTATGAGTAATATGGGTTCAAATTCTAATGGGGTGACAAACCTAGCGAGGCATCTACATCAAAAGGATATAGCACGGTGAAATGACTAACTCGTTTGATGTATTGAGATCGCTTGAAGGGGATCTTATAGCTCATGAAGAGGCCTCGGATCCAAAGGATAATACACAAAGAGCTGGTCTTAGAAAGTTTAGTGTGCAGGTTAACGAGGATAGCGAGAGTGACGTGGAGGAACTGTGTGATGAAACTGCGCATTTCATGGCATCTAAAGATACGAACGAAGGAAGTGGTACTGGAAATACGAGTTTATATAAATAGTGTAAGGAAAGCATGGACGATGATGAGTATGATCCTTGTGATGATGATGAGTAAAATACACATGGTCTATCCAAAGAAAATTGTAGGTCATGTTTGGTGTCGTGTTGAGTCAAATGTATTCTGGTAGTAGTTGTTCCTTCGTTCTTATAAGTAGTTTTCTTTGTTGTCTTAGCTTTACCGCTTTTTTTCTTTTCTTTTCTTTTTTTTTTGAATGGCATTTTATAAATAAAATAAACTAGCAAGATACTAGATAAGAGTACAAGAAGGGGATAGAGCGTTACAAGGGTAATCAAACCACTTTATCCGATTTAAATAATATTTTCTACATCTACTAGTAATCCAATTGAATGAATATATCTTATTGTCGTTGAAGATGAGTTCTTTTGGAGGGTCTCTTAGCGGAGAAAATTATGTTGTTTCTATATTGCCATATGGACCAAAATGGCAGGACTACTGCATTGACAAAACTAGAGAATTTGTCTTCAAGGGGAGTGTGGTCTGCCAAATGAATCAAATGTAAAGTGTCGAAAGAGACGTTCAGAATCCTCCACCATTTTAGAACCTCTAGCCAAATTTCCTTAGCAACCTTGCAATGGATGAATAAATGCTCTTCCATTTCGATGCCATCATCACACATGGGACACCTCACGGAATCTAGGTCTATGCCTCTACGATCAAGTTTGGAGCAAGTTGCCAACCTACCATTCAAAACCCGCCTATGTAACGGGCTAAGATGTGAGATTTTACACACATCCTTTGTATTTAAACATTTTTGTAGTAATCAATTCACCGTGTATTACAACCCTTTACCCAAAAACATTTGTTGGTATCTTTGTCTTTTGTTCATATCTCGAAGTTGATTAAGAAATCTTTTTCGAATGCATCACGGAACCCTTCGTGATTATTACGAAAACGCTCAACAAAATCAGCATAAATGTCTTTCAACTTCTGTGATGGCCGTGTCATCCCTAACTGATCCGATAACCAATCCATGTAATCCATCTATTATATTATCGTTGAAGCAAAATTTGTAAATATATATGATGATGGAATAAGAATTGAAGTAGATATCAATAAATAAAATGGCCGGTAGCATTTACCTGATAATAAAGAGAATGAGTGTAAAGCTTCGAGATTCCCTTCTCTTCCATTTTTTGACTAAGTTCCTCTATGTCATGCAACATTTCTTTTTCCAAGGGCAAAGAAACCTTCCCCGATAATGCTCTAGCTATCCACTTCGACTGCAATTCGGCTGGACGGAATATCATACCCTAATTAAATTGTACAAAATGATTGAATGCTAATTAGATTGCAACATGTAATTAAGAATTTTGATGTATGAATGTGTAAAATTAAAAAATTCACTTATAAGTATATAAACATTTGATCATATATTCCTAAATGCATAAATATCAAAACAAGGCTTATTTATTTATTTATTTATTTATTTATTTATTTATTTAACAGTTTAAGTGTTAAGTTTGAATTGATATGTATCTATTTATAAGTGTGAATACTTAGAAACAGGTTTTCATCACACATTCTTCATGTAGGTTAACTGTTCAACACAAATATATGTGCACAATATACCCAAAATGAAAAGTATGTATAGAATTACAGTTTTGGTTTATGAATTATCTAATTGAGCAATGGATCACACTATCACAGACATGTACCAAAACAAACTGACCATGTGAATCAGCCCAACGAAAGATAGCTTAGGAGCAAGTTTTGGAGGGAAAACATTTCTATAAATAGGTGAAACGCATTTGTCGTCAACGTTTACAACACCATCCATTTTAAGAAATGGAATACGAAACTCGTACCTACATAAGCACATTAACATGGATAAGAACGATCATAACAATATATTCCAACATAAATGGAATGTTGATGTGGGTAGGTTCTTACCCTGTACAGTGAATTATGGTATCTGCTTTAATGGAGACTTCGTCTTGAAACTCAACTGTGCCATCTTTATAAACAGAATTTATCTATTGAGAAAAATATATATCAATACAAGTTGAATTTCATTACCTTTTGTTAGACGAAAATAGGTGGAATGCTTTAGCAACAACTCCTAAAAAATTTGATACTTTTTTTGGTTACAAGTTAGGAAAACCTCACCCGAGTAAGTTTTGTTGTACACTGATCTTGGTCACTGGCGGCAAAAGAGATGAGTTGCCGATTAAAAAACTTAATATATTATTGGTTTCTCTGGAAACCATTCAACCAATAGTTTATTTTCTTACAAGTGCAGAAAGAAATACGAGTTGTAAATTTCAAGTTTAGGAAAAATCAAAAACATGAAATTTGATCTAGTTTATAGGATTGGTTAAAAGTCGATCACTTGAGGTATCTTATGTACTATTACTCGAAGATAATTAGTTAATAGTTTCTTGTACGGTGCATTAGTGTGTTACGCACGTGCATAGTAAATGTTCTAAAGAACATGGAAGGTTACCTTCGAGTGTTGCCACATATTATCACATATGTTCAGTTTCGAGACCTTAATGTTTGGTGATCTTGATGACAAGTGAACTTCTTTAGCGAAATTGGCTAGTTCCCTAGATATGTCATATGCGCTTGATCCATTCCCAATCACAACCACAACCTGCTATCCCGTTGTTAATCATACCAAAATACTAAATAAAAAACAGTTGACTCTTGATTTCAATTGTCTACATATTGATAGATATTTAGTTTTGGTATAAAAAATTATTACATGGACTAAACAAACCTCATCTTTATATGGTTCAGGAACTCGATAATTATGAGCATGCAGTTGCTTATTAGGCCATTCAAGGATTCCTGCTTGGGTCAAAATATATATGAGCAAGTAGCTAATACTATCAAGTCCATTCCATTTTCTTACCCGAAACATTGCAACTGCAATTGTTAACATTTAAATCTACTTAAATGTTTACATCAAATATGTAAAAATATGGTTGATTAAATTACCGAATAATCTGATTACTGTTTAATTCATATTTTACAACCAATAAGAGAATGCATGTACTAAGTCAAACTCATTTCTGTCTGTTACTACTAACCCGGGTAATGTTTGAGTCAATGGGACAATGTGTAGCATAGATACAATACAAGACACTTGAGCTTAATTTGCTATTAAAAATATAAGACATGTTTATCGTGCGCGCGCTATATCTACTTGTATATTTATATAAGGAGATCTGACAGAACAGAGTATAATACTAGTAACACCCTAACATATATTATTCATTTATGTGACTATATGCATTGATCTATGAATTGTGAAGAAATGAAATAATGATATATAGAGAGAAGAGAATAAACTTGAGAAATGCAAGTCTAAATGATTAACATAATACGAGAACAAGTTAAACCTGAGTGATTAATGTTCGTATGATACATGTTGGAACTCAATTATGCAATAAAATTATAATTTTAGATTACTGCACATACCTGGAATGTCAATAGCCACCCTTGGTTGAGTATTATGACCATTACAAACTACCACGGCATCAAATACCTCTGTCAAGGTTGAACTTGAAGTCGAAGTTACCTCACTTGTCTTCCACTCGACCACAAACTTGTCCCCTGAGTCTAGTAATTCAACTCTGATCACCTCCAAGTTGAATCTAATAAGTTTTGTTACTCCAAATCTTTCTGCAAAATCTTCCAAATAGCTTAAAATCTCTTTGCGACATGGAAACATCCTTGGATCACCATACTCTTTCCCTTCAAACGTATAATCAGAATATCCCATTATTTGACGCGGACTATTGGTCCGTAACGATTTGTATGCTGATGCATGAATAATTTCTCTATCTGGATCAAGTCCAAGTAAATCTGACTCCGTCCGTGGATCATAGACCCAAAGTCCACCCAATTGGTGTGATTTTTCAAAAACCACAACTTTGTGAGATTCTTTTACAAGCTCTCGAGCAGCGATTAGCCCTGAGATTCCTGCTCCAATGACAGCGACCTTCAATTGAGTTAACATAGCTTTTGGTTTTTGGCTCAGTGTGCAACAAAACTGAACCATTCTTTTTATGAATAAAAAGTAATGCAATATATCTTGAGGAGCTAGTGTCTTCGATCAATTGCCACTTACAGATATGACAAGATGATATAGATCACTTTACAAATAGACCACACATTATGATTATGTGTTTATTGTTATATAGCTATTTCTGATCGATTTTTCTTTTCAAAAAAAAAACCAACCGCAAAAAACCCACTCGCACTATATCATTAATAGATCATATAATTTATATAAATTTTTTCTTATAAAAAATTTTGATGTTAAGATTGTAAACGTTTTATTTTACCTTAGCTTCATATATTCAACTTATTTTGAATGCAAATCGTTTCGTTATATACATTTGGAGGTTAATTTTGTATATACAGTGTATCTATTTATACTTGTTTCTCAATTTGAAAATATAAATCTACTTGTAACATGATATTCTTCATGTGATACTCTTGCTCATTTAGAAGACAACCTAAAAGTCAAAATGAAGTTGCATAAAGATAAAATTTCCAAATTGAGTACGGAACACACTTTTTTTGGTTTGGTTATTCCACAAATTGAAACAAACCCCATCTTCGATCAATGAATAAAAAAGACAGAATTAAAAACACAACCTGCTAAAAGCCAAACCCAAAATCAAATCCATTTGAAACCATTAACCATACCCCGATGGAATTTTGTTGCGTAATTTTAATTTTCGTAAAAAATGCTAAATTTTCATAAATGCACCTGATCCAAATACGTTGTGTTTCTGGTACTTGCATTGCTTAATTGACCTGTTAGTATGTGTAAAATGGATTTAATTTTTATTAAACTTAATCGTTTTAATTGAATCACGCCCATGCTTCATTTTTTTCTCTTAAACTACGGTTTAAAAAAATTTGTGCACACTACCATGTGGAAAACTAGAAGGGGGGTTGAATAGTTTTACGTCAATTTTTATTTCAAAACTTTGTTTTCAAAATCTTCAATACAAGATTTGTTGTAAAAATATACTCAATCTAAATGATCAATTTCACTTGTATATGTGTATGTATATATTGTATCTTTTTAGGTTATTTATAAAAACTTTATTTTGTGAATGAATCTTTTGTTTGAACTTTGTGTGAAATTAATTTTAGCACAATATCACAAGCTACAACTAGATGCAAATGTTTATGAGTATGTAAACAATAAAGATGTAAATAAGATAATGAACAAGAGATGGAAAGATCAAACCGATACACAGTAGATTTATAGTGGTTCGGCTATAAGGTCTTCTTCCTTGCCCTACTCCACTCCTCGAGTCTCCTACTCGAGAGTTTTCTTCACTAACACAACGAGCTCCCTTTTGGCGGAGAAACCTTACACAACTTTTGCTTACATTGATTAACGACACTATGCTAGATGTCGAGTTCTAATAGTAGCTAGAACCAATCTCACACCACTAGTCACTACACACCTTCTTCACGACTTATACACGCCACTACTACTACACTACTTCTCACACCTTCACTACTTCTTCTTCACAACACAACTATTTCTTCACTACTTTTATTCACGACTACTAACCCACCTAGATCTATCTATTACACACCTTCTACACCTTTACAAATAATTTACACAACACCTAACAATATACACAACTCTTCAATACTTCTAAACAAGATGTTGGAGAAGTATTCTTCTCTTGCACTTTGAATGAGGATGGATAGTATCACTTGAAAACAAGAACTAATATGTTTATGATCAAAGATTTTAGGAAGATGATTTGAGAGAATTAGAACAGAAAGTTTTAGTGCAAAAGGTGAGGAAAAATTTTAGATTTGAACCAGTATTTATAGGCAAAGAATTCATGGCCGGCCCCCTTAAAATTAAAGGGGCCGCCCTTGTTAATTAAGGGGGCCGCCCATCTGGTAAAATCACAGACGACCAAATTTCAAAAAAATTTTCTAAAAATGGTTTATTTTGGTTTTGTGTTTGCAGCAAGCTCTATTTGAACATTTTATTTTAGTTTTGGTCTATTAGAGAAGTGAATATATGATCATAAACTATCCGTGCAAACATAGATAAAAAACAAGGAGAAAAGCATGCATAAAAATCAAGCTAATAATATTAATAAAACATAAGTCACATTTATTGATTATTAAAGTAGATTATGTTAGGAACATAATCATTAGTACAAAGGCATACATATGTGTGTATACGTATATGCTTTTATAGCAAACTACATTAGATATAACTAAGTTGCCGACTTGAGGTCTCTTGAACTTGCACGAGGTACAAAGGTTTGTGGTGAATTTATTAGGAGATGGAGACGTGGTGATTGGATTTAGTGGTATGATGGTGAGGGATGTGGAGCGGAAGGAGTGGATCTAGGTATATCATACCTAATTAATGGAGGTATTGGATGTGGACGAATGAGGAGATATTCGATCCAAGAAATATCTTCACATAGGTCAAGGATTTGTTTTTGGAGAAAGTAGCAACAAGGACAATAGTGGGTGTGGTTGATGACTTGATCCAAGTTAAGGGAGTGAGGTAGGCAATTTGAGTAAGGAGAGGATGGAGTTTTGTGCAAGTTGCGTTGTGCAAGATGCATAGCATTAAGATCACTAAGATCACGGATTTGGTTGATTTCTTCACGAAACTTTTGCTTTTCCGTGGTAATGTGGAGTGAATCATTTGGTGGAGGTGGATGAATTGGTGTTGTGTAGTTGGGATTGTAGTTTGATGATTGACCAAAGTGATATGGATCATTGTAGTTGGATGGAAATGAGGATGTATGATTTGGGATGAAATGGGATGATTGGCCATTGTGGTAAGGTTGATAGAGTGGTTCAAAGGAGTGTCCTTGCGATTTAGGAGTGTAGTTAGGAAAGTAGGTGTTTGGAGGTGTTGATTGATTACCAAATCTACTTGTTGTGACGGATTTGTTTCGAGGGCTTTGTTTCTTTCTCCACGTGGGTTTTTCAGTCATCCTTGCTAGCTTAGAGGATTTTGATTTTGGTTTGTTGGGAGAGGTCATGATGGAATGGTTGAGCAAGTATATGTTATGAGGAGAAGTATTTATAGTGTGATGATTATGTGTTTATGGAAGGATAAATTAGTGGAGGATTTACTAGACAAAATGTGTTTGTGAATTTAGGGAAATGAGGAATTAAAATAGGGTGAAATAAGCTAAAAAGTGGAAAGCAAATAGGGAACCTCGACCATCAGGTGGCCGGCCCCCTTAAAATTAAAGGGGCCGCCCTTGATAATTATGGGGGCCGTCCAAAGCCTGGTTCCCAGATTGCCTGAAATGGTTTTTGACAGAAATTTTTTCCAGAAAGATCTTTGTTTGGAGGTTTGGTTTTGGGCAAGTCCATCTCTTTAGGCAACTTAATCAAGTATTATCTTAATGGAATATGCAAGAGAAGTATGCATGTAGGCAACTAAGCATATAATGTAATTTCATACAAAGAAAATCATGTGAAAGGACAATTAAGCAAGTCATATATCCTAAGGTAGCTAACTTAATAAAAGGGGCCAAGGCAACTAGTAAGTCAGAAGCTAGTGATGGAACAAATGTGACAAAATTACTTATGTCTTAGTAATAATTTGTGTCTAGATTTAACATATGTGAAGATGCGATTGCTTCAACTCCAAATGCAAAAAAAAATCCTAAGAAGCAATCCAAAATCTCCCTGATTTTATTAGTTGAACCCACGATTGTCAAGAATATATATTTGATTATATAATAAGACAATTACACGTGTAGTATCAAGCATGATTTATGAGAAAACGTTTTCAGCATTATTCAACAATGTGTTTAAGAAAAGTTTTTGAAAAGTAGTGTATAATCAAAGAGAAATTTCATTAAGAGGATTTGTAATTAAAGGGTTTTAAAGTTAATAAAGCATTTTAATCTTATGGAAAGCATTTAATTATGAAAATTTTAGACTCGATTTGAAAGAACCAAAATGATGTTGAAAAAATTGCAGTAAAATACTTAATGATGATTATGACCAAAATTTGATTAAATGTGTTCTGAATGACTTACAGTATTTTTTGCTAAAAATGTGAATAGTTTAGATAGATTGAGTTTTTTTTTTTTTAAATTTATGCAATGCAGAGTTCTCAATCTTCAATTTTTGTGTGAAGTAGATACCTAGACTCAAGAATGAAGAAGAGAGAATAAAGCAATTTTATGCAATGATTGATTTATGAAAATCCAATAAAATTTTGTCAATTTGCTCCATCATCCCTAATCCTAAACGCTAGTGATTAAGTAGTACATGCTAAAAGGGTCTAGAGAATATATCCACAGTGTAAACAATACAATAAATAAAATTATCACACGAACATACAATAAACAATCTTTGAAGTTTACGTTATAATTAAAAGAGAGAACGTACCTTGCGTCTTAAAATGAATTAATTCAATAAGACTTATGAGAAAGTGAAAAGAGGAAGCAACTAGTACCAAGAAGATCGTAGAGAGAAGGCAATGCAATAGGGAACCCGTAACAAGATAACACCATAGTATCGCAAGCAAGTTCATGAAGCATAAACACGTGAAGGTTTAAATGCATGTCACAATAGTTCGTCAAACTTCACGTATAAGCAAGTGTGCCAATCCACATGATTAAGATACCTATCATGTAAAACAATTTGGTACCCAAAGTCTTATGGGTCCTAGATGGTTCGTCACAACATCCATTGCATTTAAAATGCATATGGTATAGATGTTGTTAACAGGTGCAAGGATTTCATATCAATATGTTTCCACACAATGATAATGGCCTTCTTGTCTCAAGAGATAAACAATTGTGATGACTAGAGTAATTTTCTAAATTTCTCCACTAGGTTTTACAAACTCTATTTGCTTTGATTTATTTGTCAAAGTATCATTAGCATTAAATCCTAATCCGGTTTTGTCATCAAAAGCCTTTTGAGTATTAAGTAAGTATATTAATGATTTGAAGCTATTTTCAAATTTAGCAAGTATTTTTTCTTTTTCAAAATTTTCTTCAGTAGATGTTGAAGATTCATTTTTAAACGTGATATTTGAGTCTATGTTGCAAAAATTTTTGAAGTTACTTTCTAATTTTGAAAACTCTAATATGAATTGATCATAGCAAAAATGTTTGGTTCCGGATTGTACCTTATTTGGGGCTTTATATGCTTCACAATTTTCACATGCTATATAATGATCCTCTTCACCTTCCATGTCGCACCATGTTTCATTTGTAATCTTTCTTCGGATTTGGCTCATGTAATCTTCGTTTTTGATACCTTCAATGACCATGTTTGAACTAGTAGCACTTGTATTTACATCAACTAAATGTTTGTTTATTAAATTTTCTAGAGCAGTTAATTCTTGTGCAACATCAAATTTATCATATTTGGCTCGACATTTCCATTGGTGAAAGTTTAAAAAATATTTTCAAATATCATTTGCCGTTTTACAACAGAATACTCTTTCATATTCAATTCCAGGTAGGATTTTATAAATCATTAATTTGGCTTTAGTGTTTTTATCAATCTTTGTTTGGGAGTAATTGTATTGATTTTCAAAATCCGTTTTTGTTTGAATATCACCAATTGAAATGATGTGCCAAAGATCTTGATCTATTGATTTCACATAATTTTCAAATTTATTTTTTCATTCACTAAAATTCTCATTTTCAAAATATGGTGGTTTAAATGTCATTTTTCCTTCTAAGTATTTTTCCGATTCCATAGATCGATTTCAAGTTTTTAAAATACAGTTTATTTTAAAAATCTTGTTTAACGTAGCTCTGATGTCAATTGTGGAAACTAGAAGGGGGGGTTGAATAGTTTTACGTCAATTTTTATTTCAAAATCTTCAATACAAGATTTGTTGTAAAAATATACTCAATCTAAATGATCAATTTCACTTGTATATGTGTATGTATATATTGTATCTTTTTAGGTTATTTATAAAAACTTTATTTTGTGAATGAACCTTTTGTTTGAACTTTGTGTGAAATCAATTTTAGCACAATATCATAAGCTACAACTAGATTCAAATGTTTATGAGTGATGAGTGCTCAAACACTCATCATTTTTGGTCTAATCTGAAATGCAAAACATACAAAAACACTCAGTAATGCATCAAAATACTAAAAATATTTTAAAATTGTGTTTTATATATTTCAAATGCAAAATATGCAAAAACAAATGAAAAACGCACAAAGTTTGCAAAATTGGCAGTTTCAGTCCCTCAACTTTCATAAAATGACAAAACTAGTCCCTGGATATTCAAAAAATGGAAAATTATCACCAAAGGTCATTTTGAAATCATAAAATGTCATATTTAGTCCTTTGGTGAAAAATTGGAAAGTTTTGGAAATTTACAAATTCGGTCCCTGGAGTTTCAAATTTTGGCAGATTTGGTCCCTGGTGGGATAATTTTGAATGAAAAAAATCATTTTTGGACCTTGGGAAATCAAGAGTTATCAAAATTTGTCCCTTGGTGAAAGTTTGGAGAAAAGTTCATTTTGGTCCCTCAAGTTTCAATAAATTGCAATTTTAGTCCCTGAAGGACCAAAAGTGAAAATTATATTTTTAAAACCTTGGACTTTTGAAAGATGGCATGTTTTACCCTTGAAGCAAGTTTGAAAAATTTACAAAAACAGCCCTTGCATTTTCAGTAATTACGTGTATGGTCCTTATGATTTGTCAAATACCAAATGGACTTTTGTAATTAAATACCCAAAACAAACAAACCCATTTACCACCCCAATCCATTCCACCCTTTATCCTCCCAAGCCCAACCAATCCAGCCCACCACTCCTAATAATAAAAAAACCAAAAAACCGTTTTATTTAATCCATCCGGTCAACCCCCGGTCAACACTTTCTTCCACCTCCCCAACTTGCAACTGCTACATCCATACCAACACTCCAACCCCCCCTCCTCTACTCCTCTACCCATCCTTTGTCCCCCCCCCCCAGCTCACCAATAACTCCAAAGAGCATTTAATGCCCTGAAATCCCTCCAAGATAACCCCAACTGCCAATTGAGATTTTTCCCGCCAAAAAGGATTTGAAGGTCAAGATGGATTATAACTAATCCAATGGTTCTGAATGAATGTGGGAAAGTCTTGGTGGACCCTCAGGACCTATAAAAGGAAGAAAAATAGAGAAAAGACTGGCTAGTTAGTTAGTGTTAATTTTAGTTAGTAGTAGTTAATATAGTTTAGTCGAATTCAGTATAACTTAAGCTTTTCCAGTGTAATTTTCATGTCTATTGTATTTCTCAGCCTAACTTGAGTGTATTTTCATATATTCAGTTGTAATTCAAGGTTTGTAGTTCATGTGACAATTTTCCATTTTCAAATGAAATTCTCATTTCAAGTTTAACAAGTGTTAACTAAGCTCTTTACTGCTTTACTCAGCTCATTTTAACCTAATAAGAAGTTTTAACAATCTTGGAAAGTACTTTAAATCACATTAGTTAATAATCTCAAAAATACAAAAAAAAAAATAGAAAATAGATAGAAAAAAATAAAAAAATTCAGAAGAATGGGAAAAAGGAGCTTGAAGTATGGATGATTGTGGAATGACTCAGGTTTAGTAGCTTCATGGGAAGCTTTAGGTCAGATTCTTGGTCATTGGTTCATAGTTTTATGCATGAAATCCACTTGTAAGCATTTTTCTACATTTTACTAATTTACTGTAGCAGGGGTTATAAGTGCTTATTTGTGTGCTTTTTATGTTTACTTAGTATATTCTAATCATATTAGTGCTTAATATTGGTAGTTTGTACATTAGTTTCAGTTTGTGCTCACTTTCATTATTCTAACTGTCTATTGATCTTATTAGTAGTTTTTAGGTATCTGATGTTATTATTGGTATTTATATGTTAATCTCAGATTAGTGTATCATATTAATTGCTTTTCCATTAAGTTTTTGGTTTAGAAAGTTCATTTGCCTCAATAAAAGCCAAAACAGTTAGTTTAAGGGGGTGTTTGGCTCAGGTTACTCTCCTGAGTTGTAGGGTGATTTTGTTGGTATTTGTGGTTAAGACACCTTAAATTAGGTCTTTGTATGCTGTTCAAACCATAACCTTGAGTCCTTGCATCTAAAATAGTCAAAATCCAAATCCACATGCCATAGCAGTTAACTGTTGGAACTTTACACTTCCAAATCATTCTTACAAGTTCAAATTTTGTTGTAGTTGCATAATTTAGTTTCAATATAACATATAACATCAGTTTCAATCAATTAGAAACCACCAAATTTCATAAAAGTCAAAGTAGCAAAGTTTCTTCAAAAGTCAAAGTTGTTTGTTCAGATTTTCACAAAATTTCAAAGAATTTATTTGATTTATGTGTTTGCTTTCATGAAGTAAATCTTGTTTCATTAGATAGTCTACCACCCCAACTATTGATTTCCCCCTCCTTTCATTTTTGTGATTTTATTTGAGGGCCCCACAGCCACTGATGAGTGTGTAAATACTCATCATTTTTGTCTTATATGAACTGCCAGAACATCCAAAAACACCAAATAATGCATCAAAATACTGAAATTATCTCAAAAGTGTGTTTTATATGTTTTAGATGCAAAACGTTTAAAAACAAAAGAAAAACGAACAAAGTTTGCACAATTGGCAGTTTCAGTCCCTCAAGTTTCAAATATTGACAAAACTAGTCCCTGACGTTTTAAATGAAAGAAAAGTCAACCCAAAGTTTTTAAAAGTCAAAAATTATCAAATTTAGACTTTGGGTGAAAAGTTTGAGAAAATTACATGTTTGGCCCCTCAAAATCCAAAATTGGCATAAAAGGTCCCTGGAGTTTCAGAAAATGACAGATTTGGTCCCTGATGAGGCATTTTTGAAAGGAAAATCAATTTTTCTCCTTGGAAAATCAAAATGTATCAATTATGGTCCCTGGGTGAAAGTTTTGAAAAGTTTACACGTTTGATCCCCGTGATTTGGAAATTTGCATAATTGATCCCCGGGAATTTGAAAAATGGTAAAATTATAATTTTGGTCTTTATGTTATTCACATATGACGATTATAGTCCTTGTGATTAATTTTGGAAAATTACCATTTCAGTCCCTAAACTTTCACTAATTACATGAATGGTCCTTGTGAATTTTACACTAAAAACCAAACAAAACCATTCCAAAGCCTGATCCAACACACAACTTAGCCCACCTTATCCCTCCATAAAATCAGCCCAATGCCTCCAAAAGCCCACCACCACTAAAATAAACACCCCGTCCATTTTTTAAATACCACCCCAGTCAACGCCTCTTTGACCACCTCCTTCAACCCCACATGCCTGGTAATCCCCTGCAACACTCAACCCATCCCCCCTCCTCCAGCTCACCAACCCATCCCTAGCCTCCACAACCCTCCAAGACCATTTAATGCCCATAAATATCTCCAAGCAACCCCCAACTGCCCCTTGACCATTTTCGCGCCAAAAAGGTTTTGAACGGCTCAGATTGATTGGAGGGATCTAACAGCTCAAACTATTGGTGGGAATGAAAGAGAAAGGTCCAAGGAACTATATAAGTGAAGAAAAGGAGAGAGAAGAGGAGTGAGCTAGTTAATCGATTCTAATATAGTTTTTCCATTAGTAGTTAATTTGTAAAACTTGTTTTCTAATTTAATGAACCCCTTTGAATTAATTTGTAATCCTTAAGTGTTCTGTATGCAAGCTTTTGTATCAATGAAATTTCAGTTTTTCCTTCAATCCTTGTGCAATTAACTTTTATGCATTTAAAATCCTTACAAATAGTTACAAACTATTTTTTTTAGACTCTATTTGTGTTGCATAATCTCATTAAGCTTAACAAGAGTTTTAGAGAAGTTTATGACCTATTATACATGTTCTAAGCAAGGCTTCCAAAAAGTCAATGAAGGTCAAATGAATGATAAGGTTTAGCAATGGGTGATTAGACAGGGACTGGAAGGAATATTGAGGCTTGGTGGCTTGTAAACAAGCTCTTTTGAGTGCCTCAGTTCTGTTTTGAGCATAGGAGCAAGTGAGTTTTATTTCAACAAATTGTTGTTCCACTTTATTATTTACTGCAGTCTCTACCTATTTAGGTTCATTTATGTGCTTAATGGTTCAAATTGTGTTTATTTATCCTATTTAAGTTGAATCCTTACTTAAGTGACCTGATGTTATTTGATTCTTTTTATTTTTAGGTAATTATTGCATTTTCCTACATCTTTAGTTTATGTAATCTCAAGCTCATTACCATGCTCATTTTTTAGTCACTTTAACTTTAATGTAGTTTATATAACTTAAGTAATCATTTTGGTTCTTAATCTCAGTTTAAAGCAGTAGAAAAATAAGAAAATGCAAAAACAGTTAGTGGTAAGGGGGTGTTTGGATTAAGCATTGTCAGTGTCTTTGGTAGTGTTGTGGTGTTGTTTTTTTGCTTTGGTAGATTGCATCAGATATTACTAGGTTAAAACAAGTTTCAAATTCATGTCCTAATGGTCAAAAGTCAAAATCACCACACAACTTTCTTATCAGTTACTGTTGGGTCAGTGGGTATCCCAAACTCACCCATTTGGTTTAAAACTTGTGAACTAATCTTAATTTGGTCTTAAAACAACATATCACAACTTATTTTGCATGTAGGATCAATCAGAAATTAGCAAAAGTCAAAGTTTTAAGTTTTTATGAAAAGTCAAAGTGCACAACTTCATATTTTTGCAAAAGTTCAAGGATTTTATTTGATTTATGTATTTGCTTTCATGATGTGAAATCTGTTTCTAATTGTTGTCTATCAGCTCCATTTCAAGTTTCCATGCCATTTTGATTTTTGCAATTTTTTCCCTTGCCCCCACATTGCCCCAAACTCAGCTGCAGGCTCACCCCTGCTTCTGCTCATCAGATAGCAGTCCACACCACCACCTTGGTGGTGGAATTCTGGCCACCTCAGTGGTCCCCTCATCTCCATTATTGGTCCATTCAACCCCCCTAATGGTAGACTTCAACCATTGACTCTTAGTTTGACCTCACCACTTGTGGACCCCACCTGGAACAACACCTAAAGTTTGTCCCCAAATCTGTGTGGGATTTGATTGTTGGAAGTGCTTATTGTGCTTATGGGCTTAATTTGTGGTACCCAAGTGCTTTTCCTGGCTTATTCATGTTCCTTAAACTCAAGTGAACTAGAATTACCAAGAGTGGGTCCCACTTGAGCCCAATTCAGCTCAATTCCTCCCACAGTCAACTATAGTCAACTGTCATGAGCTTTTGTGTCCATGTAGCTTATTTTTAAGTTATAAAAATCTTGTTTTCACAAAAAGTGTTTGTTTTTAGGTATTAAATAGGTTTGTAAAAGAAAAAAATCCAAAAAAGTCAATTTAAAATTAAGTGATAGTTTCTATTTAATGTAATTTAATTTTAATTTTCATTTTTAAATTTTAATTAAGTACTTGTCATTTTTATATTTTTATTAAATTACTCTTATATTAAAGTATTTATATTAATTTTCTCAGATTTTCATTTTCTCATTTAGTATTAATTAGAATTAATTTTAGTTTTATTAATTATTAATTAATAATTAGTTTAAAATAGCATAATTAGTTTTTATTAACTAAAACTTAGTTTTTATATTTTTTATAGCTTTTATATGTTATAAAGTAATTTTAGAAATTTTATTAGAATTTTCACTGTTCATTTGGTATTTTTCTTAATTAAAAATAGTTAATTAGTTAATTAGTAATTAATCAGTAATTAATTAATAGAAAAATCACAAAAAGACAAAAACACTTATTTTTAATTTTAAAACTTATTTTTAGTTATTTTATAATTTTATAAATTTTATTTTCACCTTTTTAGTATTTAAATAATATTGTAAGTGTATTTTAGTTATTTAAATATTAATAATTAGTATTTAATTAATATTAAATAATTAATTAGGGTTTAAATTTATTTTAATTTTCTAAAAATTTTCTTTTACCCTTAGGTTTGTAAAAAAGTCATTTTCACCCCCTGGGTGTTTTCAGATTTCAGTTTTTACTTTTTATTTCGTACGTTTACGTTTTATTTAAACGTGAACGTACACGTTTTAAGTTTTAAACATTTCTGGGTTTTCAAACTTTCCCGTCTTGTTTATATAGCTTATTTAAGCTATTTCCTTGTAGATTCTATAGTTCAATCAATCTCAAACCCCTTTTCCATCCAGATTCACCCGATCACGAAACCGTTTAATTACAATTCACACCTCGTCGGGACATACGACCCGGGGAAACCTTATACTTCCACGGAGATTGACTCTAGGCAGTCTGACTTTGTTGACCATTCCCTGGTCAATATAAGTTAGGTGGTTCGGGCTCAATCAATTTTTGGCGCCGCTGCCGGGGAGGTTGTGCGCGTTTATCTAAACGGTTTTTCTGATTAGTGTCTTTGGAATTCGTTCCATTGTACATTTATCCATCCTTGTTCATATTTTCATAAAAACAAAACCCAAAAAGATTTTCTTTATCATTTGTACAAAATGTTTATCCAAAAACCCAAAAACATTCTCCTTTACCCTCTCACATCTTTGATTCTTCATCCCTACCCCTCTCAAACCATTTGATTCTTTCTATATCTCATCCACACTTTCTGGTTTGCCAGTGGTGTGGTAATCCTCATAATGGTGGCAATTGCCCCAGCCGTGGCATGGTAGAGTCGGGAAACGGGTCTGTCTATAACCAGAATCCCTATTCCTACCATGACACGACTGATTCATTCCATCAGTTACCACACCATCAGTCTCAGCAGTTTTACTGTTGTGAGTATTGTGGTGGTTCACACTACAGTTATGATTGTCAATCGGGAAACACGCTTGTCTATGAGCAGTCTCCTGATACCAATTGTAACTCTAGCATTTATCACCCACAGCCACATCAGTTTTACTGTTGTGATTACTGTGGAGGTCCACACTCTAGCTCGGATTGTCAAACAAGGAATCCATTTCCTTGTAGCAATTACGACTCTTCGTTTTCAGACCCACCTCCACAGTACGATATGATTCACACAACTCCTCAAGAAACCGAGCAAGACCTTTTACTAAAGGCTCTTGATATTTTAAAAGAACTTAAGGAGGAGTTGGTTACTACACCGTTTCGAGACTCTCGTGAGAAATCTATGGCAGAATTACTTGCTGAGGAACGAGAGACTAAAAACGAATTGAGCGTGGAAGAATTACTTGTCTTAGAACAAGCAGCTATAACACGTGCCAAATTTCGTCAAGCTGCTCTTCTAGACTGTGATGATGATAGTGATATTGAAGACACCCTTGATATCCTTCAATTTTATAAGGGTTCGTCAGATTCATCACTTGTGATTCCTCCCATTGTTAATCAGGGAGAAAATAATGAGACGGGGAAATTACTAGCCGTTGAACAAATGGAACTTGAAAATTCCATGAATGTTAGCTCCTCTCATCTCCCTCAGTCTGTTGTTATCACACCCGAAGTTCACACTCACTCTCTAAACATGGGGGATGAGCATCTTAGCACTATTCCTAATAAGGAATCGGACGAATTAATAAAGTCTAGTGTTGAGATCCTTGTCCCAATCCCGAGAGAGTCACAGGGGACTTTTGATCTTATGTGTGATATTCCTTCCAACCCTAATAATCCAAATGATCAAATTGAGATTGTCTCTGATTCCAGTGATGATTGTTTATCTTATGGAGACATTGAATTTATTGATGCATCACTTCTCCACTCTGATGTTGACTTTCTTCTTGAAGAGTTCGCTGATGAACTCTCTCATATGGATCCCATCCCACCAAGGGATGAAAATGAAGTCTTTGACTTTGATGCGGATTTGAGAGAGTTAGAATTCTTACTTACTCGTGATCCTTCGATTGAACTTACTCAGATCAATCCATTTCCTCCGGAAAGTGAAAATGATCTGGACGAATTCGAGGCTTTTCTTACTGAAGATAGTTCAATTTCATATGAAGTTGATGATAATTATCTTGATCCTGAGGGGGACATTCTTTTTCTAGAGAATTTGTTAAATGAAGATTCATTCCCCCCTCTCCCACCCAAACAACTTTATAATGAGGAAATCAAATCAGTTGAGGAAACTGATAAATTTCCTGAGATCAAGCTTAAGGACTTGCCTCCTCCACTTGAATATACATTTCTTGCGGAGGAAGTTCTTATCTTAATTGCTATTCAGATCTCTCTTCTTTCCTTCACCTACCAGGTGATTTCTCCTCTTCTTCACTCCTTCGGGAGTGAGGACACCATATTTGATCCCGGCATTCTCATGTATCATTATCTTGAGCCGGATACAAATCTCATCGGTGTGGAACTTTCACGCGCTTCATATGTTTGTCCAAACATTTTGAATGAGAGTCCGAGTGAGATTGCTTCTTCCACATCATGCTTCCCCAAGGACAAATGAATTCGGGGTCGAGTCAAGCTAGCGACTCGGTAAACAAAAACAGTAGCATGCTTATAGGGTTTTCACCCTAAGTGTGGGGAGTCCCCCATGCTATGATTACAAATGAGTGAAAATACAAAATGGTGTTTTCCACGCTTAGCTTGTAATGTTGCCCCTTTACGTTCAAAATGTCGGCATAATAGCCGGGATTTTGAATATTGAGGACAATATTCATGCTTAGTGTGGGGGGGTATTTCGCTATTCTAGCGAATTTTATCACATTTTACTATATAATACCCCCGTTTTTGCCAAAATTTCAAAAATTTAAAAAATTTTTCACTGGTGCTTCAAAATTTTTGGTAATCAGTCCGCCTTGTATAACCGATAAAAGGGATTGGCTAGTCCAGGAGCAAATGGCTCTTGGTAAAGACATCTCAAATCCGTTTACGGCTGGCAATTTGCCCAAAATTGTATGGTTCATCAACTCCCCGAAAACAAATGAGTTGGCTAGCCCACAAGATTATGGCTTGTGGTAAAGGCCGTGGAAAAACCATAATTGGTAATCAGCTCACCAAGATGTTGACTATTCCATCAAGAGTTGGCTAGTCCAGAAGCAAACGGCTTTTGGTAAAGACTAATCAAATCCGTTGACAGCTGGTGGTTTGCTCAAAATCACACGGTTATCAGGTGTGCCACAGTTCTTACACCTGGCTACTCCAGAAGTGATGGCTTTTGGTAAAGAGTTTGAAATCCAGTAAGTTTTTCTCAAAATATTGCTAGGGACTAGCAATAGTTTAGTGTGGGGGATTGATGAGTGCGTAAATACTCATCATTTTTGTCTTATATGAACTGCCAAAACATCCAAAAACACCAAATAATGCATCAAAATACTGAAATTATCTCAAAAGTGTGTTTTATATGTTTTAGATGCAAAACGTTTAAAAACAAAAGAAAAACGAACAAAGTTTGCACAATTGGCAGTTTCAGTCCCTCAAGTTTCAAATATTGACAAAACTAGTCCCTGACGTTTTAAATGAAAGAAAAGTCAACCCAAAGTTTTTAAAAGTCAAAAATTATCAAATTTAGACTTTGGGTGAAAAGTTTGAGAAAATTACATGTTTGGCCCCTCAAAATCCAAAATTGGCATAAAAGGTCCCTGGAGTTTCAGAAAATGACAGATTTGGTCCCTGGTGAGGTATTTTTGAAAGGAAAATCAATTTTTCTCCTTGGAAAATCAAAATGTATCAATTATGGTCCCTGGGTGAAAGTTTTGAAAAGTTTACACGTTTGATCCCCGTGATTTGGAAATTTGCATAATTGATCCCCGGGAATTTGAAAAATGGTAAAATTATAATTTTGGTCTTTATGTTATTCACATATGACGATTATAGTCCTTGTGATTAATTTTGGAAAATTACCATTTCAGTCCCTAAACTTTCACTAATTACATGAATGGTCCTTGTGAATTTTACACTAAAAACCAAACAAAACCATTCCAAAGCCTGATCCAACACACAACTTAGCCCACCTTATCCCTCCATAAAATCAGCCCAATGCCTCCAAAAGCCCACCACCACTAAAATAAACACCCCGTCCATTTTTTAAATACCACCCCAGTCAACGCCTCTTTGACCACCTCCTTCAACCCCACATGCCTGGTAATCCCCTGCAACACTCAACCCATCCCCCCTCCTCCAGCTCACCAACCCATCCCTAGCCTCCACAACCCTCCAAGACCATTTAATGCCCATAAATATCTCCAAGCAACCCCCAACTGCCCCTTGACCATTTTCGCGCCAAAAAGGTTTTGAACGGCTCAGATTGATTGGAGGGATCTAACAGCTCAAACTATTGGTGGGAATGAAAGAGAAAGGTCCAAGGAACTATATAAGTGAAGAAAAGGAGAGAGAAGAGGAGTGAGCTAGTTAATCGATTCTAATATAGTTTTTCCATTAGTAGTTAATTTGTAAAACTTGTTTTCTAATTTAATGAACCCCTTTGAATTAATTTGTAATCCTTAAGTGTTCTGTATGCAAGCTTTTGTATCAATGAAATTTCAGTTTTTCCTTCAATCCTTGTGCAATTAACTTTTATGCATTTAAAATCCTTACAAATAGTTACAAACTGTTTTTTTTAGACTCTATATGTGTTGCATAATCTCATTAAGCTCAACTAGAGTTTTAGAGAAGTTTATGACCTATTATACATGTTCTAAGCAAGGCTTCCAAAAAGTCAATGAAGGTCAAATGAATGATAAGGTTTAGCAATGGGTGATTAGACAGGGACTGGAAGGAATATTGAGGCTTGGTGGCTTGTAAACAAGCTCTTTTGAGTGCCTCAGTTCTGTTTTGAGCATAGGAGCAAGTGAGTTTTATTTCAACAAATTGTTGTTCCACTTTATTATTTACTGCGGTCTCTACCTATTTAGGTTCATTTATGTGCTTAATGGTTCAAATTGTGTTTATTTATCCTATTTAAGTTGAATCCTTACTTAAGTGACCTGATGTTATTTGATTCTTTTTATTTTTAGCTAATTATTGCATTTTCCTACATCTTTAGTTTATGTAATCTCAAGCTCATTACCATGCTCATTTTTTAGTCACTTTAACTTTAATGTAGTTTATATAACTTAAGTAATCATTTTGGTTCGTAATCTCAGTTTAAAGCAGTAGAAAAATAAGAAAATGCAAAAACAGTTAGTGGTAAGGGGGTGTTTGGATTAAGCATTGTCAGTGTCTTTGGTAGTGTTGTGGTGTTGTTTTTTGCTTTGGTAGATTGCATCAGATATTACTAGGTTAAAACAAGTTTCAAATTCATGTCCTAATGGTCAAAAGTCAAAATCACCACACAACTTTCTTATCAGTTACTGTTGGGTCAGTGGGTATCCCAAACTCACCCATTTGGTTTAAAACTTGTGAACTAATCTTAATTTGGTCTTAAAACAACATATCACAACTTATTTTGCATGTAGGATCAATCAGAAATTAGCAAAAGTCAAAGTTTTAAGTTTTTATGAAAAGTCAAAGTGCACAACTTCATATTTTTGCAAAAGTTCAAGGATTTTATTTGATTTATGTATTTGCTTTCATGATGTGAAATCTGTTTCTAATTGTTGTCTATCAGCTCCATTTCAAGTTTCCATGCCATTTTGATTTTTGCAATTTTTTCCCTTGCCCCCACATTGCCCCAAACTCAGCTGCAGGCTCACCCCTGCTTCTGCTCATCAGATAGCAGTCCACACCACCACCTTGGTGGTGGAATTCTGGCCACCTCAGTGGTCCCCTCATCTCCATTATTGGTCCATTCAACCCCCCTCATGGTAGACTTCAACCATTGACTCTTAGTTTGACCTCACCACTTGTGGACCCCACCTGGAACAACACCTAAAGTTTGTCCCCAAATCTGTGTGGGATTTGATTGTTGGAAGTGCTTATTGTGCTTATGGGCTTAATTTGTGGTACCCAAGTGCTTTTCCTGGCTTATTCATGTTCCTTAAACTCAAGTGAACTAGAATTACCAAAAGTGGGTCCCACTTGAGCCCAATTCAGCTCAATTCCTCCCACAGTCAACTATAGTCAACTGTCATGAGCTTTTGTGTCCATGTAGCTTATTTTTAAGTTATAAAAATCTTGTTTTCACAAAAAGTGTTTGTTTTAAGGTATTAAATAGGTTTGTAAAAGAAAAAATCCAAAAAAGTCAATTTAAAATTAAGTGATAGTTTCTATTTAATGTAATTTAATTTTAATTTTCATTTTTAAATTTTAATTAAGTACTTGTCATTTTTATATTTTTATTAAATTACTCTTATATTAAAGTATTTATATTAATTTTCTTAGATTTTCATTTTCTCATTTAGTATTAATTAGAATTAATTTTAGTTTTATTAATTATTAATTAATAATTAGTTTAAAATAGCATAATTAGTTTTTATTAAGTAAAACTTAGTTTTTATATTTTTTATAGCTTTTATATGTTATAAAGTAATTTTAGAAATTTTATTAGAATTTTCACTGTTCATTTGGTATTTTTCTTAATTAAAAATAGTTAATTAGTTAATTAGTAATTAATCAGTAATTAATTAATAGAAAAATCACAAAAAGACAAAAACACTTATTTTTAATTTTAAAACTTATTTTTAGTTATTTTATAATTTTATAAATTTTATTTTCACCTTTTTAGTATTTAAATAATATTGTAAGTGTATTTTAGTTATTTAAATATTAATAATTAGTAATAATTAGTATTTAATTAATATTAAATAATTAATTAGGGTTTAAATTTATTTTAATTTTCTAAAAATTTTCTTTTACCCTTAGGTTTGTAAAAAAGTCATTTTCACCCCCTGGGTGTTTTCAGATTTCAGTTTTTACTTTTTATTTCGTACGTTTACGTTTTATTTAAACGTGAACGTACACGTTTTAAGTTTTAAACATTTATGGGTTTTCAAACTTTCCCGTCTTGTTTATATAGCTTATTTAAGCTATTTCCTTGTAGATTCTATAGTTCAATCAATCTCAAACCCCTTTTCCATCCAGATTCACCCGATCACGAAACCGTTTAATTACAATTCACACCTCGTCGGGACATACGACCCGGGGAAACCTTATACTTCCACGGAGATTGACTCTAGGCAGTCTGACTTTGTTGACCATTCCCTGGTCAATATAAGTTAGGTAGTTCGGGCTCAATCAGCCACCCAAAGTGGGCTGCAGGGAACACCTCTGCTCTGTCTCAGCAGACACACCACCACCACCACCACTTGGTGGTGGTTTTCCAGCCAACCCAGTGGGCCCCAGGCCATTAATCTTGTTCCCCTCAACCCCCCTCCTACCACACACCACATTTTGACCCATGGTTTGACTTCATACCCACTGGGTCCCACTTGGAATCTCCACACAAGTTTGTCCCACTTTTAGTTAAGTTTCAAAGTTCCAATGTGCTTATTGCTAGCTTTTAGCTTATTCTGTGGTCCACTTGTGCTTTTTCCAGCTTAAACAAGTTCTAATAAGCTATTTGTACCAGACTTAATCATTGTGGGTCCCACTCTTGGTCATTTAAGCTCATTTTCCATTTTGGTCAACTGTGGTCAACTGTCTCACTAATAAGCTCTCCACAGCTTATTATTAAGTTCTAAAAAGTTTGTTTTTACAAAAGTTTGCTGTTTTTAGATGTAAAGTAGGTTTCTAAAATAAAAATCCAGAAAAAACAAAGTATTTTTAAGTGATAGTTTCTATTTAATTTTATTTAATTTTAATTTTCATTTTTATATTTTTATTAAGAACTTAGCTTTTTTATATTTTTCTTAATTTCCTCTTAAGTTAAAGTAGTTATAATAATTTTATCAGATTTTTATTTCATCATTTGGTATTTATTATATTTAATCTTAGTTTTATTAATTATTAATTAATAATTAGTTTAAAATAGCATAATTAGTTTTTATTAATCAAAACCTAGTTTTTATATTTTTTATAGCTTTTATAAGTTGTAAAATAATTTTAGAAATTTTATTAGAATTTTTACTGTTCATTTAGTATTTTTCTTAATTTAAAATAGTTAATTAGATAATTAGTAATTAATTAGTAATTAATTAATAGAAAAATCACAAAAAGACAAAAATACTTATTTTTATTTTTAAAACTTATTTTTAGTTATTTTATAATTTTAGAAATTTTATTTTCACCTTTTTAGTATTTAATTAATATTGTATTATATTTAAGTTGTTTAAATATTAATAATTAAGTATTAAATAGTAATTAATTAATATTAAATAATTAATTAGTGTTAAAATTTATTTTCTTTTTCTAAAATTTTTCTTTTACTTTTTAGTTTGTAAAAAAGTTATTTTCACCCCCTGGGTGTTTTCAGATTTTCGTTTTCACTTTTTATTTCGTACGTTTACGTTTTATTTAAACGTAACGTACGCGTTTTTAGGTTTTAAACGTTTCTGGGTTTTCAAACTTACCCGTCTTATTCATATAGCTTGTTTAAGCTATTTCATTGTAGATTCCTTAGTTCAATCACACTCAAAACCCCTTTCCATCCAAATTCACCCGATCACGAAACCGTTTGTTAGCCATTCACACCTCGTCGGGACATAACGACCCGGGGAAACACTATACTTCCGCGGAGCATTGACTCTAGGCAGTCTGACCTTGTTGACCATTCCCTGGTCAATTTAGGTTGACCGTTTGGAGCCAATCAATTTTTGGCGCCGCTGCCGGGGAGGTAGTGCGCGTTTATCTAAACGGTTTTTCTGATTAGTGTTTTTGGAATTCGTTCCATTGTACATTTATCCATCCTTTGTTCATATTTTCCCATTATCAAAACAAAACCGTTCACGAAAACATTTTAAATCAGTTTTCAACGAACACAAAAACACAAAAACATTTTTCTTATCATTTGTACAAAATGTATTTTCAAAAATCAAAAAATATTCACCTTTACCCTCTCACATCTTTAATTCTTCATCCCTACCCCTCTATACACATTTGATTCTTTCTATGTCTCATCCACACTTTCTGGTTTGCCAGTGGTGTGGTAATCCTTATAATGGTGGCAATTGCCCCAGCTGTGGCATGGTAGAGTCAGGAAACGGGTCTGTCTATAACCCAGATCCCTATTCCTACCATTACACAACTGATTCATTCCATCAGTTACCACACCATGATACTCAGCAGTTTTACTGTTGTGAGTACTGTGGTGGTTCACACTACAGTTCTGATTGTCAATCGGGAAACACGCTTGTCTATGAGCAGTTTCCTGGTAACGATTATAACTCTAGCACTTATCACCCACAGCCACATCAGTTTTACTGTTGCGATTACTATGGAGGTCCACACTCTAGCTCGGATTGTCAAACAAGGAATCCATTTCCTTGTAACAATTACGACTCTTCGTTTTCAGACCCACCTCCACAGTACGATATGATTCACACAACTCCTCAAGAAACTGAGCAAGACCTTTTACTAAAGGCTCTTGATATTTTAAAAGAACTTAAGGAGGAGTTGGTTACTATACCGTTTTGAGACTCTCGTGAGAAATCTATGGCAGAATTACTTGCTGAAGAACGAGAGGCTAAAAACGAATTTAGCGTAGAAGAATTACTTGTCTTAGAACAAGCAGCTATAACACGTGCCAAATTTCGTCAAGCTGCTCTTCTAGACTGTGATGATGATAGTGATATTGAAGACACCCTTGATATCCTTCAATTTTATAAGGGTTCGTCAGATTCATCACTTGTGATTCCTCCCATTGGAAATCAGGGAGAAAATAATGAGACGGAGAAATTACTAGCCGTTGAACAAATGGAACTTAAAAATTCCATGAATGCTAGCTCCTCTCATCTCCCTCAGTCTGGTGTTATCATACCCGAAGTTCACACTCATTCTCTTAACATGGGGGATGAGCATCTTAGCACTGTTCCTAATATGGAATCGGACGAATTAATAAAGTCTAGTGTTGAGATCCTTGTCCCAATCCCGAGAGAGTCACAGGGGACTTTTGATCAAGTATGTGATATTCTTTCCACCCCTAATAATCCAAATGATCAAATTGAGACTGTCTCTGATTCCAGTGATGATTGTTTATCTTATGGAGACATTGAATTTATTGATGCATCACTTCTCCAATCTGATGTTGACTTTCTTCTTGAAGAGTTCGCTGATGAACTCTCTCATATGGATCCCATCCCACCAAGGGACGAAAATGAAGTCTTTGACTTTGATGCGGATTTGAGAGAGTTAGAATTCTTACTTACTCGTGATCCTTCGATTGAACTTACTCAGATCAATCCACTTCCTTCGGATAGTGAAAATGATCTGGACGAATTCGAGGCTTTTCTTACTGAAGATAGTTCAACTTCATATGAAGTTGATGATAATTATCTTGATCCTGAGGGGGACATTCTTTTTCTAGAAAGTTTGTTAAACGAAGATCCATTCCCCCCTCTCCCACCTAAACAACTTCATAATGAGGAAATCAAATCAGTTGAGGAAACTGATAAATTTCCTGAGATCAAGCTCAAGGACTTGCCTCCTCCACTTGAATATACATTTCTTGAGGAGGAAGTTCTTATCTTAATTGCTATTCAGATCTCTCTTCTTTCCTTCACCTACCAGGTGATTTCTCCTCTTCTTCACTCCTTCGGGAGTGAGGACACTATCTTTGATCCCGGCATTTTCATATATCATTATCTTGAGCCGGGGTACTTATCTCATCGGTGTGGAACTTTCACGTGCTTCAAATGTTTATCCAAACATCTTGAATGAAAGTCCGATTGAGATTGTTTCTTCCACATAATGCTTCCCCAATGACAAATGAATTAGGGGTCGAGTCAAGCTAGCGACTCGGTAAACAAAAACAGTAGCATGCATATAGGGTTTTCACCCTAAGTGTGGGGGAGTCCCCCATGCTATGGTTACAAATGAGTGAAAATACAAATGGTGTTTTCCACGCTTAGCTTGTAATGTTGCCCTTTTACGTTCAAAATGTCGGCATAATAGTCGGGATTTTGAATATTGAGGACAATATTCATGCTAAGTGTGTGGGGGGGGGGGGGGGGGGGGGTATTCGCTATTCTAGCGAGTTTTATCCCATTTTACTATATAATACCCCCGTTTTTGCCAAAATTTCAAAAATTTTAAAAATTTTTCACTGGTGCTTCAAAATTTTTGTGGTAATCAGTCCGCCTTGTCTAAGCGACAAAAGGGATTGGCTAGTCCAGGAGCAAACGGCTCTTGGTAAAGACATCTCAAATCCGTTTACGGCTTGCAATTTGCCCAAAATTGTACGGTTCCTCAACTCCCCAAAAACAAATGAGTTGGCTAGCCCGCAAGATTATGGCTTGTGGTAAAGGCCGTGGAAAATCCATAATTGGTAATCAGCTCACCAAGATGTTGACTATTCCATCAAGAGCTGGCTAGTCCAGAAGCAAACGGCTTTTGGTAAAGACTACTCAAATCCGTTGACAGCTGGTGGTTTGCTCAAAATCACACGGTTATCAGGTGTGCCACAGTTCTTACACCTGGCTACTCCAGAAGTGATGGCTTTTGGTAAAGAGTTTTTCAAATCCATCAAGTTTTCAAAACAGTATTGCTAGGGACTAGCAATAGTTTAGTGTGGGGGATTGATGAGTGCTCAAACACTCATCATTTTTGGTCTAATCTGAACTGCAAAACATACAAAAACACTCAGTAATGCATCAAAAAACTAAAAATATTTCAAAATTGTGTTTTATATGTTTCAAATGCAAAATATGCAAAAACAGATGAAAAACGCACAAAGTTTACAAAATTGGTAGTTTCAGTCCCTCAACTTTCATAAAATGACAAAACTAGTCCCTGGATATTCAAAAAATGGAAAATTATCACCAAAGGTCATTTTGAAATCATAAAATGTCATATTTAGTCCTTTGGTGAAAAATTGGAAAGTTTTGGAAATTTACAAATTCGGTCCCTGGAGTTTCAAATTTTGGCAGATTTGGTCCCTGGTGGGATAATTTTGAATGAAAAAATCATTTTTGGACCTTGGGAAATCAAGAGTTATCAAAATTTGTCCCTTGGTGAAAGTTTGGAGAAAAGTTCATTTTGGTCCCTCAAGTTTCAATAAATTGCAATTTTAGTCCCTGAAGGACCAAAAGTGAAAATTATATTTTTAAAACCTTGGAATTTTGAAAGATGGCATGTTTTACCCTTGAAGCAAGTTTGAAAAATTTACAAAAACAGCCCTTGTATTTTCAGTAATTACGTGTATGGTCCTTATGATTTGTCAAATACCAAATGGACTTTTGTAATTAAATACCCAAAACAAACAAACCCATTTACCACCCCAATCCATTCCACCCTTTATCCTCCCAAGCCCAACCAATCCAGCCCACCACTCCTAATAATAAAAAAACCAAAAAACCGTTTTATTTAATCCATCCGGTCAACCCCCGGTCAACACTTTCTTCCACCTCCCCAACTTGCAACTGCTACATCCATACCAACACTCCAACCCCCCTCCTCTGCTCCTCTACCCATCCTTTGTCCCCCCCCCCCAGCTCACCAATAACTCCAAAGAGCATTTAATGCCCTGAAATCCCTCCAAGATAACCCCAACTGCCAATTGAGATTTTTCCCGCCAAAAAGGATTTGAAGGTCAAGATGGATTATAACTAATCCAATGGTTCTGAATGAATGTGGGAAAGTCTTGGTGGACCCTCAGGACCTATAAAAGGAAGAAAAACAGAGAAAAGACTGGCTAGTTAGTTAGTGTTAATTTTAGTTAGTAGTAGTTAATATAGTTTAGTCGAATTCAGTATAACTTAAGCTTTTCCAGTGTAATTTTCATGTCTATTGTATTTCTCAGCCTAACTTGAGTGTATTTTCATATATTCAGTTGTAATTCAAGGTTTGTAGTTCATGTGACAATTTTCCATTTTCAAATGAAATTCTCATTTCAAGTTTAACAAGTGTTAACTAAGCTCTTTACTGCTTTACTCAGCTCATTTTAACCTAATAAGAAGTTTTAACAATCTTGGAAAGTACTTTAAATCACATTAGTTAATAATCTCAAAAATACAAAAAAAATAGAAAATAGATAGAAAAAAATAAAAAAATTCAGAAGAATGGGAAAAAGGAGCTTGAAGTATGGATGATTGTGGAATGACTCAGGTTTAGTAGCTTCATGGGAAGCTTTAGGTCAGATTCTTGGTCATTGGTTCATGGTTTTATGCATGAAATCCACTTGTAAGCATTTTTCTACATTTTACTAATTTACTGTAGCAGGGGTTATAAGTGCTTATTTGTGTGCTTTTTATGTTTACTTAGTATATTCTAATCATATTAGTGCTTAATATTGGTAGTTTGTACATTAGTTTCAGTTTGTGCTCACTTTCATTATTCTAACTGTCTATTGATCTTATTAGTAGTTTTTAGGTATCTGATGTTATTATTGGTATTTATATGTTAATCTCAGATTAGTGTATCATATTAATTGCTTTTCCATTAAGTTTTTGGTTTAGAAAGTTCATTTGCCTCAATAAAAGCCAAAACAGTTATTTTAAGGGGGTGTTTGGCTCAGGTTACTCTCCTGAGTTGTAGGGTGATTTTGTTGGTATTTGTGGTTAAGACACCTTAAATTAGGTCTTTGTATGTTGTTCAAACCATAACCTTGAGTCCTTGCATCTAAAATAGTCAAAATCCAAATCCACATGCCATAGCAGTTAACTGTTGGAACTTTACACTTCCAAATCATTCTTACAAGTTCAAATTTTGTTGTAGTTGCATAATTTAGTTTCAATATAACATATAACATCAGTTTCAATCAATTAGAAACCACCAAATTTCATAAAAGTCAAAGTAGCAAAGTTTCTTCAAAAGTCAAAGTTGTTTGTTCAGATTTTCACAAAATTTCAAAGAATTTATTTGATTTATGTGTTTGCTTTCATGAAGTAAATCTTGTTTCATTAGATAGTCTACCACCCCAACTATTGATTTCCCCCCTCCTTTCATTTTTGTGATTTTATTTGAGGGCCCCACAGCCACCCAAAGTGGGCTGCAGGGAACACCTCTGCTCTGTCTCAGCAGACACACCACCACCACCACCACTTGGTGGTGGTTTTCCAGCCAACCCAGTGGGCCCCAGGCCATTAATCTTGTTCCCCTCAACCCCCCTCCTACCACACACCACATTTTGACCCATGGTTTGACTTCATACCCACTGGGTCCCACTTGGAATCTCCACACAAGTCTGTCCCATTTTTAGTTAAGTTTCAAAGTTCCAATGTGCTTATTGCTAGCTTTTAGCTTATTCTGAGGTCCACTTGTGCTTTTTCCAGCTTAAACAAGTTCTAATAAGTTATTTGTACCAGACTTAATCATTGTGGGTCCCACTCTTGGTCATTTAAGCTCATTTTCCATTTTGGTCAACTGTGGTCAACTGTCTCACTAATAAGCTCTCCACAGCTTATTATTAAGTTCTAAAAAGTTTATTTTTACAAAAGTTTGCTGTTTTTAGATGTAAAGTAGGTTTCTAAAATAAAAATCCAGAAAAAACAAAGTATTTTTAAGTGATAGTTTCTATTTAATTTTATTTAATTTTAATTTTAATTTTTATATTTTTATTAAGAACTTAGCTTTTTTATATTTTTCTTAATTTCCTCTTAAGTTAAAGTAGTTATAATAATTTTATCAGATTTTTATTTCATCATTTGGTATTTATTATATTTAATCTTAGTTTTATTAATTATTAATTAATAATTAGTTTAAAATAGCATAATTAGTTTTTATTAATCAAAACCTAGTTTTTATATTTTTTATAGCTTTTATAAGTTGTAAAATAATTTTAGAAATTTTATTAGAATTTTTACTGTTCATTTAGTATTTTTCTTAATTTAAAATAGTTAATTAGATAATTAGTAATTAATTAATAGAAAAATCACAAAAAGACAAAAATACTTATTTTTATTTTTAAAACTTATTTTTAGTTATTTTATAATTTTAGAAATTTTATTTTCACCATTTTAGTATTTAATTAATATTGTATTATATTTAAGTTGTTTAAATATTAATAATTAAGTATTAAATAGTAATTAATTAATATTAAATAATTAATTAGTGTTAAAATTTATTTTCTTTTTCTAAAATTTTTCTTTTACTTTTTAGTTTGTAAAAAAGTCATTTTCACCCCCTGGGTGTTTTCAGATTTTCGTTTTCACTTTTTATTTCGTACGTTTACGTTTTATTTAAACGTAACGTACGCGTTTTTAGGTTTTAAACGTTTCTGGGTTTTCAAACTTTCCCGTCTTATTCATATAGCTTGTTTAAGCTATTTCATTGTAGATTCCTTAGTTCAATCACACTCAAAACCCCTTTCCATCCAAATTCACCCGATCACGAAACCGTTTGTTAGCCATTCACACCTCGTCGGGACATAACGACCCGGGGAAACACTATACTTCCGCGGAGCATTGACTCTAGGCAGTCTGACCTTGTTGACCATTCCCTGGTCAATTTAGGTTGACCGTTTGGAGCCAATCAATGAGTATGTAAACAATAAAGATGTAAAAAAGATAATGAACAAGAGATGGAAAGATCAAACCGAGATGCAGCGGATTTATAGTGGTTCGGCTACAAGGTCTCCTTCCTTGCCCTACTCCACTCCTCGAGTCTCCTACTCGAGAGTTTTCTTCACTAACACAACGAGCTCCCTTTTGGCGGAGAAACCTTACAAAACTTTTGCTTACACCGATTAACGACACTAAGCTAGATGTCGAGTTCTAATAGTAGCTAAAACCAATCTCACACCACTAGTCACTACACACCTTCTTCACGACTTATACACGCCACTACTACTACATTACTTCTCACACCTTCACTACTTCTTCTTAACAACACAACTATTTCTTCACTACTTCTATTCACAAATACTAACCCACCTAGATCTATCTATTACACACCTTCTACACCTTTACAAATAATTTACACAACACCTAACAATATACACAACTCTTCAATACTTCTAAACAAGATGTTGGAGAAGTATTCTTCTCTTGAACTTTGAATGAGGATGGATAGTATCACTTGAAAACAAGAACTAATATATTTATGATCAAAGGTTTTAGGAAGATAATTTGAGAGAATTAGAACAGAAAATTTTAGTGCAAAAGGTGAGAAAAAATTTCAGATTTGAACCAGTATTTATAGGCAAAGAATTCTGACAGAGGAGCGTATGCCGGCCC
The DNA here is from genome assembly GCA_030686995.1 of Artemisia argyi. NCBI lineage: Eukaryota > Viridiplantae > Streptophyta > Magnoliopsida > Asterales > Asteraceae > Artemisia > Artemisia argyi. Next base: position 176,000,957 of record CM060678.1, on the reverse strand, counting down.
CCTTAATTGTGTGTCGGCCCCCTTAAAATTAAGAGGGCCGCCCCTTATAATTAAGGGGACCGCCCACTGTAACGGCCTGAATTTTTTGTCCTTTCTGGGGAAAGTTTATTTAGTGAAAATTTAACTGAAATTGGTTAAAAATTTGAATTCATTTAATTATTATGAAATAAACATTTTCCTTTAATTACCAAAAATGTTTTTCTTAAGTATATAAAATGTTTATTCCATTTTATATAATTTGTAATTAGTAAATAAACCTTCCTTTGATTATAAAATGTATTAGACACTTGTTTATTCATACCTTAAGTGAATTAGTTGGATATAATGCTATTTTGTCACTAAATACTTATTTACGTAATGATTTTGCGTTTAATGATTTTATATTTTGTGATCGTCAAAACATAGGGATATCGAGAAATATTAATAACGTTTTTACGCATTATTTATATCAATAGCCCACTTCTAATCCTAGTTAGAAAACCTAACTTTTTTGCTTTGTGTTCTGTTTTATAACAAGCTAATTGATTCAGGACGATCTCAGATAACTAAAGAGAGCGAATAAAACAAAAGTTAAATATGTGATAAGTTATAAAAAAGGTCAAATATGTGATAAGTTATGATTACATGCGAAAGGCATGCATGGATAATCATGTAGCCTAGCCTTCCTTAACTTTATTCTTATTGTATTATAAATAGGGATAGGCGAAGAGAATAGAAGCAGCCTCATAAGTAACAAAGTTACTGTAACAAAGAAAAAGATTCAGTAAATTTGTATTCTGTAAGAGAAAATATCAAAACTAATCATTCCCCAAAATATATTATCGCCATCTTTATTTTGCTTGTGTCTTCTTCTCTGTTCTAGTTTTCTCATCTGTTTACATATTCGTTTACTCATACCTGTGTTCGGAATTGTAAACGGATCAAGTGGTATCAAGAGCCTCGTTCTACATGTATGGTGCAAACTAAATCCAGTTACAAGGCATCAGGAGAACCAGTCACTCTTTTGCAACAACATCGCTGACCATCACAGTCTAAAGAGACAACACCAACGATGACTAATACCGAGGATCAACCTTTTGGTCACGATGACCTCGCAACCAAGGTTGATAAACTTGCTAGTCAACTAGAGTCTATTATGGGTTGGATACAAGCACAACCATCAAACCAACCCAAGGCTCACGTGACACCCTGATGCGTGTAGTGTCACATTGTTGTATAGAGTGATTTTGCCTTTTCAAGTTTTACATTCATATTTAATCGACTTATCCTATAACACACACACTAACGATCAGTGTACCCAATCAATATGTATATAGTGGTAAGTAGAGTGTCGACTACTAAGAGTGGAACGTAATATCTAGTATTCCAATCAGTATTTTAAATCCTAAGTTAGTTTTACAATCTAATCTAACGCAAAGGGGGTTTTAGTCTGAGAGACTAGCACAGTTTGGTTTGATTAATAAAACTAAATAAAACTAATGAGAACAAATACAACGACTGGCGAAAACGCACACAGATAGATAATAGAAACAAATAGAAGGTCTGACTAATGATTAAGTAGCTTGTCACTTCTTTTATTGCTAGTTTTATAAGATGAGTATTGTAATCTATTATCTCTCGTTGGTATCTTAAGTATAGGCGAGTAAAACCTTAATAATTACTTATGTTTATTTTACTTAACCAAATTGCACTAGAAAAGTAAATGTGGAGGGGGCATGGCAGCCCAAGCAAAACACAGCTAGACACAGAGGTTACCAATGCACATATAAAAAGAACCCAAAAAACATCATATAAACTTATAATCGATGGGAAAAAATTTTTAAAGAGGGTAATATGGCGGCCACAAGCCCATCAATCCTGATGGATTATAGTTTACTATTACAATATAACAAAACTACTTGATTGAATTAAATACAAACAGAACCTTCTTACTGCTCTAAGATCTTCGATTTGGGTGTACCTTGTGTTGCCTTGTCGTTTGAATTCGTCTCTCTAAGGTTTTGTCGCACACAAAATTCGTCTATGTCTTGGGGTATTTATAGTTTCTGTCTGATGGTTAGATGCGGCGCATCTATTAAGTAGATGCGGTGCATGTACTTAACTTCGCGTGGGGTCCAAGATTAATTTATTCTGGAATATTCGTACAGCGTCTTCAGATGCGGTGTATCTTGAATCTTTATGCGGTGCATGTCATTCGGTATCTTGAATTGTATTTGGTGAGGTCTGGATAGTAATACGGTGCATGTTAATAATGAGATGCGGCATATCTGGAGTAGAACAAGTTGGTTCTTCTTCGTTGACCAAGATTTCATATGCGGCGCATGATATAATCAGAAGCGGTGCATGCTTCAAAGTCAGGCAATGGTCTTCGAATTCATCTAAGTATGATGATGTGGCATATCTGTCTAGAACGATACGGCGTATCTCCTTCAGTTTAGTAGACTTTTTCCATCTTGATCATTTATCTCCATATTTCGTCCAAAATCACCAAGTTTCACCAATTGCTTGTTTTTACATGAGAATTACTAAAGTAAATGATTAAGTATCAATTCTCATATATAATATAATAAAACAAGTCAATTAAATATGACAAATGATGACGATATAATGTACTTATTTGATGTCATCAAACCCCAAAAGGAAACATATGGGTGTTCTGGTTTTGATGATGAAGATAAGGATGATGAAGACGAAAGGGAAGACATTAACAAAACAATGAAGCATGGTTCTCACCACCCATTTAAGGTTGGAAAACTAGTCATGCTTTGGCTTGGTGGAATTCCATGTTAAAAAGCCTAGGTGAAGAAGAAGTGAACTAGAAGTATTTACTCGTTTGTTACGACAGGAGTTCTATCCAATGGGCTATTCGCAAGATCGGTGGACACAATGGCACAATCTAAGACAACAACGAGGGAAAACGGTACAAGAGTACACAACAGATTTTCGTCGACTAGCTGTGACATTGGGAATTTTCACTAATAATGAAAACGTTTTCGTAAAATATGTTGCTGGTTTACCACAACAGATTCAAACTGAAATGCGACTTCATACAACAAAAAATATTTCTGAGGCAAGTAGAATTCCGACGGCTATTGAATTAAAAAATAAATCTAGTAGTCAAAAGTTTGAGGGCGGCTCAAATGGCGAAGGTTTGAGCCGTGACCAGTCAAAGAAAGATTTTAGAAAGATGGAAGCGACACAATCTTCATATGGAAATAAATATTGTAGCAATTGCAGGATAACGGGACACAGTGAAGAAAAATGCTGGAAAGTACATCTAGAGTTGTTCCGAAGAAGTAGATAAAAGATGATCGACGCGGGAAAAGTACAACTACAACTGCTGTGGTTAATGATGTAGTAGAACTTGAGTCGGTTAAAGAAGCAGACAAGAGTTTGTTCTTGATAACGAAGGAAAAAGAAAAGTCGTTAAATACAAAAGGGCAACCTGATAAAAAGGAAGAGTTATTCACTCTTAATATCCAAGTGAAACAAGAACTAATCAAGGCCATAGTCGACACGGGAAGTGAAAAGAATCTGATATCTGCTAGTCTTGTGCAAAGATTGGGTTTGGAAACTACTCCGCATCCTCATCCTTACTCCTTTGGTTGGATCCAAAAGGATATGGATAGACAAGTCAACAGGCAATGTAAGTTTCGCTTTGCTATCACGAATCAATATGTAGATGAAGTATTATGCGAAGTGGTTCTATTAGATATTTGCCATGTGATTTTTGGAACCCCGTATCTTTGGGAACGGAATGCCATATACTTTCGACGTGCACAAGGAATGTTGTTAATAGGAGCGAGGGAACAAGGAATGTTGACTTGTTAACGGCTTGCCAAGCACGTCGAATGGTGAATGCATCTCAAGTTGTTCTTCTCACACTTGAACGCCCCATGGAAAGCTCAAATAAGATATCTGCATTAAATATTAACCCTACACTAGCTGAAGATGCTTGTGATAAGTCACCAAATCGAGTTATTGGACATGACATTCAACTAATAGCATATTCAACTCTGCCTAGCATTGGTATGTATCAAAACTCGATTTTTGAAAATGACAGAATAAAATGGCATGATCGTCGCCTAGTTGAAGGAAAGTTCGAAGAAAACGATCTTGCTTGGTTACATCTTGGAAAGGAACTGGTGAAATGAGATGGAAAGAAAAATAAACTCATAAGTTATGAGCCCGCAAGTTCGTAATAAAATCGGTGATTATGAGTGTCAACAAAAACTATCAACATATACGGAGAACCATGCGGTCGTTAATGTTGATAAGTTAAAGTTCTTTGAGCCATCGGTTTCCGATGAGAAATCAGGAGATTCGTCGCCATCTGTTAACAAGTTAGTAAATGCGCATGAGAATATAGCATTGAAGGAAAAAGGCAACTGCCTAGCAAAGAAAAATGGTTCTCAAAGGAAGTTGGTGAAGCGAATTGCCGGCTGTACCTCGATTTCTAGGACCAACGGGAGTTGATCCTCTCTATGACGAGGGGAGGCATGATCTAGGACGATCTCGGATAACTAAAGAGAGCGAATAAAAGAAAAGTTAAATATATGATAAGTTATAAAAAAGGTCAAATATGTGATAGTTATGATTACATGCGGAATGCATACATGGATAATCACATAGCCCAGCCTTCCTTATCTTTATTCTTATTGTATTATAAATAGGGATAGGCGAAGAGAATAGAAGTAGCCTCATAAGAAACAAAGTTACTGTAACAAAGAAAAAGAGTAAGTGAATTTTTATTCTTTGAGAGAAAATATCAAAACTAATCATTCCCAAAATATATTATCTCCATCTTTATTTTGCTTCTGTCTTCTTCTATGTTCTAGTTTTCTCATCTGTTTACATATTCATTTACTCATACATGTGTTCGGAATTGTAAACAGATCTAGTGGTATCAAGAGCCTCGGTCTACCTGTATGGTGCAAACTAAGTCTGGTTACAAGGCATCAGGAGAACCAGTCACTGTTTTGCAACAACATCGCCGACCATCACAGGCTAAAGAGAAAACAACAACGATGAATAATACCGAAGATCAACCTTTTGGTCACGATGATCTCGCAACCAATGTTAATAAACTTGCTAGTAAACTAGAGTCTATTATGGGTTCGATACAAGCACAACCATCAAACCAACCCAAGGCTCACGCAACACCCCAAAATGAAACAAATGGGTTTTATTGTTCCGATGATGAAGATGAGGAGGATGAAGACGAAAAGGAAGACGTTAACAAAACAATGAAGCATGGTTCTCACCACCCATTTTAGGTTGAAGCTAAGATTGGCATCCCGACGTATAATGGCACCTTCGACGCGGAAAAGATGGATTCATGGATTGACCAGTTAGAGACTTACTTCACCTTGTATGGGTTTCGCAGCAAAGAAAAGGTGATATTTGCACGACTGAAATTAACTAGTCATGCTTTGGCTTGGTGGAATTCCATGTTAAAAGGCCTAGGTGAAGAAAAAGTGAACTGGAAAGTATTAGTCGTTTGTTACGATAGGAGTTCTATCCAATGGGCTATTCGCAAGATCGGTGGACACAGTGGCACAATCTAAGACAACAACGAGGGAAAACGGTACAAGAGTACACAACAGATTTTCGTCGACTAGCTGTGACATTTGGGAATTTCCACTAATAATGAAGATGTTTTCGTAAAATATGTTGTTGGTTTACCACAACAGATTCATACTGAAATGCGACTTCATACAACAAAAAATATTTCTGAGGCAAGTAGAATTCCGATGGCTATTGAATTAAAAAATAAATCTAGTAGTCAAAAGTTTGAGGGCGGCTCAAATGGCGAAGGTTTGAGCCGTGACCAGTCAAAGAAAGATTTTAGAAAGATGGAAGCGACACAATCTTCATATGGAAATAAATATTGTAGCAATTGCAGGATAATGGGACACAGTGAAGAAAAATGCTGGAAAGTACATCTAGAGTTGTTCCGAAGAAGTAGATAAAAGATGATCGACGCGGGAAAAGTACAACTGCTGTGGTTAATGATGTAGTAGAATTTGAGTCGATTAAAGAAGCAAACAAGAGTTTGTTCTTGATAACGAAGGAAAAAGAAAATTCGTTAAATACAAAAGGGCAACCTGATAAAAAGGAATAGTTATTCACTCTTAATATCCAAGTGAAACAAGAACTAATCAAGGCCATAGTCGACACGGGAAGTCAAAAGAATATGATATCTGCTAGTCTTGTGCAAAGATTGGGTTCGGAAACTACTCCGCATCCTCATCCTTACTCCTTGGGTTGGATCCAAAAGGATATGGATACACAAGTCAACAAGCAATGTAAGTTTCGCTTTGCTATCACGAATCAGTACGTAGATGAAGTATTATGCGAAGTGGTTCAATTAGATATTTTCCATGTGCTTTTTGGGAACCCGTATCTATGGGAACGAAATGCCATATACTTTCGACGTGCACAAAAATATCAGTTTGAGAAAGATGGGAAAAAATATCTTGTTAATAGGAGCGAGGGAACAAGGAATGTTGACTTGTTAACGGCTTGCCAAGCACGTCGAATGGTGAATGCATCTCAAGTTGTTCTTCTCACACTTGTACGCCCCATGGAAAGCTCAAATAAGATATATGCATTAAATATTAACCCTACACTAGCTGAAGATGTTTGTGATAAGTCACCAAATCGAGTTATTGGACATGTGTAACATCTCGCCTACTCAGACCACAATATTGTCTGCTTTGCCGCAGGCTCACGGCTTTGTTTTTGTGGCCTCATTTGAAGACTTCTCGGCAGGTCACCCAAGCCAGTACTACTCTCACATGAGCACGCTTAACTACCAGTTCCTAAGAACTCCACCCACAGTAGACCACAAAACGCGTTGTGTCTGATAAGGCAAATGTTATCCTTATATCCTAGCATCACTCCAGGCCACAGCAGATGTGGGATTTGCCTAGGGTGCTACAATCACCCCCCTTAGGGACTCATCGTCCTCGATGAGGTTTGCCCCACCATCCCGAATGGCTCAGGATTGACTCTGATACCACTTGAAACATCTCGCCTACTCAGACCACAATATTGTCCACTTTGCTGCAGGCTCACGGCTTTGTTTTTGTGGCCTCATTTGAAGACTTCCCGGCAGGTCATCCAAGCCAGTACTACTCTCACATGAGCACGCTTAACTGCCAGTTCCTAAGAACTCCACCCACAGTAGACCACAAAACGCATTATGTCTGATAAGACAAATGTTATCCTTATATCCCAGTATCACTCCAGGCCACAACCGATGTAGGATTTTCCTAGGGTGCTACAACATGACATTCAACTAATAGCAGATTCTACTCTTCCTAGCATTGGTATGTATCAAAACTCGATTTTTGAAAATGACAGAATAAAATTGCATGATCGTCACCTAGTTGAAGAAAAGTTCGAAGAAAACGATCTTGCTTGGTTACATCTTGGAAAGGAACGGGTGAAATGAGATGGAAAGAAAAATAAACTCATAAGTTATGAGCCTTTGCAAGTTCGTAACAAAATCGGTGATTATGAGTGTCAACAAAAACTATCAACATATATGGAGAACCATGCGGTCGTTAGTGTTGATAAGTTAAAGTTCTTTGAGCCATCGGTTTCCGATGAGAAATCAGGAGAGTCGTCGCCATCTGTTAACAAGTTAGTAAATGCGCATGAGAATATAGCATTGAAGGAAAAAGGCAACTGCCTAGCGAAGAAAAATGGGTCTCAAAGGAAGTTGGTGAAGCGAATTGCCAGCTGTACCTCGAGTTCTAGGACCAACGGGAGTTGATCCTCTCTGTGACGAGGGGAGGCATGATCCGGGACGATCTTGGTAACTAAAGTGAGCGAATAAAAGAAAAGTTAAATATGTGATAAGTTATAAAAAAGGTCAAATATGTGATAAGTTATGATTACATGCGGAATGAATGCATGGATAATCACGTAGCCTAGCCTTCGTTATCTTTATTCTTATTGAATTATAAATAGGGATAGGCGAAGAGAATAGAAGCAGCCTCATAAGAAACAAAGTTGTTGTAACAAAGAAAAAGAGTCACAGAATTTGTATTCTTTGAGAGAAAATATCAAAACTAATCATTCCCCAAAATATATTATCTCCATTTTTTGCTTGTGTCTTCTTCTCAGTTCTAGTTTTCTCATCTGTTTACATATTCGTAATTCGTTTACTGATACCTGTGTTCGGAATTGTAAACGGATCACTAATCTAAACCATGTAGACGATATACAGAGGATCTTCTCCCACATCCCTTACATATCCTCATTTAATTTAAACTCGTCCACGTATAGCTAATTTACATGGGCGTGTTAAACGAATATGTTAGACTTAGGACAAGGATTCGCTAGAATACAAATACACACGTTCACAAGATTTGACCAGGGCCTTATTTAGAGTGATTACTTCCGACCAGGAATAAAACTAACCAATTGGACGAGAATTCAAATTGTCCATATTAAATAAAGTTTTGGTTTATATATGATTAAAAACAACTCCAGATTTCAGCATAGCCATTTGTATCGCCAGTGTAACTGGTATACATATATACTACGAGTAATACTATTTCCGCCCATACATATCATTTTCCACACCCAAAATCTAGACCTTCAAATGGTATATGCCCAACCAACTACAGATCTCTATCTACGGGTTTCCAACTTTCCGTCAAACGAATTAGTTGTATGAGATATTCGAATTTGATGTAGAGTTACTAATTAATGATAATAATATCAGATTCGATGAAGTGTAGCATATTGTTCATTTGTTCGATAAGACTTTTTTTTAACAGTATATAATCTGATGAGTCTAGGGATGTCACACGCGGAAAATGGATACGGGTACCTCTAACCCATCACCCGCACTAGTGGTTTATTTTTTTTATTTTTTTTTTATTATTTTTTTTCACACATCACCCACCTGCGGGTACAATCTTCTCCCCATGTCCATGCTCAGTAGCGGACCCAAAAGAAAATCTAAGGCGGTTCCTTTTATTTAGCCAAAACGATAAGATTAAGGGGTCAATAAGTCAAACGGTCAATCGATCGGGTCAAGTTATACTTTTCAAGTACATGTATATAAAAACGAGAATTTGTAAATAAAATCGTGACGCTTACAATGTCTTGCATATGATCAGGACACGAAATATATACTATAACTATTTAACTATATGTATCTCACTAAGAAATGCATTTTCGTTATGATAAAACTAAAGACAAATTAGCATTCTTTTGAATTTATTATTGATAATATATCTTTAATGATACACTGAAAACTAATAATGCTATAAAAGTTTACTTATAATAATTAGGGGGTGTATATGAAAATTATTGAGTATTGACCGACGGACATAAATCAAAGTAGAACAGTTACTAATACTTTGATTCCCTATGCTACATAGGATTAAATAATAATAATAATAAGAATGAGAACAAATTATAATCACACATTTTAGATGCACATAAAAAATAGTTATATATCCGCTTAAAATCCACTTTCTTTTCTAAAATATGTGACAAATATATATATATATATATATATATATATATATATATATATATATATTATTTTTCTTCTCACTGTATCCCTTCCCATGCACAAACGACTTTCGCCCAACTTAAGATTGCTTTATTCATAAAAAAAACAACTCCCCTCTTAAATTGGCATGAACAGAATAAAACATTTCGACTCAGCTATAGTTCACTTTCATCACAAATTCTTGCAGTGCCGTACAAATTTCGGCCGAAATATTCTTCTTTCTTCTTGTCAACTATTAAACCCAAGGTGGTTCCAGAATAATTTCTAAGGTAGGTCCCAAAAATATTATATATCGCTTCTAAAAGATTTTTTGGGCCAAGGTGGTTCCCGAGCACCACCTAAACATGCATAGGTGCGCCCTTGCCCATGCTCATGGGTATTTGTTGCCCACGGATAAACCCATAGGTTAAGCAAATGCAACAAAGCACAAAATCATATATATGAAAAGTAGCTATGAAATATGCGTAATAACACACCATATCAATTTGCCTAACACCAAGGGCACAAAACACTTAAGACATGTCTGAAACTTGCAAATTAAACATCATTACACAAAAATACTGTTATTGTAGTTTATTTCAAGCGATAAGTAAAATAGTTTAAAACTCGCAAAACACAAAATTGCAGTCACTTTATTCTCTTTAGCATCCTACTTTTAAAGAGTTGGGAAGTTATTATTTAGGCAATATAATGAATGGGTGTCACGAGTTTACTCAGGACGGGTATACATTATCCGCCACCCACCGATGGATACAAATTTTCACCCATGGCCCAACCGTGGGTGAAAATTAATGAGGTTACCCACCCACTCATGTGCGGGTACTCGTGGTTACGGGCTTTTTCTCGCTCATTGTTCTCTGTAGATGAGTCATACATACTTTAGCTAAAAATTATTGATGCATTTAAATCCTGTTTGAAATTTAAATCCTAGAAAATACCTAGGATCTACACATACTAAAGGGCAGTGTACCCGGTCGCATGTAGTCTACTTTTATGTAAGTCTGAGGGTCGTTCCTAAGAGCTATATTTTAGTTTAATAATTTGAGTTTAACTACTTCTATCCTAGAAAACAATTTAAATTGTTATGTTTGTGTTTTAAATCCACACGATTATATTTTAAGTAGTTAATTAAACCAAATTACGAAATAAACAAAATGCATTGAGATGCGATTCAATAAGAGAGCAATAGTATCAACCTAGTTACTCCTTGATTAATCTAATGACTCGATTCCTAGTACAATGTATAATCCTAGTTCTATTGGTGGTTCTAATGTCATCTATTTCCAATTACGATCACGAAATCTAGACATATAATTCCTAGTTATTAACCCTATGCTCTTAGTGATTAATCAACTAGTTCATAGTCGTTAAGTGCTCAACTACCTTATAAGATTTTCCTAATGTCAACAATCCCATTACTTGACATTTAAACGCCTATTAGTGATGACTAAAAATCGTTTAGTCGCACTTTTAAGGAATTATTCTAAGTTACGCCCGAGATATCATCTATCCCTTGCAACCAATAGTCTAGTTTTCAATTGACCTAGTCACTATCGAATTAAGTACTAGATGGCCCTAATTACTACAAAGACGCGAGGATCTAACAACAAAAATATAAGACATCCAAATAAAACATAAATTAAACATAATAAATCAAATCATAGTATTAAAAGAATTATAACTAGGCTAACACACGAGGTGTTTAGCCGAGCATGGTAGTAATCATAACAAAACTAATGTATAAATTGCTAATGAAAGTAAACATAGTGTTTGATTTCATTACACTAACTCGATTTATCTTCGATGATGATTGGTGGTGGATTCAAGTTTCTTCCAAGTTTTTCATTCTTTTCCTTAAAGTTTCTTCCATTTTTCATGTCTTTTTCTTCAATGTTCATATGAGTCCTATTACTCAAATAGGAAAAAATTAAGTATCAATTCTTTAAAAATGAAAGAATAATAAGAAAATAACATGGGATACTGATAGTAAAAATTCTATATTGTTTGATGTTATCAAATATCCCTCATTTTATTTATACTTGCCCTCAAGTAGATCTTTTAATAATTCCTTAAAAGATATCTCCCGAGTACAACCAGAAGATATGAAATTACAAATTAGCTATGTTAGAAATCTCAAAACCGAGTCTCACGAAAAGGGAACGAGAAACACTCACACTTTCACTAATTTACGTGCTTCATTTTTAGGGTGATCACTCAATTGCACAGTTATACTGTGTATTCTATCACAGGTTTGGCAAGTATACAAAGCTTCACCACTAGAGCCTAGGTCTAAATAATTTTAAAAGGTAATATTGGGTATATAAAGATGATGTCCTCATGTTCATACAAATTAACGTTCTTTAGTTTATTCATAGTTCAACTTTGAATCATTTTAGGATGTTATAATTAACTAGTTTTATCATAAGGTTAATGATATAATCAAGAATCTCCAATTATCATTAAAGAACTATTAAAAAGTATTAAAAAGAGGAGAAGCGTAAGTTACCTTTAAATGATGAACTTGGTGCAATTTTATTCAATATCTAATGGGGTATATATACTGCTACATTTTTTTTTTGGAACGGTTCTTTCGGAGAAATCCTTGACCAATTCGAAACCCGATGGGGGGAAAACCTTCAACTTAAGCCGCCCGAAGGCACGACACTTAATTTGAAGTAAACCCTGCCTTCTTCAGATTCGAACCCTAGTGGGTTGAAACCTTCATTGAAGGACTTTAAAAGCCTAGTATCAACAGACCCTGTGATCAAAGAGGACTTCCCGGATGGTCACCCATCCGGTACTACTCTCTTAGTGGCACACTTAACAAGTTAAGTGTTTACCACTAGACCACATGGTTGTTGATATATACTGCTACATTTAACTATTCGATTCACTACCGTAGTAGTAATCAGGGGGACAAATAATAGATTCATTATTGATCTATTATGGTCTAAATGGCATACATTATTGCATACTTCAACTGATCATTTTTATAAACAGGAGTTATTGTATTTCTTTTTGTCTGTGGTTGTAATGCTTTCATGCAAGACTCTCTATATATGCTAGTCATACAAGTAGCATAGTTAACACACTACATACACTTCTGATTTTCGAAGAAAGTCTTCCACTGAACCAAATACAGATACACATTATACTAGATTCCTTTTATTTTTAAGGCAAAACACATACACTAGAATCTAGCTGAACCTTATTAAGAACGATTCCGTCAAACAAACATTAATTAAGAACAACCATTTGAGCAAGGATCAAACGATTTCAACGAAAATCTAATCCAGTTGATAGAAATACTTCTTCAAATTTTCAACATGAGCCATTTGAAACCCCAATGAAACTAACACTGACCCGTCTTCACCTTCACCTGAGGAAACGATACCTTTCCCATCAACGTTAATCGCTGCAGGGCCCATATATATACTCTAGCCCCACCCAAAATCTAGACCTTCAAATGGTATCCCTAACCAACTAAATATTTCCATATTTGGGTTCCCATCAAACGAACCAGTTGTCGATCCTATTCTATGAGAAGTTCTAAAGGGAGTTAAATCTGGCTGTCGTTTTGTATCGTCTAGGGCTGACTTCACGTCACTACAGAATAAATGACATTTTGTGACTGATATCTTTAGAGACTGATAATGTAATTGTAAGTAAAGATATACCTCCTTAAAAAATAACTAAAAGTTGGTAATAGCATTTTGGGCGGAGAGACCAAAGTCTAAAACACACTTTCAACATGTTGAAACCCTAGGTCTCTACACTTTCAACATCCACTTCACTTCCGATCATCCTCACCGATAATTTAACCGACTCTGATCATGCTAACCTATAATCTAACCGTGTCCGATCATGGTCGCCGTTAATCTAACCATCTCCGATCATAATCTCCATTAATCTAACCGTCTCCGATCATCATCGCCGTTAATCTAATCGTCTCCGATCAACATCGCCGTTAATCTAGCAGTTACCGATCATGGTCGCCGTTAATCTAACCATCTCGGATGATCTTCACCGGTCAAATCATCTGATAAGAAGAATAAGGCTAATCAGCCTCCTTCATTTCGTCAAATTCAAGTCAAAGATGCTCCGACTTCACCTTCCGTCACTAAACCGATCACCACCAGATCCAATCAAGGACCAGTTTTCGGCGATCGTGATGTTTCCGGCGATTGTAATGTTTCCGGTGATAAGGTAACAGTGTCTCCGATATTAGCGTCGTTGTTAGGGTTGGATAGGATTAAGATGAGCTCGGGACCGTTGCCTAAGGAGTGTTTTTTAAGCTTTGGGAAGGAGAGTGGGAACGCAAAAATCAGTGCGAGTAATTTGTCGAAAACGAAGAAGGATGAGAAGGAGGAGGATGTTGTGGTGAAGGCGTGGGAGAAGACGTCGAGTGGTGAAGTTGGATTAGGACGGTCGCACTAGCAGAATGGCGAGTCGTGGTCCGAAGCTGGTATGATGTGTATTTCTCTGATTAAATTTACTGATTGTTATGTAGAATGTAAATGAGATTAGAGTTTTGTAATGTTGAGTTTTGTAATGCGCGTGTAATTAAATATTTTGAGCATTTAAGTTTTACGGTGTTTTAGAGACGGCTTAAAGCGAGGTTAAGTTTAGGCGTAATGATTAATGACGCGAGTAACTAGATTTGGATCCATGTTCGTTAATGTAGGGTAGCGTATTATGTTTTGCTATTAGCTAAATTGTTTGACATTATACTTTTTCGTACATTAGGCACGATTGATTATGTTACTCGACTAATATAAAGTGTGATAGGATATAAAATCAATATCCTGTTTGGTGATGAAATGGTGCGCCAAGTAGACAAGCAGTTGCTTTTTATAGTCAATATATCAATCCTATTATTAGTTAAGTTTCTTTCTAATCATTGAGAACCAATGTTAATATTTTCCCTTGGATACTAAATATATCTTCACCGAAGCTGGTATAGTTTTGTGTTACGCCTTGCATTTTTAGGATTCTGTGTTATGAAATTGTTTTCTTTATATATAGAATGTAGAAGCGATTAGAGTTGTTTAATGTTAGGTATAAGAACAGTGGAAATGATATGATCATGAGCGATTGAGCGTGGTGGAGTAAAATATGTTGAGAATTTAAGTTTCTTACGGTGTTTTAAAGACGGCTTTAGGGCAAGGTTTGAAAGTTTAGGCGTAATGAGTAATGACCCGAGTTATTACATTTGGATCCATGTACATTAATACTAGAGCTATGTGCTTGTCCAAATTGGGCTTATTGACGATGTTACTCTGCCTAATCCATTTGCACTAGTAAATAAAGTGACAGGAGTATCGTAGTTACAGTTATAAATAGATCGATAAAAGATATATACCCTGTTTAGTAATGTAGTGGTGTACAAGCATATTATTGACTTTCCTAAGACAACTTTTGGCATGAGAGCAAATTCTGCTGAAAAGAACAATGGGTCAGTTTTGAAGCTTATTGTAGTTCATCTTTAGTACTACAAAGTTCTAGTCATTATTATTCATTTATTTGACATATCTTTTGCTTTTGATGGGGAAGCTCTATTCTTCATGATGGAACTCCATATGCTAATGGTGATCAACGTTAATGTTTGCTTATGGGAAGTTGGGAACCTCCCCTGTTTTATGTAAACTACAAACTGTATTATTTTTTACATGTCTTTACATAATGAACTTGATATTAGTCCGTTTAATGCTCTTGATGATCCGTATGATTTTATATTTTACTCATTAGTTTGATAAAGTTTTGATTGGTTTTGTTCCAGCTGAGCCATGGTGATATTTCAAGAGTTTGTATGCTGCTTAGATTTGAAGGTTTTCTGGTATGTATTAAGTATGGGACGCTTATCGTTTAACGTGATGCAGAACAAGATTGGAATGTATTAGTTGAGTTACAGCAAACTTAAGCAGAAAAACCGAAAGAGGAGAGAGGGCTAAAGCTGAAGATTTTGATGTTGAGGAAAGGGAACTGCTTAAAGTGGATAATGAGCAAGAAGAAGTCTTCTACCAGGTTCGTCCAGTATTGATCTTAATTAAAATAAATGTCATCTTATTTTATATGTATCTGTGCCTCACTAGTTCGCTATTCTAGATTGGTGAAATCTTGGGAACATTGATAAAAACATTTAAAGCAGCTTTCTTGGTCTTCTTTGAGGAGATGTCATCATATTTGATTCCCTCTGTAGGTAAGTACTTTTGCTAATTATCAATCTCACTGGATCTTGTTTTATTTTTTTCTGTCAAACATATGGGTTTTTATCAGAATATGTGTTTACTAAATCTAAGGGTAAGGACAAAAGAGCTGAAGAAAGGAGGATCGCTATTTGCATCTTTGGTGATGTGGTAGAGCAGTGTCGTGAAGCAGCTTTATAGTATTACGATACATATCTTCCTTTCCTTCTTGAAGCTTGCAATGATGAGAGTCCAGATGTTCGACAGGTCTGCATCATCACTGACCAAGATTTTGTGTGATTGGTTCCTGTTGGCTGAACCATATGATATTTATTTTCAGGTAGCCGTATATTTCTGTTACATTTGCTGACTTGTGTACATTTTGCAGAGGCTCTTTTAAGGCTAAATGTTGTAATAAGACACCCTAATGCTCTTCAGCCTGAGAATGTGATGGCGTATGACAACGTTGTTTCTGCATTGAGGAAAATATGTCGGTTTCATCGTGATAGTATTGACTCTGTTCAGGTATGCACATTCTTATTTTACTGATATGTGAGTTTCATAACGATTATTCTAAAACGTCAAGGCATAATTCCGAAATTATATGGTTACATGATTAATGTATTGTTTGGCAGATTATTCCAGTTGTATTGACTCCGTTCAGGTATGCATATTCTTATTTTACTGATATTTCAGCAACTAGCGATGTGCAGATATGTTGAATGTTTATTGCAGATATGCAGATGTGCAGATATGCAGATGTGCAGACATGTAGCTGTTTGATGGAGTTCTTTTAGGGCATTATGTAGAATATTTTTTCTTTGTTATTTTTGTTTGATGTTGGTCATCTTTGAGACTGAGACCTTAAGATTCTAAACACTTTGTGCTCAGTTTAACATATGGGAATCATTTGATTCATATGTAGACATATTGGAAATGGGTGAATTTGAGTTGTTTCGAATTGTTTTAGGCAATAAAGTTACTTTGTGGTTTCATATATGTGATTTTCTTATAAATTCATGTTTTATATAGTTTGCAAACAAATACAACATATAAAATGCAGTAGCAATGAGAAAAATGTAGTAGTAGAAATAGAAAAATGATTGTTCAAGAGTTTTAGTGACTGAATAATTCAGTCACTAATAAATTGTTTTAAGTTTTTCTTCAGGACCTATACTGACACATAACAATCCGACATAAAATCTAACGGACCTTTTGTGACTGATATTAAGTGTCAAAAAAGACTTTTAGTGATGGCTCCTCTAGTGTCTCTTTTTCTTTCAGTGGGAGAAGACCAAAATGCCTATAGTGACTGATTTTATGCTTTTTCTGACACCTTTTATCAGTCACTAATTGTCATTTATCTTGTAGTGCGTAGTCCTCATTCACTACCTCCACGGCTTCTCTTATCTTACCACATGCATAAGATAAAGGCCACTTCACCAACTCAGTGGCAATACTTGATGCAGCTTGTTTTAGAATTGCATTTCCAAAATACCACTTTGGTAATGGCATCCGACCTCGAATACTTACTGGAACATATAGTTTTGTTGGTTGCATAGGCTGATGTCCCCGTGCCATGCTCACACATCTCCATAAGTGTCCTGTCACAGCTTCAAATCGGCTAAATGGACGAGAAATACATGTTGGACGTGTTTCATTGGCAAGATCTTTTAGTCTCTGGACTTGGTTATTGTTTAATTTAAGCATGACAATTGTTATTTTCTTGTTACGTTCCTCTTGGTCATCAGATTGACCAATGAGGAGCGAATTTGGTTCAAACCTGTCATGTTTAAAACGCGGGGGTGGTGTTGGATCTGCGGCTAGTAACACACTACGATCAAGAAATGGTTGGTTTTCAATAGGATTACAACGAGCTATCCGAGCCCATTCAGCAATGAGATGGGATGCGCATGTACCATCCACCATTATATTGGAGACCCCGATACCAAGGCTAATCCCACCACAACCCAACTCAGTGAGTTGCACCATTAGAAGTGGAAGTTCATGCAAATCCATGGCATAATCCACCTCCGGCACAAGGGATCGCCGTTCATCTGGCAGTGAGAAGTCACTGAAATCTTCAATTTTTGCACTTGACCTAGCTTCATAGAAGATTGCACCCGAGGAATTGCATGCAAGAGCGACACGTCCACCAGAACCAGGGATGAAATGCAGACGTCCGGCAAGGGGGTAGAAATGTACTAATACTTGACTGAGAGAGTCTCGAAGCTCTTGAGACACCAATGTAAATGAAAATGAATCTGAGGGAGGGCGATAAAAGTAGACAGTGAGTGCCTGAGTTATGGGTTTTTCTTGGTCAAGCTCAAATACACACATAGCAACACTTGGGGTTGGTTTCCCGGGTTTTATGACAAAGGATTGCTTAACATTTACCATCTTTGTATAGGAATATATAATGAATAAGGATGAGTAAGGACATATGAACCCAAAGGTGCTTTATATAGGGCATTATATTAGGGCATATAGTTAGTTTCATAAAGTTACGGTTAGGCGGACATACTTGAGTTAGAAGATATGCACGTACATACGCTAACAGTGTGATCGTTAGTGTAAGGAAAAAAAAAAAAAAAAAAAATCTTTATAATATTTTAGAGTTAAATACGTAAGTGCATACAATTTTCAAAATTTTTTAACGAATGCATACCCTGTGACAATTACATGTGTCCGCCATCTGTTAAAGTTAGATATCTTTTGCACACTCGTGATAATGTAATGAATGCATACCCTGTGACAATTTCATTTACATTTCCAATAATACCAAAATCAAACAAAAGGTTGAAAAAAATATATATAAGCAACATATGAGAAAGACAATATGGTGCCATTCGAATACATCTTGTCAGTATATTAGAATATATATATGATGAATGACAACAAAAATATTTGTAGTGGCTTAAAGCTTCAATTTTCCTTTTTATGTGATATAGCAATTTTTGACACCAAAGATCAAATTTGATATTGCCCAATATCTTGTATAATACGTAATATATACTAGTAAATGACATGCTTCATACCTGTCACATGAGGTATATTTTATATTTCACAATTAAGATACGTTTCTACTTCATTTTAGTCGAATTGAGGTCTTCTCATGTTAGTTTCACACAACTCATGTGGACCAATTCGAAGACAATAAAACTAAAAAAATAGGTCAAAAAACAGAGCACGTACACCGTTCTTTATTCTTTCACAAAAATACCGACAGGACCTATCATGTTAAAATATACACGGGAGATCTCAATCCATTCTAGTATGGTATTCCTCTAATGAACAAATATTTTTGATATCCAATAGATTCATTAACCCACTTAATCCAATAGATATTTGAATATTGGTCCACTCGCTCTATATCCAATTCATTTTCATACATACTTCCAACTCTCTCTCTCTCTCTTTCCGTACACGCTTACAATTACAGCTTGCGTACATGATGAGCTTATCTCACTTGATTAGTCAGTTCCAAATCCAATCGATGGGCAAAATTAATAAATTAGGTGGATCATACCCATCATACTAATTTCGTTAGAAGTTTGGATGGATAGTTTTTGCTACAACCATTCTACTATAAATCCTCCTACACACAACAGTATTAAATAGTTTTTTTTTTTTTTTACTCATTTTCTCTCTTCATTTAAACTGTCAGTTCTTCTACTTAGCAGGATACTATTAGTAGACAGTTTTGTAGGAATATTTAGTATTAGCCTCTAGCATTTGTGTTTAAACATTTAGGCTCAAAAAATGAGTTTAATGGCTCATATGACACAATCTTTCACCAGTATCTTTGTTTGCCCAAACCATGACACCGTAAGCTTTTAAGACCATATGTTTGTGTGCTTTTAGTGGAATACAACATATAACACACGTATGCCTTGGTGTATTTCTAAACAATAGGTAAGTGTCGTTCTTCACATGCCACTAGAAATCGCGTTGGAGCTTTATCCACAATGTTTTCTATTATATCATTATTCGAAAATTCCGTAGTTGTTCTTCTGGTAAGTAAGTTTGAGAACGCTCGAATGTCACTATTATGAGTACGTTGCTAATTTCCAGATATTTGAAACGCTCCATTAAACAAAGTTAAAAAACGAAAAAAAAAAAAAAAAAAAAAAAAAAAAAGGGCCGACATATATTGAATTGGAAGATAATAACGTACATGTGCTGCATTTCTTATATTTGTCGTTAGTATTGATGTACCAGCTTGCAAGGTTTTGTGTTTCACTGTTTTCATCATATAAATGTACGTGGACCTTCCAAATATAAATGTCTGGCGTATCGGTTTTTCAACCTTGTACTCCCTCCGTCCCATTATAAGTGTCCACTTTGACTTTTTTGAGTCTTTCTTGTTCAACTTTTACCGTTAATATTTTTATTTGTGTTGTATAATACTTGATGAAAATTATACCAATAGAAAAGGCATTTAAAACCTAATACTTTCATATATTTTTCATCAAGTATTATATAACATCAATAAAAATATTTATGGTCAAAGTTGAATAAGAAAGACTAAAAAAGTCAAAGTGGACACTTATAATGGGACGGAGGTAGTATATGATATGAGTAGGTTATATTGACCCTCTCTAAATAGATATACTAACCCTCCCTACTTAGTAGGGAGGTACTTTTATATATATATATATATATATATATATATATATATATATATATATATATATATATATATATATATATATATATATACTTTTGTATTTTTTTTTTTAATAT
Organism: Artemisia argyi; assembly: GCA_030686995.1. Classification (NCBI taxonomy): domain Eukaryota; kingdom Viridiplantae; phylum Streptophyta; class Magnoliopsida; order Asterales; family Asteraceae; genus Artemisia; species Artemisia argyi. The sequence continues at coordinate 175,980,485 of CM060678.1, read as the reverse complement.
TTTGTATAATATATTTTAGGGTGTATGATGTATTTTATATACTGTATTTTGTATAATTTTTATGTATTATGTTTATATAATTGATGTGTAATGTATTTTATTTAAGTAACAACAACAACAATAGCACGTTAAATATTACCACATTAAATAATTACAACAACTGTTATTATTCAATTAAACAACATCGTCAACACGTTATTTAAAGGTACAACATCTACGACATATGAAGATTATTCATTTCATTTAAAAGATCATGGAGCCGGGCACTTGACTGACAAGCGTGATCCTCAGGATTCCTTGCCATTTCTAACTCCATCTCCAGCGTCTTTATTCTTGCCTTCAACAACTTTTTCTCATTATCTTTAGCAACGCAGTTTGAGCACTGCGTTGAAAAAGAGGCTGTTGAAGAAGAGGCTTGATTAAAGTACTCTTCTTCAAATTCATCTTTCCACTTGAAGTATCGACACCGATAGTATTTTGTACCTGACTGTTACATGTTAAGAAAATAATAAGAAATGCATTTTTAACAAATAAATTATTTACATAACTAAGCAAACGTATGATTATTTACCACTGAAAGAGGACATGCATAAAACTGTCGCCCACGACTACCTTCTTGCCAGGATGTCCGTTTTATAATAAATCCTCTATCACATCGACAACAGAAAGGATTTCTTCGGCCCACCTGACCAAAGAATTTGCATAATAATTTACAACATCAATCAATAATGTTATTACTAATTTAAACAAAGTAATTTTCTGCAATAATAAAAAAAATCATTCGAATTACTTAAATAAACATTTGAGTTCAAAGGTTTGTCAAATAACATACATATTGAAAATAAAGACATACAAAGGTAAACTACTATCAAGATACTAACTATGAAACTAACTACTATCACTGTCCACCTGCTCCAGCAACTTCTCTATCTCTTTCATCCTCTTTTCAAAAGACTCTAACTACTCTCGAAACTCTACAGCCGCTTTCTCTAAATCACTCAACCTAGATGCATGCTCATTCAACGTAACATACACATCACCTATATCTCTCCTATCATGCTTAACTTCCCTCCTCAATCCTTTGACATTAGATTGTCGCTCACACAACCTCCTCGACATCGACACATAGCGACCCCGACACCAAGAGATGACCTCCCTTAAACGACTCAACTCTGCCCTAAGTTCGGCAGGAGAAACTCGTGGTCTGGTCGAAGACTCGCCAACCTCAAAAGTAGATCTGACCTCCGTCGCAAGTGCATGACCTAAGGCATCTGAAGTGTCTGACTCATAAGTGGTATCTGATATGGCTGGAAAAGGTGGCAAAGGAAGAACCTCCTCATCATCAACATCATCATCATCAGCAACAGCAACCTCATCAACACCATCAGCAGCAGCATCAATCTCATCAACATCATCAGCATCATGATCATCCATCTCATCATCAGCAGCAGCAATCTCATCAACATCATCACCATCATGATCATCCATCTCATCATCATCCATCTCTTGATCCATCTCATCATCATCCATCTCATCATCATCTATCTCTGGATCCATCTCATCATCATCCATCTCTGGATCCTCTTTTGGACTAAGTGGTGCCAGTGCGGGATCAGGGGGTATAACTGGTGCAGAACTAACACTCTACAAAAAAGCAGACTTTTCAAACAATTAACATTTAAATAAATCAATAATCATTTACAACATTTTCAAACAATTTACATTTAAATAAATGAATAATCATTTACAACATTTTTAAACAATTTACATTTACATAAATGAATAATCATTTACAACATTTTCAAACAATTTACATTTAAATAAATGAATAATCATTTACAACATTTACAAAATTTGTCGATGGTTATATATTGTTTCCCATTCGGTTGCAACTGGCTGTTTGAACCACCTCCAATATGGGTGGTTATGTGGTAGTGGAGAATCTCTGTCTAGATTGAGACAAATGTAATGAGCACCACTGTTCTCCTCCACACGCGCAATCACAATGGGGTCAATTCCCTGTGATGAGTTTGGACCAGAAAATAATGGAAAACATGTGAACCAACCCTGACGGTATATACAAGAGGTCGGTTAATAGCTGAAGCGATGACCAGACCCGTGTTTGGCATCGTCATCCAGTAATCTTCAGGCGCTGGTCCATTAAACCAGTTTATTGTATCACGAAGCAGATAAAAGTCTTCTTGCCCCTACATACTCACGTAAGTTATACTATGTGCTTCTAACTCTTGCATTAACATGTATCTAACATCGGCCCACCTATTTTGGTCTTGCACAATACTGTGGGCAATGCACCGAAACCCACAATTTCCGTCACCTAGCACATTATGTATACTTATTACCTGTGAACGGAAAATCTCTGGAATGCGATCAATAAAATCCTCGCTATCCTTATCTCCAACGTAAAATCTGTGTCTTATTTTTTGACCCGTGTAAGAACTATGTCTTGCAGGTTCTTTAGCGCGTTTCGGGACTTTCGTAGATCTTGAATTTGTGCTTCTTCGGTGATTCATGGTTGGCACATCATTCAAGTCATTCAAGTCCGGGACTTCATTCAAGTCCGGAACTTTTGTAGCCTGCGACTTTTTGTCCTTTGCACTCGGACGTCCACAGGTATTTTTCTGAACAGCAGGTTGACGTATGTCCACAAATTCTGGTTGGAATATCCCTCTCACCTTCGTTAACATGCTTTTCTTGACAAACGAAGTCGCTTTGCTAAAAACATTTTTGAATTGTCGCATGTTATCTTCAAAAGCAATATCATAATGATGCTCGGAATCTCTGCGTGTCGGAGCTTTAATCATATGATCCCATCTCCATTTGATGGATTCATAGACCTCTAATGAAACGCATCTATTTATGCAATGCTGAAGAATATTTTGCTGTATATGCCATCGATAGAGTAATATGTGAGCGTCGAAAAATTCTGCTTTGCATGCCCCAACCAACGCTAAATCTCTGTCGGTGACGATAACACGCGGGTAGTATCTTTCATCTATCACTAACTTCACACGTTGCAATACCCATTGAAAATTAAACCCCTTTTCACTGTTTAAAAAGCTATACCCCATTGAGAATGTTTTATTTGTCGAAGTTACTCCGACAATTTCCAATAACGGCAATTTAAACATTGTGGTATTGTACGTGGAGTCCATAAGCATGATATGACGTGGGGTGAACAAAAAATAGGTCCTCAAGCTGATTTTGCTCATTTACCCTATCGTAATATGTATACCCTTCATCCCTTAAATGTGAGTAAAGGACTTGAATTGGAGTTCGACCACCTTCTCTGATTTTTCGGATCTTACCTTGTGCGTTATATATAGTTCTAACGCTAGACACGTTATCCGGATTACGACCCTGTATTGTCGAAAGTATATTACGTGGTCGTACGTTATAACCTGCCAATTCTTTGACCAAACCAAACTCATCATCCTTTAATCGCATTGCATATGGGAAACCATGCAACGACTTTGCCAAATCATGATTATGGCTATCATCTTTCACCCTTAAAATCCAAAAACCACCCGTCAGATGATATTTCGCCACTAATTTGAATGGACAACCCGTTTTAAAGGTACTGGTTTGCCGTTTTCCACTACTTTCAGGTGCATATTTTCCACCCTTTGAACACCTATAATTTATTTCATACAGATAACCCTTTTCTGCTTTGGTTCTTCTTTTAACAATGACAAAACCGAGCTCACGAGCTATACTTTGCACCCACTCAGTTAATTGCTCGTGAGAACCGAACGCTTGAAAGTACATTTTTACCAATACAAAAAACTTTTACAAATACATTTTACAAAAATGACAAAAATTACATTTTTACTAATAAAATGTACCATTACAAATAAATTTTACAAAATTACATTTTTAACTTTTTACAAATAACAACTACAACAAATTTGTCATTTTTACACACTTTTTTCTTCGCACTTTATAAAGTGTGAACTTTTTCTTAAAGGTATTCACACTTAAAAGTGTGAATAATTGTTTCAAAATTTTCACACTTAAAAAGTGTGAAGAATTTCAATCTCACACTTAAAAGTGTGAAGAATTATTTTAAAATCAAAATCATCACACTTAAAAGTGTGAAGAATTATTTCAAAATCAAAATCATCACACTAAAAAGTGTGAAGAATTGTTTTAAAACCCTCACACTTAAAAGTGTGAAAATATTTATAAACCTTAACACATAAAAGTGTGACAATATTTGCTACACCCAATTGGTTCACACACATGCTAGTGTGAACTTTTTAATTCTACACACTTTAAAGTGTGGCGCCATGCTCTAATAAGTGTGAGCATGTTACTATTTTGCTGTAGTGAACTTTTACAAAATTACATTTTTTTAACATTTTACACAAAATACTTTTTACAACTTTTTAACTTTTTACAATATATAAAAAAACTTTTTAACTTTTTACAATATACAAAAAAAACTTTTTAACTTTTTACAAAATACATTTTACAAATAACTTTAAACATTTTACAAAATACATTTTACAAATAACATTTTACAAATAACTTTTTACAAAATACATTTAAAATAATAATAATAATAATAATAATAATAATAATAATAATAATAATAATAATAATAATAATAATAATAAAACGCGTTTTACGTTTGACCCCACACACACACAGACGCTCTTATCTCACACACACTCACTCTCTATCACACATAACGCTCTTATCTCACACACACTCACTCTCTATATCCTCTCTTTTCTCTCTCTCTCTCTCTCTCTCTCTCTCTCTCTCTCTCTCTCTCTCTCTCTCTCTCTCTCTAATAACTCTGTCTCATTTTAGATCTAAAACATGTTTTTAGATCTAAAATTGGTGGTTTTGGTGATGTTTATGCTGTGAGTGTGTGTGATAAGAGCGTTATGTGTAACTGAGGTACGTTGATATACTTTTTCTGGGTGGTTTTGGTGATGTTTATTTGGGGTTTTTTTGAAAAAGTGAGTTATTTATTTCAATTAACGTTTGTTAATTGAAATATTTGTGGTTAATTAACACGGATCTATATTAATTTAATGAAACGCCTAATTTTTAAAAATTATGGTTTTGAAAAAAATTTGGGGGTTTTTGAGAAATTGAATGATTTATTTCAATTAACGTTTGTTAATTAAAATATTTGTGGTTAATTTTAACAGATCTATGTTTAATTAATTAAATGCCTAATTTTCGAAAATTAGGGTTTGGTTTGGTGGTTCTGTGGTGTATTCTGTGATTATATGGTGATTGTGTGGTGTATTCTGGTTTTGGAAAAATTAGGGTTTGGAAAAAAGTTGGGGGTTTTTGAAAAAGTTAATGATTTATTTCTAGTGAGGACTGTTAATTGAAATATTTGTGGTTAATTTTAACATATCTATGCTTGGGTGATTAAACGCCTAATTGTTGAAAATTAGGGTTTGGTTTGGTGGTTCTGTGGTGTATTCTGTGATTATATGGTGATTCTGTGGTGTATTCTGGGTTTGGAAAAATTAGGGTTTGGAAAAAAGTTGGGGGTTTTTGAAAAAGTGAATGATTTATTTCTAGTGAGTACTGTTAATTGAAATATTTGTGGTTAATTTTAGCAGATCTATGTTTAATTAATTAAACGCCTAATTTTTGAAAATTAGGGTTTGGTTTGGTGGTTTTGTGGTGTATTCTGTGATTATATGGTGATTCTGTGGTGTATTCTGGATTTGGAAAAGTTAGGGTTTGGAAAAAAGTTGGGGGTTTTTGAAAAAGTTAGGGTTTGAAAAATTAGTGTATTCTGTGATTATATGGTGATTATATGGTGATGTTGGTGATTTCACCACCAACAAAATCACTTGTTTGATATTGTTGGTGGTTCTGTGGTTGATTATATGTGATATGTGACTGCTTTGGTGGTTCTATGGTGCAGGTTTTTGTGATATACGATATGTGATATGTGATACTAAGTAGGGAGGTTAGTATATCATATTAGAGGGGGTCAATATATCTTGTCCCTATGGTGGTTCTGTGGTGATTATGTGGGTAGGTTACACCTTGATCTGCCACCATAGAGTGGTATGAATACCTGCTCTGGCCTACCCCATTCCCCACAGACTTGTGATGAAACTGTTTTTAAAAAAAAAAAAAAAAAAAACAGAAAAGGCAATGATGATTTTATAAAAAAAAAAACTAGAATTTGGCATGGCATTTCCAAATGGACAGGCAAATAAACTATGAATTTGCAACCTTTGATGTTGCAGCCAAACATGATGAGCAATATATTTATGAATCTGAGCCTTTACCTGTTGTGTGTTAAATGGTGAGTTCGACATTTGTTGTCTTGGACTTTCTTTGCTTGTGTTACTTGTGCTGCTTGTGACAAAACCTGGACTTGTAAACCTGTGGTACGGGTTCGGTTAACACCTCCCTTGATGCTTGGGTGAAAAAAACCTGCACTTGTGACTTTCTTTGCTTGTGTTACTTGTGCTGCTTGTGAGAAAACCTGGTTCTGTGGTGATTATGTGATATGGTTCTCTGTTCTGTGGTGGGTGATATATATTGACCCTCCCTATTCTCATATACTAACACCTCTTGTGAAACTTGTTTCACTTGTATAACATGTGCTTAATACTGTTGAGCTTGTGATGATTTAACAGGCTTTTGTTGGCTTTTGTTGAATCTGAGTTTGTGAGAATCTGGTTGTGGAATCTGAGCTTGTGAAAATCTTATGGTACTTGTGGAATATGGTACTTGTGTTGGCTTTTGTTGGGAATTTGTTGAATCTGAGCTTTGGTTGCTTGTGTTTCTTGTGTTGCTGAGCTTGTGAGAATCTTATGGTACTTGTGGAATATGGTACTTGTGTTGGCTTTTGTTGGGAATTTGTTGAATCTGAGCTTGTGAGAATCTGGTTGCTTGTGTTTCTTGTGTTTCTTTGGTCAAAACCTGGACCTTGTGTGCAATAAGGCGATGACGAATGGGTTTTTCAACCCCGAATGGATGGCAAAAAATTACTGATGCGTCGGAATTGCACCATGTGGAAAACTAAAAGGGGGGGGGGTTGAATAGTTTTACGTCTTTTTCGTTTTATTTATATTATAAAAGTTTGCTTCTAAAGAATAGACGTAAATTTCAAAACTCTTTAATGCAAAAATATAGATACTAGTTTATTTACGATTTTCGTATAAACACTATTTATATATAATGTTGGGAAAGAATTTACAATTTCATATATTATATATTAGCATATATATGTATATGTGTTTTAATGAGAGTCTATATACTTGGTTTGTTTTTATAAAATTAATGTTATGAATGAATCCTAGTTTGATCTTTATGTGAAATCAATATATGCACAACACAAACAATTATAATTATGTATGAAATGCTAACAAGAAAATAATCAAAGAGTGAGAGATGGAAAGATCAAACCGAGAGACAAAGGATTTATAGTGGTTCGGCTACAAGGACAATGCCCTACTCCACTCCCCAAGTCACCTACTCGAGAGTTTTCTTCACTAGATCAAAAACCTCCCTTATGGCGGAGAAAACCTTACACACCAAATTACACACCACAACTTCGTCACAACTCAATCACAACTTCTACATAACTTCTTCACACCAATTCTTCATCACACCTTTCTACTTCACTCCTAGCTTCTTCACACCTTACTACTTCCTAACTCTTCTTCTTCACGCCACTTGTTTCTTCACACCTTCACTACTTAGTTCTATCCACTACTCCAAGATATATACTTCTTCACAACTTCTAGGCTTCAACTTCTTTGTCTTCACAACTAATCTCTACTACATTATACTACCACTTCTTATTTCTTCTACCACTAATCCTATGCAACTCTACTTCTTCACTTCTAGTATCACTTCACACCTTCAATAAATCTAGATCATATATCTAAATCTAGCTAACCAATGTATACACTATATTCACCAAAGAATGAATGATATACAAGATGAAATAATCAAACAACTTAGGTAGCAAGATGATACTAAGTTGCAATACTTCTAGTCTTGATAAATAGAAGTACTCTTCTCTTTGCACTTGGATGGATGAGGCTTTGGATCACATGGAAACAAAGGCTTATGAATTATATGATCAAAGGATTTTTTAAGATGGAAATGGAGGTTTGAATCAGAAAGTTTTTAGTGCAAAAAGGTGAGAAAAATTCCAGATTTAAGGTGGTATTTATAGGCAACAAATTCTGACAACTGGAGCGTGCCGGTCCCCTTAAATCATGGCCGGCCCCCTTAAAATTAAGGGGACCGCCCCTTATAATTAAGGGGGCCGCCCAGTTGTAACGGCCAAAAGTTTTGTCTTTTAGTGGGGAAAGTTTATTTGGTGAAAAACTAACTGATTTTGGTTAAAATTTTGAATTCATATATTAAGTATGATTAAAACATTTTTCTTTATTACCAAAAGTGTTTTTCAAAAATGTATAATAAGTTTATATATTAAAATAAACTTTGTAGTAATTAATTAAATACCCCTTTGATCTTATAATGCATTAAACACAATGTTTATTCATACCTTAAGTGATTAGATGGTGAAAGTGATTATTTACTACTAAATACTTGTTTACATCATGATCTTTGGTTTGATGAGTTTTCGTTTTGTGATTATCAAAACATAGAGAACTCGAAAGATATGAATAACGTTTTTAGTCAATTATTTATATCAACACACCAGGCTTTACCTCTCGAGGGATCTCGAGAAGCTTACAACCCCCACCAGGCAGTGTACCTGATCGTTGTAGTATAGTATAGTGACAAGTACCGGGGGATTGATCGTTCAACTCAGGAATAGTGTCACTAGGATTAGAAAGCCTAAAGACTAGGTCTAGAGGTGAGGGATGATTCTTTTTATATTTTTATAATTTATGAAAAGCAAGTAAAAATCTCGGGTATTGGAAGAGTGGGCGGAATTAGTTGCTAGTCAACTAACCCAATAACTAAAGATGCAATCAAAATAAAATAACAGAAATGTAAATAAAGCTAATTACTAATGTGGTGTGAACAATAAATGGGAAAATTGTGTTTACTTAGATTTCATTACTCCCTAGATATCTTTTACAGGTTGATAGTTTGTTACAGTTGCGTGGATGACGGGTTATATTCCTTAATACCAATTGTGCGGTGGCGTACATACTTCCCCAACTCTATAAGCTCCTACTTCACTCCTATGTCGAGCCTGCAAGAAGCTCCTAACATGGGATCATTAGAATTCGCTCATGCATTAAATACAACCATAAAAACCTAGTACGCATTGGTTCATGTTTCTTAAGACGTTCAAGCAAGTTACACAATGGAAGTCTGCCAATTTTCTTAAGCCTAACATCGAAATCATTCATCCGTAACAACTATAAACAAGCAATCAACCCATAATCAAAATTTAGGTTTCACTACATCTAAGCAAACACACAAGAGATCTAGCCTAGCATGTTAAAATCAAGACAAGCGTAAGATATATTCAAACAACACATAGACATATTGAATGAATTGAAAGGATACTTATCTTAATTGAACATGAAAGGTTTCAAGGGGTGAAAACCCTTGAAAATACTGATAAAATCGTGCTAGGGTTTTTCCAAGTCGTCCCTAAAATTGTCCTCTCCTTATGAATGAAAATTACAAAACTATATATAGATTTTCCAATGTGACGGCGTCAAGAAGAAAGTTCTGACGCCGTCAACCCGCCACCCATAATAAAATCGGATTGCCTAGATCCAGATCTGACGCCGTCAAGAGTGATTCTCCTCTGGGCCGTCACGTATAAAGGGACCATGACGGCCTATGGTGACGCCGTCATGCCCTAGTGCAAAAACATTCTGGGTCGTCATGGACTCTATCCACTTCACCTCTTGTTTTTCCTCTTGACGCCGTCATTAAGAAGCTTGTGACGTCGTTGATGAGTGTCTAAATACTCATCATTTTATACCAATCTGAATTGCCAAAACATCCAAAAACACTCAAATATGCATCATAATACTGAAATTATCCCAGAAGTGTGTTTTATATGTTTCAGATGCAAAATAATCAAAAACAGATACAAAACGTACAAAGTTTGCATAATTGGCAGTTTCAGTCCCTCAAGTTTCAAAAGTTGTCAAAACTAGTCCCTGGTTATTCTAAAAATATGAAAAACTCACCAAAGGTCCTTTTTAATCACAAAATTACATATTTAGTCCTTTGGTGCAAAGGTTCACAAAATTACATGTTTAGTCCCTCAACTTTGCAGAATTGACAAAAATGGTCCTTGGGATATAAAAACTTTGAGAAAATAAGTTTTGGTCCTTATATTAATCTTCTATGGCAGGAATGGTCCTTGGTTGGAAAGTTTGTTGAAATTACATGTTTAATCCTTGAAGTTTCAAAGTTTGGCAGAAAAGGTCCCCAGATATTATATAATGGAAATTTATCAATAATGGTCCTTGGGGTATTGAAGATTGGCATGTTTAACCCTTGTGATAACTTTTGGAAAGATGCCATTTTTACCCCTCAAACTTTCAGAAAATAACAAAATTGGTCCTTATGCAAATTACAAACCAAACGGATCCCTTTTGTTATTAATAAACCCAATCCAAACATAATCCACAACAACCAGCCCACCCATGTTTCCCAAGCCCAAAACAATACAAAGCCCACTTACCCCTTAAATAATAAAACGGGATCAAAACTTTGACCTCGTTGACCCGTTGACCTCCATCATCCCCAACCCCCCTCGTCACCTACTTCACCACCATCCACCATCAACTTCACCACTTGCCTTCACCTTTCCACATCATTACCCCCTCTGTCACCCTCTAAACCAAACCCCTTCCCCTGGTTTTGCACCAGGGGAGGACAGGTGTCAAACCTATAACCTCCACCACCCCTACACCCTGCAATATCTTACACCACCACCCATCCACCATCCTTACACTCCAAATTGTCCCCCCACCTTCACTAGTCACATCAGAAGCATTTAATGCTTGGAAAACGGTTGCAAGTTACCCCTTCGAATTTTGGAGCCAAAAAGCCATTTAAACGACTGAGATCAATTGATGGGATCCAAGGGTTGAAAAGAGGTGGGATTCACTCAGAAGGCCACGTGGAACAATGTGGGAGCCTATAAAAGGAAGAAGAAGCAGAGGATTAGATAGTTAGTTTTTAAGTTAGTGTTCAATTAAAATCATATTAATTATAAACTTAGTCTCTCAGTTTTAATTTATGCTTTTAAGCATTTCAATACTGTTGTAACATTGTAAGAAACCTTTGTTCAAGTTTTAATATAAGTTAATGTTCCAATTCAGTTCATGAATCCTTGTTTTGAATTCAAAAATCTCTACAAGCTTTCTAGTTATTATCTGTTGTTGATTTCAATCCTTAAGCTCATATAAGTTAATAATTTAGCTTATTAGAGTTATTAGAAACCTTCAATTCCAGTATTACTTGAAAAAGAAAAAAATAGAAAAAAATAAGAAAAATAGAAAATAAATTAAAACTCAGTAATCCATGGTGATCAAGAATGGAGCAGGGTTCATTTTGGATGGCCCTTGGTATTAGAAGCCTTGTGGAAGGCTTATAGGAAAGAATTTGGGTCCTTGTTCTTGGTTATTAGCTGGAATGCAAAAATTGTAAGCTCAATTCTCATTTTAGCTTTGTACTGATTCAACTGCTTTTCATTGTTTCTCTTTGTTTCTTTAAGCTTATTTGGTGTTAGTTAATAGTTATTCTACCTAAAATTAGTAGCTTGTTATTTATAATTGATTGTTGCTTAGTATTTTATTTTTAACTGTCAAATTAGCTTAGGTTATAATATTAGTAATCAGTGATTAATACTTGTTGTTCTGTGCTTATTTAGGATCATTATACTATATTATGGTGTTAGTTAATAGTTTCTCTTTGAAAATCACATCATTACAATTTTTAAGGAGTGTTTGGATGTAACTGTGTTGCTGTGATAAAGATTGTGTAAGCTTTTATTTCTGGTTCAAATATACTTCTTTGGTCTCACTTAGACCTTAGAAACCAAAAAACTCAGTCCCTATTTGAGAAATAGTCAAACTTTGATTTAAGTCTTCAAATTAGTTGACTGTGAATGATTTAGTAAGTGTAATCTTGTAATTTAGTATAATACTAGTTAATATAGCCTTCTATCATTTAGTTATAGCCTAGTTTAACATAATAAATCAGTAGAGTAGGATTAAAATTCATATAAGTCAACATAAGTTCAAAATCTCACAAAGTCAAAATTGCATATTCAAGTGAATGGCAATTTCTTCTTTGTGATCTGTAGGGCTTATTAGAGATTGGAAATCCAAATTTTTTGTTTCTCTGTGTTATTTGGTAGCTTATGAACTTATTTCAAAAGAAATTCTGATTTTGGATCTGATTAGCTTATAAAAAAGCACACTTGAAATTAGTCCTTTGAGCAAAAAGCTCCCCTGCACCCAGTGTGCACACCCAACTTCACAGGGTTGCACAATGTTCATTAGTGGACCCCAGGACACCCCCATTAGCTTTTTGGAAAGCTTAGTAGGCTAGCTTATTAGATTTGTGCTTATATTGGATCTCAGCTCATTTGCTCTAAGCTTATTTAAGCTTTAAAGTTGGCCTAATCACCACATGCATACTGAGTCACTCAGTATTGACCACCCAATTTCATAGGTTCACCCACAGCTTATTAATAAGCCATAAGCATTGCTTATTGGCTTATTGGGAAGCTTAACCACCCAACTCAAGGTTCCAAGGCTTATCTTTCCATTTCTAGCTTATTTATTAGGGCTGCAATCAGCTTGTTCTTTGTCCCATACCACCCAGTTAACTGGGTGACTCAGTGTACTCAGCTATTTTCAAAAGCTTCTCAAGTGCTTATTAGTGGACCTTAGGGTTTGCTTTTTGGCTTATTGGGAAGCCACCCAGGTGGACTTGATTGCTCAAGTTTCATTTTAGACCCCTGAGCTTATTTGTGGGCCCCACTCAGGCCTGCATATTGGCCTTGTGGACTGTTTGGTTGTAGCAGGATTTAGAATTGCTTAATTGAGCTTATAGCTTATTCTTGTAGCTTATTTAGTTGATTTAGGTTACTTTAGGTATAATTCAATAGTTTATAGCTTATTTATCTCTCTGTAGCTTATTTGTAGCTTTTTACTTTTAAAAATCCAAGTTTGGCTTATTTAAGCCATCTGTTAAGGAAATAAGCTCATACAGAGCTTATTTGGCTGTTATAAAAAGTTTTCCATTTTTAAAGTTTCTTATTTATGCTTATTTCATAGGTGTGTAAAAAGAAAATAAAAAATAAATAAATATTTGCAAAAAATTGGGGTGTGTGGGAATCGAACCTGGGACCTCTTGGCTAGTAAACATGCATAATACACACACCCCCTTCCATTAGCTCTGGGGCACCAGTTCCGTTTAGGTTTACATAAACAATATACTTAAGGTTGTTTTTGAGTAATAAGCTTATTTAAGCCGTTTGGCTTATTACAGCTTATTTGAATAAGCTGTTGACACCCACTTATTTTTCCTAGGCTTTTCATTACTTAATATACTTCCTGTAATTTTTTCATAATTTTTACTGTTCAAATAATATTAATTATAATTAATACTAGTTTAATTAATAATTAGGTAATATTAGTTAATTAAATAGTTTTAATAATTTTTATTTAATAGTAGTATCTTTTTATATTTTTTTTTAAGTTTTATATATCATTAGGTGTTTTTAGAAAATATTTTTCTGATTGTTACTGTTCATTTCATATTTTCCTTAATGAATTTAGTTAACTAGATTTTAATTAATAAATAAGTAATTAATTAGTAAATTAGCCTAAATATAATTTTTAGAATAATTTTATAATTTTTTAGGATTCCTGTGATGGTTAATTAGTTTTAAAATTTTTTCCATAATTTTCTTAGTTATTTTAGTATTATTAGGAATTTAAAATAGTTTAAATAGTTTAATTAAAATAATTAGTAATTAATTAAAAGAAAACTCATAAAAAGACAAAAATATTTATTTTTATTTTTTATACTTTCTTCAAGTTCATTTTAAGTTTTAGAAAATAGTTTTGCAAATTTTTAGTTTAATTTGTAGTATTTATCATTTTTAGGTTAATTTAAATTAGTTTTAATTAAATAGTTAAATAGTTTTAATTAAATAATTAATATTAAATAATAAAATAATCATAATAATTTTCTTTTCTTTTTAATTTTCTTTTAAGTTTAAGTTTATAGAATTTATCATTTTTAACCCCTGTAGTTTATTTTTCCTTAAAACTCACCTTTTTCTCAGTACGCACACGTATTTGTTTACATTTCAGTTTACGTGTATACATAGTTGTTTACTGTGCTTGTTTTATATTATTATCCAAATAATATCAGTAGTGTAAATCAAACCCACATCATTTTTGGTTACTGTCCTCAGTACCATATATTTCCAAAAACGTTTACAAATACATATTTCAATCTCGTTGGGACTTATCAACACGGGGATTTCCCTGTACTTCCACGGATTTTAATACTTGACTTTTTCTCCCAGGTGGACCTATCAACTGCACACGCTTGACTGGTTGGTTTGGGAGGAGTCAAAATTTGGCGCCGCTGCCGGGGAGGTTGTTGCGTATTTCAAAACGATTTAGGTATAGTGGTTTTCAAAACCCCTCCTGTACAAATACCATCACTTTGTAAAAATCAAAATCATATCTGAAAAAGTTCATTAACACTTTTCCTGAAGTGTTAAAAACACCAAAAAAATCATAAACAACAAAACAAACTGTGAAGTTAAATTACTTCGTTGTCTTTAAGATTACAACCTGAAACAGCTGGTATAAGGTAAGTTCTGACATTAAATTGCGAACTGAAGAGGGATCCATTCATTCCTTCCCGCTAGCCTGCGAGTAATCTTAATGGAACGATTTCGGTTAACGAATCAGTTCCAAAAATATTGTCCAAGTTTTTTCACCCATACACGAAAAGCCAAAAACATTTTACTGTGAATATAATTACATAAAAGTTTACCACCGCAAACCAAGGCAGAACACCTACCAACTGGGGGTGTGAACATAATAAGTTCCCAAACTTAAGATAAAAACTTACCATTATATCCCTGTGGGTGGTGTACCTTTTTCAAAGAAGTCATTTACTTGTGATTATTGGATTTAAGTTCACTGTGATTTTGCCTCGATCTTGTTTTGAAAATTGTTTTTAGTGCATGCGCACTCGTTCACAATCACGACGTAATCGTCATAAAAACGTAACCGAGTTACGTACTGTTGAAGAAGAACACACATTAAAAATGAACGACGAGCCCCCAATCCCTCCCAAGGAGGAACCAGTTCCTGACACCCGAACAATGAAGGAACTGTGTCAACCTACCATGCATGGGAGGGGTGGACCCATTGCACCACTTACAATTGGAGCCTCGGATTTTGGACTAAAACACAACATGATACAACAGGTCCAGAATTCGTGTCAATTCCACGGTTTGCCGGGTGACGATGCTAACAAACATCTCGATAAATTTTTAACCGTCACCCAGAGCATGAAACAAAATGGCGTCACTGAAGACAGCCTGCGTTTATACCTGTTCCCATATTCTCTCACTCATCATGCGACCTCATGGTTCGATCGACTTCCTAAGAATTCGATCTATACTTTTGATGAGATGGTTACTAAATTCTTGGCTAAATATTTTCTACCATCTATGGTTACAAAGCTGAGAAACGATATTAGTAACTTCAGACAGCTTCCCAAAGAGTCCTTATTTGAGGCATGGGAATACTACAAACTTGCTATTGATTGGTGTCCTAATCATAACATGCTTCTTGTCACCATTATTGATACCTTTTATAATGGTTTGACACTTCATCATCGTGACACCATCAATGCTGCTGCTGGGGGCACCTTTATGAAAAGGACCCCTGAAGAGTGTTATGACTTAATCGAAAACATGACTGCCCATCACAATTTTTGGGACTCCTCTGCAGAGAGGAATGACTCATGTAAGTCAGTCACTCCGGCAAATAATGAAATAGCTGCCCTTACTAGAAAGTTTGATGATTTGTCTGCTGCGGTTCTCCGAATTCACCAGATAAATCACAATCAGCAGAATAAAACTATCAGTTGTGAAACCTGTGGTGGTCCACACCCGTACCATGAGTGCCCAGCCTCCGGTGGCTTCACTCAAGAGAACATATTCGCAGCCCAAGGTTCCTACAATACGGGAGGTAATTCTTACCAACCGCAAGGGGACCGAAATCTGTTGAGTTATCGTTCCAATAACTACATTGGACCACCGGGATTTAATCAATCCCAGAACCAAAATGGTCAAAACAGAAACCAGAACTTTAACCAGAATCAGAACCAGAACCGAATGAACCAAGGTTTTAACAACCAAGGGAATTTCAACTCTGGTCAAAACCAGGTTCAACAAAATCAGAACCAAGGAAATTATAACCGTAATCAAGGTCAGAACAATTACCCCCAGGGTAATTTTCAACAAAAAAACCACTTCCAGGGTAATAACAACCAGCAACATGGGAATTTCCAGAACAATCGGGCTCAAAATTTTCCAAACCAAAATCAAGACATTGTTCCAACTGGACCATCATCTGATGAGTTATTAAAACAGTTTATGAAATCCCAAGATGAACTGAACAAAGTGCTGGTTAGTCAAATCTCTGACTTGAAGAAGTCTTTAAATGATCGACCCTCGGGCTCAGGTACTTTACCTAGCAACACGATCGCTAATCCGAGGGGCGATGTAAAGGCGATCACCACAAGAAGTGGAGTTTCTTATAAAGGACCCACAACTCCGTCTACCTCTTCTCCTATCCCGGTAGAGGAATGTGAAACTGAGGATACTACGGATACGGTACTTCCTACTAATAACGGAGGTACCAATGACATCCCTCCTCCAGTTATCCTGGTCCCGACTCCCCCTAAAAGAGTCGTGTTTGAAACTACCGAAGGTCGTGTTGAAAATCCAAAAGCCAACAAAAAACCAACAATTCCATATCCCTCACGATTGCAAGACCAGAAGCTCTGTGAAAAAGCTAATCATCAGATGGAAAAATTCTTTCAGATTTTTCAAGAACTACACTTCGATATTAGTTTCGCGGATGCTCTTCTTTTAATGCCCAAATTCGCATCGACAATCAAAAACCTGTTGAGCAATAAAGAAAAACTGTTTGAGATGGCACTAACTCCACTCAATGAAAACTGCTCTGCAGTTCTGTTGAAACAGCTTCCCGAGAAGCTAGGAGATCCCGGGAAATTTCTAATACCATGTATTTTCCCAGGGATGGTTGAGTGCTTTGCCTTGGCCGATCTTGGTGCAAGCATCAACTTAATGCCTTACTCAGTTTGGAAAAAGCTCTCTCTTCAGGCACTTAGTCCCACATGCATGACTCTCGAGCTTGCAGACCGTTCAATTTCACGTCCCCTTGGTATTGCCGAGGACGTATTTGTAAGAGTGGGAAAGTTCCATTTTCCGGCAGACTTTGTCGTTGTTGATTTCGATGCGGATCCAAGAGTTCCTCTCATTCTTGGGAGGGGATTCTTAAGGACGGGTCGTGCATTAATCGATGTTTTCGATGAGGAAATCACGTTACGAGTTGGCACTGAAGCGATAACGTTCAACCTTGATCAAACCTCGAGATACTCCTCGAATTATGATGCTGAATCGGTCAACCGAATTGATGTCATTGACATTGCATCCGAGGAGTATGCTCAGGAAATCCTTGGATTCGCTGATAGTTCTCCGAGTGGAAATCCCACTCCCTCTTCTCACCCCATAATCGCTAATTCTTCTCCTTCCCTCACTCCGTTTGAGGGAAGTGATTTCATCCTTGAGGAATTAGAGGCCTTTCTCAAAAGTGATTCAGTTCCCGAAGGAATTGATAACCAAGAGATTGACCCGGAGAGGGATATACTTCTCCTTGAGAAGTTATTGAACAAAGATCCTTCTCCCATTCCTGTTCTACCGCCACAACTTCATAACGCGGAAGTCAAATATGTTGAGAAAAATGATGATTTCCCCGAGGTCGAACTTAAGGACCGGCCTCCTCATCTAGAATATGCATTCTTGGAAGGTAACGATAAGTTACCAGTCATTATTGCGAAAGACTTAAAGGATGAGGAGAAAACCGCTCTGCTTAAGGTTTTAAAGTCCCACAAGCAAGCAATTGCTTGGAAGCTCTCAGACATAAAGGGTATTAACCCGCATTTTTGTACACACAAAATCCTAATGGAAGAGGACTTTAAACCTGCCGTGCAGCATCAAAGAAGTGTAAATCCAAAAATCCACGAAGTTATCAAGGAAGAAGTTATCAAACTTCTCGATGCGGGATTGATTTACCCTATATCAGACAGTCCTTGGGTTAGCCCAATACATTGTGTTCCAAAAAAGGGTGGCATCACGGTTGTCACAAATGAGGATAACGAGTTGATACCAACTCGTTTGGTTACAGGGTGGCGAGTATGTATCGATTACAGAAAGCTTAACGAAGCCACCCGCAAGGACCATTTTCCTCTACCCTTTATGGATCAGATGCTCGAGAGACTAGCGGGGAATGAGTATTATTGCTTCCTCGACAGCTTCTCGGGTTACTTCCAGATTCCCATTGATCCACAGGATCAAGAGAAGACTACCTTCACATGCCCTTACGGGACATTTGCCTATCGTCGCATGCCTTTTGGGTTATGCAATGCTCCAGGCACTTTCCAGAGGTGCATGATGGCTATTTTCCACGACATGATCGGGAAAACCATGGAGGTATTCATGGATGACTTCTTAGTCATCGGGAATTCTTTCGACGCATGCCTCTCCCATTTAGAAAAGATGCTTCAACGTTGTGAAAACACTAATCTTTGTCTAAACTGGGAGAAGAGCCATTTTATGGTTAGGGAGGGCATTGTCCTCGGCCATAAAATTTCAAAAAGTGGGATTGAGGTCGATAAGGCCAAAATTTATGTTATTGCTAAACTACCTCATCCCACCACTGTTAAAGGCATAAGGAGTTTCCTAGGCCATGCCGGGTTCTATCGGAGATTTATTCAGGATTTCTCCAAAATAGCCCGGCCCATGACTCATCTTCTTGAAAAGGATGCTCCTTTCATCTTTTCCCCCGAGTGCATATAAGCTTTTTCTACTTTAAAGAAAAGGCTTACCGAGGCACCGATCCTTGTTGCCCCCGACTGGGACTTACCCTTCGAACTTATGTGCGATGCTAGCGACTTCGCTATTGGTGCAGTTCTGGGGCAACGCAAATCAAAACATTTTCAGTCAATACACTACGCAAGTAAGACCATGAGTGAAGCTCAAGCACACTATACCACCACAGAAAAAGAATTATTAGCTGTGGTATATGCCTTTGAGAAATTTAGGTCTTACTTAATCCTAACCAAATGCGTGGTGTATACGGACCACTCAGCTTTGAAATACCTGTTCACTAAACAGGACGCAAAGCCAAGACTGCTCCGTTGGGTCCTGCTCCTTCAGGAATTCGATATACTCATACGAGACAAAAAAGGAGCAGAGAACCTTGCTGCTGATCACTTATCCCGGTTAGAGAATCCTCATCAAGATACTCTCAAGAGAAAAGAAATTAATGAAACTTTTCTTCTGGAGACACTCAATCTAATCTCTACCCGGGATGATACTACTACCCAATGGTTTGCCGACTTTGCAAATTACCATGCGGGAAATTTCGTTGTGAAAAGGATGTCGTCCCAACAGAAAAGAAAATTCTTTAAAGATGTGAAACATTACTTCTAGGACGACCCATACTTGTTCAAAATATGTGCAGATCTAGTCATCCGACGGTGTGTCCATGGCCAAGAAGCCATGGAAATTCTTAAAGCTTGTCATGATGGACCCACGGGGGGACATCATAACCCAAACTACACCGCCAAAAAGGTGTTTGATTCAGGATTCTTTTGGCCCACGATCTATAAAGACGCCCATGAACTTACCAAAACCTGTGAGGCTTGCCAAGGTCACGGGAATATTTCCAAAAAGAATGAGATGCCGCAAAACGCCATCCAAGTCTGTGAAATATTTGATATGTGGGGCATTGATTTTATGGGGCCATTCCCGTCTTCACGAGGGAATAAATATATACTCGTGGCTGTCGATTATTTGTCTAAATGGGTTGAGGTGAAAGCTTTACCCACCAATGACGCCCGAGTAGTCGTTAAAATTTTGAAGTCTCTCTTTGCCAGATTCGGGACTCCTCGTGCCATTATCAGTGATCGTGGCACACACTTCTGCAATGAACAGTTTGCAAGAGTGATGCTAAAATATGGTGTAACTCACCGTCTTTCTGTGGCATACCACCCACAAACAAGTGGGCAGGTGGAGGTTTCGAATCGGGGTATTAAGAGAATTCTGGAGAGGACGGTGGGAGAAAACCGTGCCTCTTGGTCGGATAAGATGGATGATGCATTATGGGCTTTCCGCACTGCTTACAAAACACCCATCGGGTGTACTCCATATAAGCTAGTGTATGGGAAAGCATGTCATCTTCCGATCGAATTAGAACATAAGGCCTACTGGGCTTTAAAACATGCAAATTTCGACCTTCACACAGCGGGTGATCACCGCAAGGTTCAACTAAACGAATTAAACGAACTTCGTGATCAAGCTTATGAGAATTCTTTGATTTACAAGGAAAAAAACAAGAAGATACACGACTCTAAAATTAAAAACCGTGTTTTCAACATCGGTGACAGAGTCCTTCTCTTCAATTCACGATTGAAGATATTCTCAGGAAAGCTTAAAACTCGTTGGTCTGGGCCATTCACTGTAACAAGAGTATTTCCATATGGAACTGTTGAGTTAGCTCAACCTGACGGTTCCAACTTTAAAGTGAATGGCCATCGGTTAAAACACTACTTTGGAGGGGACATACAACCAATGGTTGTCCCGGATCTCCAAACTTTCCCCATGGACCAATAAATTCGGGGTCGAGTCAAGCTAGCGACTCGGTTAACAAAAACAATAGCTTCCTCATGAACAAATCAATTCGAGGTCGAGTCAAGCTAGCGACTCGGTAATCAAAAACAGTAGCTGAACATGGGTTTTCACCCGTGTGTACCACCCTAGTGTGGGGGAGATGCCCCATATGTTGTATATATCTTCAATTCAAAAAAAAAAAAAAAAAAAAAAAAAAAAAAAAAAAAAAAAAAAAAAGAAAAAAAAAACATGTACATAGACTAAAATAAAGGTTACTAATATTTCCTTCTTATGATTCTAAGTGTCGGTTTAACACCCGGTTCTTTGAATATTGAGGGCAATATTCATTTCTAAGTGTGGGGGGGATTCTCACGAATTCAAACACATGTTCCATCAAGCACCCTCATTTGATCAAAATTTAATTTTTTTTTCACACTTAGAAATGCAATAAATGGTTATCAGTCCGCCATGTCTAACCCACATAAGGATTGGCTAATCCAGGAGCAAACGGCTCTTGGTAAAGATATCTCAAAACCGTTGATGGCTTGCAATTTGCCCAAAATTGTATGGTAAATCAACTCGCCATATCCCATAAAGTGAATGAGTTGGCTAGCCCGCAAGATTATGGCTTGTGGTAAAGGCCGTGGAGAAACCATAATTGGTAATCAGCTCACCAAGATGTTGACTTTGTCCATCAAGAGTTGGCTAGTCCAGAAACAAACGGCTTTTGGTAAAGACTAATCAAATCCGTTGACAGCTGGTGGTTTGCTCAAAATCACACGGTTATCAGGTGTACCACAGTTCTCACACCTGGCTACTCCAGAAGTAATGGCTTTTGGTAAAGAGACATAAAATCCATTAAATTTTCTCAAAATATTGCTAGGGACTAGCAATACTTTAGTGTGGGGGATTGATGAGTGTCTAAATATTGATCATTTTATACCAATCTGAACTGCCAAAACATCCAAAAACACTCAAATATGCATCATAATACTGAAATTATCCCAGAAGTGTGTTTTATATGTTTCAGATGCAAAATAATCAAAAACAGATACAAAATGTACAAAGTTTGCATAATTGGCAGTTTCAGTCCCTCAAGTTTCAAAAGTTGTCAAAACTAGTCCCTGGTTATTCTAAAAATATGAAAAACTCACCAAAGGTCCTTTTTAATCACAAAGTTACATATTTAGTCCTTTGGTGCAAAGTTTTACAAAATTACATGTTTAGTCCCTCAACTTTGCAGAATTGACAAAAATGGTCCTTGGGATATAAAAACTTTGAGAAAATAGATTTTGGTCCTTATATTAATCTTCTATGGAAGGAATGGTCCTTGGTTGGAAAGTTTGGTGAAATTACATGTTTAATCCCTGGAGTTTCAAAGTTTGGCAGAAAAGGTCCCCGGATATTATATAATGGAAATTTATCAATAATGGTCCTTGGGGTATTGAAGATTGGCATGTTTAACCCTTGTGACAACTTTTGGAAAGATGCCATTCTTACCCCTCAAACTTTTAGAAAATAACAAAATTGGTCCTTATGCAAATTACAAACCAAATGGATCCCTTTTGTTATTAATAAACCCAATCCAAACATAATCCACAACAACCAGCCCACCCATGTTTCCTATGCCCAAAACAATACAAAGCCCACTTACCCATTAAATAATAAAACGAGGTCAAAACTTTGACCTCGTTGACCCGTTGACCTCCATCATCCCCAACCCCCCTCGTCACATGCTTCACCACCATCCACCATCAACTTCACCACTTGCCTTCACCTTTCCACATCATTACCCCCTCTGTCACCCTCCAAACCAAACCCCTTCCCCTGGTTTTGCACCAGGGGAGGACAGGTGTCAAACCTACAACCTCCACCACCCCTACACCCTGCAATATCTTACACCACCACCCATCCACCATCCTTACACTCCAAATTGTCCCCCCACCTTCACTAGTCACATCAGAAGCATTTAATGCTTGGAAAACGGCTGCAAGTTACCCCTTGGAATTTTGGCGCCAAAAAGCCATTTAAACGGCTAAGATCAATTGATGGGATCCAAGGGTTGAAAAGAGGTGGGATTCACTCAGAAGGCCACGTGGAACAATGTGGGAGCCTATAAAAGGAAGAAGAAGGAGAGGATTAGATAGTTAGTTTTTAAGTTAGTGTTCAATTAAAATCGTATTAATTATAAACTTAGTCTCTCAGTTTTAATTTAAGCTTTTAAGCATTTCAATACTGTTGTAACATTGTAAGAAACCTTTGTTCAAGTTTTAATATAAGTTAATGTTCCAATTCAGTTCATGAATCCTTGTTTTGAATTCAAAAATCTCTACAAGCTTTCTAGTTATTATCTGTTGTTGATTTCAATCCTTAAGCTCATATAAGTTAATAATTTAGCTTATTAAAGTTATTAGAAACCTTCAATTCCAGTATTACTTGAAAAAGAAAAAAATAGAAAAAAATAAGAAAAATAGAAAATAAATTAAAAATCAGTAATCCATGGTGATCAAGAATGGAGCAGGGTTCATTTTGGATGGCCCTTGGTATTAGAAGCCTTGTGGAAGGCTTATAGGAAAGAATTTGGGTCCTTGTTCTTGGTTATTAGCTGGAATGCAAAAATTGTAAGCTCAATTCTCATTTTAGCTTTGTACTGATTCAACTGCTTTTCATTGTTTCTCTTTGTTTCTTTAAGCTTATTTGGTGTTAGTTAATAGTTATTCTACCTAAAATTAGTAGCTTGTTATTTATAATTGATTGTTGCTTAGTATTTTATTTTTAACTGTCAAATTAGCTTAGGTTATAATATTAGTAATCAGTGATTAATACTTGTTGTTCTGTGCTTATTTAGGATCATTATACTATATTATGAGTCTGCAAATCAGTATGTTAGCATAGATTGTGGTTTCTCTTTGAAAATCACATCATTACAATTTTTAAGGAGTGTTTGGATGTAACTGTGTTGCTGTGATAAAGATTGTGTAAGCTTTTATTTCTGGTTCAAATATACTTCTTTGGTCTCACTTAGACCTTAGAAACCAAAAAACTCAGTCCCTATTTGAGAAATAGTCCAACTTTGATTTAAGTCTTCAAATTAGTTGACTGTGAATGATTTAGTAAGTGTAATCTTGTAATTTAGTATAATACTAGTTAATATAGCCTTCTATCATATAGTTATAGCCTAGTTTAACATAATAAATCAGTAGAGTAGGATTCAAATTCATATAAGTCAACATAAGTTCAAAATCTCACAAAGTCAAAATTGCATATTCAAGTGAATGGCAATTTCTTCTTTGTGATCTATAGGGCTTATTAAAGATTGGAAATCCAAAATTTTTGTTTCTCTATGTTTTTTGGTAGCTTATGAACTTATTTCAAAAGAAATTCTGAGTTTGGATCTGATTAGCTTATAAAAAAGCACACTTGAAATTAGTCCTTTGACCAAAAAGCTCCCCTGCACCTAGTGTGCACACCCAACTTCACAGGGTTGCACAATGTTCATTAGTGGACCCCAGGACACCCCCATTAGCTTTTTGGAAAGCTTAGTAGGCTAGCTTATTAGATTTGTGCTTATATTGGATCTCAGCTCATTTGCTCTTAGCTTATTTAAGCTTTAAAGTTGGCCTAATAACCACATGCATACTGAGTCACTCAGTATTGACCACCCAATTTCATAGGTTCACCCACAGCTTATTAATAAGCCATAAGCATTGCTTATTGGCTTATTGGGAAGCTTAACCACCCAACTCAAGGTTCCAAGGCTTATCTTTCCATTTCCAGCTTATTTATTAGGGCTGCAAGCAGCTTGTTCTTTGTCCCATACCACCCAGTTAACTGGGTGACTCAGTGTACTCAGCTATTTTCAAAAGCTTCTCAAGTGCTTATTAGTGGACCTTAGGGTTTGCTTTTTGGCTTATTGGGAAGCCACCCAGGTGGACTTGATTGCTCATGTTTCATTTTAGACCCCTGAGCTTATTTGTGGGCCCCACTCAGGCCTGCATATTGGCCTTGTGGACTGTTTGGTTGTAGCAGGATTTAGAATTGCTTAATTGAGCTTATAGCTTATTCTTGTAGCTTATTTAGTTGATTTAGGTTACTTTAGGTATAATTCAATAGTTTATAGCTTATTTATCTCTCTGCAGCTTATTTGTAGCTTTTTACTTTTAAAAATCCAAGTTTGGCTTATTTAAGCCATCTGTTAAGGAAATAAGCTCATACAGAGCTTATTTGGCTGTTATAAAAAGTTTTCCATTTTTAAAGTTTCTTATTTATGCTTATTTCATAGGTGTGTAAAAAGAAAATAAAAAATAAATAAATATTTGCAAAAAATTGGGGTGTGTGGGAATCGAACCTGGGACCTCTTGGCTAGTAAACATGCATAATACACACACCCCCTTCCATTAGCTCTGGGGCACCAGTTCCGTTTAGGTTTACATAAACAATATACTTAAGGTTGTTTTTGAGTAATAAGCTTATTTAAGCCGTTTGGCTTATTACAGCTTATTTGAATAAGCTGTTGACACCCACTTATTTTTCCTAGGCTTTTCATTACTTAATATACTTCCTGTAATTTTTTCATAATTTTTACTGTTCAAATAATATTAATTATAATTAATACTAGTTTAATTAATAATTAGGTAATATTAGTTAATTAAATAGTTTTAATAATTTTTATTTAATAGTAGTAACTTTTTATATTTTTTTTAAGTTTTATATATCATTAGGTGTTTTTAGAAAATATTTTTCTGATTGTTACTATTCATTTCATATTTTCCTTAATTAATTTAGTTAACTAGATTTTAATTAATAAATAAGTAATTAATTAGTAAATTAACCTAAATATAATTTTTAGAATAATTTTATTGGATTCCTGTGATGGTTAATTAGTTTTATAAATTTTTCTATAATTTTCTAAGTTATTTTAGTATTATTAGTAATTTAAAATATTTTAATTAAAATAATTAGTAATTAATTAAAAGAAAACTCATAAAAAGACAAAAATATTTATTTTTATTTTTTATACTTTCTTCAAGTTCATTTTAAGTTTTAGAAAATAGTTTTGCAAATTTTTAGTATTTATCATTTTTAGGTTAATTTAAATTAGTTTTAATTAAATAGTTAAATAGTTTTTAATTAAATAATTAATATTAAATAATAAAATAATCAAAAAAAATTTCTTTTTAATTTAATTTTCTTTTAAGTTTAAGTTTATAGAATTTATCATTTTTAACCCCTGTAGTTTATTTTTCCTTAAAACTCATCTTTTTCTCAGTACGCACACGTATTTGTTTACATTTCAGTTTACGTGTATACATAGTTGTTTACTGTGCTTGTTTTATATTATTATTCAAATAATATCAGTAGTGTAAATCAAACCCACTTCATTTTTGGTTACTGTCCTCAGTACCATTTATTCTCAAAAACGTTTACAAATACAATTTCAATCTCGTTGGGACTTATCGACCCGGGGATTTCCCTGTACTTCCACGGATTTTAATACTTGACTTTTTCTCCCAGGTGGACCTATCAACTGCACACGCTTGACTGGTTGGTTTGGGAGGAGTCAAAATTTGCGTCAGGTACTGTTCCCAGCAAGGAAAATTAAGACTTTGCCGTTTTCTTCACTTTTAAGCTCCAAAAACGTCCAAAATGCTTCCTTTTCCAGAATTCACTCCAAAAGTACCTAAAATCACAAAAGGAACGATTTAGGGCAATATTTGATCAAATAAATTCAATTTCGGGCTTAAATGACCCCCTAAAAACGGATCATTTTTCGCCTCATCAATTACGTTTGCAACCTTCAAATTCGAGCCTTACTAAACCTATTTTTTTTTTTAAATTATGTTTTCAAATCCGAGCCTATAAGGCGATGAAGAAAACCTGCACTTGGACTTTGTGATTGTGTTTTTTTGCTTGTGTTACTTGTTTTGCTTGGACAAAAACCTGCACTTGGACTTTTTGCTTGTGTTACTTTTGTTGATTGTGTCAAAACCTGCACTTGGGACTTTTGTTGCTTGTGTTACTTGTGTTGCTTGGGAAAACCTGGACTTGTGTTTTGCTTGTATTACTTGGGAAAACCTGGACTTGGACAAACCTGGACACTTGTGTTTTGCCTGTGTTACTGTGTTGGGACAAAACCTGGACAACAAAGGACAAAAAAAAAATAAATAAATAAAAAAATAAAAAATAATAAAAAAATAGTACCTTACCCTATGGGAGGGTTTGTACTTGCCTCCCATAGGGAGGGTTCGGTTAGTGTATCCCTATGATATACAATTTAAAGTTAGGCTTGTCACAGTGGTGACCTATATTGTATCATCTTTTCGGCTGCCACCTCAGCTTTCTCTCTCTTCAACTCATATTCACCTTTCTCATCACAGTGGCAACCCATATTGCATCATCTTCCTTTATTTTTTATTAAAAAAAAAACACATCTTTTAACACAAACACATATTTTATTAATAAAACGTAAACATTACATAAACGAAACGATACGGAATTCAACAACTAAAAATTAAACGTAAACATTACATGATAAAACACGATACGGAAAACAAATAAAACACGATACGGAAATACTTAACGTAAAACACCATTACTCGTCGTCTCTGTCCCATGCATCTATGTTTCTCAGAATGAACCACACATGTTGATAATATATCCCTCTCCCATAGCGCTCATAATTAATTCAGTTTGCATTGCTGAGACGACAAGGGTCTTCACTTATACGCAACAACTCTTCGTAAATATCATTATACCTACGACATTCAACGTTGATTCTATTCCATTGAGCCGTAATACTATTTTTATTACGGTGCTGACCATCAGTCTGATCGTTGAACCTTTGTGTAACTTCATTCCAAAAAGAACGTCCATTCACAAGGTCTCTGGAATCTTGAACTTCAAGCCATACGTTACCTAGCAGATATTCTTCTTCCATTGACCAACGATTATTCATTGTGAAATGCTTTAGGAGTGTGTGAAGAAAAGTATTGTATGGCGTGTTATTTATAGGGGATAATATAAGAAGCAGGATATTTTTAAATTCAAAATTCAAACAGTAGGCGGGACCTTTTAAATTCAAAAATTAAATAGAAGGCGGGATCTTTTAAATTCAAAAATCAAATAGAAGGCGGGATCTTTTAACACAAACGTAACTTTTTTATTAATAAAAACATAAACATTACATAAACAGAAATTAAAACATTACAATACTAAACTAAAAACTAAAACTTCAATTCTAATCTGGGTGATCCCAGGTTTGAGAGTTGTTTGAGTCGTAACCATCGTCGTACGGATCAAAGCTCGCAACTCTTGGTGCAGATGAACTTGATGCACCTTGCACAAATTGTTGTTGTTGTGGTGGTGCATCAGCAGCTGCCACATTCTTCTCAAAACTCCAACGTATCTTGTTGGATTTTTCGTTCTCTATCTTCTGCACACAACCCCACAATGTTTCAACAACGTCAGCGTCTTTGCGAAACTCATTGTACAAAAACTGGTCGATCACATATTTTCTGTCGACTGAGATATCTTTGCACTCTGTGTATCGTGTTCTCAGGCGTTGTTTGCGTAACTTCGCCAGCTCAAACTTCTTAATAACTTCGATAATTGTATCTTGCCATTCCTTGTCGTCTATTTCGACTTGTTTTTGGACATAGTTTTGAACTTGTTTGACAGTGTGTGAAAGTTTACAAGCCATTTTTTTGTGTTTGATTTGTTGTTTGAATTATGTTTGAAAGTGGGTTTGATTTGGGTATATATAGGATGAAAGTGGTTAATTTTTTTTTAAAAAAAAAAAGTTTTTTTTTAACGGTAACTTTTTTTTTTTTTTTTTTTTTTTTTTTTTTTTTTTTTTTTTTTAATTTGGGATTGAATGAAATGTGAATGCTACAAATATCGTTCGTTTGAACGATCGATTATGCAAAAAAGAAGCCGGCGATCGATTTAACCAAACAACACCAAAGTGGGACGATCGATCTTGCAAATCGATCGATCGATTATTTAGGACCCATTGCTAGTAGCCTTAGTAACTACATTTGCTATGAATCTACAATATTAAACTTTACCATGGTACTAATCACTACAAGAATTAATCAAGGTTGACTACCCACACAATGTTGTCCCTAAATCCAACATAGCCGTCGCTAAAAGTCTTGGGCAATGACACCTGAGAAGTCGTTGTTAGATGACTATGTTAATTGTTCCAAACCTAATTGTGAATTTGAGTCCATTAGGTTTATGGTTTGAATTGTTTGTTCATTAAGCTATGTATTTATTATAAATACACATGCAATCTTTCTTATATAATAATCACAAAACAACATTGAATAATACTCCGTACTACTCTTTTACTATTTTACATGATATCAAAGCTTTTTGTTCAACTTACCAAAAAATATATGTCATCTGGTTATTAGCTACTCGCTGATGATTCGGTGAGATCTTGATTTATTTACTTTCTTTGCTTATATATGTTTAATTAGACATTTTATCTAATCCAAATCATATACCCCATAATACAAAAACTCTAACCGTCATAACACGTCTCATATTATGTTGATTTAACCATCAACCAACACAATGTCTCGTCAATATTACTCTTTAATTTGTTTTACAAATGGAGATCATTGTCGATTTTTGAAAATAGGTAGTCGCAGAATTGCTGCTCTTACCTAAAAGCAAAGCAAGCCATGACATAAAAAAAGCGTCACGTAAAGGAGGAAGCCGCAAGTAGTGGAAAACTATGGCTTCAAATACAATTATGTTTTTTCTCAAACAAACAACAAAGAAGATGATAAAAGAAAAGAAAAAGATGCAGCTTTAAACATATGTTCCAGTTTGTCCGCTTGAAAGCCTCCAGGTCAAACTGTGTGGGAATGTTTGATAACCAGGTTAGTTAGCCAAACCAAATTGTGGATTCGGGTCCTTTAGGTTTATGGTTTGAATTGCATTTTCATTAAGCTGTGTATTTATTATAATTTTTATGAATATACATGTAATATTTATTATATAATCACAAAACACAATTCAGTAATACTACTCTTTTAGTACTATTTACATGGTATTGGAGCTTTATGTTTAACTTACTAAAAAATAGTTGTCTTCCAGTCATCGGCAACTCGCTGATGATTCGGTGATATCCTAATTTATATGTAATAACAAAACATAATTCAATAGTAATACTACTTTACACTCGTCGCTACACGTCCATGCCTAAAAGTCTTTAGAGACGATCCTGACACACATTTAACGACGACCCCTTTGGAGACGACAAGTCAAAAAATTTAGAGGTGGTACTCGTCGCTAAGCGTTTTGATTAAAATAAGGTCAAAAGAATTAGATTTCTTTTAGCGACGAGCCGACGACCAGGTTTTATTTATGAGAAAATAATTACCTTTAGCGGCGACATTAAATAATAATTATAATAAACTATTTACTTCTAGCGACGAAGCAATAATAACAATAAAATATTACCTTTAGCGACGACACTGTATCAAATGTTGCAACAGCATTTACCTACTTTCAACAGCTATATAGTTATACTTGCGCTTTGACAACCAAATTTTTTGATTTTCAGCATATAAACAACCCATAAGTCATTTCAACATAATTCACTTCAACATAAAAACTTTCAACATTCTGAAATTGTCCCAAATCATATCAAACTAGCAGGGTCCCCGCGCGATACAGCTGCGGGCACCCTGTAATTTAATTTTTTCGGCTAATAATTTATTTTATTTGTACATTGTTTGGCAATAGCTTTGCTGATTAGTTTTTTATGGCAAAAGTTTGATGAAATTTTGCTTAGTTTGTATTATTTTTTTTGTTTAGTAGTTTGCTTGGTTTGTACAATATGTGAACATATTTTAGTTTATTATGTTCTTTTTGACAATAAATTTATGGATATCAAAAATTTCGTTTAGATCGTGTCCATTCGGGCTTGAGCCCGTTTGACCCGTGCCCGTTCGGGCTCGAGCCCATTTGGCCCATTGACCGTTCGGGCTTGAATATTTGTATAATATGCTTTATTATTTGTATTAGTGACATTTAATGCAAGAATCGTATTTAAGTTGGTTGTACAATATGTTTGATAATTTGTATTTCTTATGTAATGGGTGTTTTAATAAGTGCATTAATTATATTTATTGACAAGTTAATTAATTGTATTTAATGTACATAATGATTTATTTATTGTATTTAATGTTAGTATTAATTGTATGTTAGAATTAAATATGAGAGGAATTTCTATAAGTAGCATTTGTTGTTGTACTTATAGCTTTAAAAATTGTAAGACTTAATTTTAAGTATTCTATTAATAGTAGGCCTAAGGCCTTGTTTTTTTTTTTTTTTTTTTTCTAAAAAGCTCTTTTTGCCACTTATGTCTGCAGGCGGGCAGACAAATGAGTTGAAGACTTTTTGTTTTTTTTCAGAGATAAGTGGCTAAAATAACTTCTTTCCACTTCTATCATTCAGACATAAATACACACTTTTTTCCTCTTCTTTCAACAAAACCCTACCACTCCACCTCCACCTCCCACCATCCACCATCCACCATCTCCACCACCACCTCCACCTCCTACTATCCACCATCTCCGCTTCCTCCTACCACTCAGCCGCCACCACTCACCACTCAGCCGCCGCCGGCCACCCTTCTCCGCCACAAAAAGGTAATGTTTTCTTTTTTATGGTTAAGTACGAATTTGAAGAAGAAATTGCTTTTTATGTGGGTTATAGTTAATGGGTCTTGATTGTTTGATGTTTTTGCGTTTTGGGTTTCATTTATTTGTTATGGTTAGGACTTATCATGGGTTTTTTCTGCTTGATACTCTGATGTGAAAAAAATGATGTTAAATGGGTTAAGTGTTGGTAGACTTGAAACACAAATACTATTTGGGTAGACTGGAAATAGGATGTCATCTCAGGTTTAAGGTTCATATTTGGCATATGCAAAATAGATTTTATGAGTTTAATGCTTTTTTTTGAATCAATATTTTACTCAAAAAAAAATATATACTCATAGATTAAAGACGCGACCTGTTTTGATCCACATGAACTGACCCATTTCAAGGTGAACCATTTTTGGCGTGAAACCAATGTACCCGACTTTCCCCATCATGTTGCTCCGTTATCTTGCTCCCGTTATTTAGTTTCAAAAAGTCATGTTTGGGCTATGTTGTATTTGTGATTGTGTGCAACCTTTCATGTTCCAGCTGGAATACTAGTTTTCACTAATGAATATCACTGACTCTGTATTATGTCTTTTTGAGGAGTCAATTAAGAACAGAATAGTTGTAGCTTGTAGCGATTAGTTAAATTAAGCCGCGCTGAAACTTATAGTGTATTCAGTATGCATATTGATTAGTTGATACTAACCAGAATCTTCAGTTTGAATTGGAGTTCTGGTCTTACCAAAGATTACATCTTCTATATGAAACATCAGTAGTGAATTTGTGTTAATTTAGGCCAACTGAAGTTTATTGAACTTTTCAGTAGTAGGTTTTGATCCTTTTGTGTATTTGTTATAGTTATAATGGAAGGTCCTATGGAAGGTCCCAAGCAACGTAAAAATTGATCCAATGAGATGATCAAAGTGTTACTAGAAACATGCATTGAAGAAATGCAAACGACCGGTAGAAACGGCATTAGCTTGTATAGGTCGTCTTGGGTTAGGTTAGGCCGGGTGCTCAAAGACAAGTTTGGGATGGAATTCACACAAAAAGAAATGAAAAACGGATTTGATAATATAAGAGCGAAATATATTGGATGGCTTTACTTGAAGAACAAAACACGGAACATCTATAACCCGCAAACAAAGATGTTTAACCTAACACCCGAACAATGGGAAGACTTTAAGAAGGTGCGTGGTATGATAACGCTCAAAGTTAACATGTTTTTATAAGCGTTATTAGTGTTTTTGTGTATGTTATTTGGTTGTTTTTATATGCTTTTGCCACTAAATTGTATCAAAGTATGTTTTTGTAGCATATGCAGCCAAATGCAGGAAAAATGGAGAAAAAGTGAAGAAAATGAAGTATACGCGATTACACGAAGATTCCCGAGCTCAAAAGTCCAATCTATGAAGTAATTCATATGAGAACCTAAGTTTTGTCATCTCAAAGTTCCAAGTTCAGAAGTTAATCAAGTTTGGATTGTACATAAAGAACTACACAAGGAAAAGTCAAAGTCCAAAGAAGCCAGGAATTACCATCTGATCGGTTGGGTTGAAACCGATCGGATTACCATAATGATTTTTCTCCATCCGATCGGTACCAACCCGCAACCGATCGGATGGCCAATACTGCATGTTTTTGCCAACTTTTGTGCATGAATCTTGGTCTTTTGTCCCATGGTTCTAGGCCCTTTTTAGTGTCTTATTGTTCAAGTTCAAGCATTTAAGTTCCTATTTATTACCAAGAGTGTTGGACAAGCCTATAAGGACCTCAAAAGTGCATAACTCAACATACCATTGAAGATACCATTTACTCTCATTACTACACACAATTATTATTATCTTCTAGCTCTCTAAGGAGAAAAATTCGTGCAGAAAGAACCAGGAACTTTGGAGGACCAAGGAAGCAACATTTGGAGTCCGAAAATCTCAAGAAATCATCACAAACTCTTAGGTTATCAATACCTTGTCATTTGTTATCAATTTCAAAGCATTGTAAGACTTATAACCATGGATTCTTATGTTAAATATTCTGAGTTTATTTGCATGTTTGCCATGAGTGGCTAGTAATCTTTTTACACTTGTTTTGATGATGTTTTATACTTAGTGATAGTGATAATTGTGATAACATGTTTTAATTCAATTTCAAGTCAATCCTAAGAACCAATTGTACCTTAAGTTTCATCGTGACATTTGTTTAGCCAAGGTTAACTAATTGATAATAGTTTCAAAGGTCGAAAGATTTGTTATTACTCAACTAGTTATAATCATTTGTCTATGAATGATTGTTTTTCACCATAATTATTCTTGACTAAACAAAGAAACAAGAAGTATGATTGTAATGAGAATTCTTTTATAACATCAAATCGGATTGTTTGTAAACCTTTAGTAGGACGAAAGTTTAAATGTTTATAAACGATTGTGACCTTTTTGTCTATGAAGAGGTTACCTTTTGTATTGACCATTTCCTAAGAGTATTTGATTGGTAATAAAAGTTTGTCTTGTGTTTAAGATATCCACCATACCTTATGAACCTTGGATAGATCGTGAATTGATTGGTTTACACCTAAAGCTTGTTTTTATGAACTAAAATCTTGACGAAGGTTTAACTTGTAGAAACAATAGATTAGATCACCATCTAATTATCTCAACCAATATGTTATCAAAAGTTATCACAATCATGTGTGTCATTAAGTAGAAAACTAGTCTAAACAAGTGTAGTTTTTAATTTATTGAATTTGCTTATTATCATATTTGCGTACATTAGAGATTTACTTTTAGACTTATATTCCGATTCACTCACAAATCCCTGCGAACGATCCCGACTTACCATCATATCTTGCTATAACGGACGAGTACACTTGCTCGTATGTGTTGTTTCTAGATTTGGTAACTCATCCTTATAAATTTAAAACTTGCACTAACAAATAGCACATCAAGTTTTTGGCACCGCTGCCGGGGATTTTGATCGTGTTTCTTTAAGTTTTAAAAGTCCGTTTCTTTTCGTGTTCGTTTTCTAAAAAAAAAAATAAAAAATAAAAAAAAAAATAAAAAATTCCGTAGCAACCAAACGATCGGATTCACTTCCAACCGATCGGTTTCCCACATTTTAATTTTTACCGTAGCGTCTATCCGATCGGTTTGGTTCCCAACCGATTCGGATTGATTTTTCTGTTTTTATATTTTTTATTTTTTTTATTTTTCTTGTTCTTTTGTTTAGGTAATTGACTCGATTCTCTTGATATTTGTATGAACACTCGTTCTACTACTAAAAAGCTTAGTACACCTTTATCCGATCCTGAAAGTTTGTTTCGTAAGAAGAAATCTTCAACTATTCTTAATTGGTTTGATAATCTTTTCGAAGAACATCCAATTTCTAATCTTTTTGAACCAATACCCATGGCTGACGATATACCCATGTGGGCCGCCAATAGAACCGTAGCACCCACTCCTGGAGCTGCTATTGTTGTCGCCGACATTGGTGAAAACTTTACTGTTAAAGGTCACCATCTTTCTATGATCAAAGACCGTCAATTCGATGGCCGTTCGTGGGCCGATCCGCATAAACACATTGCCGAATTCATTGAAATTTGTGGCATGTTTCGTTATGGAGACACTAATATCGATGCTATCAAGCTCAAACTTTTTCCATCATCACTCGCCGGAGATGCCAAAGTATGGTATAACGAATTAACCCCAGGAACTATTAATACTTGGGAGGAGATGAGGCAAGCTTTTGTAAACCGATTCTTTCCACCTGCCATGTATGATAGATTAATGGGAGAAATCCGTGCTTTTTCACAAAATCCTAATGAATCTCTTGTTGAAGCTTGGCTTCGCATGAAAGATTTGCTTCGAAGTTGTCATGGTCATAATTTAAGACGAGGAACAATAATCCAAATCTTTTATCATGGTCTTGATGAAGCATCTCAAGCAATCCTTGATGCCGGAGGAATTTTCCTTTACAAAACACCAAACGAGGCATATCAACTTCTTGAAGATCGAGTACTTCTTAAACTCGATTGGTCAAAAGATTCCAAAACTAAACCCTTACGGAAAACCGTTGCTTTTGCCGAATGTTCAGATAATTCAAAACTCATGGACAAAATCTTCTAAAATGGACTCGCAATACAAAGATATAAAAGGAGAAATGAAAGAAATGCGAGATGGCTGTAATAATTATGGAGGAAATCACACATCATCCGAGTGTGATGACCAACCTATGAATGGACCCAACAAAAGGGAAGCCAATTATGTCCAAGGAGGATATCGTGGAGGAGGTTTTCGTGGTAATTATTACGGAAGAAGTTCTGGAAATTGGCAAGATCGCCAACAAAGGGATAACAACCGTGATTTTCAACCTCGAACAGAAAATTCAAACCCAACAAATTCAGATAAAAAGGAAGAATCTGATTTCAAAAAAATGATGCGAGAATTCGTAAATGCTCAAAGAACAACAAATGAGTTTGTAAAAACTCAATTTTTCAATCTCAAAACCAAAGTTGAGCAAGGTCAGAAAAATCATCAAGCTTCTATTCAGGATCTTGAACAAAAATTTGGTAGACTTTCTGATCAATTTTCTTCTCGAATACCTGGTACATTACCAAGTAACACCCAATCCAATCCAAAACCATCTGGATCAAACGATAAGAATTATCGTCCACCACATAACAAAAATGAGCATATCAATGCTGTATTCACTCGAAGTTGTCTCTCATACGATCCACCACCCATTCCCACCGATAATACTCTTATTCAAGAAGAAGAGGAAGAAGCTGAGGAAGAAGCAATTGAAGAAGAACCAACCCAAAAACCAACCGTTCCATCAATAAAGCCTTATACACCAAAAATACCATATCCACAAGCCCTAAGAAAAGAGAAAAGAGAGGAGCGAAATAAGAAGTTTTTAGAGATGATCAAAGAAGTTAGAATTAACGTACCCCTCGTTGATGTTCTAGCTGGAATGCCCAATTATGGGAAATTTTTGAAAGAACTTCTTAATAATCGAAACAAGTTAGAACAAATTTCCGCTACCGTTCTTAATGAAGAATGCTTTGCTATTATTCAAAACAAAATTCCACCAAAACTTGGAGATCCCGGAAGTTTTCTTATACCATGTACATTAGGAAACAACATCACATGTGATGCTTTAGCCGATTTAGGTGCAAGTATCAATTTGATGCCCTATTCGTTGTATTCTAAACTTTCCATCAATACATTGAAACCTACTAAGATGAGTATACGATTAGCCAACCATACATACCAATATCCTGTTGGGGTTGCTGAAAATATGCTTCCCCAAGGACAAATGAAATCGGGGTCGAGTCAAGCTAGCGACTCGGTAAACAAAAACAGTAGCATGTTTATAGGGTTTTCACCCTAAGTGTGGGGGAGTCCCCCATGCTATGATTACAAAAGTGAAAAACAAAATGGTGTTTTCCACGCTTAGCTTGTAATGTTGCCCTTTTACGTTCAAAATGTCGGCATAATAGCCGGGACTTTGAATATTGAGGACAATATTCATGCTAAGTGTGGGGGGTATTTCGCTATTCTAGCGAATTTTATCACATTTTACTATCTAATACCCTCGTTTTTGGCCAAAATTTCAAAAATTTAAAAAAAAAATTTCACTAAAGTTTCAAAATTTTTGTGGTTATCAGTCCGCCTTGTCTAACCGACAAAAGGGATTGGCTAGTCCAGGAGCAAACGGCTCTTGGTAAAGACATCTCAAATCCGTTATGGCTTGCAATTTGCCCAAAATAGTATGGTACCTCAACTAGCCATATCCTATAAAGCGAATGAGTTGGCTAGCCCGCAAGATTATGACTTGTGGTAAAGGCAGTGGAAAATCCATAATTGGTAATCAGCTCACCAAGATGTTGACTAGGTCCATCAAGAGTTGGCTAGTCCAGAAGCAAACGGCTTTTAGTAAAGACTAATCAAATCCGTTGACAGCTGGTGGTTTGCTCAAAATCACACGGTTATCAGGTGTGCCACAGTTCTTACACCTGGTTACTCTAGAAGTGATGGCTTTTGGTAAACAGGTTTTCAAATCCATCAAGGTCTCAAAACAGTGTATTGTTAGGGACTAGCAATAGTTTAGTGTGGGGGATTGATGAGTGCTCAAACACTCATCATTTTTGGTCTAATCTGAACTGCAAAACATACAAAAACACTCAGAAATGCATCAAAATACTAAAAATATTTCAAAATTGTGTTTTATATGTTTTAGATGCAAAATGAGTAAAAATAGTAGAAAAATGTACAAAGTTTGCAAAACTGGCAGTTTCAGTCCCTCAACTTTCATAAAATTACAAAACTAGTCCCTGGTCATTCAAAATATGGAAAATTATCACCAAAGGTCATTTTGAAATCATAAATTGTCATATTTAGTCCTTTGGTGAAAAATTGGAAAGTTTTGGAAATTTACAGTTTGGTCCCTGGAGTTTCAGTAATTGACAGATTTGGTCCCTGGTGGGGTATTTTTGAAAGGAAAATCATTTTTTGTCCTTGGAAAATCAAAATGTGTCACAAATAGTCCTTGGGTGAAATTTTCAGAAAATTGCAAGTTTAGTCCCCGAGGTTTGGAAATTTACAAATTTGGTCCCCGGGAAATTTTGAAAAATGAAAATGCAAAAAATGGTTCTTGGATATTGGTGATTGGCAGGTTTGGTCCTCATGATAACTTTGGAGTTTGTACAAATCAGCCCTTGGATTTTCTAAATTTACAATTATGGTCCTTGTTTAATAAACAAAACCAAACGGACCCTTGGTTTTATATTACACCCCAAACAAACATTAGCCCATCCCAACACCCTTACCACCACTACAAGCCCAATCACCAACACCCTCAGCCCATCACCATTTTCCAGCCCACCACTAAAACAAATAAACACCCCGTTTTTATATTTCCTTGGTCAAACCCAAGGTTGACCCTTCCACCTCCTCCCACTAGCAGCCTGCAAATACCAACTCCACACTCCCCCTCCTAACCTCCACCTCAGCAGACCCATTTCCTGTCCCCCTAGCCTCCACAAACAACCAAAGTCCATTTAATATCCTTGAATTCTCTCCAAGTTATCCCAACTGCCACATGTGGACTTTGGCGCCAAAACTACAATTCAAAGGTGGGGATCAATTGAAGCCAATCCAATGGCTGGAATAAGGTGGGAAAGTCAAAGATTGACTCCAGAGGCTATTTAAATAAAGAAAAAGGAAGAGAAGCTCAGCAGTTAACTAGAGTAGGTTTAGTTTTTGTTTTATTAGTAATTTTCATGTAATTCTCAATCTTAGTTAAGGAAATTAGTTTTTAACATATATTTTCAGTCTAATATTGTAAATTCAGTGTTTATGAATTCTAAATTTCAAGTTTCTTATTGTATCAAATGTTTGCAAATTTTCAAGAAAATTTCTCATTTTAGATTAAAGTGTTTGATAAATGTTGTTAGCTGATGAAGGATACTCAATTTAGCTTATGAATAAGTTTCTAGAAGCTCAGTATCATTTAAGCTTGTTTGGTTAAATAAGTTCTCAAAATCATTACTAGTCAATAAAAGTCAACACATGGACAAATGGTGTGGAGAGGTGATTTAGCAGGGTGGATTATGATGGCATTTGGTTTAACACTCCATGGGGAGTATTAGGTTTCTAATTATGGTTCTTGTTCACCCATTATGCACTCTGTGGAAAGAAATTGTAAGAATTTTCATGTTTTCCTTTGTAACATATCATCTTAAGTTTACATCCCTAAGTAATTGTTTAAATGTGCTCTGGTAGTGATAACTAGTTAGTATGTTAGCTTAGGTTTCAGTTTCAGGGATTAAATAGACCATTTGCTTTGAAAAACAAAATTAGTCATAGGATAAGGGGGTGCTTGGTTTAGGTTTGTTCACTGAGCATATAAGTGGTTTAGTTGTTGTTTGTGCTTGAAACAGGTTTACATAGGTTACATTAGGATAGTGAAACCTAGAAATTAAGTCCTCATTTATCTAAAAGTCAAAATCATCACAAACCCTTCTCATCTGTTAACTGTTGAGCAGTTGAGCACCATAAACCATCATATCATGACATAATTTGTTGTTTTAACTTATTTTGGCTTTAATTTAGCTTAACATCATGTTCTCAGTCAATTAGAAGCCACCAAATTTCAAGAAAGTCAAATAAGCAAGTTTTCACTAAAAAGTCAAAGTTGTTCTCTCAGATTTTTCCAAATATTGTAGTAATTTTCATGATTTATGTGAGTTGAATTAAGGCTTGAAACTTGTTTACATTTGTTGTGTATCAGCTTAACTTGAGAATCACATAGTTTGCTTATTTTTGGGAATTTATTTATGGCTTTTGTGAACCATCAAAGTGGGCTGCAGGGGGACTGACCTCCCCTGCACCACAGACCTCAGCCCACACCACCAACTTTGGTGGTGGCTGCTGCCATCCCTTGTGGGCCCCATGGTTTACCTCTTGCTTCTTTGAACTCCCAAGGTGGGTGGCTCCACATTGCACCTAAGCTTGTGCCCCCAATCACCCTTGTGGGCCCCCTAGACAGCCATTAAGTCTGTCCCAAATCTGTTTCAGTCAACCATTTAGTAAGTGCTTATTCTAGCTTATTTGATTATTCTGTGGTTCCCAATTGCTTTTTCTGGCTTATACATGTCCAACACACTCAATTGAACCAGAATCATCCATTGTGGGTCCCACTTAATGCCATTTTAGCTTATTTCCTTCCTTGGTCAAACAAAGTCAACTGTTTGGCTTTTTGCTTTCCATTGTGCTTAATTCTAAGTTGTAGAAAATTTGTTTTCACAAAAGTTGTCTTATTTTAGTGTTAGAATAGTTCAGAAAAAGAAAATTCCAAAAAATCAAGTTTTAATTTTAAGTGATATTTTCTATTTAATTTTATTTAAATTTAAATTTTAATTTTTATATTTTTATTAAGTACTTAGAATTTTTATATTTTTGTTAAATTCCTCTTATATTAAAGTATTTTTAGTAAACTTTTCAGATTTTTATTTCATCATTTGGTATTTATTAAATTTAATATTAGTTTTATTAGTAATTAATTAATAAGTAAGTTTTAAATAGCATAATTAGTTTTTATTAAGTAAGACCTAGTTTTTATATTTTTCCTAGCTTTTATATAATATAATATAATTTTATAAATTTTCTTGTAATTTTTACTGTTCATTTTCTATGTTTCTTAATTTAAAATAGTTTAATTAGGTAATTAATATTTAGTTAATAATTAATTAATAGAAAATTCACAAAAAGACAAAAATACTTATTTTTAATTTTAAAACTTGTTTTTAGTTATTTTATAATTTTAGAAATTTTATTTTCACTTTTCTAGTATTTAATTAATATTGTATTATATTTAAGTTGTTTAAATATTAATAATTAGTTTAAATTAGTATTTAATTAATATTAAATAATTAAATAGTGTAAAAATTTATTTTCTTTTTCTAAAAATTTTCTTTTACCTTTTAGTTTGTAAAAAAGTCATTTTCACCCCCTGGGGGTTTTCAGATTTCAGTTTTCACTTTTTATTTTGTACGTTTACGTTTTATTCAAATGTAAACGTTCACGTTTTAGGTTTTACTCGTTTCTGGTTTTTCTAATTTCATAGTCTTATTCATATAGCTTATTTAAGTTATTTCCTTGTAGATTCCTTTGTTCAATCAATCACAAACCCTTTTCCTGTCCAGATTCACCCGATCACATAATCGTTTTATAACCATCACACCTCGTCGGGACATAACGACCCGGGGAAACCACTATATTTCGCGGAGCATTGACTCTAGGCTGTTTGACCTTGTTGACCATTCCCTGGTCAGTTTAGGTTGACTGCTTTGGACTCGATCAAATTTTTGGCGCCGCTGCCGGGGAGGTGTGCGCGCTATTCTAAACGGTTTTTCTGATTAGTGATTTTGGAATTCGTTCCATTGTACATTTATCCATCCTTTGTTCATATTTTCTTATCATCAAAACAAAACCGTTCATGAAAACTTTTTAAACTCAGTTTTCAACGAACACAAAAAAACACAAAAATATTTTCTTTATCATTTGTACAAAATGTCTTTCCAAAAACCCAAAAATATTCATCTTTACCCTCCTACCCTTTTGATTCTTCATTCCTCACCCTCTATACACATTTGATTCTTTCTATGTCTCATCCACACTTTCTGGTTTGCCAATGGTGTGGTAATCCTCATAATGGTGGCAATTGCCCCAGTTGTGGCATGGTAGAGTCAGGAAACGGGTCTGTCTATAACCAGAATCCCTATTCCTACTATGACACGACTGATTCATTCCATCAGTTACCACACCATGAGACTCAGCAGTTTTACTGTTGTGAGTACTGTGGTGGTTCACACTACAGTTCTGATTGTCAATCGGGAAACACGCTTGTCTATGAGCAGTTTCCTGATAACAATTATGACTCTAGCACATACGACTCACAGCCACATCAGTTTTACTGTTGTAATTACTGTGGAGGTCCACACTTCAGCTCCGATTGTCAAACAAGGAATCCATTTCCTTGTAACGCTTTTGACACATCGTATTATGACGAACCTCCATCTCCACCAATTCCTCAAAGTCTTCTCATTGATCTTTTGGATTTAGTGAAAGATTTGAGAGGAATCACACATACCCCAGATAATCCAAAACAAAAATCGATGGAAGAATTGTTAGCTGACGAACAGGCTGCTAAAATAAATTCCCAAGATGCTTATGAAAGATCTATTAGGGAATCAATAGCAAAAGAAAAAGCAGCCAGATCTAGCTCTCGATTCCGTTTCATTCCTGATGACAGTGATGATAAGGATACACTTGATATCCTTGGATTTTATAAAGATTCATCAGGTTCATCAGATGAGATTCCATCAGTTGAGATTCCATCTCAACCTACTCTTATCACACTCGAGGTTCCCACTCACTCTCTGAGCATTGGGGACGAGCATCTTGACACTGTTCCTGAAAGGGAATCGGACGAATTCATAAAGTCTAGTGTTGAGAACCTTGTTCCAATCCCAGGAGAGTCACAGGGAATTCTTGATCATATGTGTGATATCCCTCCTCCTCTTGTCTTCCCGAATGATAATGTTGAGATGTTCTCCAATTCTACTGATGACGATTCGTTATCTTGTGGAGACATCGTTTTTATGGAAGAATTACCTTCTAAGCTAGTTAGCTTAGAAGAAGAGAATGATGAGATTGACACTAAAATCAAGGATGAAGCACTTCATGCTACATTATTGAATGTCGATCTCCTCATTTCTAAAATCGAGGCTTTCAATATGAAACCTATTTCATCTCCTATTCCCATAAAGAATAGTGTAAGGAATTAAATATTCCATAGATTTGATAGATTTGATGATCTGAAACAAGAAGAATGAAACATGAAAAATACTGAAATGATAAGCAAAAGATACTGCTGAAGTAGAACAAGATTCTGCTGAAGGATTCTGCTAATGATGCGTTTCTGCTGATGAGCCTGCTGGTGCAGAAAAAGAGCCTGCTAGGGCAGAACAAGAGCCTACTGAAGAGCAAAGATTCTACTGATAGATTCTGCTGATTGACACTGCTGCTGATCAGTGAGTCATACTACTGAATGGATAAGGATGAAAGAAGATATTATGTGCATAAAAGTCAAGTGTATCCTTTAGGTAATATCTTTCATCAGTTATCAAATTGAACACTCCAAGTGAGTTATAAACATAGATACGTGTTGTATCTTAGATGACTTGACATCCTTGTCATAAGCTAGATAGTAGATGACTAAGCTTATCAATTTTTGTAATGATCTCCTTTGTTCTATAAAAAGGAGATCACACCCCTTTAGATAAAGTGGTGGTGAGTGCATGCTTCACAGTGAAACAAAGTGAACGTCACCTCCAAGGTGCTTCGTACTTAGAAATTACAACAACACCAAGTGTGTTAAAATGTAAAGCATCTAAAAGAGTGTGTGTGGGAACATCAGACGAGGGGTCTGATGAACATTAGACATGGAGTCTTTTGTTGTTAGGTTTGTTTAGCCTCAAGGATCTTCGATCCCTGTTATTGTTTTAGAATAACCGTGCTATATTTGATCAAATAGCATTGGGGCTGTAAGTTTAATAACACTGAGAAAGTTTGGCAAAAACCTTGTTGTGATAGTATTGTTTCTTTCATTAGAATATTCCGCCAATATTATCATCATGCTTTTCATAGCCAAAATCCTAGATCAAAGGTGTAACAACCTTGAGCCCATAAACGATTTAGTTAACTTATTTTAGAAAAAGGTATTATTGTAAGTCTAAAATAAGTTTTTTCACAGATAGTGACATTGTCTCCGATGATCCTATTCCGGAGTTTGAAGCCTTTACCTTTGATCATATGGGAGAGAAGATTAGTGGCAGTATCACTTCTCATTCTCATAATTCTCTCCCCGAGTATGATTCATTCACCTTTGAGGAGTTCTCCGGTGAACTCACTCATATCATACCTCCA
Source organism: Artemisia argyi (assembly GCA_030686995.1). NCBI lineage: Eukaryota > Viridiplantae > Streptophyta > Magnoliopsida > Asterales > Asteraceae > Artemisia > Artemisia argyi. The sequence goes on along the minus strand of CM060678.1, from coordinate 175,936,395 downwards.
CCGGAGTATGATAACTTCCACTTTGATCTAGACAAAGATGATCTTTGTGTTCCGGAGGGAAATATTCTCAACCTTGAGAATTTGATTGATATCAAAATCCCAACCCTCCCACCCATATGTCTAGATCATACAACCTTAAATGATGAGATTCATGATACACCAATCATGGATTCTCTTTTTGATGATGATGACTCAATCTTGATTGTCATCAAGATCTTTCTTCCTTTCTTCACCTACAGGGTGACTTCTCCTGTTCTTCACTCCTTCGGGAATGAAGACATTATCTTTGACCCCGGCATCACCGCTTATAGTTTATACTATTTTAAGCCTGGGTCTGTATATCTCATCGGTGTGGAACTTTCACGTGCTTCAAATGTTTGTCCAAACATCTTGAATGAAAGTCCGATTGAGATTGTTTCTCCCATATCATGCTTCCCCACGGACAAATGAATTCGGGGTCGAGTCAAGCTAGCTACTCGGTAAACAAAAACAGTAGCATGTTTATAGGGTTTTCACCCTAAGTGTGGGGGAGTCCCCCATGCTATGATTACAAAAGTGAAAAATAAAATGGTGTTTTCCACGCTTAGCTTGTAATGTTGCCCTTTTACGTTCAAAATGTTGGCATAATAGCCGGGACTTTGAATATTGAGGACAATATTCATGCTAAGTGTGGGGGGGGGGGGGGGGGGGGTATTTCGCTATTCTAGCGAATTTTATCACATTTTACTATCTAATACCCCTGTTTTTGGCCAAAATTTCAAAAATTTTAAAAATTTTTTTCACTAAAGTTTCAAAATTTTTGTGGTTATCAGTCCGCCTTGTCTAACTGACAAAAGGGATTGGCTAGTCTAGGAGCAAACGGCTCTTGGTAAAGACATCTCAAATCCGTTATGGCTTGCAATTTGCCCAAAATTGTATGGTACCTCAACTCGCCATATCCCATAAACGAATTAAACGAACTTCGTGATTCGTTTGGTTACAGGGTGGCGAGTATGTATCGATTACAGAAAGCTTAACGAAGCCACCCGCAAGGACCATTTTCCTCTACCCTTTATGGATCAGATGCTCGAGAGACTAGCGGGGAATGAGTATTATTGCTTCCTCGACAGCTTCTCGGGTTACTTCCAGATTCCCATTGATCCACAGGATCAAGAGAAGACTACCTTCACATGCCCTTACGGGACATTTGCCTATCGTCGCATGCCTTTTGGGTTATGCAATGCTCCAGGCACTTTCCAGAGGTGCATGATGGCTATTTTCCACGACATGATCGGGAAAACCATGGAGGTATTCATGGATGACTTCTTAGTCATCGGGAATTCTTTCGACGCATGCCTCTCCCATTTAGAAAAGATGCTTCAACGTTGTGAAAACACTAATCTTTGTCTAAACTGGGAGAAGAGCCATTTTATGGTTAGGGAGGGCATTGTCCTCGGCCATAAAATTTCAAAAAGTGGGATTGAGGTCGATAAGGCCAAAATTTATGTTATTGCTAAACTACCTCATCCCACCACTGTTAAAGGCATAAGGAGTTTCCTAGGCCATGCCGGGTTCTATCGGAGATTTATTCAGGATTTCTCCAAAATAGCCCGGCCCATGACTCATCTTCTTGAAAAGGATGCTCCTTTCATCTTTTCCCCCGAGTGCATATAAGCTTTTTCTACTTTAAAGAAAAGGCTTACCGAGGCACCGATCCTTGTTGCCCCCGACTGGGACTTACCCTTCGAACTTATGTGCGATGCTAGCGACTTCGCTATTGGTGCAGTTCTGGGGCAACGCAAATCAAAACATTTTCAGTCAATACACTACGCAAGTAAGACCATGAGTGAAGCTCAAGCACACTATACCACCACAGAAAAAGAATTATTAGCTGTGGTATATGCCTTTGAGAAATTTAGGTCTTACTTAATCCTAACCAAATGCGTGGTGTATACGGACCACTCAGCTTTGAAATACCTGTTCACTAAACAGGACGCAAAGCCAAGACTGCTCCGTTGGGTCCTGCTCCTTCAGGAATTCGATATACTCATACGAGACAAAAAAGGAGCAGAGAACCTTGCTGCTGATCACTTATCCCGGTTAGAGAATCCTCATCAAGATACTCTCAAGAGAAAAGAAATTAATGAAACTTTTCTTCTGGAGACACTCAATCTAATCTCTACCCGGGATGATACTACTACCCAATGGTTTGCCGACTTTGCAAATTACCATGCGGGAAATTTCGTTGTGAAAAGGATGTCGTCCCAACAGAAAAGAAAATTCTTTAAAGATGTGAAACATTACTTCTAGGACGACCCATACTTGTTCAAAATATGTGCAGATCTAGTCATCCGACGGTGTGTCCATGGCCAAGAAGCCATGGAAATTCTTAAAGCTTGTCATGATGGACCCACGGGGGGACATCATAACCCAAACTACACCGCCAAAAAGGTGTTTGATTCAGGATTCTTTTGGCCCACGATCTATAAAGACGCCCATGAACTTACCAAAACCTGTGAGGCTTGCCAAGGTCACGGGAATATTTCCAAAAAGAATGAGATGCCGCAAAACGCCATCCAAGTCTGTGAAATATTTGATATGTGGGGCATTGATTTTATGGGGCCATTCCCGTCTTCACGAGGGAATAAATATATACTCGTGGCTGTCGATTATTTGTCTAAATGGGTTGAGGTGAAAGCTTTACCCACCAATGACGCCCGAGTAGTCGTTAAAATTTTGAAGTCTCTCTTTGCCAGATTCGGGACTCCTCGTGCCATTATCAGTGATCGTGGCACACACTTCTGCAATGAACAGTTTGCAAGAGTGATGCTAAAATATGGTGTAACTCACCGTCTTTCTGTGGCATACCACCCACAAACAAGTGGGCAGGTGGAGGTTTCGAATCGGGGTATTAAGAGAATTCTGGAGAGGACGGTGGGAGAAAACCGTGCCTCTTGGTCGGATAAGATGGATGATGCATTATGGGCTTTCCGCACTGCTTACAAAACACCCATCGGGTGTACTCCATATAAGCTAGTGTATGGGAAAGCATGTCATCTTCCGATCGAATTAGAACATAAGGCCTACTGGGCTTTAAAACATGCAAATTTCGACCTTCACACAGCGGGTGATCACCGCAAGGTTCAACTAAACGAATTAAACGAACTTCGTGATCAAGCTTATGAGAATTCTTTGATTTACAAGGAAAAAAACAAGAAGATACACGACTCTAAAATTAAAAACCGTGTTTTCAACATCGGTGACAGAGTCCTTCTCTTCAATTCACGATTGAAGATATTCTCAGGAAAGCTTAAAACTCGTTGGTCTGGGCCATTCACTGTAACAAGAGTATTTCCATATGGAACTGTTGAGTTAGCTCAACCTGACGGTTCCAACTTTAAAGTGAATGGCCATCGGTTAAAACACTACTTTGGAGGGGACATACAACCAATGGTTGTCCCGGATCTCCAAACTTTCCCCATGGACCAATAAATTCGGGGTCGAGTCAAGCTAGCGACTCGGTTAACAAAAACAATAGCTTCCTCATGAACAAATCAATTCGAGGTCGAGTCAAGCTAGCGACTCGGTAATCAAAAACAGTAGCTGAACATGGGTTTTCACCCGTGTGTACCACCCTAGTGTGGGGGAGATGCCCCATATGTTGTATATATCTTCAATTCAAAAAAAAAAAAAAAAAAAAAAAAAAAAAAAAAAAAAAAAGAAAAAAAAAACATGTACATAGACTAAAATAAAGGTTACTAATATTTCCTTCTTATGATTCTAAGTGTCGGTTTAACACCCGGTTCTTTGAATATTGAGGGCAATATTCATTTCTAAGTGTGGGGGGGATTCTCACGAATTCAAACACATGTTCCATCAAGCACCCTCATTTGATCAAAATTTAATTTTTTTTTCACACTTAGAAATGCAATAAATGGTTATCAGTCCGCCATGTCTAACCCACATAAGGATTGGCTAATCCAGGAGCAAACGGCTCTTGGTAAAGATATCTCAAAACCGTTGATGGCTTGCAATTTGCCCAAAATTGTATGGTAAATCAACTCGCCATATCCCATAAAGTGAATGAGTTGGCTAGCCCGCAAGATTATGGCTTGTGGTAAAGGCCGTGGAGAAACCATAATTGGTAATCAGCTCACCAAGATGTTGACTTTGTCCATCAAGAGTTGGCTAGTCCAGAAACAAACGGCTTTTGGTAAAGACTAATCAAATCCGTTGACAGCTGGTGGTTTGCTCAAAATCACACGGTTATCAGGTGTACCACAGTTCTCACACCTGGCTACTCCAGAAGTAATGGCTTTTGGTAAAGAGACATAAAATCCATTAAATTTTCTCAAAATATTGCTAGGGACTAGCAATACTTTAGTGTGGGGGATTGATGAGTGTCTAAATATTGATCATTTTATACCAATCTGAACTGCCAAAACATCCAAAAACACTCAAATATGCATCATAATACTGAAATTATCCCAGAAGTGTGTTTTATATGTTTCAGATGCAAAATAATCAAAAACAGATACAAAATGTACAAAGTTTGCATAATTGGCAGTTTCAGTCCCTCAAGTTTCAAAAGTTGTCAAAACTAGTCCCTGGTTATTCTAAAAATATGAAAAACTCACCAAAGGTCCTTTTTAATCACAAAGTTACATATTTAGTCCTTTGGTGCAAAGTTTTACAAAATTACATGTTTAGTCCCTCAACTTTGCAGAATTGACAAAAATGGTCCTTGGGATATAAAAACTTTGAGAAAATAGATTTTGGTCCTTATATTAATCTTCTATGGAAGGAATGGTCCTTGGTTGGAAAGTTTGGTGAAATTACATGTTTAATCCCTGGAGTTTCAAAGTTTGGCAGAAAAGGTCCCCGGATATTATATAATGGAAATTTATCAATAATGGTCCTTGGGGTATTGAAGATTGGCATGTTTAACCCTTGTGACAACTTTTGGAAAGATGCCATTCTTACCCCTCAAACTTTTAGAAAATAACAAAATTGGTCCTTATGCAAATTACAAACCAAATGGATCCCTTTTGTTATTAATAAACCCAATCCAAACATAATCCACAACAACCAGCCCACCCATGTTTCCTATGCCCAAAACAATACAAAGCCCACTTACCCATTAAATAATAAAACGAGGTCAAAACTTTGACCTCGTTGACCCGTTGACCTCCATCATCCCCAACCCCCCTCGTCACATGCTTCACCACCATCCACCATCAACTTCACCACTTGCCTTCACCTTTCCACATCATTACCCCCTCTGTCACCCTCCAAACCAAACCCCTTCCCCTGGTTTTGCACCAGGGGAGGACAGGTGTCAAACCTACAACCTCCACCACCCCTACACCCTGCAATATCTTACACCACCACCCATCCACCATCCTTACACTCCAAATTGTCCCCCCACCTTCACTAGTCACATCAGAAGCATTTAATGCTTGGAAAACGGCTGCAAGTTACCCCTTGGAATTTTGGCGCCAAAAAGCCATTTAAACGGCTAAGATCAATTGATGGGATCCAAGGGTTGAAAAGAGGTGGGATTCACTCAGAAGGCCACGTGGAACAATGTGGGAGCCTATAAAAGGAAGAAGAAGGAGAGGATTAGATAGTTAGTTTTTAAGTTAGTGTTCAATTAAAATCGTATTAATTATAAACTTAGTCTCTCAGTTTTAATTTAAGCTTTTAAGCATTTCAATACTGTTGTAACATTGTAAGAAACCTTTGTTCAAGTTTTAATATAAGTTAATGTTCCAATTCAGTTCATGAATCCTTGTTTTGAATTCAAAAATCTCTACAAGCTTTCTAGTTATTATCTGTTGTTGATTTCAATCCTTAAGCTCATATAAGTTAATAATTTAGCTTATTAAAGTTATTAGAAACCTTCAATTCCAGTATTACTTGAAAAAGAAAAAAATAGAAAAAAATAAGAAAAATAGAAAATAAATTAAAAATCAGTAATCCATGGTGATCAAGAATGGAGCAGGGTTCATTTTGGATGGCCCTTGGTATTAGAAGCCTTGTGGAAGGCTTATAGGAAAGAATTTGGGTCCTTGTTCTTGGTTATTAGCTGGAATGCAAAAATTGTAAGCTCAATTCTCATTTTAGCTTTGTACTGATTCAACTGCTTTTCATTGTTTCTCTTTGTTTCTTTAAGCTTATTTGGTGTTAGTTAATAGTTATTCTACCTAAAATTAGTAGCTTGTTATTTATAATTGATTGTTGCTTAGTATTTTATTTTTAACTGTCAAATTAGCTTAGGTTATAATATTAGTAATCAGTGATTAATACTTGTTGTTCTGTGCTTATTTAGGATCATTATACTATATTATGAGTCTGCAAATCAGTATGTTAGCATAGATTGTGGTTTCTCTTTGAAAATCACATCATTACAATTTTTAAGGAGTGTTTGGATGTAACTGTGTTGCTGTGATAAAGATTGTGTAAGCTTTTATTTCTGGTTCAAATATACTTCTTTGGTCTCACTTAGACCTTAGAAACCAAAAAACTCAGTCCCTATTTGAGAAATAGTCCAACTTTGATTTAAGTCTTCAAATTAGTTGACTGTGAATGATTTAGTAAGTGTAATCTTGTAATTTAGTATAATACTAGTTAATATAGCCTTCTATCATATAGTTATAGCCTAGTTTAACATAATAAATCAGTAGAGTAGGATTCAAATTCATATAAGTCAACATAAGTTCAAAATCTCACAAAGTCAAAATTGCATATTCAAGTGAATGGCAATTTCTTCTTTGTGATCTATAGGGCTTATTAAAGATTGGAAATCCAAAATTTTTGTTTCTCTATGTTTTTTGGTAGCTTATGAACTTATTTCAAAAGAAATTCTGAGTTTGGATCTGATTAGCTTATAAAAAAGCACACTTGAAATTAGTCCTTTGACCAAAAAGCTCCCCTGCACCTAGTGTGCACACCCAACTTCACAGGGTTGCACAATGTTCATTAGTGGACCCCAGGACACCCCCATTAGCTTTTTGGAAAGCTTAGTAGGCTAGCTTATTAGATTTGTGCTTATATTGGATCTCAGCTCATTTGCTCTTAGCTTATTTAAGCTTTAAAGTTGGCCTAATAACCACATGCATACTGAGTCACTCAGTATTGACCACCCAATTTCATAGGTTCACCCACAGCTTATTAATAAGCCATAAGCATTGCTTATTGGCTTATTGGGAAGCTTAACCACCCAACTCAAGGTTCCAAGGCTTATCTTTCCATTTCCAGCTTATTTATTAGGGCTGCAAGCAGCTTGTTCTTTGTCCCATACCACCCAGTTAACTGGGTGACTCAGTGTACTCAGCTATTTTCAAAAGCTTCTCAAGTGCTTATTAGTGGACCTTAGGGTTTGCTTTTTGGCTTATTGGGAAGCCACCCAGGTGGACTTGATTGCTCATGTTTCATTTTAGACCCCTGAGCTTATTTGTGGGCCCCACTCAGGCCTGCATATTGGCCTTGTGGACTGTTTGGTTGTAGCAGGATTTAGAATTGCTTAATTGAGCTTATAGCTTATTCTTGTAGCTTATTTAGTTGATTTAGGTTACTTTAGGTATAATTCAATAGTTTATAGCTTATTTATCTCTCTGCAGCTTATTTGTAGCTTTTTACTTTTAAAAATCCAAGTTTGGCTTATTTAAGCCATCTGTTAAGGAAATAAGCTCATACAGAGCTTATTTGGCTGTTATAAAAAGTTTTCCATTTTTAAAGTTTCTTATTTATGCTTATTTCATAGGTGTGTAAAAAGAAAATAAAAAATAAATAAATATTTGCAAAAAATTGGGGTGTGTGGGAATCGAACCTGGGACCTCTTGGCTAGTAAACATGCATAATACACACACCCCCTTCCATTAGCTCTGGGGCACCAGTTCCGTTTAGGTTTACATAAACAATATACTTAAGGTTGTTTTTGAGTAATAAGCTTATTTAAGCCGTTTGGCTTATTACAGCTTATTTGAATAAGCTGTTGACACCCACTTATTTTTCCTAGGCTTTTCATTACTTAATATACTTCCTGTAATTTTTTCATAATTTTTACTGTTCAAATAATATTAATTATAATTAATACTAGTTTAATTAATAATTAGGTAATATTAGTTAATTAAATAGTTTTAATAATTTTTATTTAATAGTAGTAACTTTTTATATTTTTTTTAAGTTTTATATATCATTAGGTGTTTTTAGAAAATATTTTTCTGATTGTTACTATTCATTTCATATTTTCCTTAATTAATTTAGTTAACTAGATTTTAATTAATAAATAAGTAATTAATTAGTAAATTAGCCTAAATATAATTTTTAGAATAATTTTATTGGATTCCTGTGATGGTTAATTAGTTTTATAAATTTTTCTATAATTTTCTAAGTTATTTTAGTATTATTAGTAATTTAAAATATTTTAATTAAAATAATTAGTAATTAATTAAAAGAAAACTCATAAAAAGACAAAAATATTTATTTTTATTTTTTATACTTTCTTCAAGTTCATTTTAAGTTTTAGAAAATAGTTTTGCAAATTTTTAGTATTTATCATTTTTAGGTTAATTTAAATTAGTTTTAATTAAATAGTTAAATAGTTTTTAATTAAATAATTAATATTAAATAATAAAATAATCAAAAAAAATTTCTTTTTAATTTAATTTTCTTTTAAGTTTAAGTTTATAGAATTTATCATTTTTAACCCCTGTAGTTTATTTTTCCTTAAAACTCATCTTTTTCTCAGTACGCACACGTATTTGTTTACATTTCAGTTTACGTGTATACATAGTTGTTTACTGTGCTTGTTTTATATTATTATTCAAATAATATCAGTAGTGTAAATCAAACCCACTTCAATTTCATAGCTGGAACTTCGTGAATTAAAAAGGGTGGCATCACGGTTGTCACAAATGAGGATAACGAGTTGATACCAACTCGTTTGGTTACAGGGTGGCGAGTATGTATCGATTACAGAAAGCTTAACGAAGCCACCCGCAAGGACCATTTTCCTCTACCCTTTATGGATCAGATGCTCGAGAGACTAGCGGGGAATGAGTATTATTGCTTCCTCGACAGCTTCTCGGGTTACTTCCAGATTCCCATTGATCCACAGGATCAAGAGAAGACTACCTTCACATGCCCTTACGGGACATTTGCCTATCGTCGCATGCCTTTTGGGTTATGCAATGCTCCAGGCACTTTCCAGAGGTGCATGATGGCTATTTTCCACGACATGATCGGGAAAACCATGGAGGTATTCATGGATGACTTCTTAGTCATCGGGAATTCTTTCGACGCATGCCTCTCCCATTTAGAAAAGATGCTTCAACGTTGTGAAAACACTAATCTTTGTCTAAACTGGGAGAAGAGCCATTTTATGGTTAGGGAGGGCATTGTCCTCGGCCATAAAATTTCAAAAAGTGGGATTGAGGTCGATAAGGCCAAAATTTATGTTATTGCTAAACTACCTCATCCCACCACTGTTAAAGGCATAAGGAGTTTCCTAGGCCATGCCGGGTTCTATCGGAGATTTATTCAGGATTTCTCCAAAATAGCCCGGCCCATGACTCATCTTCTTGAAAAGGATGCTCCTTTCATCTTTTCCCCCGAGTGCATATAAGCTTTTTCTACTTTAAAGAAAAGGCTTACCGAGGCACCGATCCTTGTTGCCCCCGACTGGGACTTACCCTTCGAACTTATGTGCGATGCTAGCGACTTCGCTATTGGTGCAGTTCTGGGGCAACGCAAATCAAAACATTTTCAGTCAATACACTACGCAAGTAAGACCATGAGTGAAGCTCAAGCACACTATACCACCACAGAAAAAGAATTATTAGCTGTGGTATATGCCTTTGAGAAATTTAGGTCTTACTTAATCCTAACCAAATGCGTGGTGTATACGGACCACTCAGCTTTGAAATACCTGTTCACTAAACAGGACGCAAAGCCAAGACTGCTCCGTTGGGTCCTGCTCCTTCAGGAATTCGATATACTCATACGAGACAAAAAAGGAGCAGAGAACCTTGCTGCTGATCACTTATCCCGGTTAGAGAATCCTCATCAAGATACTCTCAAGAGAAAAGAAATTAATGAAACTTTTCTTCTGGAGACACTCAATCTAATCTCTACCCGGGATGATACTACTACCCAATGGTTTGCCGACTTTGCAAATTACCATGCGGGAAATTTCGTTGTGAAAAGGATGTCGTCCCAACAGAAAAGAAAATTCTTTAAAGATGTGAAACATTACTTCTAGGACGACCCATACTTGTTCAAAATATGTGCAGATCTAGTCATCCGACGGTGTGTCCATGGCCAAGAAGCCATGGAAATTCTTAAAGCTTGTCATGATGGACCCACGGGGGGACATCATAACCCAAACTACACCGCCAAAAAGGTGTTTGATTCAGGATTCTTTTGGCCCACGATCTATAAAGACGCCCATGAACTTACCAAAACCTGTGAGGCTTGCCAAGGTCACGGGAATATTTCCAAAAAGAATGAGATGCCGCAAAACGCCATCCAAGTCTGTGAAATATTTGATATGTGGGGCATTGATTTTATGGGGCCATTCCCGTCTTCACGAGGGAATAAATATATACTCGTGGCTGTCGATTATTTGTCTAAATGGGTTGAGGTGAAAGCTTTACCCACCAATGACGCCCGAGTAGTCGTTAAAATTTTGAAGTCTCTCTTTGCCAGATTCGGGACTCCTCGTGCCATTATCAGTGATCGTGGCACACACTTCTGCAATGAACAGTTTGCAAGAGTGATGCTAAAATATGGTGTAACTCACCGTCTTTCTGTGGCATACCACCCACAAACAAGTGGGCAGGTGGAGGTTTCGAATCGGGGTATTAAGAGAATTCTGGAGAGGACGGTGGGAGAAAACCGTGCCTCTTGGTCGGATAAGATGGATGATGCATTATGGGCTTTCCGCACTGCTTACAAAACACCCATCGGGTGTACTCCATATAAGCTAGTGTATGGGAAAGCATGTCATCTTCCGATCGAATTAGAACATAAGGCCTACTGGGCTTTAAAACATGCAAATTTCGACCTTCACACAGCGGGTGATCACCGCAAGGTTCAACTAAACGAATTAAACGAACTTCGTGATCAAGCTTATGAGAATTCTTTGATTTACAAGGAAAAAAACAAGAAGATACACGACTCTAAAATTAAAAACCGTGTTTTCAACATCGGTGACAGAGTCCTTCTCTTCAATTCACGATTGAAGATATTCTCAGGAAAGCTTAAAACTCGTTGGTCTGGGCCATTCACTGTAACAAGAGTATTTCCATATGGAACTGTTGAGTTAGCTCAACCTGACGGTTCCAACTTTAAAGTGAATGGCCATCGGTTAAAACACTACTTTGGAGGGGACATACAACCAATGGTTGTCCCGGATCTCCAAACTTTCCCCATGGACCAATAAATTCGGGGTCGAGTCAAGCTAGCGACTCGGTTAACAAAAACAATAGCTTCCTCATGAACAAATCAATTCGAGGTCGAGTCAAGCTAGCGACTCGGTAATCAAAAACAGTAGCTGAACATGGGTTTTCACCCGTGTGTACCACCCTAGTGTGGGGGAGATGCCCCATATGTTGTATATATCTTCAATTCAAAAAAAAAAAAAAAAAAAAAAAAAAAAAAAAAAAAGAAAAAAAAAACATGTACATAGACTAAAATAAAGGTTACTAATATTTCCTTCTTATGATTCTAAGTGTCGGTTTAACACCCGGTTCTTTGAATATTGAGGGCAATATTCATTTCTAAGTGTGGGGGGGATTCTCACGAATTCAAACACATGTTCCATCAAGCACCCTCATTTGATCAAAATTTAATTTTTTTTTCACACTTAGAAATGCAATAAATGGTTATCAGTCCGCCATGTCTAACCCACATAAGGATTGGCTAATCCAGGAGCAAACGGCTCTTGGTAAAGATATCTCAAAACCGTTGATGGCTTGCAATTTGCCCAAAATTGTATGGTAAATCAACTCGCCATATCCCATAAAGTGAATGAGTTGGCTAGCCCGCAAGATTATGGCTTGTGGTAAAGGCCGTGGAGAAACCATAATTGGTAATCAGCTCACCAAGATGTTGACTTTGTCCATCAAGAGTTGGCTAGTCCAGAAACAAACGGCTTTTGGTAAAGACTAATCAAATCCGTTGACAGCTGGTGGTTTGCTCAAAATCACACGGTTATCAGGTGTACCACAGTTCTCACACCTGGCTACTCCAGAAGTAATGGCTTTTGGTAAAGAGACATAAAATCCATTAAATTTTCTCAAAATATTGCTAGGGACTAGCAATACTTTAGTGTGGGGGATTGATGAGTGTCTAAATATTGATCATTTTATACCAATCTGAACTGCCAAAACATCCAAAAACACTCAAATATGCATCATAATACTGAAATTATCCCAGAAGTGTGTTTTATATGTTTCAGATGCAAAATAATCAAAAACAGATACAAAATGTACAAAGTTTGCATAATTGGCAGTTTCAGTCCCTCAAGTTTCAAAAGTTGTCAAAACTAGTCCCTGGTTATTCTAAAAATATGAAAAACTCACCAAAGGTCCTTTTTAATCACAAAGTTACATATTTAGTCCTTTGGTGCAAAGTTTTACAAAATTACATGTTTAGTCCCTCAACTTTGCAGAATTGACAAAAATGGTCCTTGGGATATAAAAACTTTGAGAAAATAGATTTTGGTCCTTATATTAATCTTCTATGGAAGGAATGGTCCTTGGTTGGAAAGTTTGGTGAAATTACATGTTTAATCCCTGGAGTTTCAAAGTTTGGCAGAAAAGGTCCCCGGATATTATATAATGGAAATTTATCAATAATGGTCCTTGGGGTATTGAAGATTGGCATGTTTAACCCTTGTGACAACTTTTGGAAAGATGCCATTCTTACCCCTCAAACTTTTAGAAAATAACAAAATTGGTCCTTATGCAAATTACAAACCAAATGGATCCCTTTTGTTATTAATAAACCCAATCCAAACATAATCCACAACAACCAGCCCACCCATGTTTCCTATGCCCAAAACAATACAAAGCCCACTTACCCATTAAATAATAAAACGAGGTCAAAACTTTGACCTCGTTGACCCGTTGACCTCCATCATCCCCAACCCCCCTCGTCACATGCTTCACCACCATCCACCATCAACTTCACCACTTGCCTTCACCTTTCCACATCATTACCCCCTCTGTCACCCTCCAAACCAAACCCCTTCCCCTGGTTTTGCACCAGGGGAGGACAGGTGTCAAACCTACAACCTCCACCACCCCTACACCCTGCAATATCTTACACCACCACCCATCCACCATCCTTACACTCCAAATTGTCCCCCCACCTTCACTAGTCACATCAGAAGCATTTAATGCTTGGAAAACGGCTGCAAGTTACCCCTTGGAATTTTGGCGCCAAAAAGCCATTTAAACGGCTAAGATCAATTGATGGGATCCAAGGGTTGAAAAGAGGTGGGATTCACTCAGAAGGCCACGTGGAACAATGTGGGAGCCTATAAAAGGAAGAAGAAGGAGAGGATTAGATAGTTAGTTTTTAAGTTAGTGTTCAATTAAAATCGTATTAATTATAAACTTAGTCTCTCAGTTTTAATTTAAGCTTTTAAGCATTTCAATACTGTTGTAACATTGTAAGAAACCTTTGTTCAAGTTTTAATATAAGTTAATGTTCCAATTCAGTTCATGAATCCTTGTTTTGAATTCAAAAATCTCTACAAGCTTTCTAGTTATTATCTGTTGTTGATTTCAATCCTTAAGCTCATATAAGTTAATAATTTAGCTTATTAAAGTTATTAGAAACCTTCAATTCCAGTATTACTTGAAAAAGAAAAAAATAGAAAAAAATAAGAAAAATAGAAAATAAATTAAAAATCAGTAATCCAAGGTGATCAAGAATGGAGCAGGGTTCATTTTGGATGGCCCTTGGTATTAGAAGCCTTGTGGAAGGCTTATAGGAAAGAATTTGGGTCCTTGTTCTTGGTTATTAGCTGGAATGCAAAAATTGTAAGCTCAATTCTCATTTTAGCTTTGTACTGATTCAACTGCTTTTCATTGTTTCTCTTTGTTTCTTTAAGCTTATTTGGTGTTAGTTAATAGTTATTCTACCTAAAATTAGTAGCTTGTTATTTATAATTGATTGTTGCTTAGTATTTTATTTTTAACTGTCAAATTAGCTTAGGTTATAATATTAGTAATCAGTGATTAATACTTGTTGTTCTGTGCTTATTTAGGATCATTATACTATATTATGAGTCTGCAAATCAGTATGTTAGCATAGATTGTGGTTTCTCTTTGAAAATCACATCATTACAATTTTTAAGGAGTGTTTGGATGTAACTGTGTTGCTGTGATAAAGATTGTGTAAGCTTTTATTTCTGGTTCAAATATACTTCTTTGGTCTCACTTAGACCTTAGAAACCAAAAAACTCAGTCCCTATTTGAGAAATAGTCCAACTTTGATTTAAGTCTTCAAATTAGTTGACTGTGAATGATTTAGTAAGTGTAATCTTGTAATTTAGTATAATACTAGTTAATATAGCCTTCTATCATATAGTTATAGCCTAGTTTAACATAATAAATCAGTAGAGTAGGATTCAAATTCATATAAGTCAACATAAGTTCAAAATCTCACAAAGTCAAAATTGCATATTCAAGTGAATGGCAATTTCTTCTTTGTGATCTATAGGGCTTATTAAAGATTGGAAATCCAAAATTTTTGTTTCTCTATGTTTTTTGGTAGCTTATGAACTTATTTCAAAAGAAATTCTGAGTTTGGATCTGATTAGCTTATAAAAAAGCACACTTGAAATTAGTCCTTTGACCAAAAAGCTCCCCTGCACCTAGTGTGCACACCCAACTTCACAGGGTTGCACAATGTTCATTAGTGGACCCCAGGACACCCCCATTAGCTTTTTGGAAAGCTTAGTAGGCTAGCTTATTAGATTTGTGCTTATATTGGATCTCAGCTCATTTGCTCTTAGCTTATTTAAGCTTTAAAGTTGGCCTAATAACCACATGCATACTGAGTCACTCAGTATTGACCACCCAATTTCATAGGTTCACCCACAGCTTATTAATAAGCCATAAGCATTGCTTATTGGCTTATTGGGAAGCTTAACCACCCAACTCAAGGTTCCAAGGCTTATCTTTCCATTTCCAGCTTATTTATTAGGGCTGCAAGCAGCTTGTTCTTTGTCCCATACCACCCAGTTAACTGGGTGACTCAGTGTACTCAGCTATTTTCAAAAGCTTCTCAAGTGCTTATTAGTGGACCTTAGGGTTTGCTTTTTGGCTTATTGGGAAGCCACCCAGGTGGACTTGATTGCTCATGTTTCATTTTAGACCCCTGAGCTTATTTGTGGGCCCCACTCAGGCCTGCATATTGGCCTTGTGGACTGTTTGGTTGTAGCAGGATTTAGAATTGCTTAATTGAGCTTATAGCTTATTCTTGTAGCTTATTTAGTTGATTTAGGTTACTTTAGGTATAATTCAATAGTTTATAGCTTATTTATCTCTCTGCAGCTTATTTGTAGCTTTTTACTTTTAAAAATCCAAGTTTGGCTTATTTAAGCCATCTGTTAAGGAAATAAGCTCATACAGAGCTTATTTGGCTGTTATAAAAAGTTTTCCATTTTTAAAGTTTCTTATTTATGCTTATTTCATAGGTGTGTAAAAAGAAAATAAAAAATAAATAAATATTTGCAAAAAATTGGGGTGTGTGGGAATCGAACCTGGGACCTCTTGGCTAGTAAACATGCATAATACACACACCCCCTTCCATTAGCTCTGGGGCACCAGTTCCGTTTAGGTTTACATAAACAATATACTTAAGGTTGTTTTTGAGTAATAAGCTTATTTAAGCCGTTTGGCTTATTACAGCTTATTTGAATAAGCTGTTGACACCCACTTATTTTTCCTAGGCTTTTCATTACTTAATATACTTCCTGTAATTTTTTCATAATTTTTACTGTTCAAATAATATTAATTATAATTAATACTAGTTTAATTAATAATTAGGTAATATTAGTTAATTAAATAGTTTTAATAATTTTTATTTAATAGTAGTAACTTTTTATATTTTTTTTAAGTTTTATATATCATTAGGTGTTTTTAGAAAATATTTTTCTGATTGTTACTATTCATTTCATATTTTCCTTAATTAATTTAGTTAACTAGATTTTAATTAATAAATAAGTAATTAATTAGTAAATTAGCCTAAATATAATTTTTAGAATAATTTTATTGGATTCCTGTGATGGTTAATTAGTTTTATTAATTTTTCTATAATTTTCTAAGTTATTTTAGTATTATTAGTAATTTAAAATATTTTAATTAAAATAATTAGTAATTAATTAAAAGAAAACTCATAAAAAGACAAAAATATTTATTTTTATTTTTTATACTTTCTTCAAGTTCATTTTAAGTTTTAGAAAATAGTTTTGCAAATTTTTAGTATTTATCATTTTTAGGTTAATTTAAATTAGTTTTAATTAAATAGTTAAATAGTTTTTAATTAAATAATTAATATTAAATAATAAAATAATCAAAAAAAATTTCTTTTTAATTTAATTTTCTTTTAAGTTTAAGTTTATAGAATTTATCATTTTTAACCCCTGTAGTTTATTTTTCCTTAAAACTCATCTTTTTCTCAGTACGCACACGTATTTGTTTACATTTCAGTTTACGTGTATACATAGTTGTTTACTGTGCTTGTTTTATATTATTATTCAAATAATATCAGTAGTGTAAATCAAACCCACTTCATTTTTGGTTACTGTCCTCAGTACCATTTATTCTCAAAAACGTTTACAAATACAATTTCAATCTCGTTGGGACTTATCGACCCGGGGATTTCCCTGTACTTCCACGGATTTTAATACTTGACTTTTTCTCCCAGGTGGACCTATCAACTGCACACGCTTGACTGGTTGGTTTGGGAGGAGTCAAAATTTGCGTCAGGTACTGTTCCCAGCAAGGAAAATTAAGACTTTGCCGTTTTCTTCACTTTTAAGCTCCAAAAACGTCCAAAATGCTTCCTTTTCCAGAATTCACTCCAAAAGTACCTAAAATCACAAAAGGAACGATTTAGGGCAATATTTGATCAAATAAATTCAATTTCGGGCTTAAATGACCCCCTAAAAACGGATCATTTTTCGCCTCATCAATTACGTTTGCAACCTTCAAATTCGAGCCTTACTAAACCTATTTTTTTTTTTAAATTATGTTTTCAAATCCGAGCCTATAAGGCGATGAAGAAAACCTGCACTTGGACTTTGTGATTGTGTTTTTTTGCTTGTGTTACTTGTTTTGCTTGGACAAAAACCTGCACTTGGACTTTTTGCTTGTGTTACTTTTGTTGATTGTGTCAAAACCTGCACTTGGGACTTTTGTTGCTTGTGTTACTTGTGTTGCTTGGGAAAACCTGGACTTGTGTTTTGCTTGTATTACTTGGGAAAACCTGGACTTGGACAAACCTGGACACTTGTGTTTTGCCTGTGTTACTGTGTTGGGACAAAACCTGGACAACAAAGGACAAAAAAAAAAAATAAATAAATAAAAAAATAAAAAATAATAAAAAAATAGTACCTTACCCTATGGGAGGGTTTGTACTTGCCTCCCATAGGGAGGGTTCGGTTAGTGTATCCCTATGATATACAATTTAAAGTTAGGCTTGTCACAGTGGTGACCTATATTGTATCATCTTTTCGGCTGCCACCTCAGCTTTCTCTCTCTTCAACTCATATTCACCTTTCTCATCACAGTGGCAACCCATATTGCATCATCTTCCTTTATTTTTTATTAAAAAAAAAACACATCTTTTAACACAAACACATATTTTATTAATAAAACGTAAACATTACATAAACGAAACGATACGGAATTCAACAACTAAAAATTAAACGTAAACATTACATGATAAAACACGATACGGAAAACAAATAAAACACGATACGGAAATACTTAACGTAAAACACCATTACTCGTCGTCTCTGTCCCATGCATCTATGTTTCTCAGAATGAACCACACATGTTGATAATATATCCCTCTCCCATAGCGCTCATAATTAATTCAGTTTGCATTGCTGAGACGACAAGGGTCTTCACTTGTACGCAACAACTCTTCGTAAATATCATTATACCTACGACATTCAACGTTGATTCTATTCCATTGAGCCGTAATACTATTTTTATTACGGTGCTGACCATCAGTCTGATCGTTGAACCTTTGTGTAACTTCATTCCAAAAAGAACGTCCATTCACAAGGTCTCTGGAATCTTGAACTTCAAGCCATACGTTACCTAGCAGATATTCTTCTTCCATTGACCAACGATTATTCATTGTGAAATGCTTTAGGAGTGTGTGAAGAAAAGTATTGTATGGCGTGTTATTTATAGGGGATAATATAAGAAGCAGGATATTTTTAAATTCAAAATTCAAACAGTAGGCGGGACCTTTTAAATTCAAAAATTAAATAGAAGGCGGGATCTTTTAAATTCAAAAATCAAATAGAAGGCGGGATCTTTTAACACAAACGTAACTTTTTTATTAATAAAAACATAAACATTACATAAACAGAAATTAAAACATTACAATACTAAACTAAAAACTAAAACTTCAATTCTAATCTGGGTGATCCCAGGTTTGAGAGTTGTTTGAGTCGTAACCATCGTCGTACGGATCAAAGCTCGCAACTCTTGGTGCAGATGAACTTGATGCACCTTGCACAAATTGTTGTTGTTGTGGTGGTGCATCAGCAGCTGCCACATTCTTCTCAAAACTCCAACGTATCTTGTTGGATTTTTCGTTCTCTATCTTCTGCACACAACCCCACAATGTTTCAACAACGTCAGCGTCTTTGCGAAACTCATTGTACAAAAACTGGTCGATCACATATTTTCTGTCGACTGAGATATCTTTGCACTCTGTGTATCGTGTTCTCAGGCGTTGTTTGCGTAACTTCGCCAGCTCAAACTTCTTAATAACTTCGATAATTGCATCTTGCCATTCCTTGTCGTCTATTTCGACTTGTTTTTGGACATAGTTTTGAACTTGTTTGACAGTGTGTGAAAGTTTACAAGCCATTTTTTTGTGTTTGATTTGTTGTTTGAATTATGTTTGAAAGTGGGTTTGATTTGGGTATATATAGGATGAAAGTGGTTAATTTTTTTTTAAAAAAAAAAAGTTTTTTTTTAACGGTAACTTTTTTTTTTTTTTTTTTTTTTTTTTTTTTTTTTTTTTTTTTTAATTTGGGATTGAATGAAATGTGAATGCTACAAATATCGTTCGTTTGAACGATCGATTATGCAAAAAAGAAGCCGGCGATCGATTTAACCAAACAACACCAAAGTGGGACGATCGATCTTGCAAATCGATCGATCGATTATTTAGGACCCATTGCTAGTAGCCTTAGTAACTACATTTGCTATGAATCTACAATATTAAACTTTACCATGGTACTAATCACTACAAGAATTAATCAAGGTTGACTACCCACACAATGTTGTCCCTAAATCCAACATAGCCGTCGCTAAAAGTCTTGGGCAATGACACCTGAGAAGTCGTTGTTAGATGACTATGTTAATTGTTCCAAACCTAATTGTGAATTTGAGTCCATTAGGTTTATGGTTTGAATTGTTTGTTCATTAAGCTATGTATTTATTATAAATACACATGCAATCTTTCTTATATAATAATCACAAAACAACATTGAATAATACTCCGTACTACTCTTTTACTATTTTACATGATATCAAAGCTTTTTGTTCAACTTACCAAAAAATATATGTCATCTGGTTATTAGCTACTCGCTGATGATTCGGTGAGATCTTGATTTATTTACTTTCTTTGCTTATATATGTTTAATTAGACATTTTATCTAATCCAAATCATATACCCCATAATACAAAAACTCTAACCGTCATAACACGTCTCATATTATGTTGATTTAACCATCAACCAACACAATGTCTCGTCAATATTACTCTTTAATTTGTTTTACAAATGGAGATCATTGTCGATTTTTGAAAATAGGTAGTCGCAGAATTGCTGCTCTTACCTAAAAGCAAAGCAAGCCATGACATAAAAAAAGCGTCACGTAAAGGAGGAAGCCGCAAGTAGTGGAAAACTATGGCTTCAAATACAATTATGTTTTTTCTCAAACAAACAACAAAGAAGATGATAAAAGAAAAGAAAAAGATGCAGCTTTAAACATATGTTCCAGTTTGTCCGCTTGAAAGCCTCCAGGTCAAACTGTGTGGGAATGTTTGATAACCAGGTTAGTTAGCCAAACCAAATTGTGGATTCGGGTCCTTTAGGTTTATGGTTTGAATTGCATTTTCATTAAGCTGTGTATTTATTATAATTTTTATGAATATACATGTAATATTTATTATATAATCACAAAACACAATTCAGTAATACTACTCTTTTAGTACTATTTACATGGTATTGGAGCTTTATGTTTAACTTACTAAAAAATAGTTGTCTTCCAGTCATCGGCAACTCGCTGATGATTCGGTGATATCCTAATTTATATGTAATAACAAAACATAATTCAATAGTAATACTACTTTACACTCGTCGCTACACGTCCATGCCTAAAAGTCTTTAGAGACGATCCTGACACACATTTAACGACGACCCCTTTGGAGACGACAAGTCAAAAAATTTAGAGGTGGTACTCGTCGCTAAGCGTTTTGATTAAAATAAGGTCAAAAGAATTAGATTTCTTTTAGCGACGAGCCGACGACCAGGTTTTATTTATGAGAAAATAATTACCTTTAGCGGCGACATTAAATAATAATTATAATAAACTATTTACTTCTAGCGACGAAGCAATAATAACAATAAAATATTACCTTTAGCGACGACACTGTATCAAATGTTGCAACAGCATTTACCTACTTTCAACAGCTATATAGTTATACTTGCGCTTTGACAACCAAATTTTTTGATTTTCAGCATATAAACAACCCATAAGTCATTTCAACATAATTCACTTCAACATAAAAACTTTCAACATTCTGAAATTGTCCCAAATCATATCAAACTAGCAGGGTCCCCGCGCGATACAGCTGCGGGCACCCTGTAATTTAATTTTTTCGGCTAATAATTTATTTTATTTGTACATTGTTTGGCAATAGCTTTGCTGATTAGTTTTTTATGGCAAAAGTTTGATGAAATTTTGCTTAGTTTGTATTATTTTTTTTGTTTAGTAGTTTGCTTGGTTTGTACAATATGTGAACATATTTTAGTTTATTATGTTCTTTTTGACAATAAATTTATGGATATCAAAAATTTCGTTTAGATCGTGTCCATTCGGGCTTGAGCCCGTTTGACCCGTGCCCGTTCGGGCTCGAGCCCATTTGGCCCATTGACCGTTCGGGCTTGAATATTTGTATAATATGCTTTATTATTTGTATTAGTGACATTTAATGCAAGAATCGTATTTAAGTTGGTTGTACAATATGTTTGATAATTTGTATTTCTTATGTAATGGGTGTTTTAATAAGTGCATTAATTATATTTATTGACAAGTTAATTAATTGTATTTAATGTACATAATGATTTATTTATTGTATTTAATGTTAGTATTAATTGTATGTTAGAATTAAATATGAGAGGAATTTCTATAAGTAGCATTTGTTGTTGTACTTATAGCTTTAAAAATTGTAAGACTTAATTTTAAGTATTCTATTAATAGTAGGCCTAAGGCCTTGTTTTTTTTTTTTTTTTTTTTTTTTCTAAAAAGCTCTTTTTGCCACTTATGTCTGCAGGCGGGCAGACAAATGAGTTGAAGACTTTTTGTTTTTTTTCAGAGATAAGTGGCTAAAATAACTTCTTTCCACTTCTATCATTCAGACATAAATACACACTTTTTTCCTCTTCTTTCAACAAAACCCTACCACTCCACCTCCACCTCCCACCATCCACCATCCACCATCTCCACCACCACCTCCACCTCCTACTATCCACCATCTCCGCTTCCTCCTACCACTCAGCCGCCACCACTCACCACTCAGCCGCCGCCGGCCACCCTTCTCCGCCACAAAAAGGTAATGTTTTCTTTTTTATGGTTAAGTACGAATTTGAAGAAGAAATTGCTTTTTATGTGGGTTATAGTTAATGGGTCTTGATTGTTTGATGTTTTTGCGTTTTGGGTTTCATTTATTTGTTATGGTTAGGACTTATCATGGGTTTTTTCTGCTTGATACTCTGATGTGAAAAAAATGATGTTAAATGGGTTAAGTGTTGGTAGACTTGAAACACAAATACTATTTGGGTAGACTGGAAATAGGATGTCATCTCAGGTTTAAGGTTCATATTTGGCATATGCAAAATAGATTTTATGAGTTTAATGCTTTTTTTTGAATCAATATTTTACTCAAAAAAAAATATATACTCATAGATTAAAGACGCGACCTGTTTTGATCCACATGAACTGACCCATTTCAAGGTGAACCATTTTTGGCGTGAAACCAATGTACCCGACTTTCCCCATCATGTTGCTCCGTTATCTTGCTCCCGTTATTTAGTTTCAAAAAGTCATGTTTGGGCTATGTTGTATTTGTGATTGTGTGCAACCTTTCATGTTCCAGCTGGAATACTAGTTTTCACTAATGAATATCACTGACTCTGTATTATGTCTTTTTGAGGAGTCAATTAAGAACAGAATAGTTGTAGCTTGTAGCGATTAGTTAAATTAAGCCGCGCTGAAACTTATAGTGTATTCAGTATGCATATTGATTAGTTGATACTAACCAGAATCTTCAGTTTGAATTGGAGTTCTGGTCTTACCAAAGATTACATCTTCTATATGAAACATCAGTAGTGAATTTGTGTTAATTTAGGCCAACTGAAGTTTATTGAACTTTTCAGTAGTAGGTTTTGATCCTTTTGTGTATTTGTTATAGTTATAATGGAAGGTCCTATGGAAGGTCCCAAGCAACGTAAAAATTGATCCAATGAGATGATCAAAGTGTTACTAGAAACATGCATTGAAGAAATGCAAACGACCGGTAGAAACGGCATTAGCTTGTATAGGTCGTCTTGGGTTAGGTTAGGCCGGGTGCTCAAAGACAAGTTTGGGATGGAATTCACACAAAAAGAAATG